>OZ038477.1:63763006-63830506 GCA_964036315.1 Acanthosepion esculentum | reverse complement strand
CAATCTATAACTGAAGAGTGTCAAAGAATAGTGAACTTACGACATGATACGGCTAAAATTGAGAAAAGAGATGTATATTACATAAATCCGATTCGTCCCAAAGTTTATTGGAAAACAACATACTTTACAAAAGCAAATACATGTTACGGTTTCAGCCACCTACATTTCAAGGGGAACTGTTCTTTTAAGAATGAAAAAATGTTTCAATTATGAAATATGAGACACAAGAGTTTGCATTGTAAAGTTAAAAATGAAAAAAAGCCAAAATTTATGAATACTGTAAACATAGCTTCGATGATAGACAACGCAGACAAGAGTCAAAAAAGAAAATTTATAACCGTAAAAATAAATAGAAAAATAGAAAATTTCAGTTAGACACAGTGTCAGATTTGACTATTATGTACAAAGAAATGTGGGAAAGAATCAGTAAACCAATATTAACATTACCAAAAATTGCTCGGGGCGTTTGGAAGGAATTGAAATTTAAAGCTAAGTTCACATTAGATGTATCGTTTATGTGAAAACGGTGAAGGCTAAAGCATTGTTGATGTAAATAATTTATAACTTGCTCGGAACAAATTGGATGCATCTGTCCAATTTATGGGATTTGCCAATAAACTCTTTTTGTAATAAATTGGGTGGCTCTTCTAGTAACACTGAAAGGCTAAAAAAGAATTGAAAAATCAACTTCCGGAAGTTTTTTTCTGAAGAGTTAGAAAGATGCACAAAAACTAACGCTAATTAGTTATGCGGTACTAATTTTTAGACCAAAGAGGAATGTGCCTTTTTCGGCTTTGGATACTATAAACAAAGAATGAGATCGCTTGGAAAATATGTGAGTGATCTCCAATACATATTTTGTTTAATCCTATCTAAGCTTTCTCTGATGATGGCTTAAGTAAGCCGAAAGCTTAGATAAGATTAAAAAACATGTATCAATATGGTGATTTTCTTTTGTCTTTCAATGATAATGTTATTAAGCATATCAGACGATATGAAAGGCTATATATATATATATATATATATATATATATATATATATATATATATATATATATATATATATATATACATGGGGGTGTAGGCGAGTGAAATTATGAAGTTGCCAGCTATGAAGATAGAAGAAAATAATGGTAGAGCTTACTAAATTTGCTGTCCTATAAAGTTAATATTTTAAAATGTTTACCTTATTTTTGCATTAGACAAAGTGCGAACGTGTCCAAATGTATTTCTATATTTGTCTAAAATCTACAATAAAAACAACAAAAGCGTAATTAGCAACCAAAATAAGCATTTATGCGTCCTGAAATTAGTCCGAATGCAATCCAGAGATGTAATGTATTTGTTTTCAATATTATTTGGAGACATGTGGCTTATTCAGTGAGTCAAATATTTTGTGGCATAGCACTTAATTCGATGGAGCTGATTAAAAAAGCATCTATTCATTTATTCAAACAAAGACGTGTATGAATATAAAATATCAACAAAATTCACTTGTTTTTTTCTTCTTTTTCAAATGCCAAATATATGCTTGTTTTTTTGTTGTTGTTTCTTTTGTTTTTTGGGGTTTTTTTCGGTATTGCTGAACTATTCTTTCCACGAAACACTGTACATACATATTCATGAGCAAAGGCAAAAACACAACTTCAGAGACATACGTATGTATTCCATATATATATATATATATATATATATATATATATATATATATATATATATATATCGAGCGGATAATCTATACTGGAAATCGTTGTCAGTATCAAAAGGAATCACAAATGCTACCTAAACCAACTTTCTATTGTCTTGTTCTTTATTGTCCAAATCTATCGCCCCCTCCAACTACGATTGTATCTTCGTCCTTCTTGACGTCAGTTTTCCTCTTTGTTTGTTTCTGCATTTTGGGGATTTTTCTTTTCGTTTTCTCATTCGAAGTATTCGCCTACATCTTTTCTTCTCTCTTTTAATATCCCTGTCATAAGTGCTTCTCAGTAGTACTCGACATGGACAAGGACTGATGCAGTATCTGGAGTCAATATCTCAATATTTGCTCTCACAAGACAAAAGCCATCGTTCCGATGTCTTTCCGGCGCCGGAAGACATTTGCCAGCGAGCAACGTTTGTTTCTGATCGGTATTCATGAGTGGACCAAATGGAAACTTCTTTTTTTTTTTTCGAATTGATACTCCACTTCAATACGTGACATATCACACCAATACCTGTAATTCCTTTCGAGACTTGATTTCTTTTCTGAAAAGAATAATTTTCGCTTTAGAAGAAGTTGTATTAAAAGAAAAGAAAATCTGAATATGATTTTAATTGTATTGCAAAACAAAATGAATCTTACCATTTCGATCTGTGAAATTTTTGCTCATTTCTCTTAGGCAAAAATCGATTTTTAATTGTTGAAGTGTAGCCATTATAAGTTTAAGATTTATCAGAAAAATGAACCTATATTCGATTCGAAATAAAAGTATTGATTTACAATTTCTTTGATAATAAATTAATCTCTCAGAGATCAAACAGAAGATTGGCTTCAACTAGCATCTGCTTTTTAAAACACCGGCTACTCGCAAACAAATAGACGCCTGTCAAAAAGATTGATTGGTTCGTATTCTACAGGTTATTGACCATTTGCAAGTTATTTAAAGCCAGAAAATATTTTTATATTGTAAAAAATTATATGTGAAGATAATAATGTTTTAGTAATATAAATATTACTAATTAACCAATAGCTGGGGGAGACGAGGTGGATCCATATCTTCCACAAGGTTATTTGTGCCTAAGTAAATATAACGAACCCAACGGGAATTTGAACCGGCTCTCCGATTAGTAATTTTATTACAACACCCAAACATTCAAGTTTACAGCTCCTGGTATTCATAAGCGGTCAGCCATCTAGCTACTGACCAGGCTCAACTTTGCTTAACTTCGATGATCATACGAGAACCTATGTTTCAACGTGATGTGGCCCTAAGTCTGCCTGAATCAGAGCGAGGTTAAGACGGTAACACTAAAAATGACCTGTAAATATTGTAATGAGTTCGATTCTTAAGAGTGCCCTACACTGTGCCAGATTAAGCTAATCTTAGTAAATATTAATTCGATAATGTAATGAATGCAGTCCTCAGTTAGTACTTAATTATTATAGCCTTGTGGCAGACAAAGCAAAACTTAGTAAATATCGTTTATTCAATAATGTGTCGAGTTTCCGCTTGAGAAAGAGGCTCAAATCTAACGGCTTTTTTTAAAATGAACATCTCGTTTCATAATGAGACGGGTCTCAATTATTGTGGCCTTCTGTAATGTGAGTTAGTTATAGGGCTGAAACCTTATAGCCTTGTTCCAGACTAAGCTAAGTAGATAGGTAATACAAGGAGTTTATTAATAATTGGTTAGTTTGAATTTTTCTCAATAGGCAACAAAATGTCAAAAAGAGCAAATTTAATAAACAGAGGGTCAAAAAAAGCCTTAAGACATCAGAAACAAATTCTCTAAAAAATAAACGGCCAGCCGCCTATTACGTACGTAAGAACAAATATTGAATCGAGAGTGAGATAGGTTCGATCCTCACTGAGTATAGAATTCTTGCAGGCGATTTTAACAATTTTTGAACAGAAAATTATATTCATTTTTTTCTTCATTTGTTCTAATCCAGGTTGACGATAATATCTGTAATATATGCGAGTCAATATCATCTGAAGTTAATGCTTCTCCTTTCCAAACAAGATGGCGTTTCTGCAGAAATATCTGCAGCCAAGATGGTCGCAGTATATATGCATATCCATCTAACATCTTGTCTGATTATGAAATTACGGCCATATCACTTCGAAACACCGGTTCGCGTACGATCAGCGAAGTTAAGCAACGTCAATACTGGTTCAGTTCATGGGTGACCGCTTGATAATACCAGGTGCTATAAGCTTAGATATGCGCTTGGTGTAATGGATAATGGTTTCAAATTGGATAGCCGAGTTCCAATGCCAGTCGGGGTGGTTATATTCACTTACGCGCAAATACGCTTTTCAAAAGTATGAATCCAATTCTTCTCTCCCTCCAACTATAGGTTAATTAGTAGAACTTGTATCAGTAAATCATTAATATCTACCAAGAAATCTAATTATTTAATTTCTTTCTTTGAATAACCGCTTGATAAACCATTAAAACAAGTCAATCAATCAATGAAAAATAAAGTGAATATCTGTCTATCACATCGAATGAAGGTATGGCAGTGTCATTGTGAAATCATTTCATTTGATGCATAGCAAGTTCTTCATAAGGATTATATACGATTTGGGACCCAATTTTTTTTCTTCTCTTAGACTGGCCGCCATCTACGACTAAAGAGACCAGATCACTTCTTCTGACAATCGGACAGACTTTTGAGAGGATGCTTCACCGATCCCTACGGTCTTAACCTCTTCAAGCGTAGGATCAATCGTATTCTAACATATTAACACTGTTATCCGTACGATCACCGAATTTAAACTATGTCGATTCTGGTCATTACCTAGATAGGCAACCGATGGGAATACCATGTGCTGCAAGATTTGATGTGCGCGTGGTGTAATAGATGTTGGCTCTGAATTTTTAATCAGAGAGCTGAGTCCAATTCCCGTTATATTCACTTAGGCGAAAATACCCTTGGGAAAGATATGAATACATATCTTCTCCTCTAAGATATGCGTTAATTACTTGATTTCTATCACTAAATCATTATTATCTCTCCCCACCAAAAAAAAAAAATAATAATCCTCACATTCCAGCCTTGACAGAGTTCAATAACTTTTACCTGACTGGTTAAATACAGTGCTTAGTAATTGGGGAAGACGGGGGTAATGTTAACTTAATAGTATAAATATTCGTACAGACGGCAAATCGATCAAGAAATTATGTATAATGTATTAGTCTACAGCTTAGACTAAAATAATTCAAACATTCCAGCCATGACAGAGTACAAAAGCTTTTACGCGGCTTTGTGAGTGATGAATTAATTTCCATTTTACTACCCCATTCGCAAAGATGAAACTTTACTAGTCTATCTCTACTCTGTCGCTATTTTCATGGCAAATGTTCAGCCAAGCTACATTACCTCGTTTCACAAGTACATATATTCGCAGCTAGCATCTGCCACGCCATAGCATCAACACATCCACATTGCCTTCGTATTGCATTGGTAAGAAAGAAATTCCCCTCAGACCGCTTCTTCCCGAGAATCGCTATTTCGTGTAACAAATTCCCGACAAAATGCTTCACTGATCATTACGATATTCAACCGTAGGATCAACCGTATACTAACACATAAATAACGTTTCCCGTGCGAACCCCGAAGTTAAACAACCTCGAGCCTGGTCAGTACCTATGTGCATGCCCGCAAATCCGAAATCTATTTTGTATTGTACGGATATTTATTTTTGTGTGAGTGGATACGACATTCTTTCAATTTCTTTCTTTTTTTCTTTTTATTTTTTTGAGAAAACTTTAATACCTCATCTCAGAAAGATAGACATACACATTAACAGGAAGATTGTCTATTTTATACATAAACAACAGCAGCACTTTTCTATCCTTATTAGAGGGGAAAATGTAAGCAACATAAAACGTCTGAATTCTTTAATAAAATATGCTTAAAAGGATAATTGCTACCCATATATATTGAGTTTTAAAAATACATACAGACAAATGCCATGTTTATATAGTGCAAGTTTATGACAGGATGATTTCAGAATGAGCTTATATCTAAAAAAAAATAGGTTTTCTCTAATTATATTTAGATGCGAGAAATTCTGCAATTTTCCAAATATTCCGATCAAAACAATTTTACTGGAGATTCTTATCAAATGTAACGAAATCTGTACACGATTGCGTGCTTCCAACCGACGCCAGTAAGTCGCATTTCAGCCTAGGGATCTTAAATAATGATTTCCAATCAGGACTATTATCACACATTAAAAGGATTGCCGGAAAAATACCTTTCTCGCCACTTGAATATACTGCATTAAAACATGATTAGTAAATAGTAAGATGCTAATAAATAATGTCTGTCTATATTTCTGAGATGTAATTATTTACATTCTTCACACTGATGTCCCAATCTTTATTGACATATTCCCAAAGTTTCGGACGTTCTTCTGGTGATTGGAATTTCCAACTGAACCTGATTATATTGTTCTAGTTTCAGGGACGTCACAGTTAGCTTCCTTCACTACTGCAGCAGTCAGGTATTGAACTCGCAACTGTTTGGGTCAAGTTACTGGCTACAACCAACGCTTTTATCCAGTGGACCATATGTGAATAACAAGGATTTTGATGGTCTCCATAGAAATGGAGACCATAATTCATTATGGCAATACATCTTATAATATTATCATGGTTTTCTGTTAAATATATACTCAAGGTATTATTAATATGCATCAAAGCGTTGGTTGGATCCAGTGTCTGTATGAAAAAAAGTAAAATCAAGAAAGAAAAGAAAAAATAAAGCAAAAAACAAGAAAGAAAGAAAGAAAGAAAGAAAGAAATGAATGAATAAAACATAAAAAATTATATGAATAAATAGTAATCACAAGAAAAATGAATGAAAGAAAAAATTTATAATAAAAAGACAAAATAATCAATGAAGGAATGAAAGAAAGAAACATAAGAAAGAATTCAGGAAGAAATTAAATAAATATTAAAAGAAAGAATGAATGAATGAATGAATGAAAGAAAGGAAAAAATATCTGAGCAAATATTTACTCAGGAAAAAACTTAATGTTTATAAAAAAAGAAACTGTCAATACAAAACTTTATGGAAGTACAGAATCGCCCTATTTGTCTTCTCGACGCCAAATCGTCTGAGCGGGGCCCAGACGATTTGAAATAAAGAAACGTGTGCACGCAAAATCTTCGTTTAGTATTCACGTTTTTACACTTTCCCGCCTTGAACTAATTCTGAGCAAACTGTGCTTATAGCAAATAAGTCATCCTCAAAAAGTCAACACGCAACAGCTCTCATATGCAAATGACCAAAGACAAAATCAAGTACAACAATAGGAACAAACATTTATTTCCAAAGTTTCCCTTTTTGTTGTATAGCTTAAACATTTGCTTTTTTCCTTTACTATCAAATAATTTATATCCAAATATCCTGATCCTTTTCTCTCTGACGTGCATTTTTAACGACTTTCTATATATAACATTCGCTTATTCATTCCTTCTGTTTCATGTATTTGTTCTATTGAATTGCACAAAAAGCTCGTTCGCTTATTACTTTATTTACTGTATTTTGTTTCATATAAGGCGCATTTTTACTATAAAATATATCCAACCACCCTGCGTCCTATAAATCAAAAGTCAGTGACGGGAGTTATAATTTCGATGTCGTCTCCCCAGACAAGTTCAGTGTTTCAAAATTAACAAGGTTTTTGAGAGAAGCTTTTTATGCTGCTGGGACACTGGGATATTGACCGAAAACGAAATCCTTGCTACAGGATGCTTATGTAACACATTCTTTCTTTCCTTCTTTCTTTCATTTTCTTTCTTTCTTTCTTTCTTTCTTATTTCTAAAATTACTTACTGATCACAAAGAAGCATTATGATAGACACTTTAAGAACAATATTACTGTATACTACGCTTTCGCTACAAGATGCTGACTATTTTCCTCTGATTAAATATTCATGCTTACGGTTCTTAACGGTGTCAAATTTTTCCGCACAAATACAGTAGCCCGCCAAGAGCTGAAGCCGCCATGTTTGTTTATCGTCATTGACAACGATACATCAATACGAGATCCTCTTAGTACATTCTAAATATTTACTATAAACTTGGTATTCCTTGTCGGTCTATGATGAATTGGTCATGATTATATTTTTTATGAATAAATATGCTATTCAATGGGTAAAAAGTATTAGACATCAACTGCAAGAAGACGGAATGCATGGTTGTTAGCAAAAGGATGAGCCCAAAATTCAAATTACAACTCAGAGATAGCAAAATCAAACAAGTACAAAAACTTAAATATCTGGGAAGCAATTTAACAGAAGATGGAGCGTGCAACACTGAAATATATTGGGATAGCTAAAATTGCCTTCCAAAAGCTAAGCATAGTATTAAGAACCAGCAAAATGTCTTTCGAAACAAAGAAAGGAGAACTGAACTGTTACGTGATATCTCTACTCCTGTATGAGAGTGAATAATGGAAAATAGCCTCAAAGGTAAAGACGAGACTCGAAGCAAGAGAAATGGAACTTTACAGAAGGATGCTGAGGATACCATGAACGGAATATGTGAGCAACGACGAAGTTTTAGAGAAAATGGAAGCAAAAATAAAACTTACACATATCATCAGGAAAAGACAATTGAATTTTCTGGCGCACATCAAGAGAAAAGTGTTATTGGAAAGTGTTAATTTTGTTAGATGCTTGGAAAATGTGAGTGTTGTCAGAGGCATGCCACTGAAGCACTTTATAAACAGTGCGATCTTGTCTCCACTATCACCCCCGGTTACAAAATCATTGAAACATAATGTACGTAATATTAAACATTCATATTCATTACGTGCTGTAGTAAGTCCACAAAAGATTTTAATATATAAAACGTTAGGTAATCAAAAAAATACTAGCAGGCAAGTTAAATTGCGAAATAGTATATAAATAAACAAACACAATTATCGAAAAGTTTGATAATTTTTGGAAAAGATATAAACAAAAAATCAAAATATATATCGGGATTTAAGCCTAAATACTCGAAGATTCTGAAGTTATTATTTAACATATAAAATAATTTATTCAAACATTTTGACGGTACCAGCACCTAAACTATTATTCGATAAAATTAACGAGAGTTGAAAGTGCAAAGTTAATAAATATAACTTAATGTAAGCAAAAACAGAACGTAAAAATACAACAATCTTCAGGTTCAGTTCAGTTGTGTCATGCATGATACACGCTTAGGCGATCATGTATCTTTCTTTACATGACTGATGAGCAGTAGGTTACCATTTCTTTCTGCGGTAGACCAGTTGCCATCCAAGTCGCGATCTGTTCTGCAATTTACCGATAGCTGGAGAGAAGAAGAGGATTCATGCCTTTCGTAAGTGAATATAATGGATTCAACTGGAATTCGAACTCCGATTCATCAATCCGAGCCACTATCCATTACTCCATTACCTCTTAAGTTTAGTTGGACAAAAACAAATAAATACTCATACAGAAAAACACGATAACTGTAGAAGACGTTGAAAGAAATAATAATAATCAATACATATAAACTTCAAATATAATAATCATAATATCTATAAGAAATTAAATTAAATAAATAATAACTGCAAATTATATTAAATTATTATATTATTTTAAAAGAGAGTAATATATGAATTTTTTTTCAGTTAAACGTAAAATCCGTTAATTTTTTTGAGCTTCGACAAAAAGTGCCATCTTTCCTTAATAACAATAAGAACAAGGATAATAATCTGAATAGAAATAGTGTACATAATGATAACTCCTCATCCCAGAAATTCAGAGAAATTATTTTTTTTAGTTTGGTACAAAACCCTTCTTGTGCGCTACTTCGGATGAATCACGCTAACTGAACTCGCAATGGCTGTCGAGACAATCTTGCTAACGAGACACTAAAAAGAAATGTTCTCTGTATAGTTTAGTCGAGGACAAAGTCACAGAAATTGCGTAGCCTTAATGAGCGAACTCACCTGACGAGCTTCAATAATGATATTACTTTAAATTGGGGAGAACACAAGAATTCGTTTTCCACCGGATCTATTTGATCTACACACCGAACCACGCTAATAGCTTGCTAGTGAAATTTAAGATTTCTGTTTTCTGTGAATTGAATTTGATAAAACTTTTCCCAACTGGTTTGCAAAATATGACGACAGCATTGTTAGGTTTTCGTTATTCTGTGTAATGTCCTCTATATTTTTTATCAGATTCGACAATTTTTGGGTGAACAATGCTGATAGCTTTTGAATGAGAATAGCCCATCTAAACATTTTTGAGAGAATACAAGATAACGATACATATTAAGCAGACTTTGAGTATATATTTAACAGAAAACCAAAATAAAATTATAAGATTTATTGACATAAGGAATTATTTGGCAGCCTGAGCGTCATTTTTATGGATGAATTCAAAAACCCTATTAGTTATGGTATTTGTCAATTTTTTTTTATAGTAGCAGCTTGGACTGTCTCTACTGCAGCTTTCATGGTCGTCCATATGATATCTTTCAACCTAAACTGATGTCCATCGGGATAAATATCTTGTTTAATGATGGACCAAAGATTTCAGAGAGGGGTGAGATCCGGAAAGGCTTACCGCAACACAATCAACCTTTCACCTTGTATGCCGTAAGAGCCTAGGAATGCTTGGGTGGCCCTGGCAGAGTAGGAAGGTGCAGGTCCATGAATACTATTTGTCCTTCGTAGTGACATCGGTATGTCATCTAGCCAGGGATCCAAGACCTCATTCCAGTGATTGCAGTAGTCGGCTGCGGTCAATTTAATCCCTTCAGACACCTAACATGTCTGCCCCAATAATACCAGCACACAACATGGCTCCTCCACACCGCTGTTGCCGTAGATTAACATTAGTAATTCTTGTGGATTCCGGGGATGGAATCCTGCACAAATAAGTAAACAACGCCAGTAATTGAAATAGGAAAATAAGTGTATTGACCGTAAGAATACAAACTTGAAATGAAGATTAGTAGTCCAGGAGTGCGGGTTAGTAGAAAGTATATGTACAAGTCTCTGTAAGTGAAGCCGTAATTCTCTCTCTCTCTCTCTCTATCTATCTCTCTCTCTCTCCCTCTCTCTCTCTCTGGACTCTACGTATCTCAACGTTGTCTCAACGTATCTTCCCCTGTCTCCAACTCTGTCAGTATAAGTATACTTTAGACGAGTCTATCTTGTGTAAAAGGGGAGAGCCCCACAACACCCCCTCCCTAGCATTTTTTGGTGGGGGTAATGATTTTTTCGCTTATGGTCTATTATTAGCGGTTCTGTGAATTTTCTTTTCCTGCTTATTCTTCTAATCTCCGTGGCTACTTGTGGTCTTTGAATTTCAAATGCATCAAAAATCGACTCCATTGAGTGTTCATTTTCCGAAGGTGACGAGCTTGGCTCTTCTACCCGTCTTTTTTGTATCTGATTGATATGTCTCCTGTGAGTTAACTTTTCGCCTTGGATCGTGTACAGAACATTCCTCAGTCTGCTTATTATCGTACCTGGTTCCCAGTATGCCATATTATTCTTGAACATTCTGAAATAGACCCGTTCGCCTGGTTTGAAGGATCTTTTAGGCACTATCGGTGTATGTCGGTTTTTATTTTTGTTGGGTTATCAAAAACAGACCGTATTTTGCGGGCAAACATCACTTCAGCTGGCGAAAGGCCAGATGGTGTGCTTCCGTTCGGGGTGATTCTGTAGACTTGTAGGAACTGTTGTATGGCTCTTTCTGTTGGTACGTCCTCTGCTTCTTTCAAGGCCCTCTTAAGCGTGTCCACAAACCTTTCAGCTTGCCGGTTAAATCGTGGATGGTATGGTGCTATTTTAATATGTTTGACTTGATAAGTCGCACAGAATTCTTTAAAGTCGCTCGAGGTGAATTGGGTACCATTATCCGTTACAAGACAATCTACTACGCCGAATCTTGCGAATAACTCGTGTAGATAATTAATAGTGTTTTCCGTCGGAGGGTTTTTGTATCTGAAAACTTCTGGCTACTTGCTAAAGCTATCTACCGTTATCAAGTAGTGATATCCATCTATGGGTCCTGCATTGTCCGCATGGATTCTAGACCAAGGTCTGTCCACCTTAGGCCATGGTTTTTGTATAATAGGTGGCGCCTTTGCTGCCGCAGGACAGCCTCTACATTTTTCTACCATTCGAGTAATGTCGTTATCCATATTAGGCTAGTAAACGAAACTTCTCATTAACGCTTTCATACGATTTTTCTCTGGGTGTCCTAGATGAAGTCCTTCAGAATTCGTCTTTGTAAAGATTTGGGTATGACCACCCTTTCATTCACAAATTGAAAAACTGTCCGCTAGATTTCTTTCTTTTTCTTCTATTTTTTGCTTTGTACTTTGTATGAATTCCTCCATTTCAGCTTCTCTTCTGATTTCTAACAAGGTCACTGGTAATTCCCTTAGTGTATTGTTTAGCACTTTACTAATTTCGTCTTCGGCTCGCAAAGCCGCCATTACAGAGTCTTCCAGAGGTTCGCATTTCGCAGGTACCAATCTAGATAATCCATCCGCATGACCAATTTTCTTTGACGGTAGGAACACTAGTTTGAAATTATAATTCAATAATATAGTCCCCCATCTCAGAAGTCTGTTGGGTGTGTAAATTGGTAGTCCTTTTTTCGATCCGAATATAGTGAGAAGAGGTTTATGGTAAGTTTGAAGAGTAAACTCTCTTCCATATATGTATCCGTGGAAGCGAGTTACGGCGAATATTATGCCTAACTTTTCTTTCTCAATTTGCGAATAATTCCTTTCTGCTGGTAACAACGATATAGATGCGTGAGCTATAGGTTTCCTTGTGCCATCCTTCATCTTGTGTAATATACAAGCTCTCACTCCGTGTGAGCTTGCGTCACTAGCAATGATAATTTCCCGTTTGGGATCAAAATGCGTCAGTGCTAGATCACACGTTAATTTCTTTATGATCTCCTTAAAAGCTTTCTGACAATCTTCCGTCCAGTTCCATTTGTTCTCTTTTTTCAATAATTCGTTGAGGGGAGCCCTCAATTTGTGCATGTTTTCAATGAATTCACCTTAATAGTTCGCTAGACCAAGAAAGCTTTGCAACTCTGCGACATTTTTCGGCTCAGGCATATTTTTTATTGCAGATGCCCTATCTGGATCTAGTTTTCTGCCAATTTTATTGATTATATAGCCTAGATATTTGATTTCTTTTAGAAAAAAAAACTTATTTTTTCTCCTTCACTTTAAAACCAAAATCCTGAATTCTTTTAAAGACTTCTTTAATGTGTGTTGCGTGTTCTTCTACATTATCGCTTTTGATTAAAATGTCGTCTAAGTAAGCAGTAGCAAAGTTCTGTCCCATGAGCATGGTGTCCATAGTCTTTTTGAAGATTGACGGTGCTACTTTTATCCCAAATGGTAATCTGTTAAATTTGTAAAGTCCTTTGTGAGTATTGATACATATTTTTTTTTTACTTTCTTCTTCTACTGGAATCTGAAGATAAGCTTCACTTAAATCAATCTTAGAAAATACCTTACCACCGTTAAGCTTGGTAAATATTTCCTCTGGGCTTGGCAATCGGTAGTGATAATCCTTGATAGCCTTGTTTAACGCAGTCAAGAAATCTAACGCAAACACGGGTTTCTCCGGATTTTTCTTTACGTAGACCACTGGTGCCGCCCATTCACTGAATTCGATTTGTGAAAGGATTCCAGTTTGTACCAATCTATCTAACTCCTTGTCAATTTTTTCTATGGTTGCCAAAGGCACGTTTCGCTTTTTCTTGAATACTGGCTGAATATTTTCCTTTAGTTCAATTTTAGCTGTAAACTTATTACATTGTCCCAAGGCGCTCGAGAATACTTCGGGGAATTGACTGTGTAGTATTTCATTTAATTTTGTATCTTCTGACGACTCGCACTCTATTTTCTTACAAAATGAGCTAATAGGTAAATCCCATACGTCAGATTTATGCATCCAATTTGCGCCCCCAAATTTTCTGTATCTTTCATTACAAATATCTTCAATATTTTTGTTTTTCCATGGAATTTTACGTTTAGAATTACTTCGTCTTCAAATTTGATACGCTTCCCTGAAACAGACTTAGCGATTTTCTGTGTATGCATCATGGTAGGTCTATTTAGTCTCCTCCATGTTTTTAAAATAATTATAGTTAGATCCGAACCTTAGTCTAACTGTAATTTTACCTTCTTATTTAAAATCTCGAGTTCCACGTATTTTCTTGTGTTTAGTTTGTCTTCGTAATCCATTCTAGTAGTTCTTACCCTACTAGTGTGTTTTTTTGTTTCTGCATAGAAATGCCTTATGTTCCATTTTTCCACAGTTCTTGTATTTGAATCGACAGTCTTTATTCCAGTGTAATCCACCACATCTGTAACATGCAGATGGGGGGATCTTATATTTGCTTTGATCTTTGTCATTAATCGCCTTATACCTTGTAATTTTTCCTTTATCATGAAATTTTTTTTCTTCCGGGGGTGGGGTGAAAATCGTAAACTTTTGTTCAACTTACGTATGTGTGCTACTCCCGATTACTCGACATCCTTAGAGTCTTTTTTATGCTCAAGCATTTTTGGCAGTCTTCTGACAATTTTTGTAGCGTTAATCCAGACTCGTTTTGAAGCTTCGAGAACATTCTTTTGCGCATTTCACTGTCCTTGGCTGAGACTAATCCCTGTACAAAAATAAGACACTTAAAATTGTCAATTCTGCCAACTTAAAGCCATCGCAATGTTTGTTGACGATTGCGGCGAACGTGGAGTAATCCTCATTTTAGCTTTTTACGATATTGAGACATTTCCAGCTTTTGTGAAAAAGTGAAGTCTTTGGACTGAAGAGCTCCGTAAGGCATGTAACTGCCTCGTCAAACGTCAAAACCTTTGTCTTTTTTCGGTAGAATGTAGTCCACAAATGTTGTGTACTCCTCTGTTCCCAATTTCCTGAGTAATAAACGTAGCTTTCAATTTTGGCAATCAATGTTGAAAAAGTCTTCATGACATCTGTAATAGTCCCCGAAATTTTTATCATCTTCTAGAGAGTATTTAAATGTTTCTATTGTGTTCCAAACTGCGTCTTGAAAAAAAGTAGCCTCTTTTCGATATTCTTTTGTTGTGTGTTACCCATTACTTTTAATATTAATTCCAGGAGTTGAATTTGTCTTTCTTGATTTTTCTTCTGAAATTCGAGCTGTCTTTCTTGATTTTCCTTCTGTGTTTGTAGTATTACATTTTCCATTTTTTCCTCTTGAGAGAGCAATTGTTTTTGCAACTTCTCATCCATTCTTTCTTGGAGTTGTAGTTGCTGTTCATTTTGGTATTTTACAAGTTCTACCAAAATACTTTTAAAATCCCCCTTGATAAGAGTCTTACGAAAACCTCGATTTTCCGTATTTTGAGTAAGTACTTTTTAATCACGGTGATCACGCAAAATCCTCGTAAATCTTTGTCGCCCAGTTGTTATGGACGCTGACAACGGCAATTTTTTTTTCTTTTTTCTTTCAGTGTGGGTCCGAAGTCCTCGTCGCCAAATTGTTGTGGATTCCGGGGATGGAATCCTGCACAAATAAATAAACAACGCCAGTAATTGAAATAGGTAAATAAGTGTATTGAACGTAAGAATACAAATTGAAATGAAGATTAGTAGTCCAGGAATGCGAGTTAGTAGAAAATATATGTACATCTCTCTGTAAGTGAAGCCATAATTCTCTCTCTCTCTCTCTCTCTCTCTCTCTCTCTCTCTCTCTCTCTCTCTCTCTCTCACTCTCTATCTAATCTATCTATCTAAACTATCTATCTATCTATCTATCTCTCTGGACTCTACGTATCTCAACCTTGTCTCAACGTATCTACCCCCTGTCTCCAACTCTGTCAGTATAAATATACTTTAGACGAGTCCATCTTGTGTAAAAGCCCCACAACAGTAATGATTAGTGAAAGGTTGATTACGCTCATCTCCGAAACAGACCCAACCATTTGCCCAACCGTTATATACACCAAAGGTCACCGTGGTCTCGTCAGTGAACAGAATACAACTCATGTCTAGAAAGACACTTATACTTAAAGAAAAGAAAGAAAAAGACAGTTTAAATTTCCAGGAAACATGATCTGGAAGGACTACTTGGAAGATATAGTACCCACAAGTCGTATTGGGGAAAGAGTTTTAGTACGAAACATCGCGCACTTGCCTAGTGAGACTGTCTGAATGTTGGCAGATCAGAGGCAATAAGAGACAGTAAAGATTTGAACGTTACTTAGGGCTACAATGGACATGAGGTCGTGGAGAACCAGGATCCTGAGGGGACACTAAATATAATCTTAAGAATGATGTTAATGGCGTCTTTGTTTCTGGATTTTCTCTCCATAGTGCCATAAGACGATTTATATACCATGATTTTTAAAACCTCCGAAAGTTCGAAAACTTGAATAATAATAATAATAATAATAATAATAATAATAATAATAATTTGATGGGATTTATCGGTACAAGATGAGAGCTCAAGAAACCCAAATGTCTCAATAGTCAAATGCAAGAAGATCAAGCCAGATATAAAATTAAATTCCCAAATGGCATTACACCAATCAAGAAAATGCTAAAACAGAAAATTGCAGTTGAAAAATGTTGTAGGTTCTATCGCCAAAATACGACATACCAAACGAACCATAAGAAATTTTACAGGGAAATTGGAAAAGTATGTCAAAAAGCCACCATCTATTGAAAAAGTGCAAAACATTGGGAGAATATTTGGAGCTGTCCCAAAGAATATAACCCCAATGCAGAATGGATCCACCGAGAAGAACGAATGATGGATGAACCTCTACAAGAATGGAAAATATAACCAATCTCTAACGAAATCCCAAAAATGGAAATCCCCAGGAAATGACAAGGCACCAAGGGTTTGGCTTTATCATCTGTAATCAATCCATAAAACCCTTGAAAAGTCTTTATCAATGCTTATTAGAAATTCCAATGAAGTCCCAAAATGAATCACTGAAGGTATTACATATCTCCTACCAAAAAGCGGGTGAAAAAGATGATCCGTAAAATTACAGGCCAATAACA
Source organism: Acanthosepion esculentum (assembly GCA_964036315.1). Classification (NCBI taxonomy): domain Eukaryota; kingdom Metazoa; phylum Mollusca; class Cephalopoda; order Sepiida; family Sepiidae; genus Acanthosepion; species Acanthosepion esculentum. The sequence goes on along the minus strand of OZ038477.1, from coordinate 63,813,719 downwards.
TGTTTGTCTATTAAGTACAAATTACTCATGGCTGCCCTGACGAATTGTACATAACCTTTTATCGAAGAAAACAGCCTTATTCAACTGAAACAGTTGCAGATGGTTGCATATGGTTGCAAACAACATCAACTACTGATAAACAAAATGATCTATATATATATATATATATATTTATATTCTCTTCAGTTTAGAGAACGCTGAGTTCTTTATATTTGACTGGCCTCCAGTCTAGGAAAAGGTTAATTCTGAAATTAAAACTACTTTTTGGTAACGCTAACAAACCATGCTGTAAAAAAACCTCTTTCTACGAAAATACACCACGAAGGAATCTACAGGATCGACAAAACAAATAGTAATCTTCAATAAAACCATTGTGCGGATGTTCTTGCGAAATAACTGAGGATTCATCTGAGTGATTGCTTAGTTGTTTTCGTTTTGCAGCATATCAACTTATATGGGATATTGATGCCATAATCTAAATATTTTCTACGCAATTTTATTTTACTTTTGAGAGATAATAATGGTTTTAGTAATACAAGCTTTACTAATTAAGAGAAGAAGATGTGGGTTCATGCCTTTCCCAAGTATATTTGCTCGTAAGTGAATATAGCAAACACAACTGAAATTGGAACTCGGCTCCCCGATTAACAATTTCGAGGCATTATGCATTACAGTAGCCACACATGTTAATCCCAAGCGGTCACCCCTTCAGGTACTGACCAGTCTCAACGTTGCTTAACTTCATTGATCGTACGGGAACCGTTGTTTCAGTATGACGAGTACTGCAGATACCATGTAACCCAGTCCTAACTGTCATAACTGGTGAGTAACCGATTCCATTACCGGGATTTTATTAAAGAGAATGGCTACGCCACTAGCCGGATTAAAAACAAGACCTGTCAAAGGCTGGATAGAAGTTATTGTTGCGTCAACCGCCATCTAACAGAATGGGATAGCCTTAGCTTTATAGCCATGTATACAGCTATTGTGCAGATGATACAACATCGCTATCCCTCCTAAACCAGGGTGTAATTTTCCTCTGATAGAATCAACGGTCACATTTTTATGACTTAAAGCAGCGTTAAAGTTGGAGAACATCGACTGTGATTTGATCTGGTGAGGGATGGGCTCAGCCAGTTCTACACATTGATGAATCCCTCTAGGACTTTCAACCTGGATATGAGCAGTTCAGATGCTCAATTGCGCAGTGACCTCACGACCATACCTAGTCATCGAACTAATAATAACAATTATGACATTTGGTGCGCCACCCTTAGTATTTCAGTTCACCACAAATCAATATTACATGTTGATTTTAATGCAGATAACTGCCCATAATGTAAAAGTTAAACAGAAACATTTTCATATCTAATGGCACATTTCATCTGATTCCTTGTATATTCACAATATCTATGTGAAAAATGTAGGAAATTGACATGACTGCGTACAAAATACGCTTGATTCGAACAGTGATTTGCTGGAAATTGCGAAAGACTGATCCTTCAGATAAATGATTAGATCTAGTCATCGAGAAAAGTGAAAATAGGTCTGTTAATTTATTGATGTCATAGCAGCATAGTGAAAATGAAAGTGAAAGTAAAAGTTATAGAAAAATGAGTATCCTGTGGAAATAAACAAATTAAAGCATTGTAGATTATGAAGGTGTCTTTGGCTACTCGGTCAATGAAAGTCGAAAGTTTGTTCATAAGGAAACGGCTAATATTGCCATTAACATCCCAACCTTATTACTGGAGAACATGGAAAGTTTCTAATTTCCAATTTAGAAAAAAATACAAATCTTAGAAATAACTGATATCATACACGTGGCTGTCCAATCCTTACTTTCAAGACATGATAGAATTCAAAATCGTTTACCCAGTCTTGTAAGGGATTAAATTTTTTTCAAACTACGGCTTATTTACCACAGGTGTAGCGTTGCAAGCCGAACGCTGCTCGATTGCTATTACCTTAGAAAATGCTCAGATGATTTCCACTCTTTAGTTCCACCAGTTCAGAATTTTAAACCTAGGACACGTCATGTTACGTCCACGTCGAATCGACCACATTAGCCCCGTATTCGACTTTTAAGGAGGGAGATGCACTTAGCCTTACACCGAGAATAAATTGTTAATTCAAGGAGCAAATTCTCGCATGGATGCTTCCCTGGTCACTACAATCCTAAATTCTTCAAGTCAAGGGTCAATCACTAATCCTCCTCATAATTATTACTTCCTTCTACATCCCTTTACGTTCATATCACACACCTCATTCATAAATCCTCTACCTCGAGTAGCTCTTGAGTCTTGCATTGACAACTTTATTACAAAAAGAACATTCTGCAGAATTGATCCTACGTTTTCGCTTGCTCAATCTTCAACTTTGTCCACCCGATACCAAAGGTGTAACAACTTAGAATAGATCTTGAAAATAAATGGAAGTTAAAAAAAGACATGTGAATGATAGGTTAAATAACCTGTAAGATACTTGAATAAACTTTAGGAGGCCCTGTGGAGTAATGGTTAGCGTCTGGGATTGAAGAATCAGAAAACCGTTTTCGAATCCCAGTTGGGTTCATTATTTTCACATACATGAATATCTATGTGAAAAATGGCGGCTTTTGGCGTACAAAATATATTTGGTTCGAACAGTGATTTCCTGGAAATTGTTTGAATCCATCTCTTCTCCTCCTAGCTATGGGTAAAATAGCAGGACAGACTAGGTACCGTAGACTTGGGTGGTAACTAGTCTAGGAGAAGGAAGCTCTGAATTCAAACCACCTATTATCTTGCAGGTCCACCCTCTTTAAGCAAAGTCTAGAAGAAAGTAACTTCAACAGGATGAACGGGTTAAACTCAATATCCCCGGTGCAAAAAGGAACCGGCAAACCATTGAACTATTCTGTCATGAATGTCACCGTGAACCACAGTTATAAGATAGAGGGGAGTGGTGACCACAGTGACGCAAAATAACCTTTATCAATTTTAAGTTTTCCAATACGTAGAAACGTCTAGAAATCTTGAGATATGGTAAAGAATATACATGATTTTATTATTCGTTGCTTTTTTTAATGGAATAAAAGCGTAAATGTGTTTTTCGTTCACGCAGAAGTTAAAATAAAACGAACAGAAGGAATCTCAGTCCATCTAATCAATAAAAGAAGATTTGAAACGTTGTTTATTTTGCGTCTTTTTTTTACTTGACCTTATTGACATGGCTAATTTCTATTCAACTTGAACGTTTCCTTTATCATCAATCATATTTATATCCGGTAACATTTATTAATTTGTATTTGTAATACAAGCATTGTGTTTGTAGAATTCTTTCTTCTGTATGTATAATGTGAAAAAAATCGTGCGGATAACTTTTTTTTTTAAATTCTGATGAGAGAAGGAATGAGAATGAATCATCTAACATTTATAAACATAGGTTTCACTAATAATTATATCTATATATATATGTGTGTGTGTGTGCGCGCGCGCAAGTGTGTGTGAATCTGTGTATTAGTCTGTATGTGTCTATGTGTTCCTCTGTGTGCGTGCGTGTGTGTATGTCTTTCTGTGTGTATGTATGTGTGCGTATGTGTGTTTGTGTAGCAAGGCAATTATTTCTTAGTTTTTTAAACGAATGTATTTCGATACTAGAAACATATACAGTAATGAATAAACATATTAGCCTGCGCTTTTAATATCTAGTATGATAACTCACAAAGACAGTAGATAACGATTGCAATTAAATTTTTGAAGATTAGAGTTTGTTAGAAAGCATGACGGGAGTTCCACAAGCGAGAAGTGCAAGAAAATAAACTGTTACCATAGAACTTAGGACTACGTCTAGCCAACAGTACTGTAAACTGATGAAATCTCGACACCAATCTAGTAATGCTCTTAAAGTCTTGGAACTATAGCTAACAGCTTATCTGAACAATTCCCATGAAGTATTTATAAAAACACAAAGATTGGCAACATTATGGCGGTGGGAAAGTGACTAAAGCAGAAACGCCAGATTAACATCAATAATATCGCTAATTCTTCTTTGGCTTTTATCAAAGACTGCAAGAGAATATTTGAAAGACAGTATTTTCTCTCTTAATGATTGCTACCAACCTTGAGCCGATTAAAAAACAGAGACCTAACTATAGTGATTCGGTTTTATGTTAGGTCAGTTAAGAAAATACATAAGAATATATGACTGGAAAAGGTATAGTTATTAATAGTATAGTATTAATAGTTTAGTATTAATATTATATAGTATTAATATTATATAGTATTAATATTATATAGTATTAATATTATAGTAAATAGTTATTAAGTTTAGCCTAGTCTGACACACGGCTGCAGAATATCCGTTTAGAATTTAATAAACACATTACAAAGTGCCCATAATCCTTCTTTAGTAAATACCAAACATTTCAAATACCTCGATGTATGGATCAGTTATACAAATTTAAAATTGGGAATAAATAAATTGAACATTAAATAGTCTACACTAGGCTTATTTTCTCCCAACACAGCAAGTTACTATAAAACCAAAGCATTAGCCTAAGAACTCATACTATGATCTTAAATAGTCTCGTCAGATCGAGACATGCATAGGAATAACATGCATGGTGCGAAATCCATTCAACAATATCTAAACAATCAGCTGTATACAACCGCTTTCTAAGATAAATGATTACAAATGGCTTTGAGCAAATGAAGTTTTCAACGCGGACAATATTTCTTCGAAGCTCTATGACTGCCGCTACAGAATCTCAATCAGAGAACTGTACCAAATAACAGAAGTGACATCACTTGAGAACTTTCACAAACGGCAACAGCTAAAACGTATATTACATGTAACTCGACGGGAAAATAATGACATAATCAAGCTGTTGGTGAACTTCAAACAAATGGTTCTGTAGAAAGCCCCCCATCAGTATTGGAAACAGCGATAAGAGCCACTGGTATTAAGAAACCTATTATCCTGGGATATTGTTTTAAGAGATAGATAGATTTCAAGCGACAGTCTCACTGGCTGCGAGGCCAATGAATGTCGAATATTTCCTTATGAAGAAATGGCTAATATTCCCATAAATATTACCATGATAACTGAATGAAATATATATTTATGCATAAAATCAATCGCATGTGTATATATGTTCAAGTATTGTAGTGTATATTTAGATTATAAAATTGGAATTTGAATAAAGAAAATCGTTATTCTTGATAAAGAATATTTGTTATACATAGATACTTATTAACAAAAGGTATTTTTACGTTTCAAGAAGCGTTTTATAGTACTGAATGTTACTCTACGTTCTCTTTCGCTTTCTCCTTCAAACAAATACATTGTTCACTAGCATGAATAACTTTTCAGAAATATATATTTTTGGTTTTATAAACTGGTAAAACGTATCACGTTCAGACATTGAAGCATCGCAGTTGATAGAAAAAGCTATGCTGAGAAATTACCAAAATAGTGTTTCGTCATAAAATGCTTCTTGAAGATTTTATCGCTCTGGTGAGATTTAGAAAGTTAGATATATTTTTAAAAAGAAAAGGATTTTACTTTCGCAATCATCGATATAATATCGCGTATCATATTTAACACCAAAGAAAGAAACTCTTTGTTAAAAATATCCTTTTAGCATCGCTAAGCATTGTTCTGTGTTATAGATAATTTTTTTTTGAAAATTTTATTTCTTGCGTCTCCTTCATTCATAGTTCATCGTGTGTACAATCATCTTCAGAAGATCTTTCCAGAATTTTTTTTTTTTTTTTTTTTAGAAAATTTTTTATTTCATTCATACATCTTTTATGTTGCCGGCAATTTTAACTCATTTTTGCTTCCTATTATTCTTTTTAGTTTAGAAAATGTCTACTTCTCTTTAGTCTCAGATCTTTTCTTTTCTTAATAAAAATAACTTTCATTAGCAATTTTGACTCATTTTTCCTCTTTTATTATGAGGAATCCACGATATATGCCTCATCTTTTATTTTATATCTGACTCCGTTCTCATTGATATATATATATATATACATATACATATATATATATATATGTATGTGTATATATATATATATATCTATATATATATATATATATATATATATATATATATATATATATGCGTATATATATATATATATATATATATATATGTATATATATATATATACATATATATATATATATATATATATATAAACTATTTAAAATATCGATATATGTAAACTGTTTAAAACTGGTTACATTTATGAGTTAAGAGAATGTTTGTCTGTCTCTTGGAAAAAGAGCGTTTGTAGTAGATTGGGGTTAGATAGATAGATAGATAGATAGATAGATAGATAGATAGATAGATAGATAGATAGATAGATAGATATTTTGAGGGAGGTCTTTAAATTTTTCGACTCAACCAATATGAAGACAAATATGAAACTTATTATTTCCTGCAGCGTTCCTTGCTTTGCTTATATATATATATATATATATATATATATATATGACAAATATATATATATATATAAATGTGTGTAAGAAAATATGTGGATGTAGATCCGACGGTATGATGAAAAATATGGAAAAGACAAAACAAAATCCGAATATGCAAGTTTACTGTTTTAATCTTGTTTTACTGTCGACGTCAGATGTGTTTTGGTGTAGTAGACCATCTTCAGGATTAAATATCGTCTAATCCTATGTATGTTTCTAATAACTATGTCCTGAAGATGGTCTACTAGACCGAAACGTCTGACGTCGACAGTAAAACAACATTAAAACAGTAAACTTGCATATTCGGATTTTGTTTTGTCTTTTCCATATTTTCCAATATATATATATATATATATATATATATATATATATATATATATAGATGCCTGTATGTGCTCTTGCGAGAGTGAAAAGGTAAGAGGAACAGTTATGATTCTATATGTTACATTAGTTGTATTTAGGTGTAATTGATTGTCTGTAGGAGCATGAATGTGTGACTATCAAAACAGTAAACAAAAAAGAAAGGACAATAAAAATATTGCATGTGCAACCAGAAATGAGTTACGTGTTTATTTTTCTTGACCGTAAACTTTTTCTAAATTCATCTGTGTTCTGAAAGGTTATCGGCGCAAACAATCTTCCAAAATCTGACAAAAATTACGTAAAAGTAGAATGATTTATTTATTTATTAGGAATGGCGACTTTCTTTTCAGTTTCGGAAACATTTAAATAACATCTGTCTCAGTCTCGCTCTCTCACTCTCCCTGAAAATACTGAAACATTTAAATTGATAGACATTAGCTTTCTTTTAATGTAAAGGGTTTCCAGAATTATTAATTGTTTTTACACTTGGAAGTGTTGTAGTTGTCGAACAAGATGTGATGGAACTTAGGAGCGCGGGATACAAGTTGTGGTATAACCAATATATGCTGAAGTACTTTTATTGTCAAAATTTAGTCACCAAACAGAGACTAAACTAGCTATATATATATATATATATATATATATATATATATATATATATATCAGGTCATCTTATAAATTCTGTGCGAATTTTGAATTTTGAAACAAGTGACCAAATGTTACATTTAATTACAGATTCAATCAACAATGTATTTCCCTGATTATCTATGACTTCCTTCCATCTATTAACAAGCTTACTAATTCCATTACTGTAAAGTTCTTTTGGCTTTGATTCGAAGAACTCACAAATGTCAGTTTTAACCTTTTCCTGTGTTACAAAAGCTGTTTCTTCCAAATGATTCTGTAAGCTACGAAACAAATGGTAGTCTATAAGAGCAAGGTCGGGAGAATAAAGTGGATGAGGAATTTTTTCCCAACCAAGTTCTTCGATCTTTTGTGACTTGATTCTTGCTGTGTGTGGTCGATTCATTAGAGAAGGGTTTTTTTTCCTCAAAGCTTGGTTCAAACGCTCTAATTGCTGACAGTATATTTGAGCATTAATTGTTGCATTACGTGGTAAGAATTCAAAGTGGATTATTCCTTGGCAATCCCACCAGATTAAAAGAAGAACCTTTGGCCCATGACAACTGTTCTCCCAGCTACAAGCCTCTCATCTGTAACCGCAAAACTTGATAACTTCTCACCGTTGTACTTGATTCGCTTTTATCGCAGGTAATACGATTGTCCATCTTCAAGATCAGTGTATCTCAACCGGTCCATGCTGGTGCACTAATCAACTGCGAAAGGAAGAGATGTGCACCCCAAGTTAACAGAAGAGTAATTTATGAATTATTTTTCTCATTTTTATAACAATTATAAACTGATAATAACCTTATGATCTCATAAATTTAAAGACTAGATTTCATTCATAAACTCTGACCTTTGGAACTTGGGAGGAACATATTGTATATTCATTTTTAAGTAATAAAAATATAAAAAACCTTCAGAGACTATACCGAGATAGCTAATGTTTTTTAAGTAAATATTAACGGAACTATTTTCCAGTTTCGTCACTAATTTGCAAAATCGCAAATGTATACAATATTATTTTCCATATTCTATAATATTGCAAAACGCAATTTCAAAAACGTACAGAAGAGTAAACATATTCACAAACAACGAATGAATTATTTATTCCACATTAAATACAATCTTCTATTAAAATGTAAAGTGTACCTTAGAGTTTCACTTATTCTACAAGTGCGCCCTGAACTAAAAACAAAAAGATGAGAAATACTGGAATATAGCGACCGAGAGGACACTGATTCGAATATCTGTCTAACAAAGATATCTTTAATTTAATGGATTAGTTTCAGGTTAATCGATAATCGTTATCGATCTTTTACAAATAATTATTTTTGATTTATTATAGAACTGTTATCACGCTTTATTACTTATATTCAGCAAAATGAATTGTTAGTTTTCCATAGTACTTTACATTGTCGTGTACGAAGCAGTTGATTGAAGAGGGTGATATGTCTGTTTATCACTTGATCAAAAGTGTCGGGTCTGGTTCGATATAAAGAAAACTAAAAAACATATTATTTCGGTATTTAATTTCCTTCGGGGTAGCCCCCTTCTGAAGTCATTCACTTTATCCAGCGTCGCTTCAGTTGATGGACGCATTCCTGTAAATCCTTTTTATTTGGAATAGCGGGAAGCTGCCTCGTTGCATTCTCTTTGATTTCCTCGGCGTCTTGAATTCTTGTTTATTTCAAGTGGGTTTTAATTTTTGGTCAGGGAAAAATGTTACAATGAGCGATATCTAGGTAATATGATTGTTGTCGGAAATGGGGAATCTCCCTATTAACTAAAAACTTCTGCAAAAGCCACGATCACAGATGAAATCTCTGTGTTGTGGCGAGACGATCATATTCGATACTAATTCCTTCCAAACACCACTATAAACAACGGAAATGAGCAAGAACGTTATAACTTAGCGTTCCCGCGCGAAAGGGTTCATGGCCAATCTTTGCCAAGTGGCGTCATTCTGCGGACTTTAGTTCCGTTATTATAGCAATAATCCAATCCCGATACATTTTGAAGAAGCTTGAGAAACACTATTCTAGATCAACGTTAGACTTGATTCGCTTTCACTACCGTAATTGGTTCACTTGAGAGCCGAGTTCGAATTCCAGTCAGATCTATTACATTCATATACGTGCTAATACATTTGGGAAAAGTATGAATCCTCCTAATCTCTCCACCCCCAAGCTATGGGTAAATGGTAGGACAGACCGGGTTCTATAGTTTTGGATGACAACACAAAAATCTGCCTCGCCAGTCTTTGGATAAATGACCGCCTAAGCATTTATCACGCATGGCACATAACTGACTGACTAACACCGTAAGTGGAACGACTCTCATTCTTAAAAATTATTCAAATATTCGCCGCAGATAAAAGGGAATTTCTATTATTATTACGCAGGTTTACTCGGCGTCATTTGTTTGTACTTTAGTTTACTTATGTGTCCCGACAGGATTACATACGGTTTTGAATTCAGGGTTGTCAGTCTATATTGATTACCACCAACAGTTAGAGAGTCTAGTTCTGAGAAGAAGAAATGGATTATTTATACATTACTCATGGGTATTTGTGTGAAATTGAATGTAAATATCTCGACCAGAATTCGAACTCGCCTCGTTGAATTCTCGTTATGAGCCTATAGCCATAATGTTTTAATACTTATTTTTATTTAATAAAGTACGAACTATTTTTCCTTTACAAATTTCCTGGGAAAAGAAAATGGTTCGCACAACACAAGTAGCAAACGAACGAAGTGAACAAGGTTCAAACAACGAGTGAAAGAAATGGAGGTTGGCTATAGTATCGTCTTCCATTATATTAATATCTTCGCATGAATCTAGCATAGTGCTCAATGAAGCGACATTTCCATGTTTTAATTTCTGGAAATTTTCGGTATTTCTTTAAAAGAATTATTTTCGATCTACCCGTCAATGGATTTTCATTTTCTTTGAAACTGCTCAATCCAAACTTTTCATCCTTGACAAATTTTAAAATCGCTTTCACGGCTTCGTGGGTAATGAATTATTTACAATCCTGCAACCAATATCCCACTGATGAAACGTCATTACGACCCACGATGCAATCTACATATATCCTCATTTTCTTCAAATTCCATCGATAAGAGGAAGATTGTGCTCAGAACTGTTACCTTGTCGGACGGAGTCGCGAATGGATGCTTCCCTGATCACTAGAATCTTAATCTCTTCAGATCTAGAATCAACCGTTATCTATCCGATATATTCTCATAATATGCACTTTTTACTTCTACCTTTCATATATTTCCAAACTCCTTCAATAATTCTCTACCTTGAGTGGCTCTTGTGTGATCTGTTGAGTGAATCAGTGTATTACAAATAGTGCAGTGTTCTTTCATGGCTCTTCATAACTTTGTCTTTATTCTGTCCCCCTCACTCCATGTTTAGCCAACTTTTTGGATAAATAGGTTTCTCATTTTTTTGCGTCATTTCAATATATCCTCTGTGTGTCAAATTTTCTAAGCCTTCCTTCCTCACTGTGCTTTCCAGCAATTCCAACTGTCTCTTTCTGATTTTAAGTATAATTCTCATTTTTTGTTTTCCTCTTTTTATTAAAACTTGTACGGATGGGGAAAAAGGCGTATTTGAAAAAGTCTTCTGCATATCCTTTCTTCCTACGAACACTTTGTCTATCCACGGTCTCTCATTATATAAATATTTATGCGTTCAATGAAATACCTTTCAATGGCTTGCTATTTTTCTTTAAAATTATTCATTTTCTCTAATGCCCTGCTGATCTATCAAATTATTTATGATTCCTTTTACAAGTATTGCAATTTGGGATTGAATCCCGTTAAATCCTTCATTAAAATTTGGGAAAGCCTTACGAGTATTTCTAAAAATGTATCTCCTTTTGTTTCCAACTTTTTGCATCGTCCCTACGAATAGATTCTTTCCATTCTTTTGCTTTTGATCGATTTCAGACTTCTTTTCTCCTTCATTTAGCGAGGAATCAAGTCAAAAAGAGATAAAATATGAAAAATAAAAGCGATAGAAAAACGAGCGAGAACAGCAGAAAATGAGACGATACAGAATTTTCTAGTGAGAGTCAGACTAAAAAATACAAAAAAAGAAAGATTTTAGGAATAAAGACAAAAATAACTTAAGATGTTATTTGAAAGGCTGACGAGGAAGGAGTGACTGATTGAAGAAAGCAGCGAATAAAAGACTGAAGAAAAGAGACATCAAAGAGATTGAATAAATATATAAAAAAGAGGGAGAGAAAAATAACAGAAGTTTAAGGAGAAAAAGATAAAGCAATTGCAAGAAAGAAAGAAAGAAAGAAAGAAAGAAAGAAAGAAAGAAAGCGAGTTAAATAGAGCAGGAGGGAATGAAAAGATGAAATTAATAAGATTAATAAGAGTAAACAAAACATATTAAAATGAAGCAAAAATGATGGAAGCTAAAAAGAAAGAAAGAAACAAACAAACAAACAAACATGCAAAGGAACAAATGAAAAGAAAAAAGAAAAGAAAAGAAAAATAATCAAACAAACAAATGAATAAAGGAAGTAAATAAGAAAACATGGACAATGAGAAAAAGGAATATTTTTACAATTTTTTAAGGATATACGTATTTCTTCAGGACTTCAATTTTCTCAGATATCTTCTCTTTCATATCCCTGACACACACACACACACACATACATACATACATACATATATATATATATATATATATATATATATATATATATATATATATATATATATATATATATATATATATATATATATATATATATATATATATATATATATTATAGGTTGTTACACATGAAATGACGAACTTTATAGGAAATGAATAAAACACTTCTGAAATGTTAACGAATTTATTTAGTTCCACTAGGCACCATGTTGATGAATGAGTGTTCTCCAACGCACTTGTAAATTTTTGATCACATCTTTTAAAATTCTCATCCTTTGTTATGATAAACAGCTCAAATGCTTCGATTACCTCTTACGTATTGGGAAATGTTTTATTAGGTATGAAAAGTTCAAAATGCTTAAATCGGTAGGAGAGATATCAGATGAATGTGAAGGATGAGACAAGATTTCAGAATTCAGGCTATGCAACAAAACTGGGCCATCCCTCTACACAAGACTCGCATATTTCTTTTTCAATTTTTCGTGCATACACTAAATTTCTCCACAATACAAGGTCGCTGCTATTGTTTTCCCTTGAGGAAAGAATGAATAATGAATAAGCCCTTTAAAAGACCACCGTAGAGTAATCATTAAGTTATAATTGAGCAGTTGAGAGTTTTATTATTGTTTTGGCGATTCACTTGCACCAGACCACTGACTTATTCCATTACTGTTCTCAAAGCGTATCCATTTCTCATCACATGTAACGATTCGATGCAAAAATGGTCTTTTTTTCTCATTTTGTAATCATACAGTAAGATTACTCGACATTATTTCATTGCAGTCATTCTTATATTGAAAAAAAATTATCTGGGAAGAAAAAGGGTCAGGAATCAGTCAATATTTTTTTTTATATACTAAGGAGGTTATTTTGTTAGACGACCGGATCAACAACCAACCAAAAAATGCGTGACTTAATGTGCGACAATCTAATATATACACATACACACATATTCGCCGCTTAAACAATTACAAGTAGTAAGTTCGATCCTCACTGGAAGCCCTATACTTTCAAGAGATATTACCTACGATTCAGCAATTTTATTCATAGATATACAAAATTCAAAGCCCACTCAAGGTAAACGGTTACTGAATGAAAGCGTTGAAAGGGAGACAGAAAGAAGTAGTGAGAAGTGAATATTATAAGGATATGTAGGATATATATCAGCTGACTCTAGACTTGAAGAATTTAAATGTATTGTGGTTGAGGAATCACCCTTTTGAGAGTATGTCCCTCAAATATGTTCTAGTCTGTTACACAGTATATTCAAACCCGTTTTATTAGGTAGCAGTTCTAGTTCTACTTAATATATAAAGGCTGAAGTACCTTCAAACGTTAAACCGAATGCGCAAAAAATATCTGGTAAAAGTCGTGGCACAAAACGTATTACTTATTAGTTGTTCGACAATCGCAGAACCAGAAGTATTGACGAGCAAATTTACATAATGCCCTCTACAACACTTTCCTGGTATATGCAGGTAAATTTTGTCGTCTATAAACTCTGGTCAGTTCTACCAATATGAGCATTGTATTGATTTTAAAACCATAACTACAGAACTAATCTGATGAATTGTTGGAGCAGAACATCTCAAATGGAAATGAAATGGCTGGGACATGAAAACAATCCGTGGATAATTAGAAAATAATGGAGCTGCAGATTTTTTAAGATTTGCCAGTCAAATCTTGTGCTACACTCATAATCACCAATTTTAAATGTCAATTTTAATGCCATAATAAGATTTTGAGCACCATCTGCCGATTTATCTCTATATATTGTTTAGTGATATCAGTGTCGGCCGATATTTTGTTAATGAAAAACATCTGAAAGATGTCACAGAAATTGTTTTGACAGCGAGTGTTTTGACGATTGTCAGTTAAGTGAAGTGAGCCTCAAAAGAACCATATCAAACGACACTGACAAAGAAGTTCAGCTGAGTGGAACGGGCGACGTTTGTACTCTATGTCTGTGGTAACTTTCAGCTGAAAACAGACAACCACTCGCCGCGACGCAAAATGGAAGGTCAACGCTCTTACTTTGATTAGACCGTCTGCCTCCTCACCTCTCCCTCGTCTACGACAGGAGGTTACAACTGAATAAAATTTGACGACTGCTTCAATCGTCTCATGGTTTTATTTCGTGAGTAACGATCAGACAAAAGAGTTATTTTTTAATCCACAAGAAGAATCTGCACCCTAAGAATGAACTTAGCGTCTGGTCTTAGCTGTAACCTTAGTGTGTGAGATAATTATGAATTCTAATCGTACAAATGAGAATATATTTCAAGAGGTGCAGTGGAATGATGGTTAATAACTGACCGAAGGAATAAATTTCAAATTTCGTTTCATTAATTCCATTAAGAAGTTCCTAAATCCCTCTTTTATTATCCACGCCCCAGCTATGGATTAAATCGCAGTTTTACTCGTCATAAAATATAATAGGTCCAATTTTATAATAAACGGATTTAATATATTTAAGCAGTGTTTAAATCAGTCAAAAAAAAAAAGAAAAAAGAAACCTGAGCATCTATACATTTTCTTCTACCGAGTTACAAGATTATTTAGGCTTCTACGATAAAACTCTAAAGTTTTGGATGCCAAGAAAACTTCGAAGACAATTTCTGCATCTTCTTTGCAAAGGAATGTCTTATGGCTCAAATATTGTCAAGTGGCTTGAAAAAATGCTAGTCAGTAGGCGAGATATCTGGTGAATATGGTTGATCTGGCAATGTCCCTTATTCCTATTCGGTGGGCTTCTGCAGTATCAACCTGACATGTGGCTGAACATTGTTATGGAGAAGAACTGGACCTTGTCGTTTAACAGGTGCCGATTGATTTTGGCCTAACTGAATGTGTATTTTCACTTCGGCAGTGATAATCTGGGTAGATTCAACAAGTCTGTCACTTCTCATCACAACTCAATATTCAATAGAGAAAAGTATCATTAGAATTTCGTCGAAGTAGCATCAAACACAATTCAAAACTGTTCGACTTTCATTGAATTCATGTGTAACCAATTTATTGAGTTTCTTCAACTTACCCATTTTCTTGAGATGGTCTGATATAGTTGATATTATCTGAGAAATCTTTGACACATTGTCGTGGATATTTTGGAACAGTGGTTCCAGGTATTGATTGTCAATTGCAGATAGACATCCTTGACCACACGTCCACACTGATCTTCAAGACACGTATGCATGTACTGTCCGATCACAAGTGAATGCTTCACCACATGCTCTGTTAATGCTGGTAGCAGTTTGAGAAGCATTATGGAATTATAAGTTTGAGCTCGTGCAAAAAAAGAGTATTATTTATTCATGTTTAATATTAAGGGTATGTAGAGCTTTAAGTTTTTTTAATAAATTTTACTCGAAGCAAGGCATGAAAGCTACTAAGATTCAACGGGTTACTGGGTGTGAAAGAATTAGAAAGCGGAAACATTACTAAAGAGGGAGGGCAACAGAAGAGTAAACAGGGAGTTAACTGAAAAGCATAGAACCGGAAGTGAGTTCTACAAACGAAAAATGCGAACAAAGAAAATGTTAGCATAGAACTTACGGTTACATCTAGCAAATTCAACTCTAAATTGATTAGACCTTGTTGTCAATCGAGAACTGCGATTAAATTCATACAGTCTATGTACCATAGCGAGGATCTCTTTCGAACAATTATCGAGAAAATATTTATAGAAAAGACACAGGGAAAGCAACTGAAGCTGAGACGCCATGTCAACACGAATAATATTGTGGATTCTTCTTTGGATTTTATTGAGAACCTCTGAATATATAGCAGAAGCACCGGGCCATATGTGGCAGCATAGACGAATGGTAGATTCATAGATATGCCAGATATATTCTGGAGAGGAAAATTGTCTCGCACGACACAGTAAATGCAACTTTGTTATCATCTGACCTAGCAATGAATTCAATATAGTGTTTCCACTTCATGATAGCAGGGAATGTTAGCCCGCGAAGGTGTAGTGAGTTCCTCTCCTGGAGGCCAGCATCAGCCAAGCTGATAGAAGTCTGAAATGGAAGTTCAACTCTGAAATTTAACAAAGACATTTTAATCATTAGCAATGTGTAATATATTTTGTGCAACTATTATAATAAAATTAGAACACAATGAAAATTGTATCCTAAAATCGGTCATTATTTTCCGAACAAACTAATATAAAGACAAATTCAAATTTCGAATTCAAAACCGTAAAGGAGGTGACAGTAATATACGCTAATATATATATATATATATATATATATATATATATATATATATATATATATATATATATATATATATATATAAATAATTTAAATAAAAATAAAAACAGACCACTTTAGGATTCCATGTAATAAATTATTTCACCACTTTTCAGCCCTTTTAAAGGAGCGCGGTCTACCCATACGGATTACCTAGTTTTTCGTAAACTATATATATATATATATATATATATATATATATATATATATATATATATATATATATATATATATATATATATCCGATGCGGTGGGAACGAAAGTAATATATAAAATATATAAATTCTAACGTTCGCAGCATTCATTCAAAAAAGAGCTCAATACATGTAGTAGAGCGATAATTATTTATTTATTATAATTTTATCATATAGACAAAACCATTTTACTCACTACAAAGATGCAACTTGGTTTCAGTGCATTTTAACTGCACATCTACGGGTGAGGGTCCATTTCCGACCATGGTAACACAGATTTTATATACGAGTTAAGAAAAGAAAGCTGTAGTGAGTCATAATAACCGTTGAGCATTTAAAAATTAGAAAACATAAGAAAACAGGAATTTTTCGATGTTTCACCAGAAATCAAGCATTAAACCTCATATGCTTCAGTCCAAGTTTCTAAATCTTGAGTTGCTAACAAAGTTCCTACATTCTTTTTGCATCAATACATACGAGATTGAAGAAGCAGTTGTGATAATGCAATGGACATACACAGGAGAGAAAAATATTTTAAACTCGTTAATTCGTTATGCGCATTCACGTTAAGACTATCATGGATGACTTGGTAACAACGCGCCATGCAGCTGGGGAATGGCATCAGGCGAATGAAAAAATAAGTACTGGCTTTTATGGTCAGTAAATTTGCCGATACGACGTGTTGCTTAAATCGTGATCAATTCTACAGATTGACCCGGAGACCATGGAGACTTCCGAATCAACGCTTTTCAACGGTCACTTCCACTAGTCAAATATCTATTCCAGTCACACACCAGAATTTTAGAATTAATGATATTCCCGGGCAAGTTTTTTTCTTTCTTCCGAGACGCATATAATGAATGACTGAATCTTTTCATATCCATTGGTATTTTGCATTTGTCATGAATGTTTTTTTTCTGTTTTTCTAGTAAAATTTTTCCGCAACTGATTTTAGGTCACTTCTCATTTCCATTCCAAAATTTAATTGGTCAAAGACACAATCATACACAATAACTTGTTTGTTCTGTCACATAACATACTAAGTATCCGTATGTATTGGTATGCATACATACATGCTTATATATATTTATTAATTTAAATGTTATTATGCTGGATACTCCTATTTAAGATCTTATTTTTATTTTAAACAGTGTGTATTACGTCTATGGGCCTGCACATTCGTGAAATCATAAAGAAAATGTATTTTCCAGCAAGAATCAAACCTGTGTCATTCCTTTGTCAGAGAAACGAACGTTTTGTCAGGTGTACTTTACCAGTCAGCTATTGAGAATGTCTTATTTCATTAAGGCTCTATATTCCCTTTTAAGAAATGCACAGTTCCTCATTCAGATATTTTTCTCGAAAGCTCATATTTGCTCAGGTTTGTATCCTCAATGTTTAAAGAATTAACGGATTTATATTTAATCCGACATATGTTTATTATGATAATTGTCAATTACTTGCAGAAGAAGACTGTCTCTTAACTTGGTAGCTTTTTTTGTTTTTCATTCAGAATTTTAATATTTCCATCATTGATACCTGAGCTAACGCTTTGCTAATATGTCCGTCAGCGATTCTTAAGGCCAGCTCACTTTTACAACCTTAAAAAAAACATGTCTAAACGAGCCACCGACAGAGTGATTTTTCTACAAATACTGCGTGTCCAAAGAGCTCTGGAACGGATTCTATAATCCCCTTCGAAATGGCACGCTTTTTTTGGAATGATCACTTCTCTTCTGCTCAAAATTACTGCAGCGTTCCCAAATTAACCTTCTCCAGCCACATCTATCACAGTGAACAGTTTCCCAGTCTTCAACCCGTCCAGGGTAAGAAAATAAACTGTATTAGACAGCAAGGCCTCTGATCAGGAGGTTTTCAGGTGCTTCGAACCACTTCTTAATTGCTGGTGTTCCTAGGTCCACCATGACCCGGAGTGGTAGCACCTGTTAAGGTCGCAGCTATGGGCAAATAGTTAACAACCAAACCTAGGACAAAACGTGTCAAAATAGGTTCTAATACCAGCAAAACATTTTTGTAAAAAATTATTACCAACAATACATCATTATTAGCAACACTTTTTTTGAAAAAATATTACCAAAAATACATTTTTGGAAAAATATGACTAAACATATTTTTAAAAAAATATTACCAGCAATAAAAATCGTGTCAGCATTAAATAAGCCATTGAGGTTGATATGCCGTAAAACAAACCAAAAAACAAAACCAGTCTTCAACATTAATGCCAAGAGTCGTAGGTTGCTTTTAACTACATCCTTGAAACGTTTTTTGGGCTTATGGGAGTCCCTTACTTTGTACCAGTTCACCATAGAAAAGACTTTTGAGCAATCTGTTATCATCCACACGTGTCAAATGAACTGCCCAACACGTTTGATTACGCAGAAGCAGTTTTTCTCTACTGGGTATTTTTGCGCGCTGAGGATTTTTGTGCCTGGTGACTACAAATTGTTGTCCAAGATTCGTCACAGCCACTGCTAAGGAAACGGTCTAAGACCTTAATGTGAATTCCATAGGAGACTTACGTTTCAGAGGAATATAAAAGGGGTGGTAAGGACAACTTTTTGCCGATCTTTGTTCTTTAAGAGGTTACTCATTACAAGCACACACACACACTCAGACACGCTCACACACACACACACGCGTGCGCGGGTGCACACACACTCATATATATATATATATATATATATATATATATATATATATATTGTTATGGAAACTTACCCATACTAATAATGGACTATCCCGTACATCATAAATACTGCGCCTCAAGAGGGAGCAGCAGACACAGTGAGAGTCAGTGAGTCAGTGAGTGTAAGTCAGTCAGAGACAGAGTCGCGTCAGCCGATTACTGTAAGACATTGGAATAGTGATACTGATCGAGACAACATAGTTCTCTCTAACCTAACCTGATTGTTATTACTAACACTTCTACTTCTTTGTACATATTCTGTTTGTAACATATCTGTGTTATTCCATACCTGTGTTCGAATTATTCTTCACTGGATTTACCTTGAACCATCACCGTGGCACAAGGAATCTGGACCATAACAGTGGCAACGAAGAACCCCCAAGGAAATACGAACTCTATTCGCGGAGAACAAACTTTTTTGCTATCCGTCACACATAACAGTGGTCGATGAGTAAACTCTAAAAAAACAAGTTCTACGCGAAATTCTAAAAAAAAAAAAAATAATTTTCTTTTTGGATATCAAATTTCACTGGCAACAAAGGAATTATTTTTTACGTACACAGGTTACAGAATATCAGGTTACACAAAATTACGTCAACATGGAAGATTTTAAGTCAACCATTATGGAGCTTATCAAAACCCAATTTCAACAGCAGCAAAAATACGAACAGAAATATCTGGAATTGCAAGAATTATTACTACGTGTAATGTCAAATAAAGAGCAAAAATCCGAGAACAAAACAGTTCTCTCACCAGACACTATTTGGAGTACTATCGAAGATTTCAAGCACGCACCTTACGAAGATAAAAATTTTGCAAATTACTTCCGAAGGTACGAAGATCTATATGAATTTGACTGCAAAGATTGGTCAGACGCACGTATAATACGTCTATTACTAAGAAAATTAAGCACATGCGAATATACCAAATTCGTAGATTATATCCTTCCCAGAAAAACAAGTGAGTTAACGTTCAAAGAAACCATTAAACTGCTAACGGAACTTTTCAGCCATAATACTTCACAATTCCACAAAAGATGGAAATGCATGAACCTTACAAAAAAGGACAACGAAGATTACATAACTTACGTGTCCCATTGTCAACAAATATTGTGACGACTTCAAATTATCAGAACTCGGAGCGGACAATTTCAAATGCTTAATTTACGTCCAAGGTCAGGTCTCAACCAAAGACGCGGAAATGAGACGCAGAATCCTTACTAAATTGGAGAGTGAACAAGATTTGACACTTCAAAAACTAGCCGAAGACTGTCAGAGATGCATCAGTATGAAGAAAAACTCAAAAGACAAGAAGAAGCTGGTATAGCACACATACATATAGTAGGAAGACAAACCAACTTACCCTCCTCACAAACAAATCAAACCGATTTTTCCCACTCAAGAACAGGTAAAACAAATTTTCTAACTCTAAAAATCAATATAAAAAAAATTACCACCGAGTCCATGCTATCGCTGTGGGACTTGGCATTGGTTTAAAGATTGTACATATCGTTTCAAAACTTGTCTACCATGTGAAAAATAGGCCACAAAAGCTCTCACTATTGAAATAGAAGAGAAAATAAAAGCAGAATAAGAATTACGAGGACTGACCAAGCAGATGAGACTAACATAAGAAAATACATACAAGTTGAAATGCAAAACAGAAAAGTTAGGCTACAGCTGGATTCTGGCTCAGACTTAACGATTATAAACCTACAAACATGGAGAAAACTGAACAAACCTGCCATGTTAAAAACTGATAAAATTGCTAGATCATTTACGGGGAGAAAGATAAAATTCGACAGTGAAGTAATTACAAATGTTACATTTAATGGAATGACGAAAAAACTAAAAATGTAAGTCTTAAGAAATACCGAAAACCTATTCGGAACGGACTGGATGCAAAAATTCGAACTGTGGCATCTACCTATAAGTACGTACTGCCAAAATATAAAAAGCTTACCAACCGAGGCAGACAAATTAAAAGAAAAACTAAAAACGAGTTTCCCCGAAGTATTTTCAGCAG
The DNA here is from genome assembly GCA_964036315.1 of Acanthosepion esculentum. NCBI lineage: Eukaryota > Metazoa > Mollusca > Cephalopoda > Sepiida > Sepiidae > Acanthosepion > Acanthosepion esculentum. Next base: position 63,792,393 of record OZ038477.1, on the reverse strand, counting down.
GCCTAGGAAGATGTAAGAAAATGGCAGCAAATATCGAAATTAAGGAAAACGTTCAGCGTATTTTCAAGAAAAAAGGAGCGTACCGTGTGCGTCAATTAAAAAAATTGATCAAGAATTAACCAGACTTGAAAACACTGGCATATTGACAAAAGTAGAATACAGTAAATGGGCCGCTCCGACGGTCTACGTCAAAAAGAAATCAGGCGAAATTCGAGTTTGCGCTGATTTTTCTACCGGTTTGAAATCAGCAATAAAGGACTACCATTATCCTCTACCCAGTCCCTAAGTATCTACTAAATTAAATGGTGGATAATTTTTTTCAAAAATTGATTTAAGTGAGGCGTACCTGCAAATTCCAGTCGATGAAGAAAGTTCAAAACTACTATGCATAAATACACACAAAGGACTGTACAGATACCAAAGACTACCATTTGGGATTAAGGTCGCGCTTGCTATATTTCAACAGACAATGGATACGATGCTTGCCGGACTAGAGTACACAATTGCATACCTGGATGACGTATTGATTAATAGCGAAAGCGTTGAACAACACAAGGAACATGTACAGGAAGTATATTAAAAGAATACAGACCTATGGATTCAAAGTAAAAGAAAATAAGTGCGATTTTTTCATGAAGGAAATCAAATACCTTGGCCATATAATAGATCAAGAAGGCAGACGACCAGACCCTGAAAGGTCTACAGCAATAAGAAAAATGCCTGTTCCTAAAAACGTAACAGAACTACAAAGTTTTCTAGGATTAGTAAATTACTACCAGTAATTCATACCTAAAATCACTGAACTTCGCGCACCACTGAACGAGCTGCTAAAGAAAGAAAAAGTTTGGCAGTGGACAGATCAGTGCCAAAAAGCATTTGACGAAATAATCAAAATATTAACTTCAGATTTATTTTTAGCACACTGCGATCGCAAACTAGAAATTATTGTAGCAAGTGACGCTAGCGCTTACGGAGTCGGAGCGTGTATATTACATAAAATGCCAGATTGGTTAATAAAACCCATCGCACATGCTTCTCGAACCCTAAAGCCAGCGGAGAAAAATTATTCACAAAAAGAGAAAGAAGATCTAGGATTTTCTTCGCAGTCACAACGTTTCATAGGTACATCTATGGTAGACAATATACTCTGCAGACGGATCACAAACCGTTACTAACAATTTTCGGTTCGAAAAAAGGTCTACCGGTTTACACTGCAAATAGGTTACTTAGATGGGGAACAATTCTTCTGAACTATAATTTCATATTGGAATATTTACCAACGAAAAAGATCAGGCATGCGGATGGTCTGTCGAGACTTATACCAACAAAGACAGAGCCGATGGAAGATACAGTAATCGCAGCCTTAAGAAACGATGAAGATATCAGGACAGTACTATGTTGTACAGTTAGAAACCTCCCAGTCACATTGCAAGACATAAAAAATGAAGCCAAAAACGACGAATTTATTAATGAAACAAAAGAAAAAATAGCAGAAAAAAATGAGCAAATATCGGACAGCTTTTCTCTATGCGACAATGTGTTACTTTACAACGAAAGAGTTGTAATTCCAAAAACATTACAAAAGCGGACCATAAAGGATTTCCATAGGGGTCATCCTGGTAAAAATAGAATGAAGTCGTTAATGCGAAGGTATGTATATTGGAAGAATATGGACCAAGATATTACTCAGATGGTGGAAATGTGCAAGGTTTGTAATTTAGCAGCCAAAGCACTGCCAATCATACATAAGCCATGGCCAGAGACTGATCGTCTGTGGTCAAGAATACACGCAGATTATGCAGGACCATTTGACGGTTTTTACTATTTAATCATTGTCGATAGCTATAGTAAATGGCCGGAGGTGTTTCGTTGCAAAAATCCTACTTCAGAAACGACCATAAATTGCCTCCAGGAGCTATTCGCTCGGTTTGGTGTAGTGTATTGGCTAGTGACAGATAATGGAACGCAATTCACATCAGCAGATTTCCAAGGGTTTTGCGAAATTTATCAAGTAAAACATAAAATCCGCGCCTTATCACCTAAGATCAAATGGGCAGGCGGAGAGATTGGTTGATACACTGAAAAGAGCGCTACGAAAAGCCTACAATGTGCCTACTGAGAAAGCATTACAGCAATTTCTTCACGTATATCGAATAACGCCAAATAATGCTACACCATCAACACTATCACCAGCAGAAGTGATGTTTGCTAGAAAAATCAGATCAGCATTTGATAAATTGCTACCATGTAAAACAAAACAAGTAACACAGTCCTACGCACCAAAAAGAAAATTTCTCCCAGGAGAAAAAGTTTTTTTTAAAGCCTACAAAATAATACATCGTATTGGGAGCAAGGGACAATTGGCAAGATGGTTTACATAGTTCAGGGTCAAAAATTCTCACACAGAAGACACGTAAAATAAATAAGGAAAAGACTGTTACAGGACGCTAACGGTCCACCTCAAGAAGAGGTAATGGACACAATTTTCGATACGTTTGATATAAAAAGACCGCAAACAATACCAGAACCAAGAAAATCGTCTCGAAAAAGAAAATTTACAGAACCTTTGGAAATAGATCCAAAGAAAAAAGATATTAAAAACCCCTTCTACGCAAAAGCTTCGGAAGGGGGGTGTTATGTGAACTTAGCCATAATAGTAATGGACTATTCCGTACATCATAAATATTGCGCCTCAAGAGGGAGCAGCAGACACAGTGAGAGTCAGCGAGTGTTAGTCAGTCAGAGACAGAGTCGCGTCGGACAATTACTGTAAGACATCGGAATAGTGATACTGGTCGAGACAACATAGTTCTCTCTAACCTAACCTGATTGTCATTACTAACACTTCTACTTCTTTGTACATATTCTGTGTTCGAGTTATTCTTCATTGGTTCTACCTTGGACCATCACCGTTGTACAAGGAATCTGGACCATAACATATATATATATATATATATATATATATATATATATATAATCCAAAATTACCACATAGGGGGAATAGCCTATTTCGGCAGACGAAAATATCGGTCGTCTGTCTTATCAACCCCAACTAGGTCTTTTCAAAAAGTATGGGGAATGTTGGAATAGTAACGGAGCTAAAGTACACGGAGTGAAGCAGCTTAGCAGAGATTGACTTCGAACTCTGTCATTCATTCATACTAAGTTATAACATTGTTGCTCCACTCCGTTGCTTATAGCAATGCTTGGAAGGAAAGTGTGTAAAATGTTGTCTCACCGCACCACAAAGGTTCCATCAGTGATCATGTTTCTCAGCTGTTTTTGTCAAAGCCCGACATTCCCGATTTCCGACAATCACTATATTCCCAAGATCTCGCCCCTTGTCCCTTCTTCCTCTTTCCAAAAATCAAATCTCACGTGAAAGGAATAAGATTTCAAGACGTCGAGAAAATCCAAGAGAACGTGACGAGGAAACTGACCTTTATCTAAAAAAAAAAGGAAATGGGGCGTAATAAATTGTTTGGCTTCAGACGGGGACAACTTCGAAGGAGATTAAACGCCGAAAGTGTATCCATTGTAGTTTTCTTTTAATAGCATCAGCCCCTATACATTTTTTACTACACGTTATATCTCGAATATATATATATATATATATATATATATATATATATATATATATATATATATATATATATATATATATATATAGGCTCACGATATATCAGATATTATTTGTAATTCAAATTTTTCATAATTAAATTGTTATTAACCAATGGATACTGTTAAAATTTTCAGGTTATTCTTATATGTATATGAAGAATATATCTGACACCTTCCGGCTTGTAGTAACTACCCTTACTTTATTCATTTATTTTTGTGTAAGTCCAATCCATTGTTCGGATTGTTCAGACACAGAATGTGTGAAAACAGGGCGAGTATTAAATGAGCAGGAATTAAAACATAAGAGACAAAACAACAGCTAAAACTCTCTGATAATAACCATAAAGATGACGAATGTAAATAATATCTTATATTTGTTGAATTCTTCAAATACAATATTAAAACCTCACTATTACTTCCTTACTTTTGTACATTGCTTACTTTCCTTGAATCACACACTGTGTTCTAAATGCTGCCGTCGTTACCACTTTCGGTGTAGAAATTAACTTTATTTCGATAACAACGTTATTTAATGAGAAAACTCTGCAAAGTAATCACTTATTTATAATGAGCACAATAAAACTAAATACCACCACATAATTTCTAAAAACTCTCGATAAACGCATCTTAAATAATGTAAATGCTTTCTTTGAACTTAAATTTCAGTGCTAATGGCCGGAGGCTAATCTGAATTGAAAGAAAAATTTATATATGAATAAACTTTTTTAGTTACTCATCGACTCATCATGACGCCACTGTATATGAAAAATGTTGGCACAAATATAAAATTCCTTTTAAAATCTATCATTTATTCTAGAAGTGAGTTTATAAATCTATTAGTAAGTTGAATACTTATGCATCTTGATTTTCTAAAAGTAATGCTTACCTTTTACATAAAAAATGAAGATAACGTTTTATTCACACACGGTAGCGTGTGAGTTTAAAGGAGACATTTGAAACACTGTAATTCTACCCCTGTCCGAAAAAGCGCGTGAAAAAATATAAATAAAATCTGAAGAAATAGAGTTGACCAACAGTGCAATAATCGAGAATTTGCTATTTATGTTGAAAAATACATGTTTTAACCGATATTTAAGAAATGTTTTATTCTATACACTTTCATTAAACTTAATATAATGAGAAAGGTTCAAGGTATTAAGGCGCTATCGTAACAAAAATATGGCGTAAATGTAATTTGCGTTGAATTAATTAATTTGAAAAGAAAAAACATTTATTCTAAGAGTAAATTATAGAAAATTACAGCATAACGTCTTATTTTAGACGAATGAAATAGTTTCGTCTTTACTGGTGGTGAGAGAAACAAAATATGCAGGAAAAATAAGACAAAGATATGTTTTTAAAAGTTTAACAACTCACGTTTAATTACTGAAGTATTGGCTCTTCGTGTATACAAGAAGTGTAAATAAATTCAGGAAAAAGAGACTCGCATAAAAAAAAACAAACAGCAGCACCGATGGATTAGGAAACACTGCTTTTAAGATACCAAAACTAGCTGAACAGTCGATATGAAATTTATTAATTCATAATACTCTTCCAATATTGAAAATGTTAGTCAAAAGGAGATATCACAACTATTTCCTTTTTGTACACCCATACTAAAAGTAATCTTACAGTTGCTCAGTCGTAAAAATAAAATTCTTTTAAAAAATGCTCCCACTCAAAAATGGCTGAAGCATATTTTTTTCATTTTTCAAACATGTCTAATAAAAGAAAATCTTGTGACGAGAAGCAACGAGATTAATTTTTAAAAAGAAAGTGTAGATTTTTAAAAATAAAGTGTAGATATTTCTTGCCCATTCTGGAAGAAAATAACATGTTTTATTAAATTGTGCAAACATGAATTCTCAAAAATGTATTATTTCTTGAATTTATTGAATTATTTTGGGTAAGATGCAGGCCGAATTTTCCATATGTTCACATTTGATATTGCATAATTTATTTACCGAAATAATAAGGATTTTTCTTTATAAAACTGTAAAAAAATTGAACGAACATCTTCTAATTAAAAAGTATACATGAGATATAGAAAAGTGGAGCGAGACATAGACACGAAAATAATTTCCCAACATATTTTAATAATAATAATAATAATAATTTAGTATAATAATCTGGAAATGGACGGCAATGGATAGCGGCTCGAATTGAAGACGCCGGCAATCGTGTTAGAATTCCAGACGAGCTCATTACATGTTAATATGCTAGGTCTAGTTATGGATCCATCACCCACCACCAGCAAGACAGACTGGGTGGCGGGAGTGGGGATACTATCTATTTAAATCCAGCCTGGAGAGGCTATCTTGCCCAGGAAACATTACTGCTATTGCAGTACAAGTGGTGCTCCTAGGGCCCTTGACTTTTACGAGTTTAAAATATAAAAAAATTAATAATAATAACCTATTTTGTAAAATATTCATTAATTATTGAATAAATACTGAAAATTTCGTTTGAATCGGCTTTGTTTTATTGACAAATATGTAAATCAATGGGAAGTGATTTTTGCATTTCGGAAAGAAAGAATCAATGGGACATACAAAGAAATGTAGGAAATGAATAGCAATATATATTATTTTTGAAAATTTAATCTTCAAAGTTTAATGTGTACATCTCTATTTACCATCACATGAAATAATAATAAAAATTCATTGTGTCTTAACAATCCAGGTTATCTTGTTCTAATGAAGTTGCAAAGGTTCGCTAGATCTTTTTACACCGGGGATATTAAGGTTACGCCTATCCTTTTCTCAGAGATGGATTTGTTTTTGAAGTTACCTTCTTCTAACCTTTGCCTTAAGTAGCAGGAACTACAAGGCAGCAGGCGGTTTTGAATACGGAGTTTCCTTCTCCGAGACTGATTGCCACCCAAAGTTATAAGACCCAGTCTGTACCGCTATTTTACCCATAGCTAGAGGGAGAAGAGATGCCTTAATTCCAACGGTATTAGCACAAAAGTAAATTTATTTTCTCAATCCGCTAACCCTTCTTATATCGATGCGTCCATTGCACTATTCTACCTAAATATCAGCATGAACCACAATTGTGAGATCAGAGGTGTGGTCCCCACAGTGGTGCAAAATACGCTAAGTGAATAAAATTATAGCGATAATGTAAGATGGGTGACACACAGATAAGTCCAATTTATAAAAGAAGAGAAATTAATCTGCAAATAGTCAAAAGAATACTTCCTATATTTTAAAAAAGTTTTTATTTTCGATTTAGTCTTGTTTCATTTGCCAACTACTGGAAAAAAAATGTAATTTTCTGAAAACGGCGATTCCGACTTGAAACCTTAAATGCCATTTCTCGAACGAGCCGAGGAATCCATTTGTTTTGAAAAAAAACTATTTCATTTCCAAATGTCGTCTAAACAAAAGGAAAGGAAAGGAAGTAGAAATTTAAATATCAAAATATGTTTGATTGTAAAGAAATAAAAGAGAAGATGAAATTAAAAGAAATATAAATTGCAGTTTAGTAAAACTGGACTGACCTTTCTACTGCAAGAAGGAATTTATTGCAAAAAAATCTCTTGAATAGTTCAAAGCAATATTATTGCATATGTTTCTATTTTAATCATTGTTAATCATGAATTGTGAGATAGAGGATACCGCCTAACAATAATGTTAAATGTAATTAGTTGGATTTTCGTCCAGGTTGGAATGCACGAAATAGATTAGCTTTTATTAAAATGCCTGTCTTAGATAAATCGATACAAATATTCCAAGTTCTTTTGATAGCTTAAAAAAAAATAAGATAAAAAAAAAGACCAAACATATTGTTTCTGAAAAGCTTCTTCATAGGTTCTGATTTTCAGCATTCTTTCCCATAAGCATACATGTTATGATTTTATGTGTCGTGTCCTTTCAGAAGGTGGACGATGACAGCTCTTCATAACTTCCTATGCTTGGAGCTCTTATCAATCGTTTTTTTTTTTTGTCTTTTACTATCCATATCTCCACGTTTTGTCGTCGATTTACATAAGCTTATTGGGTAAATTTATCGTTGTCTAGATCTGTGAAACTCAGATTCAACATGCCCTGTGAGTTTCAAATTCTCCGAACGTTTTCCTCGTTATGTGTCCCAAACATTTTTATTGTTACTTTCTTATTCTAAGTGTCTTTTTTGTCCTGTTTCCTTAAAACGTCCTCATTGCTCAAATATTCCGTCTATGATATTTTCAGCATTCTTCTATAGAAGATATTAAGAAGGCAGAAGGTAACGATTGTTATTGCATTTAAATGTTTGAAAATTAAAGTTGAATGGAAAACAAGAAACCAGTTGCACAATGTTTCACGTATAGTGTCGTTTTATAGTCCCAGTAAACAGAAATAGCTCTCTCAGAGAGGAGAGTAAAAAACCAGGGGGGACCACTCTTGATTATTCATAACAGCACCCATTTCAACGGCAAAATGATAAAACCTTGCCCCTAATTTAGTCAGTCAGTTATATGCCATGCGTGATACACGCTTAGCCGATTATGTATCTTTCCACATATGACTGACGAGGCATATTTTTCCCTCACTAGGGTGACATCTCTTTCTGCGGTAGACCGGTTGCCATGCAAGGCTATAGAACCCGGTCTGTCCTGCTATTTACCCATAGTTGGGGGAGAGGAGAAAGATTCATACCCTTTCCCAGGGGCATTAGCACGTAAGTGAATGTCATGGATTCGACTGGAATTCGAAATCGAGCCGCTATCCATTACTCCTAGTGCGGTTAAATTCATAAAGAGAAAAGTTTATCAGAACAACTTGCATGAAAATAATAATAGAAAAGACATAAGAAAACAATGTTACGGCGGTTGGGAAGACAAGATACCAATCCAGAGTTAATAACATATATATATATTTAAAGACATTTTTATGTTTAACATTCTTTTTATAGATACAGGTATTTAAGTAAATGCTCTGTTTTATAATAAACAGTATTAAATAACATTTACCGGCATGAATGTCCGAGAAATTTTCATAGAAAATCTTCGTCCTCAGACAGGATTCGAACCTATAGCCTGACGTGCCTTTTTAACCGATTCGGCCACTGAGGATCGTTCGATTAGCAAGGTCGAATTTACTGCTTATAAACTTCAATCTTCCATGAATCTTTCACGCACATTCATAACTGCTCATGGCGTATCAAATGTAAACAAATGACATCACACATTATGAAATGGACAACAGAGCTACACAACAGTTATGGTAATATTGACCTTTCCGACCGAAGATCCTAAAAAATATCAACCCAGGCAGAACCCGTGGCAATTTTTTCAAACTATGGCAAAAAAAAAAAACACTGTAAAGATGGACACCTATCATGACCACCCTGAATTGTTGAATTCAAGGACGGAAATTATGTCAAAATTTAGACACATAAGACAATATCATATAGGTCGATATGAACCCGGATAAAGGCATATAAATACAATTTCTTTTTTTCTCCTCCCTCGACTCTCCTGCCCACTTCCGGTATAAATAAGGTAGTTGGTGTACGCCAAAAAACAATTTTCCCGGCAGCGGAAAATGAGGTTGTTTCTCTGAAACTGTCCCAAGAAAGGAAGTATCTGTCAGAAAGTGTCACGCTCATGTATATCATTACAAAACTAAAATTAAATTACGTATATTATTATGTTTTGTGACGTACGGTGACCGTTATTGGTTAAGTATAACTCAAGACTTCAATATTAAAATAAAACAGTATTTAATTATAACCGCAAATAAATACTTAACAAGAACGAAGAAGTAAAAATCAACTAAAGCTTTTTAACAATTTCAGTGAATACCTTGTTAGTAGCTAGGTTTGGCTTAACGTCCGGTAAATTCTAAATCAAAAACCAGATCTTCGACACACAATAATTCACACTAATTCGACTGGATAGATCCCCTCAATAGTCACTCAATAACCACGTCAATAGTCATTGTCCAAGGAAACTACATCTCTACTGCCTCAATTTTACTATTTCTCTGTGAGGAAACTGTCGAGTTTTTACTGTCATGCAAGAGGATTGATACCGAATAGCAGCTTAGCAGTTTTTGCCATTTTTCATGTTTCTTAATAAATTGTTTAGATTTTGGAAGGCATAAAGAGGTTTCGAGATTTGCTGATTAGTCCCACCAGCACGGCACTTCTTAGCGAGTCATCCCATTCATTTAATGACGCGCAATTATATATTATGGGTGTATTCATACTTAAAGATATATCTCTCGATATATATATATATATATATATATATATATATATATATATATATATATATATATATATATATATATATATATACGTATCACTGAATTAATACCTGTAATAATTTCTTCTTACATATGTCGATGAGTTTCTGAAAGAAGAATTTTGTTTGGTTGAATATGTGTGGGTTAGTGCGTATGCGATTGTGTGCTTGTACATTGGAGAGCGCCGCATTTCTAAGCAGTATTGCGTGATCTGCCCAGAACTCTTCATTCGGAGAGAGAAAAATTAAGACAGATATTTTGGTATTACTCTTCATTTGTTCACGTTTTTCCTTGTTTTTTTTTTATCTTCTATTATTATGATTATTATTAGTAGTATTATTATTATTAGTAGTAGTATTAGTAGTAGTAGTAGTAGTGTGTTTTGTCATTTCTTTTGTTTCTTCTTACATTCGCAGTTTTTGGATTCTTCTGCTTTTTGTTGTTCTTGTTTTTCTGACTGGCTTCATGTTAGGTGAATTGAATTCGAAGGAGGAAAACATTCTCATTGCGGTCATTCATTTATAAATAAATGTCCCTCCACAATGAGTATGGAAACAAACTCGGAAATCGATTATTTTCCGAATGGAAAAATCGATTTTATTTCTTCTCAGCCCCAAAGATGTATCGATTGATGACCATAGAATGTAAAATCCCGACTTGTATATCATCACATATACACACGTATATATGTATGTATATACACAGAGTTACGTCCGTACACACACTAATTTTCAAGGGCGTATATATATATATATATATATATATATATATATATATATATATATATATATATGTATATATTAAAATTTAAAAATCAGGACGTCAATAAGAATACGCGACCATATTTCGACCTGGCGGTCTCTTCGGGCGATACTTTTAATATATATATATATATATATATATATATATATATATATATATATATATATATATATAAGCTATACTTAAGCAGCAAGTATTCATTCACACAAGTTTAATTAAAAAGAATCGACAAGTCTGTCTGTTTAATTTTGTATTATATGTTTCAAATTTTCGGATAAGGTGTTGAGTATTGTACTCCAAGTTATGGATAAACTGTCCGAAGTTCATATTTTGTTATTTTTGTTCAAGTACTTTCAGCTTTCTCAGTTATTATTACAGACACACACATACTCACACACACACACACACACACATACACACACACACACACACACACACACACACACACATACATAAATATGCTTTCTCCGAGAATTTGATAAAAAGAACCGGCAATGTCTCTCTGTTTAATTTTTTATTGTAATTTTCCATTTTTCTGATAAGTTGTTGAGTATTGTGCTCGAATTTGTGAATAAATTGTCCGAAGTTCATATTTTGTTATTTTTGTTCAAGTCTTTTCGACTTTCGCAGTCATTATAAAAAACCGATGTGGTGTCTGTTTGGTACTTAAAATTCCTTTGTTTGCATCTCGGTATTCATGGGAATATATATGACTATTATTTCACTCTCAAGGTAGATGGTTACTGATTGAAATTGTTGTAAGTGAGCGGAAAGCAACGTAGATGTTACGAGGTTGTGGGTTTTGTGCGTATTTTTAGGTGAAGATGCGTGTTCAATATGTAAACAAATATAAAGTAGAAGAAGCATACAAAAGACTTAAGTTTCTGCTACGAATTTTTATTCCTTTTTGTTCACTGTATTGAAACAAATTTAAAAGGTCTGTTTAATATCTCCGTTTTACTTTTTGGTTCTGAAATAATTCCTGGGAAGTAAGGACTTCCATTCGACATGTTGAATCAACATTATGTAATTTGTGGCGTTCCGAATTCAAAGAAAGACGATGTGCTCATTTGAAGTTCCAAAAAATTAATGCGTTCCAACTGAAAAAGCATCAATATTTATGTATGTAAGTGTATAATAATTATAGTTTGACTATGTGGAATTCAGGTAATAATGTATATTCGTACGTGCGCGTGTGTGTGTATATGTCTATTAGACAGTATGTTTGTTGGTGTTTTTGCGTGTTTATTTGGGAACGTCTTCACGTACATACCGTTTTAGATAAATATACGTTAGATTCTTTAAGAATGGATTTAATAATAGTTGGTGATGTAATATAGTGTTTTTGACGTGAGTTTGTAGTTGGTAAAATTGTTATTAGTCGGCCCTTGAAGTACTTTCTACGTAAAGAATTATGTTCTTTTTAAATAGGATGACATTTGTAAACTCAAAGTTATGGCCAGTGTTATACGGTAGAGTCTGAATGGTTGTATATATATATATATATATATATATATATATATATATATATATATATATATATATATATATATAGAGAGAGAGAGAGAGAGAGAGAGAGAGAGAGATGCATAACATGCTCATTGTTATAGACTGATATGACTATATATATATATATATATATATATATATATATATATATATATATATATATATTATTTATTTTAGGATATTAAATCAAAAATGTTAAAAACCCTTACACAATTACAGTCGCGTTTTAATATCTTGCATTAATTAGTTAGTATTATTAACATCTTATATGCATGCTCCTTACTTAACCGTTGCATATTAATCTGACAAATAATTATATATGTTTAAATTATTTACTAGTTTCTTATTCATCAACTACAAAAAAATATTGTAGGAAACTCACACACCATATAACTAGTTAGCATCAGGTTAAATTACCTCTCTAACCCATCCGCTTTTATTTCTTGGGAAAGTTGATTGCCTGATTTGTATACACTTTACGAATTAACGTAACTATCTGTGTCAGCTTTAATTTAATGTCTGCAATGTGTTTGGAGAGAATTTCCTGACATGACCATTTCTAAAAGAAATTGTTTTCTTTTTCGATTAGATTGAAGTTAAAGGCCTCAAGCCTATTTTTTCTCGAAAAAAGAGGAGGTATTTGCTTTTGAAATTAAATGAATCGTTCACTCGCCTCACTCGCCTGAGGAGACGCACTGATATGAGTCGAAACCCGACTGCAATTGTGCAGCGATTTTTAACATGTTTTTTATTTAATATCCTAAAATAAATAATAATAATATTTTACTCTACTTTGTATTGAGCCCTGTTTTAAATTAAATGTTATGAACGTTGGAATTGTACTCTATTCGTTCTCGTCTTATATATATATATATATATATATATATATATATATATATATATATATATATATATATATATATATATATATATATATATATATATATAAAGATAACTAATGTAAATACAAAAAGCAGAATGACTGGCACCTTCACACCTTAAATGGTCATTAGCTGATATGGTCTGATGAATGTCTGGTGGTCGCTTAAGGCGTGAAACTGTCTCTCATTCTGCAGTGTTGATTTATAAGGCCACACAATTTATATTTCTCTCTTCCTTGGTGGATACTCTGCATTCATAAATAGATTGTGCGAGAGGTGTAAAAGATTGTGGCTCGAATGTGGCGCAAATACTGTTGGAAACATATGAATTCATCACTCCCCACCAGCTAAGGATTAAATAGTATACCTTGTATCTGAAATAAAAGCATTGTTATTCTAAAAATAAACTGTTAGTGCAATATTCCCGCGTAAAAATAAAAATTATTCTACAATCCAAAAATTATATTTCGTCATTAAATAACCCACAAAGGGTAGCTAAGTCGTAAAAAACAATTCAATAAATTTATAATTACAGCAAATTTTAAGTAATATAATTGTATATATTAATATATAAATATGAATAAATATTATTTATAGTTGTGTATGTGTGTGAAAAGCTAACTTGACATCCATCGAAGGAGAGTTTCACATGTAATTAATAGCACGTTCTCTGAGTCTGTCTATATTTCTGAGATGAGGTATTATGTACAGTATTTACATTAGTCGGACTATTGTCCTCATCTTTGTCGCCATATTTGTCACAACGTTTCGGCCGTTGTACGCTCCGGCCTTCTTCAGGTGGTTATGACAAATATGGCGACAAAGATGAGGACAATAGTCCGACTAATGTAAATACTGTAGCACGTTCTCTGTTCGCATTGTGCTTCCCATGATTGACCGTTTATCATATTAGGAAGTTGTGAAGAACTCTGATCGCTAACGTCCTAAATGGAAACGGTCCACAAAAGAAGACACATCAATATAACTGCGTGCACATACCTCGGGCATACAGATAATTACATACATGCTTCAGTCGTGTGCATCAATGCGAGTATTGTTACACACGCGCACATGTATGTGTGTGGATATATGTGTGTGTGTAAGAGAAGGAGAGAAATGGAGAGGGAGCTTCACAAGCACAGGCGGGTGTTATTGTGCCTATTTACACGCGAAGATATGCATGTTCAGTCGGGAGATATGACCAGCCAGTTAGCAGCTGTCGGACTCTGGATGTAACAGCTCATCGTATTATGAACTGCTGTCTTTGACAGAGTTTTCAAATTACAACTCGACTGATGACATGCGACAGCAAAGCCTATAAACTGAGAAATGTGACGATAATTCTGAGAGTATGGCGAGCAAAATTTGAAGCAATAGGCGCGGAGAGATTGGCGTGTTGTGTTCAAATTCCAACCGTGTTCGTTGCGTTGGCACAAACAACCTTGGAAAAGGTATGAATACACCCCTTCTGTCCCTAGCTGTGTGTAAATAGCGGGAAGACCGAGCTCTGTAGAAGAACGACAATAACTATATTTAATACCAGTTGTATGTGAAGCGAACAACTCCACCTGCGCTTGCTACCGAAAATACAGTAACAACACCTAGTCTGGTGTGTGTGCTTCATTATATTCCATAGTATTGTTTATGTGGATAAATATCTACACGGTGCGATGGGTAAATTGTCGTATAAATGACGCAAAAATGAGAAAAAAAACTGATTTCTTATTTTAACAGATAAATTTACCAAAATGACATAAAAATATTTTCAAATATTAAATAAATTGACATTGGCTTCAAACATGACCTCCGAATGGCTTCGGAATCTTATGCAACTCTTCTGGGCGGTCTTCTGGTTATATATGGTGAATGCTGCATAAACCTCGACTTCAATTCATGTTTGGTGTAACACGAAGTATCACTGATCTCTCGCTCTACTGTGCCCCACACATAATAATCAAGGGGCTACGGTCTGGAGAGTTATGTGGCTAGATGGCTGTCCACAATTTCCTGTCCTTTTTAGCTCTTAGAACATTTTGCTTTATTTTTTTAATTTTTACTAAACCCTGTTCGGCCAGCCAAGGTCTTTAGGTAGGTTATGAACTGCTTTTTTCTGTGTAGATCGATAATGGGTTTTTCTTTTTGTTTCGACCTTTTATTCTCCCTGTACAAAGGAAACATGTCATACGACCCGGTGTAAAATGCTTAAAGAACGAACCAAAAATGTTCTTTTAATGCAAATGGCAGACAAAGGCAATGATATAGTTGAATCAGATGAATGAAGATAATATTAACATTCCAATCTTCACGTCTCGAAAAACATGAAACTTTATCCGGCACACCGATGTATTTAATCTCAATGAACGCTTTGTCCCCCAGTAAAGAAATTTCACTAACTACTAAGTTTTATCCAAGGTTTTCCTCTCGATAAATATCTTTTCTTTTCAATACAAATTATCCATTTTTGTGTCTTTGTATTACACAAAGCAACTTATTATTTTTTTTTATTTTTGTCAACGTTATTCTAAGCCAATCTTACGAACGCAGCTCGATAAAATTCCGACAATAGAAGTCACGTACTCTTTAGAATCTAATAATATTTATCATTAATGGGTACATTGTCTCTATTTGTTGATGTGCAAGAAAAAAGGGAAATTAATAAGTAAGAATAAAAAAGGAACGTGCTTGAAAAAGCAATATGAAGGTTGCCAGAGGCCAATCAGGAGGAGTGCCTGTCGCGAACCGTAATTATAATTGTCTGTAGCAGAAATAATTTAAGTAGTGAAAAACAACAGCGACAGAACTATAAAAGGGTTTCATACGAACCAATATAAAGAAAAGTTGACAAGGCAAAAGCTCAATACAGGCAACAGGTAAATACTTACAGACAAGTCTAATTCTAGAGCCATTTCTAAAATAATATATTGGAATAAGATATCACTTCGAAATAGATATCTATATATCTCCAGCTCAAAGCTGGCTATAGGGTAATAATTTGTAACTGTATTTCTTTCGACACGAGTAGTCAATGTTTGAGAGCGCTAAATATTGTGTATACTTGATAGCGATCTATAAATTTGTATACACATAAATCAAAATAATCACATATGGAATGATGAGATACAAAGATTATGATTTTTATGTAATTTCAGATTTAGTAAGTATGCTGATCTTCAAGGATTGTGAAATGAGGGATGTACAGGATATAGAGGAGCGATATAGTAAATATACACGAGAATATAAGAGTGGAATACGAGAACTGGAAGAGAAATATGAAAGAAATATATGAATGATAGAAGATTACTAGGAGAGCGAGACATAAAAAAAATAAAGAAAGGATAAACAAAAACAAGTGAGAATTACACGAGAAAAAGAATAGGGATACAAAAGAAACGGAAGGGGATACACGAGAAACAGAAGAGGGACACCCAAGAAATAGAAGGGGAATGGAAGGGAATACAAGAAAAACAGAATACGGATACACAAGAAATAAAAGAGAAGAGAAACAGAATAGGGATACATAAGAAAAAGAAGGGGATACACGAGAAACAGAATAGGGATTCGCAAAAAATAGAAGGGGATACACGAGAAATAGAATAGGGATACACAAGAAACGGAAGGGGTGACACGAGAAAAATTATAGGTATACACAAGAAACGGAAGGGGATACACGAGAAGCAGAATACGTACACTCAAGAAGTAGAAGGGGATACACGAGAAACAGAATAGGGATACTCAAGAAAAAGGAGAAAGACGAGAAACAGAATAGGGATACTCAAGAAATAGAAGGTGATACACGAGAAACAGAATAGTAATACCCCTGAAATAGAAGGGAATACACGAGAAACAGAATCGGGGAACTCAAGAAAAAGAAGGGGGTAAATGAAAAACTGTATAGGGATACTGAAAGAATAGAATGGGATACGCAAGAAACTGAATAGGGAGACTCAAGAAATAGAAGCGGATACACGAGAAACAGATTAGTGATAATAAAGAAAAACATGGGATACACGAGAAACAGAACAGGGATACTGATAAAATATAAGGGGATACCCGAGAAACAGAAAATGGAGACTCAAGAAATAGAAGGTGATATACAAGAAACAGAATCGGGGTACTCAACAAAAAGAAGGGGATACACGAGAAACTGAATAGGGATACAGAAAAAATTGAAGGGGATACACGAGAAACAGAATATGGATACTCAATAAAAAGAAGAGGCTAGACGAAAAACAGAAATGTCTACTCAAGAAATAGAATGGTATACGCTAGAAGCAGAATGGGAACACTCAAGAAATAGAAGGGTATACACGAGGAACAGAATAGGTATACTCAAGAAAATGTAGGGTATACACGAGAAACAGAATAGGGTACTCAAGATAAAGAAGGTCCTACACTAGAAAAAATAGGGTTACTCTAGTAATAGAAGGGGATACACGAGATATTGAATAAGGATACTCAAAAAAGGAGGGGGTACACGAAAAACAGAATTCGGGTACTCAAGAAATTGTAGGGCATATATGAGAAACAGAATGCTGATACTCAAGATGTAGAACGAGATGCAAGAGAAACAGAATAGGGATACTCAAGAAATAGAAGGGGATACATGACAAACAGTATAGGGACAGTCATGAAATAGAAGGGTATACACGAGAAACAGAATAGTGATACTCAAGATATAAGAGGGGATACACGAGAAACACGATAGTGATACTCAAGTTAATGAATGGGATACATGAGAAACAGAATAGGAATACACCAGAAATAGAAGGAGATACGAGAGAAACTGAATAGGGGTACTCAAGAAATAGAAGGTGATACACGGGAAACAGAAAAGTATACTCAAGAAATAGAAGGTGATACACGAGAAACAGAATAAGGGTACTCGAGAAAGAAAAGGTGGATATACGAGAAACAGATTAGGAATACTCAAGAAATAGAATGCGATACACGAAAAATAGAATAGAGATATTCAAGGAATAGAAGGAGATACACGGGAAACAGAATTGGAATACTCAAGAAAAGGAAGGGCATATATGAGTAACAGTATAGGAATTCTCAAGAAATAGAAGGTGATACACGAGAAACAGAATATGGACATTCAAGGAATAGAAGGGTTACACGAGAAACAGAATAGGAATACTCAAGTAATAGAAGGAGATACACAAGAAACAGAATAGGTATACTCAAGAAATAGAAGGGTATACACGAGAAACAGAAACGGATACTCAAATAATTGAGGGGATACACGAGAAACAGTATAGGGTACTAAGAAAAAAAGCGGATACACGAGAAACAGAATAGGAATACTGAAGAAAATGAAGAGGATACACGAGGAACAGAATAGTGATACTCAAAATAGAAGGGGATACACTAGAAAAAGTATAGGGGTACTCAAGAAATAGTAGGGTATACAGGAAAAACAGCATTGGGATAATCAAGGAAAGGAAGTTGATACACGAGAAAATGTATAGGGGTAAACAAGAAACGGAATGTAATACCCGAGAAAAAGTATAGGGATACACAAGAAACGGAAGGGGATACACGAGGAAAAATAGGGATAAACAAGTAACGGAAGGGAATACACGAGAAAAAGTATATGGATACTCAAGGAACGGAAGGGGATACACGAGAAACAGAATAGGGATACACAATCAACGGAAGTGTATACACGAGGAAAAAGTATAGTTATTCACAAGAAACGGAAGGAAATACACGAGAACAAAATAGGAATGCACAAGAAACGGAAGGGGAAACACGAGAAAAAGAATAGGGATACACAAGAATATGAAGCGAATACACGAAAAAAGTATAGGGATGCACAAGTAACGGAAGGGTATACACGATAAAACGAATAGGGATAGACAAGAAACGGAACCGGATACACGAGAAAAAGAATAGGGATACACAAGAATATGAAGCGAATACACGAAAAAAGTATAGGGATGCACAAGTAACGGAAGGGTATACACGATAAAACGAATAGGGATAGACAAGAAACGGAACCGGATACACGAGAAAAAGAATAGGGATACACAAGAATATGAAGCGAATACACGAAAAAAGTATAGGGATGCACAAGTAACGGAAGGGTATACACGATAAAACGAATAGGGATACTCAAGAAACGGAAGGTGATACACGAAAAATAGAATAGGGACACTCAAGAAAAAGAAGGGGATACACGTGAAACAGATTAGGGATATAAGAGAAACAGGATAGTGATACACAAGAAACAGATGTGAATACATAACAAACAGAATACTGATACAGAAGAAACAGAAGGGTATACACAAGAAGCAGAACGGAATGAACGAGAATGAGAACCGGGATACACAAGAAACAGAATAGGAATATACGAGAAACAGAATAGGGATATACCGGATATAACGGAAGCGTTCACAGGGGAAACAGAACAGCTATACACAAAACACATGAAATGTATACATGTGAAACAAATGGGAATGCGTGAGAAAAAGAATAGGACCACTCAACTAACAGGAGTGGGTACACAACTAACAGAATAGGGTTATACGAGAAACAGTATAGGCCTAAAACGAGAATCAGAAGGGGACACTCTAGAAACAGATTAGGGATAAACAAGAAACAGTATAATGATACACAAGAAACAGAAAGGGTACACACGAGTAATCGAATAGTTATATACGAGAAATGGAATAGGGATATACGAGAAATGGAATAGGGATATACGAGAAACAGATGATGAGACACGAAAAACAGAAAAGGTATATACAAGAAACAAAATAGGGATATACGACAAACAATAAACTATATATATAGTGATATATGATAAACAGAATAGGGACATACAAGAAACAGATGGGATTACATGAGAAACAACATAGGGATACTCGAAAAGCAGAAACAGAAGAGGATTTCACGAAACAAGGAAGAATGATACCCGATAACTCTAATGTAGTCAGCGATACACGAAGACAAGAAAAATGATACATGAGAACTAGAATACTTTTACACGAGAGACAGAAGAGGTATTTAGGAATAAGATAAGAATATTATCAGAAAACTAGACGAGCTATATGCCAAAACTAGAAAAATGATAGATCAGAAACAGAAGAGGGATATACGAGAAAATAAACGAGTGATACAAGAATACTACAAGAGCGATACTCAAAGCTAAAAGGATACTCGGGAAGCCAAATATACGCTAAAAATAAGATGTGTACACGAGAAATAGAAGCGGGAACATGCAAAAAAACAGATGAGTGATATACAAAAAATACTGCAAATTATACTAACGCTGAATACACGTGATACATGACTGACCAATGAAAATCAACCATACGAAAGTACAAATATCAGAATTTCTTTCTTTTTCTTCTTATCTCAGTCTCTGATGACGCTTTAATAAAAGTTAAACATGTTGCATTTATAAACGTTTCCTATTTGTTCTTTATCTTATCATTTTTTCAGATTACGATCCATATTTGATCTATATTTGATCCTAACTCATATATATATATGTGTGTGTGTCTGTTTGTATATTTATGTATATCGATTGCTAAATCTCATACACATATATATATATATATATATATATATATATATGCGCGTGTGTGTATGTATGTATAATACAAACACACGCATTCACACTCACACATACAAACACACACACACACACACACACACACACATATATATATATATATATATATATATATATATATATATATATATATATATATATATAAAAGTATGGATTTTAGTAAATTCAGCGCAGACAAGGTCATTTTATGTCCTATTAGAATTTTCGTTGTGCCAAATTGATGACCAGAAAGTATTTATTTCCTGTTGTTATTATTGTCCTGTCTATAATAAACACGGTTCAATTTCTATTCAATCAAAACTAATCTTTTGGGAAATACGTTTATTTTAAGAATAATGACTTTTGGACTGGTAATTTGTCTTTAGACTTTATTTTGCAACAGAAAAGTCTGTTCGTAATTTTTGTTCTTACATTTCTCTTCAACTCATTATGAAACTGAGACAGATATACATATTTTCTTCTTTGTGTAATAGAAACTCTATATGATATCATTTCTTAATAGTTAACTTAGAGGCAGAATAAGATCAAGTTGTCTATTTGAAAATCAGTATTTCCTTTTAATCTTGCATTTTACATTTATTTCAAATGGAAATGAAATTACGATTAATATTCTTTAAGAAAGAGTATATTTTCTTTTAATTTCTAGGGCACATAATGATGGAAGAGGTTTTAGGGGAATTGACATATTGAAGGCAATAGTGACAAATAGAAGAAGAAGAAGAAGAAGAAGAAGAAGAAGAAGAAGAAGAAGAAGAAGAAGAAGAAGAAGAAGAAGAAGAACAAGAACAAGAACAAGAACAAGAACAAGCAGAAGAACAAGAACAACAAGAAGAAGAACAACAACAATTGCGACTACTTCTTCATAAATTTATATTTGGACTAATGTAGTCATAACTAGATAAAAAATCTTTATCTTTCAATACGTATACCACAATGCACGATAGAATAAAGTTTTTCCGAAAGGAAATGTTTCGACTTTACCTGTCATTGAAGGTATTATGTTCTAAACAGCTTCAACGAACGTTATGAACGATCCGTAGCCAACCATTTGTAAAATGGTAAAACAATAATTGAAATTAAATTCTTTCAAATCACCTTGCGAATGACCAGTGACTCATATGACGAAAAATGTAATACTCCTTTCATTCTATGAAAATTACCCATTGATTTTTGTCTATATAATATTTGCCTGCGTAAAGACATCACATTGTTTCATTAGTTTTTGTTTTTCTTTCTTTTTCATCTTGTCATTCATAGAAAATTTAAAATAAACACTTTTAGATTTTACTCATTTAATAAGTCTCTATAAGTTTCAACAAAATATACACTACGACACTTTGGTGGCGAAAGACTGGTGAGTCTCCCATTTTCAGACTATTTGAATAAGACAATATCAACATCTGTCTATATATCTGAGATAAGCTATTGTAACTATTTACACTATTTACATTGTTCGGACTGTTGTCCTAATCTTTATTGTCATATTCACAACGTTTCGGCAGTTGAGGAAAAGGCGTGGCACGTGGAACTACAACAATCTACCCCAGTGGATGAAATAAAGGGTTCGGTTGAAAATTCCACCATATATCACCTGATGAAGGCCGAAGTGTACAACAACCGAAACGTCGGGAATATGAGAATAAAGATGACAACGACAGTCCGAACAATGTAAATAATGTAAATAGACAAATCGCAATATATTAGTGGAATAAAACTGGATTTCCCCATATATAAGGTTTACACAAAAAATCTACTGACAAAATAGCAGTACAAATAATTATAGTGATTTACAAAGCGATGCTAAGATGCGGCGTAAGGCTGAGATTATGGAGCGCTTACTGAGGATTAAACCCGTGTAGAAATTGACACAACAAAACAAGCTTGTTAATCATTACAGCACGTCTATTAATAATTATGCGTACTCGTTTGCCAGGTCCGATCGCTTGCGGATTTGCCATAAAGGACGCATCTTTCAAATTTAAATTCAAATGATTTCTAGGTTGTATGCATATAGGTACATTGAGATAAAATATTACTTCAATATAAGTACCCGTGAAAGTATCACGGTTTTCCGAATTGAATTGATAAATTTTTAAAGTAAATGATTGAATAAACACATGGCGAGTTCTATGACAATTAAATATTCGCAGAAATCCCCATATTGCATCGTCAAATATTTGAACTTAACTACTTTAACAAAATATTGCAATAACAATCATAAATATAAATGCTGATGGTTATTTTAAGAAATAAGGGAGTACAAATGAAAATATTTGAAATTGATAATTTTTCCCCATTTCACCGAAAAAGACATTAAAAACTTTT
The DNA here is from genome assembly GCA_964036315.1 of Acanthosepion esculentum. NCBI lineage: Eukaryota > Metazoa > Mollusca > Cephalopoda > Sepiida > Sepiidae > Acanthosepion > Acanthosepion esculentum. The sequence goes on along the minus strand of OZ038477.1, from coordinate 63,769,477 downwards.
ATCCTTCCCTTCTTTCTTTCATTCATTCATTTTCTCACTTAAACCAAGTAGCATCTCTGATATGTCTTTTGTCTTTCCACGTGATCAGAACGGAATTGTCCATTATTTATGCGGTATTGGTAGGAGAAGTTACACACATCTACCTGTCCTTCTTTCTTTCTTTCATTTTCTCACTTAAACCAAGTAGCATCTCTGATATGTCTTTTGTCTTTCCACGCGATCAGAACGGAATTGTCCATTATTTATGCGGTATTGTCAGGAGAAGTTACACACATCTACCTGTCCTTCTTTCTTTCTTTCTTTCTTTCTTTCATTTTCTCACTTAAACTAAGTAGTGTCTGAGTTAGGTCCTCCTCAGTTCCTTAATCCTTTAACAGGGGTCTCTCTCCCCTGACTATGGATACTGGCTGACCCTTCTCTCTCTCTCTCTCTCTCTCTCTCTCTCTCTCTCTCTCTCTCTCTCTCTCTCTCTCTCTCTCTCTTTCGACTCAGGCCTTGGGTCACTACCTCGCACGGAGACGAGGTAAAATCGTTCTTTTTCCATGATATTTGTGATATTTGCTTGACCTTTCCACTTACACCAATATGTATCCTCTCACAGATACAGCGTTTCCAAAATTCTGGGAACGCGCTAAGAACAATACACGTACGTACGAACACTCAACACAATAAACACAGATAATTTCTCCATACAAACACTATGTCACTTTTCATGTCCTTGTGTATTTGTTTACCCATATATATCGGTCTTGTTTGACTTCTTTGGACTTGATGTTCGACATTCTCATGTAGCTGGACCGGCCAGTAGGAAATTTTAACTTTCTGATATCTCTTCACATCTTCACGCCACGATATCCGCTGCAGTAGCATCTCTGATATGTCTTTTGTCTTTCCACACGATCAGAACAGAATTGTCCATTATTTATGCGGTATTGGCAGAAGAAATTACACACATCTACCTGCCCTTCTTTCTTTCTTTCTTTCATTCCCTACGGAATAGTCTATTATTTATGAGGTACCTGCAGAGTGAAACACCCGCGATAACTAAGGGAGAGACCATCAAAATTATAATGATACTACAATTGAAAGAATATTGATTAATATTTTTATATTAAGGTGTCTCGGCGAGGAATCGTGGTTAGGAAGTCTAGTCGATTTGACCATGACTATTAAGTAATGGATTCAATACTCTCTGGCTGCCGCGTACTTAATGCGGCATTAAACCATCGCCCCAGAAAACTACAGAACCTCCACTACCTGGGTCTATTTTTACAAGACACAATCTTAACTGCCAGGCTCGACAGCTTACCCGGCATTGAATTATTCTCAAACCTGCAACACTTCTCCCACAGACAAAATGTTGATAGCTTTTGTTCTGTCGCTATTACTATCGCAGATGTTTGAACGAGTTTCACTCCTAAGTTCCGCTAGTTCAGACCTTCACAACTCTTATACGTGATGTTATATTCACGGTGGCAAGATATCCTCAATACCTTCGTGTTTCTTTGATAAGAAGTAAGTTTCATTCAGACAGCTTCTTCCCAAGAACTTTTATTTTCATGAAATAAACTTCCCTGACAACTATAATCTTAATCTTTTTTATGTACATGGTCAATCGATATCTATTCAACACGTCCTCATAATATGCATTTCTTGCTTCTTACACCTCTCCAGTAATCCTCTTTCTTCAGTGTCTCTTAGGTCTTTATTAGGTAAACAAATCTAACACAACTATAAAAAAAATATCACTGCAACCCTTACCAGGTATCCTACTATTGCATTCTGTGGCGTACTATGGATTCTAGATAGTTATTTATTTTCACATAGTATTGTAATGATGTGTTCGAGACCGATTAAATGATTAATAACACGTGGCTTAAAGTTTCATTACGTATCATTTTACTTCCTACAATAGTTCATCTGTTACTCTCAACTCGATGTCTGTTGCCCCGGGTTCGATACGTGGACCTTACATTCTGACTGCGATATATGAGAGACTTACCACGTCATCTCGCTAACGTTTATTTATATATGCCACTGCACATCATTTTCTTTCCTACTTTTGCAATACCGGTGGCCCAAAGCAACCCCACATCAACACTGTCCCTAGTGAGAAAGTTAACTGTAATCTATATTGCGGAATAATATCACAGTACCACACGTTAGTGCTTGAGGGCTGGTTAAAGAAATTCTCGGATTCTTATTACCTAGAGAGGCAAACTTTCTTATGATATCTTACAAATTTCCTATTAGAAAGAGTTTTTGATATTATTCGAATTTCTTAGATGTCAATTATTATTATTATTATTATTATTATTATTATTATTATTATTATTATTATATACGTATTTCTGTCATAATAATGATTACAACTGTTTTTCTTTCAAATCAAAATTCGTTAATCTGCTAATCATACCCGTATTGTATATAAACAAATCTGGTTTATTAGGTGTTCGACGAAATAAGGAAAAATGAATTTATTTGAAAGAGTCGTTGTCCTAATTGGAAAAGTAGCATCTCTGGAAAGAGAGACTCCCAGGAATAACATATATGAATTCCAGTCGCGATAAAGATTTATTATTATCGGTCATGAAACGATGATGATGTAATAAAAAACCAAATGAAATTAAGATGTCAAGCCAGATTAAGATAAGAGAACTGGTCAAATGTTCAATTACGCAATGCTCTTACGACCACATCCGCTCATGGAAATGATGATGATGATGATTTCTGAATGAGTTCATAATAACCTTTATTAACAGTTGATATGATGCAGCCATCGCATAACGGTCTATACTATGTCAAGTTTAATTTGGGACTAATCAAAGTCATTTTGGGACTAAGCAGATTCATAATGAAATAGCCAAGTTCAAAATGGAATACTCAAATTCAAAATGGCATATAGCAAATTCAAAATGAAATAGCCAAGTTCGGAATGGGATGTAAAAAGTTCAAAATGAAATAAGCAAGTTTGATTTGGAACGAAGCAAATTCAAAATGAAATAGCCAAGTTCAGAATGGGACATAGCAAATTCAAAATGAAATAAGCAAGTTTGATTTGGAACGAAGCAAATTCAAAATGAAATAGCCAAGTTCAGAATGGGACATAGCAAATTCAAAATGAAATAACCAAGTTCAGAATGGGATGTAGAAAATTCAAAATGAAATAAGCAAGTTTGATTTGGAACGAAGCAAATTCATAATGAAATAAGCAAATCTGAATTGAGAGTAAGCAGATTCATTATGGAAAAATGTTTCGAACCTATCTGCGCATTTTAATAAACAAATATAATGGATTCAAAAATCAACTGACAGGTAAATCAGATAATTAAAACTGGGAGCGCAGCGTTGCGTAGATTTTACTATCAATTCCTTACAAGAGGCTATTCTTGAATGGATAAATTTGTGTCAAAGTTAGGGTTTCTGGTACTTTCGTTGGTAAGACAATCACGGAGAAGAGAAGAAGAAAGAAAGAGATGGATAGACTGTATATAGTGTTAAAAAGAGAGAATAAGGGAGAGTTATTCAAAATGAAATGATTTGGGGGACAACAGGGCAAGTCTCGAAAGTCGTAAGAAAAAGCAGCAAGGAAATACTGAATGCATAGATCAAGACAGAGTTTAAAAAAGAATAGGTATAATGAGAGATTTTAAGCGCTGAAAGTTGCATCCAAAAAATATACACCTTTCATGAATTTTCTTGATTTATTGATTGCTCTGAGAAGATAAAACATTTCAATATTAATGTTTGGTTGAACATTAATATTTTATCATGAAAATATTTAATTTTAAAATCTTTTTTAGCACAATAATTGCTCAGTCCCAAATTGAATTTGCCTAATCCATTTTGCTCATCAAATTTGCTTATTCCATTTTGCTCATCAAATTTGCTTATTCCATTTTGCTCATCAAATTTGCCTATTCCATTTTGCTCATCAAATTTGCTTATTCCATTTTGAATTTGACTATTTCATTTTGAATTTGCTTAGTCCCAATTTAAATTTGACTACTCCATTTTGAATTTGCTATGTTCCAATTTATATTAGACTATTCCATTTTCAATTTGCTACATCCCATTTTGAATTTGACTATTCCATTTTGAACTTGGCTATATCATCATGAACTTGCTTAATCCCAAAATGATTTTCATTAGTCCCAAATTGAACTTGAAACAGTGATTTTCTAACTATAGCTCAGATGTGGCACAAGGCCGAAATTATGGAGGGAGACCCATTGAGAATCGAACTCACTCACTACTAAGTCGTAATTGTTCTAGCGAGACAAGCTTGATAACCATTATATCACCTCGAGGTGCCCAATTGAACTTGAAATAGTATAGATAAGAAAAACAGTCGTTGGTACTAAGAGGAAATATAAACTGACCTAATGGCGTAAACTTTCGACTAGTCTATTCTATATCTCGAGGTATGAAATAGCTCAGCTTTAATCATACTCAGGCGCTGTAAGCTTGGTTGTGCGTGTGGCGTAATGGTCGGAATTGTTAATCAGAATGCCGAGTTCCAACTCTGGTTGGATTCGTTATATTCGCTTACGCACAATTACCCTTGAGAAAAGTATGAATCCACCAGATTTGGGTTAATTAGTAAAATGTGTGTCACTAAAACATTGTTATCTCCCACCCACCAATTCTTACAATTTAAAAATATTTTCTGACGTTAAATAACCTGCAAAGCGCTGATAAGCCGTAGAAAACGAATCAATCAATCAAAACAACAAAACCTAATTATACTCCAACGATTACTCTGTAATAAGCTAAACTATATTTGACTATATTCTGTTAGGGGTGTCATCTGGACTGTTACATCGGATTTTCAGATAAATGAAGTAGTCCGCAGAGAAAACTTGTGACAGTAACAACAAAACGCAGGATATTAATCCGACTATAAATAATATCAATGTTAGTATATATATATTTTTTATATTCTCTGGCAAGAATAAGGTGTAATTTACATGAGAAATCATCCTATAAATCGTCAGATATGAGAGCAAAACGCTTCTGGCTTGGAAGGAAATAAGATAAAATTTCTATATTAAAATAAATGTACTATGGAAAACATTTCGTTTGTCTTACTCATTTAATTTTCTCACTTTTTCAAATACCGTCTCTCTTCTGCTTTCTTCACAGAAGCCTCTAAGCCATGTTATTGTTATGATCGCTATTCTCATCAAGTTCCTATTGATTATTATGTCGCAAAAATAGATCCCAGGAAAGACTGAAAAAAACAATGTATGGAATACAGTTTTATGAACATATTTAGCTAATCAAATTATTAGTTGGCGCTTGTTGTCTGCGTTGCATCCTGTTTACCAGTATCGATGTATCGACGAGGCCGGTTTCTTCCCAAGAGAAAACAGAAGCTTCATTGGCAGAGCTGAGAAGGCAGAACACGGGATGTCAGGAGAGAAGCACACATGAGACCTAGCTTTCAGTTTTCCGATTCTGAAAAAAAAAAAACAGAAAATATTCGAAGTATCGCCAGACATCTACACCCCAACCATAATTCATAACTAAAACTCCTATTTAATTGTAACTATATTATTACGCACACTGACTATGTTATAGGAAAATTAATAATCAATGTAGGTGTTGTGGCTTAGAAATGCGCGGCAAAAATAAGTACGCGATAGGCTCTGTATCACCATAGTTAAACAGATTCGATATCGTATATCAATATAGATATATAAATTTCTTAAATATCAAATCCATAGGTCCGCTATTTTTGACCATTAAAAAAAGCATTAATAAAATAAATATAGAAAAATAAAACGAACGCTGTATTATAGTTCAATTAAAAAATGGTCAGACATCTTGTCTTCAATCATTTTTTCCCACTGTCATGACATGTTTTCTACACATATTCGTAGCAATTTTTCAAATGAGCTTTCATACTTAATGACTCGACTGTATGAATTTAATCGTACTACTAGATCATTGATACTAAACAACCGTACCGTGGCACACCAGTGTGCCACGAAATATTGTCACGGCATACATATATATATATATATATATATATATATATATATATATATATATATTTGTGTGTGTGTGTGTGTGTGTATGTGTGTGTAAGTAGTAATGGTACAGCGTTAGTATTTGAATAAATGAATAAGTATTAAACAATTTTTTCAATCAATTCTTTTCACTATTCTTCGATTATGTTATTTTAAATATGTTATTATTTTATGTTATTTTAAATACTTTGTTTTAATATACATTATTTAAAAAGTATTGTTAGTTTTTAAGGGCTCAAACTAAAACATTGATACATTTTGCATTTCAATACAAAAGGAATATGCCACCTTAGCTAAAAAAGCTTTATCGGTTTTATTGCAATTTTTACTTCTTATTTATGCAAATTAGACTTGTTAACCCCAAATAACATAAAAAATAAGAAGCGAAAAAGATTGGGCTCAACTGAAGAAGAGATGAAGATCTTCTTATCGCACA
>OZ038477.1:63719997-63762806 GCA_964036315.1 Acanthosepion esculentum | reverse complement strand
ATCCTATACGAAACCGTCATATAGCCTGACGTGCTTTATTATAAACATAGCATTTACTTAAATATGGAGTTTACAAACAGTAATATATATATATATATATATATATATATATATATATATATATATATATATATATATATATATATATATATATATATATATATATATATATATATATATATATATATATATATATATATATATATATATATATATATATATATATATATATATATATATATGGAGGATGAAAATGTTAAATTGCTGAAGGAAACACACACACACATATATATATATATATATGTGTGTGTGTGTGTGTGTTTCCTTCAGCAATTTAACATTTTCATCCTCTACGACCGTTGCTTTTAGTTCGCTAGTCTTAGTGAGAGATTTTGGGTGTATTGTTTCTTATCCAGTAAGCATATCCTTCTCAATATCTATTCCCTCTGAACTGATAAAACAGGGGGTGAAGATACCATCAAGAGCTATAAGAGCACTGTGCCAGAAGATTTTGGCACAAAAAGGGGGCTAACGAGTGGAAGCCTCATGCAATGTCGAAATTATAGGGCAATAAGACTGATCAGTCATCCTAGTAAAGTCCTGCTCCGTATCATTTTGAATCGTTTGAAATCAAAGGCTGAAGAACTGCTATCAGAGGCGCAGGCAGATTTTAGAACCGAACGAAGTTCATTGGAACAGGTCTTCAGTTGTAGGATCCTTGTAGAGAAGCACCTGAAACATTAGAAGTGCGTGTTCCACAACTTTGTCGATTCAAGAAAGATTTTGATCGTATATGGTATAACGGTCTTTGGCAAATCCTTAAGGAACTCAATATAGATAACAGAATTATCCAATTCATTCAAGTCCTGTATAAAGATTTCACCAGCGCAGCTCTTCTGGGAAAACAAATGGGTGGATTCTTTCGGACAACTGTTGATGTGAGACAGGGACGCGTACATTCACGCACATTGTTCAACCAATTTCTAGAGAGAATCATGCAAGAAACCATGAACGACTATGGTCCTTCAATCTCTATCGGTGGTAGACCCGTCTGTCACCTACGTTTTGAAGACGGCATTGACCTCATAGCAGGTAGTAACTGTGAGCTCCAGGACTTGACCAACAAACTTTTTGAGAGGGTAGGAGCATATGGAATGGAGGTCAGCTCCGAGAAATTCAAAGTAATGGTGAATAGCACAAACAGTAACACCTGTGACAAAATAACCATGAACGGGAATTCACTGGAGTAATTGTCCAGTTTTAAATACTTGGGGGCAATCTTGTCTAAAGATGGTACCTGCAGCTCGGAATTACAGCTATGGCAGCGATAGTCAAATTGGCAGGAATATGGAGGAGCAAAATCAGCTTTCAAACGAAGTACAGACTGTACAAGTTGTTGGTAGTTTCCATTCTCATATATGGATGTGTAACGTCAACACTGTTGGCAGAAACAAAGAGAAGGATACAAGAGTTTGAGAACAAATGCATTAGAAAACTACTTGGCATCTTCTATTGAGAACATAAAACCAATGAGTTTGTGCGGAAAAGGATTGAAAGTTATGTGGGCCACCAGGAACCTCTTCTCGCCACTGTCAAATGGAGAAAAGTGGCGTGGTTTGGACAAGTTACAAGGAACGACAGCCTGTGCAAGACTAGCATGCAATGTACCGTTTAAGGTGGACATGGGAGAGGGTGCCAATGCCAAAATAGTTGGACAATACCAAACAATGGACAAGTATGACTATACCAGAATTGTTGATGGCTGTCGTTGATAGACCTTTGTGGAGGAGATTCAATATGGCTTTTGCATTTGGATGCTCCTTACAAAAGTCAAGGTGATGATGATGATGATGATGATGATGATGATGATGATGATGATGATGATGATGATGATGATGATGATGATGCGTGCGCGTTTGTGTGTCTGCGTGAGTGTAATGGATATGTGCAGAGCGTAGAGATTATCGAAGTCATGCTGACTTCATATTCAGTCATGGGAGTTACGGTTCATTTTCGCATAAAGTGAAATCCATCAATCCTTTCCTCATGTATGGGTTAAATAGCATGCCATATTGACCTCTTTATTCTTGGTTGCGGGCCAATTTTGGAAAAGAAAAACTTTGAATTCAAACTTGAAGAAGTCTGTTTGGAAGCTTTATGGCATACAGTACACCATTTCGCAGTTATCATTACTTCCAAAAAGTCGGCGAGTTCTACAAAAGTCTTCAGCACGGCAATCAAATTATAGCTGTAGACTGACAGTTCAGTTCTAAAACGGAGATTTTAGGCCCTCATACGTTGAAATACGATGTACATATGAAGGGTTTTTTGTATAGATATATGTATGTGCATGTGTACTGATTGATGTTATATTTAGTAACCCGACTCATGAGTTTCGTAGACAAGACTTTTTTTAATCGTTCGGTCCACTCATCAGGAGGTATCAGCAACTGTCTGCCGATTTTCTCATTTTCATTATTTTTATATTAAGTTAAAAAATCAGTTATGGTCTTTTTATTGGTATTAGGTTGAGTTTTTCTTTGTGTGTGTGTGTTTGTATGTACATCTGTAGGTGTGTCTGTGTATGTGTGTGTGTGTGTGTGTGTGTGTGTGTGTGTGTGTGTGTGTGTGTGTGTGTGTGTGTGTGTGTGTGTACATATATTTAGATATACATTTATGTATTAACTAACTAAAAATTTATTTTATTTCTTGAAAGTAGTCAATATTCTTATGTGTACTCAATCTTCAATTTTTCATAAAGATGGAAATTCTTGCACATACCTAATCTACGTATGAGTCGTTCGGTTAATTTCTCTGTGTGTATGCGCACACATGCTCATTTCTCTGGCTGTGTTTGCATTTATTCTTGTACATGTACTTTTGTTGTATATGTATGTGCATTTGTATTTGAGTGTGTGTGTGTGCGCGCTTGGGCACATAACCTTACGTCAGTTTGATTCTCCAAGCAGCAAAAAATATAGAAGCATAGGTGTATGAGTGTATATGTGTATATATGTGTGTGTGAATGTGCGTCTGTTTGCATGTCTTGCGGAGTGATTGACGCTGCAATGGTTCCATGACATGCAAGAATGCCAATCGTAACGTCAGATTGAAGACAGCGCGGGAAAGGCAAACATATGGTAATCGAAAAGAACAACATAACCTCCGCTCTTCCTCTTCTCTGTTAAACCTAATCGTTTCAACATTGCTTCGTACCAACTGCATAATTTTATTACGCCGATTCAAGAAACTAGCAAACAAAGCGGGAAAGTATTCTACTAAGCCAAACAAAACATTCAGAAAGTCGAGGGTGTGTTCTTTTATAAAAGAAGAATTATAAATAAAGTTTAAAGTTGACTGGGACGATTTCTTGTATGGATCTACTTGTTTATTCTGCTTTCATGTTCGCTTTGAAATCACTTTTATCTTGAGATTTCTAGTTTGAAAGTGAATATTTGACGTTTATCTGATTACGTCCCCAAGGACTTTTTTACCAGACAATTTTATTGTTTTCAGCTTAATCTAAATTCTTCTTTAATCGGATATAAATCTTAGTCGTCTTTTTTTTTCTTTTCAAATGCAAAGCCACGTGTACTTGCAGCAAAAAGTATATACGTGACCAAAAAAAAAATATTGTGCGATTTTGTATCTGTAAGATTTCAACTTTGCTTCGGCTATTGTGAGTATTACATTTCAAAGATAAACGTTTTATAATTTAGATTTAAGACATGAAGAGTTAAATCAACCGGAGTACGTTTTCTTTTCAGTAGCATGTATCGTCAGGAGGTTGAAGATCATGGATCTTCACAGCTTCCACTTTTCTTAATATCAGTGGATTGATATACATTTTCGTGAGTGATAGTGGAGTGCTTTCCATTGCTTAGAATTCAGAGTTTTTCCTTCTATTAGACTGGTTGTAATTTAAGATTCGTTATCATAGTTCACCCTATTTAAACCATAGCTAGGGAAAAGTTAAATGTTTTTCGCAAATATAAAATTCGAAATCAACGAAATCAAGTTGGAATTTGATCTCGAGTCCCCAATTCTACTTTCAGCATCAAAACGGTTTCATTTTATAAGTTCACCCAATACAAGACCAAAGAGCCACTCAAGGTAGGGGTTATTAAGTGATAATTTTTTGTAAAAGAGAAGAAAGTGGAAGCAAGAAATGTATATTATGGGGATATTTAGGATAGATACCAGTTTACTCTAAACTTGAAAAGTAGTAGGGATCGAGGAAGCACCATCTTGGGAGTCTGTTCTAGGGAAGAAGCAGCTTGAGTGGAACTCTGTATAAAAGGAATACGAAAAGAGTAAGGATGATTTGATGCTGTGATCATGGCATGGTGGGTCCTATAGCTGTGGATGTCTGAACTGGTGGAACTGAGGATTGTAGCTTTTTAAAACACTTGTATTAATAACGATAGAGTAATGAACGGCTATCAACGTTTTGTCTGCGGGATAGGAGTTACAGATTCCATCACCCTCGTGGAAGCGTATATTTTTTTAACAACATCAAGAGTGGACATATCGCAGAATGTCCAGGGTGGTTCAAAAGATTTGTCACTCCTACATAATATAATTTTCTTTTTCATATGGCTGACACGAGAATGGTGGCGTTTATACCTTCACGGTGTGTGACTGTAAATAAAGTGAATAAACTGATTCCAGTACATGTGCTTTGTATTAATGTATTACTTGTTCTCATTACTTTTTTGTAGGAGGTGACACGACTTTCGGACCACCGCTTACGTTATTGTAAAATACAAAGTCTTATTTCATGATTGTAATTACTAAAGTATTCTGATTTCTCGGGATTTGCCACATACATTTTGTCTCTGGATCTGTTGTAAGGAAGAATATTTTCCTACGAGTTTGGACTTGTATTTTCTAAATACAAAAAGCCCCGCTTGTACAAATGGTGGTAGAAGGTAAGTCAACGGTCATTTTCAGGGAAAATTAGAATCCGCAGACGAGTTCGAATTTCGGTTGAGGCTGTTCGCGTTCACTTGATTTTTCGTACAATCGCGTTGTTCCATCACCAGATATATTAACAAAAATGTATTGTTTCTTTGATACCACGTTGTTTTCTCAACACTAGAAAGGTTTAAGTTAAACGTGATTAAGTGATTCCCTCATAATTAATTCCCATTCTCTTTAAACATTTGCTGCAGTTATTGTTATCTTTGCACTTACCCCAGTGAATAAAAACGTTGGTTGGATCCAGTGACTTGACCCAAAGAGCTCACTACCTGGCTGCTTGGAGAATTGAGTTAAAGGGAGATAACTGAGACATCCGGAAGCGGCATATCACGAGAAACTAGAACAATCTACCCCGGTGGACGAAATTCCAATCGCATGAAGAAAGCCGAAACGTCGTGAAAGTGAGGGCAACAGTCCGAACAATGAAAATAATGTAAATAATTACAATACCTCATCTCAAAAATATAGACAGATAATACGATGTTGTTAAGGTGGAACTACACACGTGTTGAAAGGATGTTTTTGTTTTTGTTTTAAAGAGGCGTTATATTCCCGTCTATTAGACTGATGCATAAACATTTTCATTTTTTATTATTTATTCATCAAAAAATATTTTTTGCATTTTTATTAAATTATATATTCATATAATTTGCAAAAACTTATAACTATTTATCATTTTTTGATTAAAAGTCTGCAGGTTTTGCTGTGAAAAAACTTTCATTGAATTCATGAATTTGGTTTACATTAGCGACAGTTGTCACCCTTCAAATAATTTTGCAGCGATCGAGAAATGGAATAGCTGGTTAGTACAAGGTCAGTTCTGAAGAAACAGTCCAACCGAGATCCAAAACTTTTCCTGTGTTATTCTTGTTGTATTCAGCCTTACGTTGCGATTAATGGATAGCGGCTCGGATTGACGAATCGGAAAACCGAGTTCGAATTTCAGTCGAATCTATTACATTCATTTACGTGCTGATACCCTTTTGAAAAGGTATGAATCCTCTTCTTCTTCCCCCAGCTATGGGTAAATAGCAGGAGAGACCGGATTCTATTGCCTTCGATGGCAACTGGTCTACCGCAGAAAAAAATGGCAACTTACTGTAGGAAAAATCTACCTCGTCAATCATATATCGAAATATACATGATCACCTGAGCGTGTATAATGCATGTCACATAACTGACTGAATGTCAACTAGCGGCTATATGTTTTGGGGATTTCCTCCGAACGTGGATTTTACATTCTCGTGAAGATCTAATAGATTTTTTCAATTCTTCCCTCTCAGGTGGGGGCTTATATATTCTCCTATCATCAGCCATATTGCGTAGGAGCATCCCAAGTGCATCTGAGTGTATAGCCTGTTTGAAGGGAGCATACACTGGCATCTAGTGAAGATGCAATACTGCATCTGGTGGCTAAAAGATCATCTTCGACGTCAACCTTGCTGGTACACCTTATTTCTTTTGACGTTCTCTTATAACACTCGGGTAACAAAGTTCATTTTGTTATCCTCTGGGCGTCAGCCACATGCAATATCTTTGGCTCGCTTCTACGATTCCTTGAAAATGTTAAAATCAAATCAAAGAACTGATAGACTTTAATTATCAATTGAATTCAAGGCTCAAGAGCCGCTCTAAATAGAACATTACTCTCAAAAATGCAACGCCGAATGAGATCTGTGATATAAATGGAAAAGAATGTAGTAGGAAACAAAGACTATCAAAATAAGGAAGAAAGCTGACGATTGACTCTTAACTTGAAAACGTCGATATTGAAGTGTCCAGAGTTGCACCCATGCTGAAATTTGTTCCAAACAGTAGCAATTCTTGGGAAAAATTTGCCTGAGTGGTACTGTCTTCTTACGTTTGAACCATAGAGGAAATGAGTGTAATTTGGTTCCATGGAAATTGCAATGGAATGCCCTAGCTGTAAGTATCTAAACTGGTAGAACTAAAGGCGAACACCTAAATATTTATTTTTTTAAAATTAGCATAGCGATAGGCTTGCAACGGTGTGTCTTTGAGGAAAAGAACATTGCTATTGAGAGCTCCGTAATTATGGCCCCGTGTCTTACGAAACAAAGCTTAGTAAATATCAATAGACACTTGCGAGGTTACAGATTTTTAAAATGCAGCGTTGTGCTGACTGCTAGAAGTGGAACCGGATTCTTCTCAAGCTGATGCACTGCATTGGAAACCAGTATTGGAAGCTTGACATTTAAAGAGACTTTTATATCGATCGCTTGCGTCTGCGCAAACACAACACCACGGATATCTATCATCAGGTGCGTCCAAAGCAAGTAGAAACAAAGATTTTTTTTCTAGAAAATTGAGTTGTGACATTTTCGTTGCATAAAGGTTTGTTCGTATCATGAAATTTAGTGTTCAGTGCAGAGAATGATATCCAAAATAAAATACAAACGTCAAGTTTCGAATGCAAACTCTAGACCTAACTCTTTATGATGGCCAGATAGATAGATAGATAGATGGATAGATAGATAGATAGATAGATAGATAGATAGATAGATAGATAGATAGATAGATAGATAGATAGATAGAAAAGAATTTGATAATTTACCCATTAACAGCATCTTTCCTTGTGTTTTTCTCAAAATTGGCGCTTATTTCTATAAGCCTCTCTCTGGCCCAATAGTACTTTTTCCCGCCCTTTTTTATCATTTCACCCGAAGCAAGGCGATAATGCTACTAAGACGCTACGAAGTGCTGTGAGTGAAAGAGAACAGAAATACTTTAGTGAGGATAAAGGACATTAAAAGAACAGGTTTCAAGAAGATTGGCGATTGACGTTGCATTTAAATTTCTGAAGATTGTGGGTGGCAGTGAAGTAAGAAATCGGAAGAGTTCGACAGGCGAGAAATGGAACTATTAAAACAGAACATACGGTTATATCTATTTCAACAGTAAAACTTTGAGTCAATTGCCAATCTAGTAATAGACCTAAATCCATGCAGTCGAGGCACCAAGGTGGAAATCTCATCAGAATAATTGCTATGAAAATATTTATAGAAAAAACACAGCGAAGCTACGTCACTTCCGTGGGAAAGTGACTGATGTTGAGGTGCCAGGTCAGAACTGTCAACTTCATAGATCCTTCTTTGGATTTTGTTGAGAATCTCGTGATATATTTCATAGACACCAGATCGAAATTTCATAATTTTGTTTACTAAAACATTTAGTCTTACGCCCACATCAAATTGAAACGCCTATTCTGGTACGATCATTGAAGTTAAACACCTTCGAGCCTGGTATTACCTAGTTGGGTACAGCACCTAGGAACACCAGTTGCTGTAAACTTGGGTGTGCGGGTGGTGTAATGTACACTGGCACGGAATTCCAATTCCTTTTGAGTTCGTTATTGTCACTTACGAGTAAATACCTTTAAGAAAGGTAAAAATCTATCTTTTCCCCCCAAAGTTATAGGCTAATTATTAAGACTAAATCATTTTTATCTCTCCCCCGCACAAATAAAAAAATCATTCAATCTAAAAATATTTTCTGTCTTTAAATAAACTACAAAGGGTTTATAAGACGTAAAAAAACGAATCAATCAATATTAATTCATTCACATTATTGAATTCTATTGTTTTCATTTTCTAGTCTATGCTTAGGTTGCAATTTTTGTCTGTTTTTTATTGATTTTTTTTATTAATATTAATATATATTTAAAATAGAGCTCTCTTATATACATATGAAAGGAGATATAGAAATCGCACTCACTCACACAAGCATATATTGCAAAAAGATACCAGGATGGAAGCAATTGTGTCTTGCCTACTACGCAACAAACATTCGTTCTTGAAAATGAATGAGACGATCGAAAGTAACTGAACAAAACAATACCAAAAACACGCACATCGAACAGTACATTCACACTTTCGAACACAATACTCAAAAACTGGCAAAGTCCAATAAAAATTAAACACACACACACATACATATATATAAAGAAATATAGATTTAAGGTATGCTATATTTATGGGATAAAGTGCTCAATGCCAGAGAAAGAGAGAGAGAGCGTATGAAAATATAAAATATAAAGTGGACATTGAAGTCATCACTCAGTGGCGACAGACTGTTTCATGCTAAATCTAATCGCCAGGCCTGACAATTGCGTTCAGCATGAAACAGTCTGGCCTCAATAACAGTCTGGTCAATATATATATATATATATATTATTAAAGACTGTAAAATCGACCTTGCTAACTGAACGCTCCTCTGTGGCCGAAACGGTTAAGGCACGTCGGTTCCGTATAGGATACAGGTTCGATTCCTGTCGGAGGACGAAAATTTTCTATGAAAATTTCTCGGACATTCAGGCCGGTAAATGTTGTTTAATACGGTTTATTATAAAACAGAGCATTTACTTAAATATTTGTATCTATAAAAAGAATGTATAAACATAATGTTGTGGTAGGATCCAGCTAATTTGCATAGTGGAGTACCGACCATATAAATATGGTTGGTACCGGGAAGAGAGGGGGACGAATCAAGAGATTCAACCAGAGACTCGGCCCGACTGCGACTCAGTCAACACATTCTCCAGGAATGGTCTTCCCAGGAATATACAAAAGACTATATGTAAATATTGTGTACACTTTCTTGTTTCAATACATTTTGTTCTAAGTACATTTTGTGTTGCATTATTATTCCATGCATTAGTCAAGTTTCAACGCATAAAAATGTCTTTATATATATATATATATATATATATATATATATATATATATATATATATATATATATATATATATATATATATATATATAATGAGAGAGAGAGAGAGAGAGATTTTTAGACGACAATTTATCTATCGCACATTATACATAGTGTGCGATGAATAAATTGTCGTCTACATTACGCAAGAAAAGAAAATAATACTGACATCTCATTTTAACTGATATATTTAACATCACACAAAATTATCTTGAAATATTAACGAGTAAATTACTTCAGTATAATCGCGATTAGATTCAACCACGGCCTCCAAACGACTTCTGAAAATCCTGCAAATCTTCTGGACTGTCTCCTTGTTTAAGTTCGAGAATGCTGTCATTTTCTTCAGTTCATCTTTGATGTTACAAGAAGTTTTGTTGGTCTCTCGCTCAACTGCGCCCTACACATAATAATTAAGTGGGTTGCAGTCTTGGGAGTTAGGTGGCTATGTTCTCCTGCAGGGTGGCTTGTCAGCGAATGCAGTTTATTTTTCTGAGAGGCCAAAAAGGCAATATAAAAATTAAGGTGTTCGTTACGATTTTTGGAAATGGATTGCACAGAGAATGTTTTAAATTACGTTCTACATAAGTCAGATCATTTTTAACAATACCTTCTAAACATATACGTGTGTGGATACAGATACATGGTGGCACTTGGCAGTTCATATCCAAATATGCTTGTCTACTAGCCAATCCCTTTTTCAGACGTCTGCTCAGGCAAATTTGTGTTTGTTCAACCCCCACTGTGGCTTATACTGAGACTATACCTAGCGGACCCTTGTTTCAGTTTCTGGGAGATAGCACATTATCTGGCGTGACCAACAGTCTGAACAAAGCCAGTACGCTCAAACCCTCGGTCACGATGACTTGTGACTTCGTGCTAGCAAAACCACCGTTGTTTCCAAATATTTCATCTTCCCAATTTCACACACAAGGCTTGGGTCAACCCGTTGTATGGTTTTCAGTCATATATATATATATATATATATATATATGTGTGTGTGTGTGTGTGTGTGTGTGTGTGTGTGTGTGTGTGTGTGTGTGTGTGTGGTTAGCTTTGCCGTGAACCACTTTATACTCATTATGAAATTGTTCTGAAAGTCTGATTTAATATCATAGTAAATTTAGTACTCATTTCGTGCCCCACAGTGGCCTATGCCAGACTATGTAAAGTATTACCTATTTAACAAACTATTCTCACGTAGGAATAATTCTCTAGCGAAATTGGATTCCGCCATTTGTTCCTCTGCGGACAGCTAATCTATGTTAAGTAAAATATGACATCTGTCCGGAAATGATCCAGCTATTTTAATATTCGCTTAAAAGTCGATTCTAGGAATGGCGCCGTTTTATCCACTTCAAAATATTCCCCCTGGAACCTCATTCATTTCTCAAAATGTCCTTTCAGCTTCTGCCAAGTCATCTTTCGTTTCAAAATCTCCTTTTCTAACAGCGATTTAATCTTTGTGAAAAGCTAAAAATCACAGGGAGTCCAAACAGGGCTGTAATGGGATGTTCTGCTAAAAGCTATGATCGAGACAAGAAAATGTACCAGTTGGGATAGAAAATAGTTGAATACATTCAAAACAGATCGTGACTGTTTTCATCTATATATATATATATATATATATATATACAAATGTAAACGAACGAAAAGAATATAAATTCAAACGTTCATAACATTAATTTTAAAAAAGGCTCAATACAAAAGTAAACCAATAAATATTTATTATAAACTGTTACATTGGAACATACATATTAACGCGACAAAATGCATATTTGTTTCGACATCCAAAAACGTTTCGTCCGGCGGCTAATGGTAATAAACGATTTTATTTAAAAATACGATTTATGAAACATCACTTCATTTACATTTTTAAAAATTTTCCATAGAAGGCAAAGAAAATATATATATATATAAAAATAATCCATAAGAGGAAAAGAAAGAAAACATATATATAGTACAGGTAATAGATCCGTTGGTATATAATCTAGGTGGATCCTGATAATAACAAATATTAAAGTTGAACCCAGCCGTCTTCATTTTGTTTGTCTTGAATGAAGGGATTATAATTTATTTTCAATATTAGCTCCCCTCTGAGAGACACCTTGTTTTTATAAGGGGCTTGTGTTGGGGTGGGGGAGCTGGGGTATCTCATTATGAAGGAAGAAGTCTGAGGCTGGAGTTTATTTTTGGCTCGAGCCTTTTGTTGTCAGTAACTAAATTTCGGTTACTACAATGGGGTGCTCCGTATATATATATATATATATATATATATATATATATATATGTATGTGTGTGTGTGCACGCGCGTGCGCGTCTGTGTGTATGTATGTAGGCATATGTTGTCTATTAACAAAAACAGTTATTTCGCATATCAAATATTAATTTCCAGCATAATATCATTCCATGTAAATGCATTTAACTTAGTACTTCTCTAACAAATTAAATACATTTAACTTTATACAATCCAGTTAATAATTGGATCCGTCTTCATACGAAATTACTGGTCCACTTGTACAAATATACACACACACACACACACACACACACACACACACACACACACACACACACACACACATATATATATATATATATATATATATATATATATATATGCGTGTGGGTGAATGTTTGTACCTTGTATTTATGATTTATTTGTGTTGATATAATGAGGATGAGATGAACACACAAATAATGGAAACGGCGTGATTAAACAATATAAATTTCTGATTATATCGATGTATTGATATCTTCAAAATATAGCCAATCTGTATTGAATTTAACTCCTTAAAAAGAAATGAACTTCTATAAAAGAATGCAACAAAAACATGCAAAATTTTCAGGAAACAACGGAAGAATGTAGTACTATGAGTCGCCTCTAAAAGGATCCAAGATTAAGCAAAAAATGATTGGAATCGAAAAACAAATTGTAGAATAAATTCCAAAGAATTACGAAAATCAAGCAAAGCTTGATAATCCTTGCAAAAGTCCAGCTCTCAATAATAAGAATACCAGTATCTTTTAATTCACGTTTTCTATTGAATTTGTATGTAAAAATCAAACTGAGAGATAGCAGTCAAATTACTAGAAAATGAATGATCACTGGCGATGTCAACTGTATTCTGTTAGTTAGTATTTTGTTTCTTATTTGCTGCCAGATTATTTGCTTTCTCTTTCTTATTAAACATATCAATAAATATCTATATATACATCAAAGAACACATTCTCTTAAAGAAAACATAGATGTTTTACATGAGTAAGTCTATGGCCTAATGTGGAACATCCATTTTATTTTTACTGAAATATGAATCCACTGCTGCACAGTGAACAACCACGTGGTTAAGAACAAATAGTTTGAGAATACCCAAGACGATTGCGGATACGGAAACTCCCAGAACGAAATATAAAGACCCACATACAGTAGTTAACAATCAAAAGATTTATAAATTCATTCTGAAAAACACTCCCGGAGTTATATGTAAAGTAATGATAATATTGCAAAAATTACAGAAATCTGGAGGAATAAATAAACTATAAAACAACTGATTCAATACACAGATAGATGTACGCTTATGTAGATAAAAATAAATATAAATCATTCAAAAGCGTTAATAGTACGAAATGGCATACTTTAGCAGAAGCAGTAGGGACAGCGACACAAAGGGAAGAGTTACAAAAAACAAGAAGAAAATAGGTAACAAATGAATACGAGACCGGATATAAGAACAGTTAAACGCTGCATTATATAGATTGTTAATGAAAAGCATTAGAGATAAATGCAAGTAAGCAAAAGATGCATAACTCTACGAGTTTTATGCAGAGATAGAAAAACTAACGAACATAGATGGTGATTTTCCAAGAGTAGCTTAAATGTAGCACAGGGCCGAAAGTTTGGAGCAGTCAGTGAGGATCGAACTCGCTACAACTCAGTTGTAAATGTTCTAACAAGACATGCTTACTAACCATTGCACTGCCACGAGTCATACCGTTAATCTACATAACCTAACCAATGTCATTTGCACAGTTCTCAGTACATAACAATCGTGCCCTCCTACACACACACACACACACACACACATATATATATATATATATATATATATATATATATATATATATATATATATATATATATATATATATATATATATATATATATATATATATATATATATATATATATAGCAGCCATTCGATCAGAAAACGCTCTCAGAAAAAAAACAGCATCATGTTTACATGTAACATAGTCTATCTTCTTCATTTATTTTAAAGTGTTTTCATTTAAAAACATTTTGAGCTAATGCAGTTACTGATATAAGAGAAGTAGTCCATTTATCCAATCGAAGTTAGCCGACGGCATGAAGGGCTAAAACAGGCAACATGAAGACCCACTTCCGACCACAATTATTTTGGAGTTTTTGAAATTCAAATTCTCAGTTTGCTTCCAGGGATGTATAAGAGGATACATTTATAAATCAATTGTTAAGTTTGATGCAAACTGGTTGAAAGATCAACAAAAAATAAGAAAGAAACCAGTAAAAAATCCACATTTTTCGCTATTTACTCGGGTTTTCACATTATGGGTGGATGCAATTATCAAGATAAATGACTGTTAAACAATCAACATATTATTGGCTACAACTGAGTGAAGTTTGTATTAAATTGCTTGAAACCTGAGGAAGTTTTTAGTTTAAAATTTGTGTTGAAATCAATTTTTCGTTTTCGCGATTTTTGGCTAAACAGAATGGCGTAGAAATAAAAATGAGGTATAGTTGAACTCGTCATGATGAAAGCAACCTACATATCGAGTTTGAACTAAATCGGAGATAATTTTGAATTTATCGATTTTCGATCGGCCTTATCAATTACTGATTTTTAAAAATTATTGATTTTTTACGCTAAGAAGCTATCTCTTATATTGTGAAATATATGTGCCAAATTTGGTCAAAATCGGTTGGATGGATCTCGAATTAAATGGTATCACATAGACAGATAGATAGACACACTGAAGACATTCTCTGTTTCATATATATATATATATATATATATATATATATATATATATATATATTATATATATATATATATATAAGGGTCGATAAATAAATTGTCGTTTAAATGACGCAAAAATGAGAAAAAAAACACGGTTTCCAAATGACTTGGGAATCTCCTGCATCTCTTGTGGACGGTCGCCTTGTTGAAGTTGGTGACTGGTGCCATTATACTTGCTTTCAGTTCCGTTCTCTCGCTCAACTGCACCCAACATATAATAATGAGGAAGGTTTGCAGTCTGGGGAGTTAGGTGGCCAGATGTAAATGGTTCTGTGGTCTCAGAAATTGTGTGACAGTCATGAATAGGTTCTCCTGCTTGTGTGGCATGGTAAAGAGTCTTGTTGCCAGATATAGAGTCTTCCAGCAAGGGCACCTCGACGTGGTGTAATGGGTAGCAAGCTTGTCTCGCTAGAACAATTACGACTGAGTAGTGAGTTCGATCCTCACTGGGTGCCCCATACTTTCGTCCTTGTGCCACATCTAAGCTACGCTTGGAAAATCGCTATAGAGTCTTCCAGCAACCCATGGTAGCGCTACCGCCGTGTTGATTCCGAGGCTCTTTGGGAAGATGAATGGCGGCATAACGTCGCTATCACTAGTGATCTCTCCAGACATCTTAATGATCATCATTGGACACATCCAACTCTTACCAAATCCTCTTCACTGTCTTTAAATTGACACCCAAACACTCTGAAATGTTTGTATTGGAGCTTCCGCCCTGAATGTCATGAAGTACAGCATACCGTTTCCAAATTTCTGGTTGAGTGAATTGGGTTATGTTGATCTTTTTCTCACAGACGGCGACGAACTAACCCTACTATACTGTGCAGGCGACAAAATTTAAAACAAATAACGTGCATGCGCGAAATTAAAAATATAAAATGGCGAAAATTTACCTCTTCGCTGAATATATGTGTGTATGTATGTATGTATATATATATATATATATATATATATATATATATATATATATATATATATATATATATATATATATATATATATATATTGATGGGGACGAATTACTCTATTGATTGATTTTAACAATATATATATATATATATATATGTGTGTGTGTGTGTGTGTTGTGAGACAGAGAGGTTTTAAAGAATTATTTATACACTTACAAGATATTTTTCCATCCCATAAGGGCTATAAATAATCGTAACACCCAGAATACACACACACACACACACACACACTCACATACACTGTGATGCAAAAGAAATCTAGCATACACAATGATGCTTCTGGAAATCTTTACAGTATTTGTTATTGTTGGAGTTGTCGCTAAAGTTTTTTCTCGAGACTTACGATCTCAACGTTTTGTTCAATTTCGCAAACAAATCGATGAAATTTGAGTAAGCTTATTTGTTTAGAAAAATTCTTTAGCAAAAAACCTACTTCGAGATTTAATAATTTCTTTAATTTAGTTTAATTTTATATGACTTCATGGTAAACAATAATTTTTTAAGAAAATTTATTTGTTTACCATTTTCTTTTTAGCAGCGAAGAATTTCTTACAGGTTTTCTAACCCTTGAGCAACATGCCATGTCTAAATATTTCTTTGTATAGTCAAATTCCAACATTTTGAAGCGTTTGGCCTTGTGATTTGTTTATAGTTCTTGCAAACGCAGGACAAACTGGAAACTGGTTTCTTGTATATAAAAACTTAAAGAAGAGATATGTAAAAAAAACAGCATCGCATTTTTATTAAATAAATATTTATTATTTTAATCATTAAATTGTTTTTAAAATAGTGAGAATATTTTGTATGGTAAATAATAAAACATTCAATTCATCACTAATGATGGCGAAGTTATTCTTCCATTCAACTTCCCACAGGGCCTAAGATTCAACACAGAGGCCTACATCAAGTGCGTTGAGCAAGTAGTGCAAACCTTAGTCAGGAGAGTGGCTGCTAGAAAAGTCTGTCTGGCAAAATGACTCTGCACCATGTCACACAAGCAGGAGAACTCTGCCATAGCTGTCAGACAATTTCTGTGTGTACATCACACTTTACATCTGGCCTCCCAATTCCCCAGACTGCACCCTCTTGATTATTATGCATGAGGCGCAGTTGAGCGAGAGACCAACAAAACGCTTTGTAATATCAAAGATGAGCTGAAGGCAAGGAGGATGGCAGCATTCAGCAACTTAAAACTTAGAAAAACAAGGAAACCGTCCAGAAGAGATATAGGAGACTCCTAAGTCGTCTGGAAGCTGTGGTTGAAGCCAATGGCGATTATAGTGAATAAATTTACACTATAGTATTTCAAGATATCTGTGTGTAATTTTGGTAAATATATCTTTTAAATGAGTTGTCAGTATTATTTTCATTTTTGCATAATTTAGGCGACAATTTATTCATTTCACCCTGCATATGCCTGTATATTGTATGACATGAAGAGTGGGAAAAGCGTGTTTAAAGAAAACTTATATTTAAGTACAGATAATAAATCTAAATTAAGGTCGCGATAACAACGTGTGCGTTAGGATTTGTCGAGTAAGGCTTGAAACTGATGATATACTAATGAATGCGAAGTTTAACGGCTGTGTATATTTAGCGAATTTAAGAAGTGCTTTTTGATGACTATCCTTTGAGCAAAATCCCGACGTCGACAGACTGACATATTTGGCCACCTCCTTTCAACTCTTGATATCTCACAAGCAACATAATCATCTCCAGCCGAAATGCAGGATGCTGTGCAGATAGGTATTAATCATTAAAATATATATTACTCCTTGTGTTGCTCGTCGGACGTACATAAATGTCTCATACTTTCAAAAAAGATCTTGTTTGTCATTTTTTTTTCTGTGCTAAGATCTTCCATTTATTTACCAACAGATTATTTTGCTTGTTTGTTTTTCTTTTTGTTTTTTGTTTTTTCATAGGAGTCCAAGATTCATACGATACTTATTTTTATACAGAATATGAACTTTCCTTTTAATGTTCCGTGTCCCTTCTAAACTAGGGAAATGTGAGCTCTCCACAGATTTCTCGCCTTTGTAACGCTATTTGTCCCCTTATTATCCATTCCATTCCTGCTGTGTCATACATTTACACAATCTCGTTAGATAGGTTACTTGTTATTTCTTTTTATCCCTCTTGTCTTCAGTACCTTCTGTTAGCGTCCATTTCTTCGAGCCCTCATTATGGGTCCCAGAAATTTCAGCTGTCTGTTTCTGATTCTATTTTCCTTAACTCTTCCCCGTTTCTCACGTCTTCCATCCAAGGTATTCACAGCATCCTTCTGTAGAACGACGGCCCTTTCGCTTCAGGTAAACATAGTTGCTATTTGTTAATAGAATGAAACAGCGTATTACATCTCGCAAGTTTTGTTGATTATTGGCGGCTCTGCAAGAGTGTGCTGAACGACAGAAAATCCACAATCACTCTACTATCCAATCAGCTGATAAGGGTGAATGCTTTGCTTGTAAATTCTAATACAACTCGACACTCGACTCATCCAGAGTGCCTACACGTAATTGTCCCCCTAGAACTGAGGTTCTATTGATGGTATTGGACATCATCTCTAAATTAGACTCATAAAGCAAGTGCTGCTGACGGGATACCAGCCGTAGTCCCAAAGAAATGTGCTCCTGAGCTGGTTCCAGTTCTCTCCAAACTATATAACTATTGCCTCGCTGACTCTTGCTTTCCAGCCTGTTGGAAGGCCTCATCTGCTGTCCCAGATTTAGGAACCCTTCTGACCCTTCTAACTACCTTCGTATCAGTTTCCTACCACTCTTCGGCAAAGTCTTCGAGGCTTTAATCAATGCCGAAGTAGTTAAGCATGATCTCCCATGATCTAATCACTGACAAACAAAATGGTTTTCTCTTTGCTTGGTGTACCGCTGACGTGATTTCCGCCATAACTGAATTTGTATACCAAACTCTTGATTATAATGGCGAAGCTCAAGCTGTGTCTCTATATCTCTAAGGTGTTTCATAGGGTTTGGCATGACGGCCTTCTTCGTAAGCGTCATGGATACGGTATTAGCGGACGATTAATTGATTTAATCATTGCTATAAAAGCGTGAAATGAAAGTCGTTCTAAACGGATTCTCCTCCAGTTCCTTTCATCCTAACTCTAGTGTTTTCTAATCGTATATCCTGGGTCCTACACTGTTTCTGATCTTCGTCAACGATCTTCCTGATGTCATCAGTTCTCAATTAGGCATCTACGCAGACGACACTACCATTTACTCCTGTCTCAATAGTAAATCCGGCATTGCTGACAAAGTTAACCAGACCGTTGGTCTCGAAAAGGACCTCTAACCTGTGGTTGCCGGTGCCAGGAAATAGCTTGCAAACTGTAATGCCCTAAAAGGAAACTCTTCTCATTTACCCATCATAAAGAAACATCCCTACCTCCTACCAGCATGTCTGATGCTCACTTTCACGAAAACGATTCTCTGTGCCTTGGCCTCATGTTTTCCACTGACCTGAGGTGGAACAACTACATTGAATTAATAGCTTCATCTACCTCAAGGAAAGTTGCTTCTCTGTGCCACGCTAGAAGGTTTTTCTCGTTTGAGACCATCCTTCAAATCCTCAAATATACCCTTCGCCCTTGCATTGAATACTATTGCCATATATGGTATGGTGCCCCCGATGCTTATCTCGACGTTCTCGAAAAAAATCAAGGACGGATGTGCAATGTGATAAGTCCTGACCTGGCATCTTGACTCACTTTCTCATCGACGTGATGCGGCTTCCCTCTGTATTTTCTACAAACATTATCATGGCAACTGCTCTGACGAGTTAGTTTCACTGGTGCCCCAACTGTATGAATTTTAAGCGTCGAAACAGTTAAATGTTACCTTCTCTTCTACTCCAACAGCTTCTTCTCGCGCACAGTGGAACTCCCTTCCTCTTACTTGATTCGCTGATAACTATAACCTTCAAGTATTCAAATATAATGTCAATCTACATCTTCTGGTGACTTTGTCTTGATCCCTGTCCTTCTCTTTATCTTTTCCTCAAACACCACTGTTTACTCTTACTTTCACTCTCTCCAACCACTTCATGCTAGTAACGATCTCGCCTTGTTTGGGGTGAAAAGATTTTTAAAAATATTAATATTAATTTTAATCTGAGAAAATTTTTCACCATTCACTGTCATATAGGATGACTGATATTGCATAAAATTTCCGAACACATTTCTTCTTTATTAATATTTTGTTTAGGTTCATCACTATTGTTTCTTAATACATTGTTTAGCTTTTGGAAGGCATCTTTCGATATTCCAATGTGCTTTCGGATTTCTGTGTCACATAATCTGTTGTCTAATATAACACTTACTACACATTTAAAATTTAAAATTCTGTACTTGCTTGATTTTGAAGTTTCCACTTAGTAGCTCGTATCTTGGTTGTTCTTCTTGATGAAAACCATTCATTGTCTTTTTTTAAATTGGTGTTTAGTATTTTCTTCTGGTTTTCCGTTGCTAAATTGTCTACTTTTTTCCTGTAATTTTCTTTCTATGTCTGCCATCAACACAGTGTTATTTTCGTATTTTATATTGTTCAGATTATGGAAACAAATAAAAATTCCTGGTAGGATTTCTAGTTCTCTTAGGATTGCTTCGCGGTGTAAGTGTAGGTTGGATATATCTGGCGAGAAGAGGCATCCTTGTCTCAGCCTCTTTTCTTTGTACTTTTCTGTGTACTTGCTGAAATTATTCTATATCCGTGTGTGTGTAACCATTATATACACACTATTGGTTCGGATGTACGCGAATGTATGTGAATATACATAAATTAACACCTAGATTTATAATGGAAAACACAATTATATACAGAAATAATTAATTAAATAATATGCAGAAGTAATAAATTAAATTCGCCTCTACATTGCAGATGCAATTATAGGCTTCAGTCAAAATAGATTCATTTCTATTTGTTGATTGTTCAGTCTCTGCCCGTGACGAAAAAGTCTGTCTATAGCACGGTTTCTATGGTCACATTGATTTCTTATGAAAACGGATATTTCTCTTGGTATATACAATTCGTATTTATTATTTTTTTTCTGCCGCTTATCATGTACATGTGCGATACATACTTGGATGACCATGTCTCTTCTGACTCGGCAGAAGATTTTTCCCGTAGTAGGTTGCCGCTTCATTCTTCAGTAGACTGGTTACCAACCAAGTGTATGGGACAAAGTCTGTCCTGTTATTCAACCCATAACTAGGATGGATTATTTGCACGTAAGTGAATGTAATGGACCCGATTGGAATTAGAATTCGGATCTCCGATTTCTTGTCCCGAGTCGATATCCATTACACCACTACACACATTCTTTGATTTAATACAGTCCACAAAAACTTGTTTTTGGGGATATTTCTGATAGTATTTATACAGGTCTAATTCCAAGGCGGACGCGTGAAATAGATTTCAGTCATCAATCTGTGATGATATTACTTGGCACTCTCAGCACCCATACTGACAGATATTACTTCTCTCTTAATATACCATGTTTTGTCAGGATGCAAGCGGCCATGAGTCTCCATAGCTTCTTGTTTTTTGTTACAATCGCTAATACTTGTTCCTTTATGACGCCCTCTTTGTCATTTTGTTACTTATTCTTTCATTTATTTTCTCAAACTTGTCGAAGTTAAATGATATTTCCGTGTTTCTTTTGTGTGATGTGAGCGTTAAATTCCAGATAGCTTTCTTTCCGCAATATGTCACAAATAATACACTGATTTCTGATTGGACGAAAAAAAAAGTTCCTTTATATTTCTAGTTAGAACTTCCACATTCGCCGCATGCTCTGTCCATGTAATTCTCAACATTCGACGTCAGAAGCACATTTCATCTCTTTCAAGACACCTCCGTTTCTGACAAAAGTGTCCTGTATATTACATGAGAATTACATAAAACACTAGCTGTGCATCATTTCTTTCTTAAATGTCAGAAAATGCGGAATATATTCAAATTATACACCACTTAAATCATGTAAGATCAAAAACATTATGTTGCGCCAATCTCCCCACTAAAGAGGATCAACTCGATTTGGAAATGAGCATTTGAAATTGCAAACTCTACTTGTAATCAAACACTGTACAACAACCTGTCTGACTTCAACTTTGATTATATATATATATATATATATATATATACATACATAAACATATATATATATATGCGTTTCGAAATTTAAAATTCCCAGCGTCTCTCGTCCGAGAGCATGTGTAGTCGCAACAACATAAACAAACCTACGCCAATTAAGTCCTAACGGACGTAACGCTTCACACGAAAACATTTTTCACTTTGTTATACATCTTTACTCCAAAACTTGATATATAAAAATCTATATATCATTACCCCATATATATATATATATATATATATATATATATATATATGGTTAGATAAATGAGATAACTAGATACTAGCGACCGTATACGCGTGTACTGGCGTGCATACGCTGATAAGCAAATAAATAATTACGAAATTTAGCCAAGAGGTGTAGACATAATTGTGGTCAATGAGATTAGACATAACTAAGAAATATATTAATAAATACATATATACCTACGTTGGATGTGCGACTCGAGTCGCACATCAAAACGTAGCTACATGTGTACTTATTCAAACACACACACACACACATATATATATATATATATATATATATATATATATATATATATATATATATATATATATATAATGGAACCTCGGTTCACAAATTTAATTCGTTCCTGAAGACAGTTCGTAACCCGAAATGTCTGTAAACCGAAACTATTTTGCCAACAGGAATCAATGTAGATAAAAAAGTCAGAGTATAATAAAATTGGAAGAGTAAAACACGGCACAACACGCGAATGTATGAACACGGCGACTCAGAAAATATTCCGTTCAGGTTAAGTCGGTTCGAAATGTTGTCCGAGAACTGGAATTCTGTTTAATAACCGAGTCATTTTCATCTCGAATTTTCTGTTCTTAAACCGATTTGTTTGACATGTGAGACGATCGAGAACCGAAGTTTCTCTCTCTCTCTCTCTCTCTCTCTCTCTCTCTATATATATATATATATATATATATATATATATATATATATATATATATATATATATATATAAAGATATAGATATATATATATAACGACAGCCGTCCATTTCGAACATAAATTTCATATCAGCTGATCAGGTAGCAGATAATATAATCTGAAACATGACAAGCAAGCCTTTCGGAGCCGCTAACAAAAGGACCGCCGTACTATCAATGTATGAAGGGTGGAGAATGTGCGTGTGGCATGCAATCCATCCAAGAAAAGAATGAATTGCAAATAAAGCAAAACTGTAAAGGACGAGAAAGACGAAAGAAGAAATCAGAATGATAAATTAGAAAGGAAAGAATGAGAGAACAAATCAGAAAAAATATGACTGAATCAACCAAAATCGATAATGAAAGAAGCGGGATTCTGGGACAAAATACAGGAACAAAGAAAAAAACTAACGGAAAATAGATTGTAATCAGTGGAGAGCTAACAAAATAAAACGAAACAAATGCAATTGAATGAAAAAAGGCGTAGGTAAAATCCCCAACCAAATAATGAAATATGCCTTTATGTTGCATTCTCTCTCGATATACACGACTTTTTTGTCAATGCACTTAATTCATTGGTAACTATTAATCACATAGGTAAGACTTTATAATGGAAACCTTCTTCTTCTTCTAATACTACTACTATGACTACTACTACTACTACGACTACTACTACTTTGTGTTGTGTTCTTTCACAACCTGGGAGAACATGGCTCCGCATAACGTCCTATCCTTTGTAGTTCTCAGTTTCACACCTTCCTATGAAAGATTTCTCAGAGTTAACCTGTAGAAAAAGACAATATGTATAACGGTAAAAGACAACAGGAAAACTGTATTATTAGCCAATGCGTTTCGTCCAATGTGGATTTTTTCAAGGCAAAACAAAATGTCCTTAGCAACTAGAAGAATTTAGAAAAAGCTATTGTATTCATTTTGTCAACTGAAATTTGCGCCATGTATTTTCACGTGTAGAAATATTGTTTTTGTTGTTGTATTGACGGAATCAACCATTCTCTTTTGATTTTTTGATATAGTTGTTCACGTCGGCTTGGGAGAGTAGTAATCTGTTCGGAAAGGTGATATTGGGATATTAATCTACGCCCAGGATTTTGCCTTGAAAAGTCTACATTGGACCAAACGCGTCGGCTAATAATACAGTTTTCCTATTGCCTTTTACCTTTATACTCAATACTATCTACACCAATCCCTGTTCCCCCATCAATTTACACACGCATGTTATATATATTACTCTTTTTCCTTATGTCTTTCGTCTTCTGTCCCCTCTTGCCGTCACTGTATTCTGTGAGTGCCAAATCCCACAAGTGCTCATTCCTCATTGCGTGTCCCATAAGTATAAGTGTCCATTTTTGTTTCATTTTCTTTAAAGCTTCCTCGTTTATCACTTGTTCTTTCCATGATATTCTCGGTTTTCTTCTATAGACTCAAATCTCTATTGTCCTAAGCTTCCTTTTCATGGGTGATGAAATAAAGGAGCGTTGATGTTACAAATCAGCGAAAATTAGAAATCCAGATCCAGCTAACTGGAGACAAAAGTAACTAATTTCTGTGATTTATTTTGATATACCGAACAAATAGTATGGATTCGATAAGGACAAATTGACAGCTGAACTAAAAATGACTTACGAACTCCTGCTAACTGGGACATGGTATAGCTTGTTCATTTTAACGCCTTTCAAACTAAACTTCTCTTTCTTAATCCTCTGAGAGACACCTTTCTGGCTTCCATCAGCATGGCTGATGCTAACCCCTCCTGACATAAAGTGGAAATATTATATAGAATTAATTGCTAGGTTTTCTTCTAAGAATTCTTGTTTAGAATTTGTTTATTAGTGGCATATCAACTCCTTATGGATCATTTAATGTCGAAATTTAATTTTTTTGGCAGCATTAGTAATTTTCTTTGCAAAAATGTATTACTGGTAATTTTTTTACAATGAAAATACATTGCAGATCATTTTTTACTATGAAAATGCATTGCTTGCATTTTCACTATAAAAATGAATTTTTATACTTTCATAATATTTTGACCTCAGTTTGTGGGTTAACTCTTTTTCCATAGCTGGGACCTTAGCATGTGCTACCACATTGGGCCAGGATGTGGGAACAACTGCTATTAAGAGGTGGTTCAACGCTCCTCACAACCTCCAATCTCCATATCAGAAGCCATGCTGCAGGATGTAGTTTATCGTGCAGGATGATTTCACTGTCTCATGCTACGCAAATCTTACATATTTATGTCTACCATTCGTTCATGCTTTGAATATTACTGCCACATATGGTCTTGTCCTCCTACTATATATTTAGAGATTCTTGATAAAATTCAAAGAAAAATCTGCAATGTTATTGGTCCTCACCTGATATTTCGACTTCAGTCACTTTATCCCTGCCTAATGTAGCTTTCTCGTCCCTTTGCTAGAAATACTGTCATGGTAATTGTTCTGATTATCTTTTTGATCTGATACCTATACTATGAATTAAAGCACAGTACTACATTGGCAACAATGTCCTGTAGGGAGACCACAGTTGTTTTCCCTTGGGTTGAGTTCATGGGAGTTCAGCCCCTTTAGAGAGAACTCTTCTGTCCCTGTTTTTTTGGTTTTTGTGCTCTGTTTTTTGTTTTTTGTTGTTGTTTTTTAAGAACGGTCCTTTACCTTCCGGGCCACAAGGGCGTCTACACACGTGAAAACTGGTCAACATGTGCAGAGCCTAACTTGGAGAAGAAAAGTAATTTTGATTGACATAGCTACGGACGGTCAAAGGCCATAAGGCTTGTATGTTATTTCTTTGTTCTCGTTCTGTAAACATTATCATCCCTTGGACAGTATGAACAATCATTTGTTTTTGGACATGAGTAAATGCTTTTAATATATGTATGTAAGTTGTTTGCCTTATTAAATGTTTTTTTTGTTACGGTCGTGTATCTCATCTTTCTATATTCGCATTCAGTGTTAGTGTATCAATGGCTACGCTAATACTAATATTAGTATCGGTGTGCTACTGGAAGGTTAAAACGCACTATACTTCCTCACACTAAATAGCCGGTAAACTATAGCTGGCTGATAAACCATACTAATAGTCTCATCAATTTACAGTTGAATTGGTTAGATACAACGGTAAGTTCTACGCTAACATTTTCTTCCCTCGCACTTCTCCCTTGTGAAAGTCTCTTCCAGCTCCAACCTTTGATCTTCAAAAATTTAAATGCTATCTCACTGGTTATCTACTGTCGTCTTGATTACACTTCTATTGTTATCGCTTCTTAATAATGTTTATCACTTTTCTTATTCTTTCACATTCAGTAACCACTTGTGTCTTAGTGGCCTTACTGCCTTGCTTGGTGTGAAATGATTTAAAAAAAAACGAGAGTACGACGTTATATTTCGACAATAAAAGTAATATTTACCACAACACACAGCATCGTTAATCGGAATTAAGATAATGTCTCAATGAATATTTATAATAAAATCAGAGTTGCTGATTGTGCAGTTGTTAGTTTTCTTTCCTTGACGATAAAATGAACATCTTTCTTTTCCTGATTTTGAAAGCGATATTCTTTTTATCATTAAGAATGTTAAACAAGTTGGCCGCGATGAAGCTAGTAACAATGTTACTGTTACGAACATTGATCATGACGAAAATTATAATCCTTTTGTGAATGGTTATAACGTCATTATTTTTTTCACCATAACAACGTAGATTTTTCAATTTTCAAAAACTGTTGGCTTTTTTGTTGTTCATTTAGTGAGTGTAATAAAGTTTTAAGATTTAAGAAATGTTAACGAAAAGCCAGTACTTATACTTACAACCAGAACGCGACCGGGCTATATAATGATGAATCCGGGAGAATGTAATACTTACAGGAGATGTTGAAAGAAAAGGAGCCAGCAAGTAACTTCCATAACTATTGTTATTACTTCAACTAATTACATCGTTCAAACAGTTGTTCTAATCTGTATTGCCATATTCATGACGTTTCGGCTATTGTAGGCTCCGGCCTTCTTCAAGTGATATTCGTTGGAATTTCGAATTGAATCCTTTATTAGTCCACGGTGGGGGTGGGGAGATTGTTCTAATTTCTCGTTCCATGCCTTTTGAGGATATCTCAGTTTCAGTTGATTCACTTTAGAAACTCAACTTGCCAAGTTTTGGTTCCCTCTGCTGTGGCCAGATATTGAACTCACAACTCTTTGTGTCTAGTCACTTTTTGGATTACTTAACCAATGCTTTTATCCACTGGTTCAGAAATATAGTCAGCTATGGTTATTATTAAGTTAAGAACTTTTGTCGCCGGGTATTTCTTTGTGGGTAGAAAGATCTCGTGAGAGACCAAATTGCAAATGTGGTGAGTTCGATTGTTTGCAAACGAGAAACAAGAAATGAGAAGAAAAAAACAACCAGTAACTTAAAGCTTTTGTTCGAATGGCTGCGGCAGAGGAGGTGCAAGAAGCGATATTAAAGGGCCAAGTTTCATTTCTAGCAACTAAATATAGAAACCTGCGGATGGTCATGATACCATGTTCTGATCCTGGTTATATAATAGAAAGAACAATGTTAGTGTCACTGCAAATGAAGACGTATATATAATTCGCTGCGTTCTTTATCATGATAAATTTAATTATTATCTTATGATTAATATAAATGATGAAATTTGGTTGTCTATGAACGCGTAGATATTGATGCTAATAAGTTTATAATCGCGAAAATAATGACGAGCGTACTATTAATACATCGCCTTTTGATGATGATAACTTTTCTGTCTCACAGAACAAATTTCCTGATACTGACGATTTTCATCAATGATGGCAGTTTTATTATTATTATGCTGTCCCTTGTCTATTTTCTGTCCGCGCATACAAAATGGCTATCATTTCTTTCAGCGCTGACGCTGGAGAACTCACTTGGCTGATTAATTCGTTATTAAGGTCCGGCGCGTATCGGTAGCCTGATGGAAGATAGGAGATAGCAGTCGATGCAACACCTTCACCCGACTTTCTCTTAATCTCATCTTTCTTTCTTTCTTTTTCTGTCTGTTTTCCCCATCCACCATCCTACTATCAAGCTCCATATGCGTTATCATTGTAACACACACTCGACTTGAGTGTGATGAATGGTACCACAATACTTAGACTAGGAACGTGCACGCCTAACACATGGTCATATCTCACGATTAACGCGACCAGCTTCACAAGTCTTCATTGGAAATCCACATATTCGGTTTCATGATTGCTATATCATTATCTTTTTCGACAATAGTTATATATTGGAGTTTGTTAGATTTTTGTGAGTTGGTACCGAACAGGTTTGGCTGAGGTCAACAACATTCAGTGTGCAATTAGATTTCTAAAGGGACAGTGCCGCCAGATGGAGATATAACTGTGATAATTATACATCATAATATTACCGTTTTATATCTGTCTTGTCGATACCAACTGGTTCTTTCTTAAACCCATATAAAAACTAAGATTTACAATCTTGATTTTCAAGTCAAGCATGT
Organism: Acanthosepion esculentum; assembly: GCA_964036315.1. Classification (NCBI taxonomy): domain Eukaryota; kingdom Metazoa; phylum Mollusca; class Cephalopoda; order Sepiida; family Sepiidae; genus Acanthosepion; species Acanthosepion esculentum. Next base: position 63,734,457 of record OZ038477.1, on the reverse strand, counting down.
CCTCCCACAAAATTTTAAGTTCCTAAGATGTTTAATTGAGTGTTTTGTAACACTTACAGGAAACAAAGAGCCTGGATGCAGGTAGTTTAGAGATTTTCAGCCGTTGTACTGCGACATACTGGTATGTCGTGTGAGGACCGTATGTCGGCCGCGAAAATATATGAAGGTCATTAATTAAATTAAACGCGTTGATTTATATATATATATATATATATATATATATATATATATATATATATATATATATATATATATATATATATATATATATATATATATATATATATATATATATATATATATATATATATATATATATATATATATATATATATATATATATATATATAACGTTGAATTATATATATATAGATATATATAACTCTTCGGCAGTCACTGTGTGTTTATCTAAATCTAAAAATAAACACGATAAAATTCACCCTCATCCCTGCCGTGAGCCAACGGCTTAATGGTAGAAGTTCCGACTGACGCCAATTCAGTCGGGTTTCGATCCTAGCTAGAGCCAACCGGATGTCTAGCCACACTGATGAGCTGTGAAACAGCGAAACAGTCTGTCTGTGGATGACAAAAATATTGGCTCCTGAAAAATTAATTTCGGTTGAACTCTTAGTTTTGAGGTGTGAGTTTGTAAACAGTGACTATTTAAGCTAATATAGCATGACTCTTCGGCAGAATTGAGTTACTGTCAGTCACTGTGTGTTTATCTAAATCTAAAAATAAACACGCTAAAATTCACCTTCATCCCTGCCGTGAGCCAACGGCTTAGTGGTAGAAGTTCCGACTGATGCCATTTCAGTCGGGTTTCGATCTTAGCTAGAAGCAACCGGACGTCTAATCACACTGATGAGCTGCAAAACAGTCTGTCTGTGGATGACAACAATATATATATATATATATATATAAAATTAGGATACCTAATACTACCTGGCTTCCAACATTTCCGTATCTTCAGGCGATTTCGGTCAATTGATTTCCTAACGCTTTATTTTTTCAAAAAATAAAAATTTATGAACCCTAATTAAAAAATAAATAAATAAATGAATAAGCGCAGGAAGTGAGATGTAGTAGAAGGTGAGGAGGACGAGAAAAACAAGTGTCTTGTAAATGTATCGGTGGGGGATTAAATGAAATATATATACGTTCTTTTTATCCCACTGCAAATGAACTCAAAAGGAATTTTTTTTTTAGTATGAATACAAAGTGACATAGTTTCCGTTCTCTGGTTTTAAAGGTTTTTGGGTCTGGAAATGTTATTATAGCTAATTTCTCTTGTTGACAAAGGTTGCATATATTGCTATAATTGTTGTTAGATTTTGCTTTTTTTTTAAATTTTCCAGTTTATAATTGGATATTTTTATTTTTTTATAATTTCTACACATGGTTGGCTAGTTTTGTAGAATTTCTAAAGCTTCTGGCTTAAATAATGACTTATGATTATATCATCTTTTTTTAATTTACGCTCAATACATCCTATGTTTATTTTTCTGGTCATTTGTATCTATAACTTCTGCTTTGTAAATTACTGCTTCAGTTTTGCAAACTCTATCTAATGGACATCTGCTTTTATATCTACAATTGCATATATTACTGTTAACTATGTTTTGCTGTACATTAGTTTTAAAATTTCTGGCGTTTTGTCTTTTATTGTGGTTTCTAAATTACTAGTACAGCTGTAGCTTAATTTAACTACGTTTTATTAAATATTTTATGTAATTCGGAATTTTGGGTGAAAGTGTTTTTTTGAATTAATTTGAGAAATATTTTCCCTATTTTTTACTTGACCTCTAAATTAAAAGGGAGCGGCGAGATTAAACCAAATAATATTTTTCTTTTCCTCAAACTTTTCCATATGTTTTATTTCTTGTTTTATTTGAGGTATAAATTCCAGTTTGGTTTAATACCCTTTTCTTTTAAAGCCCTTTCATATTCTTATCTTTTATCTCCCTTTTACGAGAGGAAAATCTAGATAACATAGACTCTATTCCTTTGGGGATTTGCTTTATTATACTCAGAGGGTGGTTCGAACTAACATTCACGTATTTTAAGTTGATGTTGGGTTTCATATATGGGCGACACTGCAAGTTTGTAGTTTTAATTCTACATCCAAATACTTGACGATTTTCTCATTCATATCGACTATTATTTCAAAATCGTCAAGATTTTGAAAAGTGCTTTTCTTATCTTGCCATTTGTTCTTCTGTTGCCTGGCATTATCATCAGCCCGTCATCTCTATATAGTCCGTGGCTGTTTATATGTACAATTTAGCTGATTCCATATAAAATATGTAGGCCTATTAATTCTGAAACGTCATCACCATCTATGATACATCGAAGTCGTCCTTTTTTGATTTTCAATCCAAGCTTCTCCACTGCGGAATCAAATTGATTTACGGCAATGTAAATGTCCATATATATATATATATATATATATATATATATATATATATATATGAATATAAATATAAATATATATATATATGTACATATATATATATATATATATATATATATATATATATATATATATATATATATAAAATATCGCACATTGAGTGCTGATATTAATAAAATAATGCAAGTGGTATAATAACAGAGGTACAATTTATATAAATAAGAAGCCTACATTTTTCCTCACCGGTAATTTAGATTTATCATTAATACATACATATATATATATATATATATATATATATATATATATATATATATATATATATATATATATATAATTATTTTTTTAAATATGATTCCATCGTTACATAAGAGTTCTCATGTTTCAAAAACAGAAGCCAAAAAACTTCAATTTAATTATAGAACTTAAATTAAATTAAAATACCTAGTTCTGTTTCGGATTTTGTGAAACAGAACTCAATTTTTGAATAACAACTGTTGAAATTTATGGAGATTTAGAAGCATATACATTCGTAAAGCTCAATAAATTGAAGAGCTTATTATTCCAAGATTCGCGTGAGGATGAAACAGAACTAGGTACATTAATTTAATTTCTATAATTAAATTGAAGTTTATTAGCTTCTGTTTTTGAAACCTGAGAACTCTTATGTAGCGATGGAATCATATTTTTTTAAAATAATTATCATATCGCATCTACTTGTGTATTGAGCACTGTTTTTTTTTAAATAAAACAAAAATACACAAAAACTTCGAATTGTTAACCTGACGGTTCTTTCGTATGTTTATATATATATATATATATATATATATATATATATATATATATATATATATATATATATATATATATATATATATATCAGTCGAAGAAAAGGTACAGGCCTACCCAAAATGACACCTCGTCTAGATAAGGAGCCTGAGTTGGTGATAAAGGGGAGGACCGTGAGGTATCTCTATAAAGTGAGAGAGGCTGGAATGGGTGTTTATTTATGACCAAAGCCTTAAGTTCTATATAAAGGAATTTTGCTTTCGGCTAGGGAATAACAAACTATACCAACAACAAATATGTCTTAATGTGTTTAATAATAAATTATATTTATTATTAAACATATTAAACGCCATAAATCATAAATAAACTCCTATTCCAGCCTCTCCCACTTTAGATAGATACCTCACGTCCTCCCCTTTATCACCAACTCAGGCTCCTTATCTAGACGAGGTGTCACTTTGGTTAGGCCTGTACCTTTTCCTCGACTGCTATCTAAATTAAATTTCAAACCCCTGATTCTGAGACGAACTCAGTCCAGGGCTGAGGAGGACTGGCACAAGGTTGCGCCGGTTTGAAACAGACTATACCCACATGAGGTAATTTGGGCTTTTTTACTGTGTAATATATAAGCTCTGTTATAATAAATACACTGAGATCTCTTTGCTGGTCAGTTATTATTAGTATCCACCTGGATTATATACCAACGAATTTTTTTAACTCTACTATATATATATATATATATATATATTTATATATATATATATATATATATATATATATATATATATATATATATATATATATACATACATACATACATATATATTTATATATAATTTGTGTATTTAGGCAGCAATACTTCTTTCATGCATATTTCATTGAATACGTAAAATCAATAGCCGAAAACGCTCAGATAAAAAGTTCATTCGGACAGTTTTATATAATTTAGCATCTGAAAAGAAAAGAATTATTACATCACATGAGAAATTGTATAAAAAACAAATCAAACCACCTTGTCTCTCGTATTCAATGAAATGTGCATATATATATATATATATATATATATATATATATATATATATATATATATATATATATATATATATATATATATATATGCATGAAATGTTAATGATCAGAGTTGAACCAGACCAAGAAACAGTGGTACTAAAAATACACGTGTGAAAAATAAAAGTAAAAATAACATGTAGAGCTTTAATCTTAAAAATGAGGAGATCAGTTGAATACGCTACCTTGGTATCCTCAAGTGATTTTTATCAAATGACATCTTAACGCTTCATATTTTTTTTTAAATCTAATGAACGTTATATTATTATTTTGACAAATAAACAAACAGACGATGTTGGGGGGTATTGATAGGGAGGTGAAGGATGTGAAGAAGAAGAAGAAGAAGAAGAAGAAGAAGAAGAGAAGAAGAAGAAGAAAAGTAATGGTTTTATAAAAGCATCAGTGGCGGGGGTTAATTGAAATGAACCCTTTTTTTCTTGAATACTCTAGTCGGTAGAGTTATTGCACACTAATTAAATTAAAATTAGACGTCTATTTCAAATAAGAAGTGCACACAATAATAACTTTTGAATTAATAATATATATACATACATATATATATATTTTTGTCATCCACAGACAGACTGTTTCGCTGTTTCACAGCTCATCAGTGTGGCCAGACGTCCAGTTGCCTCTAGAAACCCGACTGAATTTGCGTTACTCGAAACTTCTCCCACTAAGCTATCGACGCACAGCAGGGATGAAGGTGAATTTTAGCGTGTTTATTTTTAGATTTAGATAAACACACAGTGACTGACAGTGACTCGATTCTGCCGAAGAGTCGTGCAATATTAGCTTAAATAGTCACTGTTTATAAATTCACACCTCAAACCAGAGAGCTCAACTGAAATTAATTTTTCAGGAGCCAATATATATATATATATATATATATATATATATATGTATATATATATATATTTACACACCATCCACCGACATATATATATATATATATATATATATATATATATATATATATATATATATGAAAAATGATGGTGTATACAGCCACACTCGGCTTTCGATCTTTTTTTAGGGAACAATACTATAAATTAAAAGTAGCGAAGAACAACATATGAATGGACGAATAGAAAGAAACCGAAGAATAAGAAAAGATTGAAAAAAAATAAATAATGAAATGAAACAGGAAATAAAAGATAATAGCTTTGGATACAAATTAATGCGTAAAATAAAATTTTAAAGGGTGGAACCATAGAAAAAAGCGGAAAGGAACGCTGGTAGCTGACAATAAAGAAACAGTTACAAAAAGAATTGGTATAAGATACAAAAATGACACTACTAAAGGGCATCTCTTCAGGTTTTCGTTCCGGTAAACAGAAGCAGCTGCGACTTTTTTATTAAACCAATTAAATTCCCTGTTGTGTCTGGCCTCTGTTTGAATAGCGATGACATTTTTTTATGAAATTGCCCCGATCTTTTAAGATTTTGAAGCAAATTCTAATTAGTTGATTTAGACTTAATACACACTTTTCTTTATTCCTTTTTCGTATATTGCATCGACGCACCTAAATTCTAAATAGCAACCCAAATTATTCGAGTGGATGTTACGGATAATAAATTCTGTTTGGCCTTTTGGGGTATTTGATTATGTTTTAAATGGCTGCAGGTATTGAGGACAAGAAAATTTGAATTACACTTCCTTCTCTATGCTTTATGAAAAAGAATAATGAAATGTTAAGCCAATTTCAAATGAGATAAATTTAATTTGTATAATTAATGAATATAAAATTAAATTGTATTAAGGCTAAAATCTCCAATGCATTTCAGAGAACGCACAAAAATATGAAAATAAAAATTGGTACATTTCAGATAAACAAAGAGACCGTTAATGCAAGCAAATAAATTTCCAGCTTGTAAAAGAATGTCCAAGGGTAAAATCAATGAAGAATTCCGAAGACGGTGGAAGAAAGTTGTTTATTACCTATTCTTTAATAAACAATATTTTCGTTTAGAAAATCCAGTAGGGTTCCGAGATTTTTTTCAAATTTTGAACTTCTCAAATAAATTAATTATTAATTATTGCGTAATAACTTGTAAAGCGAAATCTCACAATTATTAAAATATACCGGGTGTTAACCAAAAATCCAAAGAATTTTAGAAACTGATCTGAATTTATTACAACTTTTTAGAACCTAAGTATTTCGGCAAGTAATTTTGTAGTCATGAACAAATCTTCCAAATCCTTTGGTTCAAAGCTAGTATATGGTAAATCAGTAAATATACTGAAATTTAAATCCAGTTCTTCAACAACATATATTATTGCTTTCTCAGGATGGCCTGAACCCTGCGTTAGTCACATGGGGTCTTTTGTTACCACCCCAATATCTTAAGTACTCATAATTCCTCTTTGGCAAATTCGTTCTTTTGACTCCTCCCACTATTCTCCTAACTCAATGAGGATATGTCACATGGATTGTGACGCAGTTGTAGCTCAATAATCGTGGGAGGCAGACGTTGCTTTGTCTTTTTCGGGGCGTCCTGTCACCTCAACCCTAACTACCGGTGTTTTCAGGATATATATATATATATATATATATATATGTGTGTGTGTATGTGTGTGTGTGTGTGTGTGTGTGTGTGTGTGTGTGTGAGAGAGAGAGAGAGAGAGAGAGAGAGAGAAGCAAAGTTTCTTTCAAGCATCTTCCATTGAAAACGGCAGACAAAGAAGATTTAATTAATATTTTAATGAGTTTTTTCTGCATTCTAACATTTTTCCGTTTTTTCAGGGGTTAAAGAATATAGGAGTTATTCATAGTTAGAATTGTTCCGAGCGTTTTCGGCTAGATCTATAGCCATAATCGAGGATGTTGTGTTGGATGGTGAATTCATGTGTGTGACTTATATATTTATATATACACATGTCTGTTTATGTATGTAAGCATATATTAGTGACTTAGTGTGTATGTGCGTGTATCATATGTATAGATAGGCAGCATATCTTCATTCAAACAATCTTCATAATTAAATATTGTTGCCTACTTATTTTTATACTGACCCTTTCCAGTTGTCTAATCAGATTCTCGATGTCCAGCTGAAATTCGTCAAGGAAGACGCCGTAGTTTTTTAAACCCAAGCACTTTCGATCTTTTCTAAGATCATCTTCAGGGTGAAAATTACAAAGACAATCTTATTGTATCTGCGTTAAATCTGCATTCCGTTGGGATAACGATTTTTAAAAACACGCGCGAATACTCCCAGGTGTTTTAGAATGTTTAAATTTATCCGTTGTAGTTATGGAATCTTTTGCAAAACAAGCGTTTCTATATAAGGGAGCTGACCGAAAATTGGTAGAAATGTAAAATGGCATTGAATGTTACATGTACTCATAATATGTTGTTACTACATTCGTAATACATTTTGTATGGTTGTTTGAGTTTGATGGCCTCAAGAATTTTAAGTTTCTATATTTTAAGTTTATATTTGCTTATTATTTTCATCGATGTTATCAAGAAGTATTTTCCTGTATTGTGAGTGGACAAGAATTTGTTTTTAGATGTTGTGCAATAGAAATAGTATCCGACGAAGGAAGTGTAAGGCGTCTTGATAATATTGTGGTCGTCAAGCCAACATATGTACTCATTTTTTTGTCAGAGATACAATCTCCCAAAGGACATTTAAACTGATATGTTTTTTTTTCCCAAATCACTAATTGACGGAGTAGAGTTATGATTGAGTTAATTTGTGTTAAAGTTAGTATGGTGTATAATTAGTTTTGTTTTCTTACTCGGATTAGTAGAGAATATATTAGTACTATTGGGATTTTTTAGAACTTTTTCATTTTGTTTATACTTACATACTACGGTATAGTAGGTTGATATGTTTAGGGTTATTTGAGGAAGTATTTTGTTCTTTTTGATTAATGTTAATATTTCTAATGACTTGTGTATTTTTTTTTAACGATGTAATTAGCATAATTATTATTAATGAGAGTTTGATTAATTTTTTAATTCAGTGTAGAAAATATTTTTCAGGGAGGAGTTAATTTTGCTCGGTGTATCAGATTTTTTATGTTATCTTTTTTGTAAATATCAGGCATTTACTTTTATAGTTTAGAGTGCAAGTGTTTATGCCAGTTGTTTTTGCATATAGGGAAGTAGTAAATATATTATTATTACATCAAGAAAAGCGGTTTATTATTAATGTTAAGTTCATATGTGACACTAAGAACGGAGACTTTTTTGTAGCTCATGCCTTTCATCTATGTTTTTAACTAAGATAAGAATATAATTTAGATATCTTAGGCAGATGGAAGTTTTTAGTGGTGTTAAATATCTTATTTTCAAGGTTAGCCACATAGAAATTACTAAAAGTTAGTCCGGAACTGAACCCATGGAAACGCCATCACGTTTTACGTAGAAGTTATTTTTATGGTCATAGAAGGGAACCTCGGTAGTACAACTCAAAAGTAGTTTTCGTAATATATTAGGTTTGATTTTTCGTAGAGAAAGAGATGGATTGTTGTAAATATTCTTTATAATTGTATCAATCACTTCTCTAAATGGGACCTTAGTAAATAAATTTTCGACGTCAAGTGGGACTATGATTTCATTATTAGGTTTTTGTTTTTTTAAGATTTGGATTAGTTCATAACTTTATTTGATATTGTATTTACTATGTATGCATGATAAAATGAGTTAGTTCATGGTTTTGGTTAATTAATAAACCGGTGTGGGGATCTAACATATGATGGGACGGCGAGGAATGTTAGGTTTGTGTATTTTTATCGTCCCATACATATATCCTGATTTGAAGAGTCTTAAGTTGTCTTGTTTGAGTTGTTGGATGTGATCAGTTTATTAATGTTTCATTTTAGTAGGTTAGTTGGATTTTTGTTGAATTTTAAAATTTGGTATGTTCGTCGAGTATTTTCTGTAAATTCGAATTATAATCGGATTTATTTAATACAAAAGTAATTTATATAATTATCGTTCGGAGTTTCTGTGGCAAGACTTTCTTATCGACAGAACCAAAAAGTGTGGATGGTCCGACACAATCCTTCACCATTGAAACAAATCATTGTGTTGTTTTTCTGACAACTACATCTAATTAGTTTCACACATATCCGGCTACTGCGAAAAACTCTACGAAACAACATCAACTTCATCTTGGCACTTAGAATGTACGAACTCTCCAGGACAACAACTCAGCACCACAAAGAAAAGCAGCTCTGGTCGCATTGGAGCTAAAGAAGTACAACTTTGTTACAGCTGCAGTGAGAAGTAACCATCAGTCGACTACATGAAATGAGAAAGCAAATTTACCAGAGTTCCTGCTGCACTTGGATAGAATACATTCTCCTGTGCTGTTTGTGGTCTTTTGTGCAATTCTCGAACCGGTGTCTAACGTCATGCCCGTCATAGGCATGCAGATAATTAGTTCGTGGTCGTCGGAACCTCATACGTCGAACTCGACGGGAGAGTCCATCATAAATACATACACACACACACAAACACACACACACACACACAGATAGATAGATAGATAGATAGATAGATAGATAGATAGATAGATAGATAGATATGCCTGCAAACACTTCATAACTCACATTTTCATACCACACAACCACTCACGTGATATTCAAACCGCCGACACTAAGCTGCAACAGATCCAATCTTGTATATTTACTTTTCTTTCACAAATGCAAAAAACAGAATTATGTGGGAGAAACCGGAACCGGAGTTCTGTCTACGGTTCAATAACCGCAAGAAAAACATCAGGGACAATAACAACAATACCGGTTTCTGTACACTTCAACCAATCTCGTCATAGCATAGACGAAGTCGGATGTGTGCATTTAGCGTCTTGGTTCGATAGCCTGGAGGACAGATGCAGATCGGATCTGAAGTATATCCTAAAATTAAATTTCCACATAGAGGGACTAAACAGGGATTTACGTTTACTCAGATAGTTCAATTTCCACAAGGAAAACTATTATTACCAAAATCACGCCTGGGATGAGTACACCCTCCGCAGCACACACGTTTTAACTCTAAATTTTAACAGCCACCTACCTACTATATTTTTTGCTCTACCACTATTTGCTCTATTGATTTCCCGTATGACGCACTATGCAGTAATGGATGTATTGCTCTGTACACTGAGAGCGACTTTCCAGCTTCCTCTTTATACCATCATTGAATCTATCACTATGGCCCCTTTACATGCAATGAGTGGGGAAGGTTAGTATAGATACATATTATTCTTGTACATGTATTTATATCTTTACGTGTTTTGAGATTCATATCTTTATGTGATGGCTTATGTATATTTAAACACTGTTATGTGCACTTATGTATACATTATATATATGTATACGATTTTCCTCTCAGTTTTTATTTTATTTTTTTATTTTCTGTACCCACTTTTTTGTTAACAATAGATTTCCAAATTTTTATACTAATTTTTATCAAATTTTTCTTCCTTCGGGATTTTCATTTCATTTCATTTTATCTAATAATATTTTATTATTATATATTCCCTTCCCCCTCCTTTTTTATATTCTAACCACAGCCCGTCTTTCTACACTTGACAACTTGGCCCGCAATTTTTTGCTACAACTTGCGACACGCATTTCCCTATCCCCAGCCTATAACTCTCTTCATGTGTATTTACAATCTCCCCCCCTCCATAACACACACTGGTAATAATCGACTTGCCAATCGCTTTACACCGATCCAAATTTTAGTTTAAGTTTATTTGCATAAAAGTTTGGCACTTTGAGGAATCAGACAGAGATCGGGTTTTTGCTAACAATACGATTTCCACTGGAAAATACAGCATCTACAAAAATATCTGTCTGTGAGTAATTCCCATTTCTCTGTTTATTTCTCGGTCCGGTGATGAAGGACAAAGGCGTGTCCGAAAATTCCGAACTTATAACCTTTCTCACCGTGCTTCATTTCTGTCATATGGTTAATAATTAAATGTTTACTATACTGATTATATTGGTACCCTTTCGGTTGTCCTTGTTTTATTAACTAACCTATCTAGTCTGTCTATATTTCTGAGATGAGGTATTATGTACAGTATTTACATTAGTCGGACTATTGTCCTCATCTTTGTCGCCATATTTGTCACAACGTTTCGGCCGTTGTACGCTCCGGCCTTCTTCAGGTGGTTGGAATTTCGAACCGGACCCTTTATTTCGATCCTCAAGGACACATGGTACAGTGGATAAAGGCGTTGGTTAGATCCAGTGACAGACCCAAAGAGTGTGAGTTCAATACCCGGTTCAGGCAGTGGAGAACTTTCAGAGAGACAATTACCAGGAGATAACTGATAACTGACATCCATCAAACATGGCTCGTGGAACTAGAACAGTCTACCCCAGTGATCGAAATAAAGGGTTCGGTTCGAAATTCCAACCACCTGAAGAAGATCGGAGCGTCTAACGGCCGAAACGTTGTGACAAATATGGCGACAAAGATGAGGACAATAGTCCGACTAATGTAAATACTAACCTATCTAGTTTATATATATATATGTATGTGTGTGTGTGTGTGTGCGCGTGTGCGCGCGTGCGTGCGCACGCATACTTTCCCACCACTGCTTGATTGCCTCCCTTTACCTTCTCTATAAATACTTTTTAATGGTAATTGTTCGGATGAGCTCTTCGCTACGTTGGCTATACACTTCGAATTTAAGCAGAGTACTAGACCCACGACGAGGTTTCACCAATTTACAGCTGAGCTTGCTGGATGTAACCATAAATTCTATGCTAACAGTTTCTTTTCTCGCACTTCTTGCTCGTGGAACTCCTTTCCTGCTCAATGGTTACCAGTCAATTTTAATTTACAAAATTTTATTGCAATGCCGATCGCTATCTGCTGTCCTTCTGATTATTTTCATTCTGTTCTCGCTCCATAGAAATGTTCCTATTTCTAACTTTTCCACATCCAGTAATCCCTTGCGTCTCTGTGGCTATACTGATTATAGTGATCGGGGAAGCATCCTCTTGAGAGTCGGTCCCACAGTGCAGTGTTTTCCGGGAAGAAGCTGTTCGAGTAGAACTGGCTTATAACCGACGGAAGATGGAGGGAATGTAGGTGTTTTGCTAAAATATAAGTGGCATGGCGGGTCCTAGCCATGAAGGTTAGACGTGGCGGAACCAAAAATGTAGTTCGTCTGAGCATTTTCCATGGAAGTAGCGATAGAGCAGCAAGAGGCTTGCCAAATCCCGCCTGTAAGAAAGAAGTTAGAGGATGGAAGATAATTCGTCACCCAAAAGGACTCGGTGACGCTTTTGAAATTTATCGAGACTGAAAATTAAAGACTTCTAATATCAAACTAGCAGTATTTATTTATTCTTAAGATCTTTATTATAACGAACTTCAATTATTTAACAGATTTATGGATAGGTTTTTGGTTATATATGTGTTGCTAAATATCTTTCTGGATGTGTGGGTGGTGTAAAGTTTGTGGTCTCGGAAACAGAATCCGGCGATCTGTGTTCTAATAGCAGCTGTATTAGTTACGTTCATTTTTATGCAAATAATCTTAGGAAAGATAGAAATCCATTTTTCTCCTTATCTACTAAGGGTTAAATAGGAGAGCAGACCTGGATCTTCACGTAGCTACAAGGCTAACGGAGGGACATTTCTGAATTAAAAATCAGCCTGAAAAAAAGATCGGTTCCACAAGGCTATCTTTCACTTATAATACACCAGCTGCTGCTATAGCTACAGTAGAAACGTTGTCGTAATGGCAGTAAGAGTTTAGAGTATAGTTCTTTCGTTTCTTACATCTCTCTCCCTCTCACTCTCTCTCTCTCTCTCTCTCTCTCTCTCTCTCTCGATATATATATATATATATATATATATATATATATATATATATATATATATATATATATATATATAGGCTCCTGAAAAATTAATTTCGGTTGAAAGCTAATATTGCACGACGCTTCGGCAGAATTGAGTCACTGTCAGTTACTGTGTGTTTATCTAAATCTAAAAATCAACACAGTAAATTCAACTTCATCCCTGCCGTGCACCGACGGCTTAGTGGTAGAAGTTCCGACTGTCGCCAATTCAGTCGGGTTTCGATCCTAGTTTGAGGCAACCGGACGTCTATCCACATTGATGAGCTGTGAAACAGCGAAACAGTCTGTCTGTGGATGACAAAATATATATATATATATGTCGTCAGAATTCGTTGCTCAGTAAAGGGGTGCTCATCAATATAGAACTCTTTCTTCACAGATGGAAATATATATATATATATATATGTAAGTGTGTATGTGTGTGTGTGTGTGTGTGTGTGTGTGTGTGTGTGTGTGTTTGTGCGTGTGATAGAAATATTTAGGAGAATTTGAGATAATCATAGTCACATCCCCACTAGAAGAGACCTCATCAGAATGCAGAAAGCACAAGACGGCCGTTTTTCCTATATTTAGGACTCATTTGAATATATATATATATATATATATATATATATATATATATATATGTTTGTATGTATGTATGTATGTATGTATGTATGTACGTGTGTGTTTATTAAGAAATTGTAAAGTATGAATAAAACTATTTATTTGAAGTCAAAACAGGCACTTTTTAATATAATCGCATATAATTCTTGATAAGGAGTCTCCCCTTTTGACACAGTGGACTCGCCCGAGGTATACATATACTACTACCAGTGAATACTAGGAGTCTGTAATCGAGTAGTATCAGAGTAGTATTAGAGGAGGGTAGCGCAAGAGTCACTGTCACAAGCACCTAGACTCAGTAAGGAGTCATACCGCGATACTTCAATACCAATACTGTATATATATTATTGCTACTAACCCGCATTTCTGGATCTAATAACCCGTATTCCCAGTTTGTATTATTACGTTAATACATTTATTTTGCTTATCTATTCCTGGCGTTTGTTATTTATTGATATCGGATTTCATCCCGGAATCCAAAACAAATTGGCGACAAGATATTCGAACTCGCACGGGAAGAAAAAAAAAAGAAAGAAAAATCCCCCCTCGTCGACAAAAAATTGGCGACGAGTATATCGAACTCACACGGGAAAGAAAAAAAAAAAAGAAAAATTCTCCCTCGTCGACAACAAATTGGCGACGAGTATATCGAACTCACACGGGAAAGAAAGAAAAAAAAGAAAAATTCTCCCTCGTCGACAACAAATGCCGTTTTTGCCAGTATCCACATCAACTTGGC
>OZ038477.1:63697497-63714997 GCA_964036315.1 Acanthosepion esculentum | reverse complement strand
CAGAAAAAAATTCAACAGTAGATTTTAATAGAAACAAAAGATTACCGGCAACAGTAAAAAACGATTTGCAGCAATAGATTTTAAGAGTATAAAAAAAATTCAGCAATAGATTTTAATAGAAAAAATTTCTGCAATAGATTTTAACAGTAAAAACATTTCCAGCAACAGATTTTAATAGTAAAAAAAATCAGCAAAATATTTTAATAGTAAAAAAATAATCAGCAATAAATTTTGTTAGTAAAAGATTTCTAGCAATAGATTTTAATAATAGAAAAATTCCAGCAATAGATTTTAATAGTAAAAAAATTAGAAATAGGTTTAAATAGTATAAGACTTCCTCCAATAGATTTTAATGGTAAAAAAAAATTAACAATAGATTTTAATAATGAAAAAAAATCCAGTAATAGATTTTAATAATAAAAAATCAGTATAAGATTATAATAGTAAAAAAATTACCGGCAGCAGATTTTAATAGTAAAAAAAATCCAGCAATAGATTTTAATAGTAAGGAGAAATTTCAGCAGTAGATTTTAACAAACAATTCCAGCAATAAATTTTAATAGAAAAAGTATTTCCAGCAATAGATTTTAATAGTAAAAAGATTTCCAGCAGTAGATTTTAATAGTAAAGAGAAATTTCAGCAGTAGATTTTAACAGAAACAATTCCAGCAATAAATTTTAATAGTAAAAAGATTTCCAGCAATAGATTTTAATAGTAAAAATATTTCCAGCAATAGATTTTAATAGTAAAAAGATTTCCAGCAATAGATTCTAATAGTAAAAAGATTTCCAGCAATAGATTTTAATAGTAAAGAGAAATTTCAGCAGTAGATTTTAACAGAAACAATTCCAGCAATAAATTTTAATAGTAAAAAGATTTCCAGCAATAAATTTTAATAGTAAAAAGATTTCCAACAATAAATTTTAATAGTAAAAAGCTTTCCAGCAATAGATTTTAATAGAAAAACAAAAATTTCAGCAATAGATTATAATAGTAAAAAAATATCCAGCAATATATTTTAATAGAAAAAAAATTCAGCAATAGATTTTAATAGAAACAAAAGATTTCCTGCAATAGATTTTAATGTTCAAAAAGATTTACAGCAATGGATTTTAACAGGAAAAAAATTCATGAATAGATTTTAATATTAAACTAGATTTCGAGCACTAGATATTAATATGAAATAATTTAGGCAATAGATTTTAAGAGTAAAAAGAATTTAAGGAATAGATTTTAACAGTAAAAAAAGATTTCCAATATTAGATTTTAATATTAACAAAATAGCAATAGATTTTAATAGTAAAACAAAAAACTAGCAATAGATTTTAATGGTAAAACATTCAGCAGTAGATTATTATACTAAAAACAATTTGCAGCAGTAGATTTTAATAGTAAAAAAGAAATTTCAGCAGTATATTTTAATAGAAACAATAATTCCCAGTAATTGATTTTATAGTAAAAAAACAAAATTACCACATCTCCCCAAAAATTCAAATTTCGGCATTAAATAACCCATAGAGATTTGGTATGGCGTTTAACAAATTAAACGAAAACAAAAAAAAATATAAAGGATGCATAAAAGAATACATAAGGTTTCAATAATTTCATGGTAAATGTTTTGTTGAACTTGGTATGTAGATTTTTGGAATTTAAGCGCAGTACTAGATTGACTGCAAAGTTTCATCATTTTTCAGTTGAAATGGCTAGATATAATTATAAGTTTTATGCTAACAGTTTCTTCTGTCGCACTTCTCACTTGTGGAACTCTCTTCCGACTTCTTGATTCCCAGTCAACTTTAATTTTCAAAAATTGAAATACAATGTCAATCGTTATCTTCTGTCTTCTTAATTCCTTTTCATTATTGTTCTCTCTCATTAATAATGTTTGTTTCTCATATACTCTAACACGCAGCAACCCATTATGTCTTAGTGGCTTTATTTCCTTGCTTGGGGCGAAATGATTAAAAAAAAATACATGGCAGCATGATGGTTACCAAGTTGTTCATGAAGACTGTTTGGGGGGGGTGTAATATATTCATTGCTTACCTAGGTGACACGCAAAATACCGTAGAACACACATAGGTCTCAAATGTTCTGATTGTTTAAGAAACGTCTAGCAGAGAAAGAGTTATTGTCTCTATATTCGGTAAAGACTTTCTTGTATTTTGTTATAATGATGTTCTTAATGCTTTGAAACGAGATAGTACAGCACCGTATCCCACATATTATTTCCTTCTGTATGAGTGGCAATATTTAGGGCTGCTGTCTGAAATAATTCAAATTGAGTGATGGAATAAAAAAAAATACTCCTCTTTCCATACCCACATACGCGCAGATATAACAGAGCGTTAGTTTTGGGGCTCAACTATCTACTGTTTGAATTTCTTCTCACGTCTACTTTAAGCGACCATCATATCGACTCAGGAATACTGTTCGTATATTGATCACGTTTCTGTCATACAATTCCCGCTGTAAAATTTACCTGTCTCTTCCGAAGAATACTTTTCTGGGTCATCTTCATTCATGTTTTACAAAGTAGGTATTTAACTAAGAAAATCTAGTAACAGGTAATATGAGATATGTTCGAAAAGTAAGACTGTTATATACTAATCCAACAATATTCAAACTAAGACAGTGTAAATATCTCTCTTATCAAAACTGCAATTTTTCTATTCCACTCAGTCGTTACTGAAAATGATTTGGTTTCGATGCATTCTACGACGTTGCAAAATTTGTTGGGTTACCTAATGTCAAATTTTATCTTAACGTTAACGTCAGTCGGGTTTATACTTGTCTGTAGGCAAATATTGGTCAAGTTCTTAATTAATTCTATAGTTAAACATTGATCGAATTTAAATTGAATCTACAAAAAAAGATCGCCTTCATAATTAGTCTGTTGTTAAACATCGGTCTGCTTTATATTGTACATGGGTATAGATGGATCGAGATTATACTTGAGTTTATACGAAACTATTATTTGGGTTTATACCTGAGATAATATGTAACTATTGGTCAGATTTAGACTTGAGTTTATACGTAACCATAGGTTGGGTTTATACTTGAGTTTATATGTAACCATTGGTTGGGTTTATACTTGAGTTTATATTTAACCATTGATAGGGTTTATACTTGAGTTTATATGTAACAATTGATTAGGTTTATACTTGAGTTTATATGTAACCATTGGTAGGGTTTATACTTGAGTTTATATGTAACCATTGGTAGGGCTTATACTTGAGTTTATATGTAACCATTGGTAGGGTTTATACTTGAGTTTATATGTAACCATTGGTAGGGTTTATACTTGAGATTATCTGTAACCATTGGTAGGGTTTATACTTGAGATTATATGTAACCATTGGTAAGGTTTATACTTGAGTTTATATGTAACCATTGGTAGGGTTTATACTTGAGTGTATATGTAACCATTGGTAGGGCTTATACTTGAGTTTATATGTAACCATTGGTAGGGTTTATACTTGAGATTATCTGTAACCATTGGTAGGGTTTACACTTGAGTTTATATGTAACCATTGGTAGGGTTTATACTTGAGATTATATGTAACCATTGGTAGGGTTTATACTTGAGTTTATATGTAACTATTGGTCAGGTTTATACTTGATTTTGTATGGAACCACAGGTCGGGTTTATACTTGATTTGTAAGCGTCCAACCGGAAAGTGGTACTTTTGGGGACTTCCGAGAATATCATCGGTGTATTGTAGGTCTAGCTTAATGGGCAACATGGAGATTGATTCACTTGTCATCTCACTATACGAACGCGTATTTAATCTCCTCAAAGACTGTCAGTCGGCTGAAACCACCCTTGCACCTAATAACAAAAGAATAAATGTCGTTTGAGGGCCGTCAGTTTATGATAATCAAAAGGTGTAAGTGAGTATGATGCTATGAATATATATATATATATATATATATATATATATATATATATATATATATATATATATATATATATTGATACACACACTCACACAAATATATACACATACATACATCACGCACACTCTCAAAGAACTACAAGATAACATACACTTAACTCACGCATCCTATTCCCAGCAACCAATAAAACTGTCAAACTGACCAAGAAGGGAATTCTTTGTCAGGAATTTCCCATCCTCTATCTTAAAAACAACTTGAAGAGGCCTTTGGATTAACACAACAACTCACCAAAAACAGCGAAAAAAAAAACAAATGAATAATACAGACAAAGTTCACTTTCTTCAGAAACAGTCATTCACTCCTGTAGTTTACTGCTACTAGCAAGCAGGGATATTTTTCTCCTGATGATGGCCAGTTCAGGAACCTAATTGAAATAATAAAGGAAAAAATATTAATATACAAGCCAGTGTGTCTGAAAATTTAATTTTTTTAATATTTTTTCATTGTTCAAAACATATATATATCGAATTGCAGTCGAATCCATTACATTCACTTACGTGCTAATATCCTTGGGAAAGGTATGTTTTTTCTCCTTCCAGCAGGGTAGACTGGGTTCTATAGCCCTGGATGGCAACTGGTGTAGGAAAAGGACAACTATGAATTCAAAACCTGCAGAAGGTTGTTTGGGTAAATTGTGGCACATAGTATCCGGTCTTTAAAAAAGTGTACAAAACCTTCTCCACTATAATCAAATCTCATATCCTGGTTTCGGGCTGTCGGTTTTCTAGGAACTGATCTGCTTGACCCTCATACGTCGAATTCGACGGGAGAGTTGAAAGAGTATATATATTCAAACAGGTTTGTTTAAATAATTTAGGCATACCATGTAGATAAGTTTTCCCTTGTAATCCCTTCGAATTCACGGTAGATTTAGAAAATGTATTAAGAAATTTATTTTTATAGAAATCAATTTTGTAAGGTTACAAAGAAATTAATCCGTGAACTCAAAAGGATCACAACAAAAACCAATTGACATATTATGATATGAATTATTTAACCAAACCTGTTTGAATGAAAACATACTGCCTTTAGTTGTGTAGCAAAATCCAACATTCCAACTGCAGTTTCTACTATTCGTTATATATATATATATATATATATATATATATATATATATATATATATATATATATATATATTATAAATTAACTGATTTAAAATTGGTTTTTCGCTACACAGTAATAACCATGTTTCAAAAATGGAAGCTAAAATCTTCGAATTTAATTTTGTAATTAAATTAAAGTCATTAGTTCCATTTCATCCTCAAGCGAATTTTGGAGTAACTTATTTTTAAATTTACTGAGTTTTAAAGGCACGGCAAAAAATTCATAATTCACTGTTTCCAAGGATACAGAGAAATCCACTCATCCAGACAAGGGGTGGTAGCGTTTTCATTTTCATTAACTTTTGTTGTATCAGTTATTAGTTACGTTCGAAAAAGGGGTTATGTTTAGGGATGGGTAGGGATGTATTTTTCAACGAATTCTGACATCCGCTAAATGCATGTCGTCTGGGTTTTTTAAAAATATTTTGTTAACGGCAAAAATTTTTACGGCATTTTTTCTATTTGTATACTTAAAGATTTGGGGTTGGCGTTTAGGTTAGAATACGTTTTATTTAACTACAATTTTAAAAAATTTTCACTTTTAATTTTTAATAGGCTATATATCTTTAAAAACAAGTAAATGTATTACAATTACTTACAGTATGTAAAATTATTTTTCATATCTAGTATAAGTATGTATATTACAAGGTCACATTTTTTTACATTTTATATATAAATTTTATTTAAGTAAAATTTATGACAATGACGGCAAAAAATAGCTAATTTATTTCTCTGATTCAGTAATCTTTTATAAACTTAGTAATATATAGTTTCTCATGTATGTACAAAGGACATGGGTCATTTAATGTCCTACATATTCTAGCTATTCATATTAATTTCATTTTACTGTAGGTGTTTTATTGGATTCTTTTAGGTGCCAGAAATACTTTGAGAGAGATGTTTGATTTTTATATTTATTTATCCTAAATGAACTTTGATATTGGTTGAAGCGTTTTTTGAAATCATGGCTTGTGCAACCTATATAGATTTTTATGTTTTCAGGATTTTCAATAGAAGATATATTGCATTGGTATACTAATGATTCCGTGCGACATTTATTTTGTAGAGGACAGTTATGAGGGTTTCTACAGTTACATAATTTTTGTTTATCCTCATCAGTTTTTATTTTTATTTTTCCATTGTCTAAAATCTTTTGGTTCTAGTATAAATGTTTATTTAAGATATTAGCATCATGTTTCTTAATAATTTTCTCTAAGTTTTCAGTACAGCTGTAACTTAATTTTAGTGTATTTTTATTGAAAATAGTACTTAGTTTACTTTCACTGGGAAAATACTTGACTATTAATGCGAGAAATTTTTGTCCTAATTTGTTCTTTACCATTTGGTTGTATGGGAGCGTATACCAAATTATTTTTCTACTTCTGTTTTTTCTATGCTTGCCATTTTCATTTTTAATATAAATTAGTTTTGTTTTTTTGTAGCTACTATCTTTTAGAGCTTTATTATAGAAATTAATATGTTCATCGAAAATCTTGTCATTTGCTGAAATTGTACTTATTCTTTTTCGGATGGATAAAAGTATATTCTTAATTATAGATGCGGGTGATTTGATTTAGGGTGTATATATAAAGGATTGGTATGGGTTTTTTACAAGGTGTGTATGTAATTTTGTTTAAATCTAATGTTATATCAAGGAACTTAACTTTTTTTTAATTTAGAGCTAACCGTAATTTTTAAGCTCATGATTTTAAATTCTTTATATAATACCTTTCTAATTTCATCTATTTTGAAGTTAGTAGAGTTTCTAATAACCATAAGACCATCGTCTCTGTATAAACCAATGTCAGTTATATTAATATCACGGTGCGCAGTAATGTTGTATAATATAAAAAGACCTATGAGATCAAAAGACTCAGCTGAGTCCAGTGATCCCATTGTGATGTCAAAGTGGTCATATGAATTATTTATCCATTGCTCACCTTTATATATCAGTACCGATTTTTTCGCATTTACAATAATGTTCTTTTCTTCTTCCGTAATATCCGTGTACTGGGTGGCAAAGTCCAACGCATTCACGAACAGTTCTTTAGATATTGATTAGTAGTAATTTTCAATATCAAACTGCATTAGTGTACACTTGGTTTTTTCCTTTATAGAAGTAAACCAGTTTATCACGTCTTTGGTATTAATCCAAAGTTTCAGGCTTATTTTCCTTTAATTTGTTTATTTACCCTTTCAAGGATCATTTTACTATATTTTCCGATATCTGGTCTTGTAGGATTTATTAACCTCGTAGTCGGATTAGCAATATATGTTTATATATTATCCTTGTAGTCGGATTAGCAATATATATATATATTGTTTTTTTCTTTGGACTAGAAACTTAAGACACTTATTTCACCCTGTTCTGGTGTTTCTAGTTCTTTCTCTTTTTACAATTTTTTTCCTCGAGTACCAATTTGTTTTAATAGACTTCCAAGTTGTGCTATCAGAGGGTTTTTTCCAATCGAATATTACTAGTAGTTTAATATATATATATATATATATATATATATATATATATATATATATATATATATATATATATATATGCCAATTAAAATTTTATTTTTTATTAATTATTTTTTTCAGCGTTCTTACATTTATTCCGTTTTGTGGGAGTAAGAGAGTTCAAAATTTGTCCATATTGTCGATTGTCTCAAGCTTTTCACCCACTTCTAGAAAAAACGCCCCTACTAGTATTTAAAACAAAACAAGAAACGTATACATCTTAAACAGTCAAAACATAAGGAGACATTAACAATAACTAAAACAAACCACCTGGAAAATGGATGAAGAAGTGGCCGAAAGCGTTTGGGAACCAACGGATAGTATGGACAAATTGTGCAAACGCTTTCTCCCATAAAACGGAAAGACGTAAGAACGCTGGTAAAAAAAATATGAAACTAATTAAATTTTCCTTATATATATATATATATATATATATATATATATATATATATATATGGTGTATCAAAAACAGTTTTGCAACATCTTGGAGCGAGGTCTTCACAGCAAAACAAGGAGAAAAGTCCACAAAATCATATGTCTGCAAATGATTCTTCTTTGAGTTATTAAGTTTAAAGTTTACGGTAGACGCTGTTAAATGTACAAACCACAATACACACACACACACACACACACACACACACACACACACACACACACACATATATATATATATATATATATATATATTTATATATATATATATATATATATATACATATACATATATATATATACATAAATATATATATACATATATATGTATATCTCTGTATATGTATATATGTATATGTATATATATGTATATATATGTATGTATATATATGTATATATATGTATGTATATATATGTATATATATATGTATATATATATATGTGTATATATATATATGTATATGTATATATATGTATATATATATGTATATGTATATATATATATATATGTATATATATATATATGTATATGTATATATATGTATATGTATATATACATGTATATATATATATATGTATATGTATATATATGTATATGTATATATACATGTATATATATATATATGTATATATATGTATATATATGTATATGTATATATATATGTATATATATATATATGTATATATATATATATGTATATAAATATATATATGTATATGTATATATAAAGCCATATAGCAGGAGCCACAGTTTTGTCAGATTGTCTGTGTGTCAAATGACGTTACTGTTGAACAGTTCACGGTATCCTACTGCTTTATCTGTTTGGTCACAAACAGCACACATTTTACATCTTATAACGCTGTTGAAATTTTTGTCACTGATTGTGGAATATTAAATGTCGGTGTGTTGACGACATTAAATTCTTTCAATTCATGGAATAAATTGGCTTCGGTGGATTATCATTAAGACTATAGAAAATTATCTCAACATTTTTTAACATTTTATTGTAATTCATAATTTCTTGTCCTCATTCACCTTCATTCAATAAACAGGTTTTCCGATTAACGTATTTTTAGCGGCCTAGTGTGTGCAATTGTAAATTTTTCATGGTTCTATAAAACAGATGGAACTTCAATCTTCGTCTTCAATTACTTCCAGTCATGATTTCAAACGAAATAAATTCGAACTCTTGGCAATAATCTGGATATGTGACAGCTCTAAATTTGATTACTTGAGGATTGTTTATTTGCTTAAAATGGCTGGGAAGAAGATAAATTATTATTTCTTGTTCTCGTCTTTTATTACTAATGTACATTTCGTAGCAATTGACTTAAATTTTATGAGAAATGTTTTCTTTTTACTTATTTAAAAAGAAGTTTAAAAATCAATCCCAAAAATGAATGCCCATAACAAACACACACACACACACACACACACACACATATATATATATATATATATATATATATATATATATATATATATATATATATATATTAGGATATTACACTGAAAAACATGTTTTCGGCTAATATCCTAAAACAGATAAATAATATTTCTCTACTCTGTATTAAGCCCTCTTTTAAATTCAATGTTACGAACGTTGGCATTGTACTCTATTCCTTCTCATCGTACTTGTGTGTGTATAATAATTCAATTAATTGAAACATTTGTCAAATTCAAAGAAAATTTATTTAATATGGAGTTGGTCCTCCTTAAGCCTCACATACAGCTTTTATACGTCTAGGAATGGAATCATACAGCTTCCTGACTTCATCCAGGGGAATTTGCAGCCATTCTTCCATTAACACCTGCTCTAGCTCTTTAAGACACGACGGTGAAGGATAGCGGCTCCTAACTTGTCGCTCCAAAAATGCACCGCAAATGTTTAATAATATTGATATCTGGAGATTGGGGAGGCCACTCCATATGTTCTAGCTCACTTTTATGCTCTTCATACCAATTCTTAACCACACAAGCGGTATGTATTGGAGAATTATCGTCTTGGAATATGCAGTCACCATCAGGGGATAAAATCTGGGCCCTTGGATAAACATGATCACCCAAAATGTTCAGGTAATCTTTGCTGTTGATTCTACCACGCAATGCAACTATTGGACCGAGACATTTCCATCATATAGCGGCCCAAACTATCACTGATCCACCACCATGCTTCACTGTTGGAAGAAGGCAGTTAGGATTGTAAGCTTCTTTGGGCTACCTCCACACATAAACTCGCCCTGAAGTTGGAAAAAGAGAAAAACTGAACTCGTCTGAGAATATGACTTACTTCCATTGGTCTGAAGACCAGGCATTGTGATCTCTGCACCACTTCAACCATTTCTGAATGTTGCGAGTGGAGAGAAGAGGTTTCCTTACGGCGGCTCTTCCATGATATCCAGCCTTATGAAGCTCACGACGAACAGTTTTAGTATAAACTGGACTATTCAGATGATTATTCAACTCAGCAGTCACTTTGGCCGCAGTAGTCCGGTGATTTTTCACCACATTGTGTTTCAATGCACGTTGGTTCTTGTCAGTAAGTTTGAAAGTCCGGCCCGAATTTCTATGCTTCCTAGAGGTTTTACCCTTTATCTTGAATTGCGCCATAGTTCTTGATATGGTAGCTCTTGAAAAACCAAACAGTTTAGCAACCTTAGTGAACGAGGATCATGCCATGCGAGCTCCAAAAATTTGCCCTTTTCGAACTCAGAGAAGTCAAACATTTAGCTTAAATTTTACTAAATTCTAAAAATAAATAAGACAAAGACAGTAAATTTGATAAATAAACGTATTTACAATAGATATAACCTGCAATTACGAAGTTTTAGTTAAAGTTCTTAATACAATAGATATTTGAAATATACGAGTGGAATTTGCACCTGTTCTAATTATTTTGTCCAACCCCTATATATATATATATATATATATATATATATATATATATATATATATATATACACAAAGATGTAATAGATTTTTATTTATTAATCCGCTAGATATATTTACTTTGATCACTTTAAAATTTTTAGCGGATACCCATAGGAGACTCTCCCTTTATTTGGTAAATAAGGTATTTAATTTTCTTTTGTCAATCGACCTGAATATTCGAGAAATGCACCCTCCGGTAGGATTCGTACCTGCGCCCGTTTTCCTGTAAAGGAGGACGCGGTTTCGAAACTTGCCGGAGGATGTATTCAGTCAGTCTACAAACATGTTCTTCCAAACTCGTATATATGCAAATAATTGTTCGGGCAAGTATATTTTTGCAGCAGGAAGAACTTTCTAATCTATCTTTTCTGACAGAATAAAATGAAAAGTGCAACCATTGTAGGTCGATCGTATGTACACTCTGGTAGTTTAATTCACTCTGGCACTGAGTTTTAATATCACTGAAGTGCGACACTGAAATGAAAAGGCGCATTGGGATAGCGAAAGATGCCTTCCAAAAGCAAAGTAAAATATTAAGACTCATGAAAATTTTGTTAGAAACACAGAAAATTGTACTGAATTGTTATGTAATACCAGTCCTACTGTATCGCAGTGAATCTTGGACAATTTCATCACAGGTGAAGCACAGATTTGAAACAACAGAAATGTGGTTCTACAGAAGGATGCTGCGAATACTATTAACCGAACATGGGTCAAAGTTTTGATAGAATGGTAGGAAACTGTGGAGAGCCATGACTGCCAACGATCGTAGGAACCTGTTTAGACTACGCATAGATATTCTTCTAAATCATTTATTTCATATGCTATAAGGTAACTGATACTTTTCTTCGGTGCACTCTATGAGGGATATAACGGTGACATTTAAAATTTTATCTTTCTTTATTATCAGTTGATTCATTCGCAAAGCTAATTTGCCAATAATTAGCGGCCACCAATTAGAAACAGAAAATAGTTTTTTACCTTGTAAATTCATTAAACAATGGTAGCAAGAAAAAACTACTAACAGAATTAATTTGTTAAACTTTCTACGTATTTTTTTATTTCTGAAACTGGGAGATGAATCGTTAGCGTCTGTCAAGGTAAATGTTTAATTGCATTTGTTATCAGAAAAATGTCGCACGTTTCTTTTATGTTATAAAAGCAAGAAGTTTAAGAGAATCTGTCAGACTGATTTGTCTCATTAGCCTCTTGTCTCAGATCTAGTGGTTCCTTCTCTCTTTCTCTACCTCTTTCTATCAATATCTCTCACCCTTCTTTTTCTCTCTTCTCAGAGAGACATTCCAACCACCTGAAGAAGGCTGGAGCGTACAACGGCCGAAACGTTGTGATAAATATGGCAACAAAGATGAGGACAATAGTCCGAATAATGTAATTAATGTTCATACACACACAAACACACACACACATACACAGAGAGAGAGAGAGAGAGAGAGAGAGAGAGAGAGAGAGAGAAATCAGTCTAACATTCTAGTTTCTAATACAAAATGTTTTTAATTTTTTTAATTTTTTTTCTTTTATCCAGTGCCGTTATCCCTTTCAAATATAAATAGATCACGTTAGGGTTGATATCTGTCTGTCATTACAAACGAAAGAACTGTTTCCCGTGCTTCATTCATTTAAATTAATACCCACACCGATTTAAAAGAAATATGTTTCGTTTGTAAACTCCTTAATATTTAACTGTTTCTGCTGAAATAAAACCCGTATTTAATGAAATCCACAACGAAACTCACAGATTCTCAATCCGATCTCCTAAGTAAAAAGACTTAGAGAAGCAGTAACAGCATAGATATGTACAGTCAGTAAGACAGATATAGGGATTTATTTAGCTTTTCCGTGCAGTTTTCACTCAAAATCGCGGAAACTGTCAACAACTTTAAACATACCGTTCGTGATAACTTGTTTATCCGTAGCGTGTCAGTGGTTCTCCAACGACAGCTGACACGTACAAAGAAACTTATTTTTTGTCGTTCTTTTTCACAGGATTGGTTCAAGCAAATCTTGTCTCTCAAGCAAAAGTAAAGCGTATTCAATTATTACTACAATTCAATGACAACAATCTAGTCCTCGGGCTAAATATGCGGAAAACAGAAGAAAAGTGACCGTGTATTTCTATTTAAAGAAAACTTCATAAAAGCCACATGAAGTAAAAGCAAACTTCAAAGAGAAACATTACTAAATACAGTTATTCCCCTCTCTAAATACTATGAAGAAGCATCTTCTGTCTATATTTATGAGATAGGTATTGCAACTATTTACACTAGTAACATTGTTCGGACTGTTGTTCTCTTTTTATTTCGATATTCACGACGTTTAGGCCGTTGTACTCTCCAGCTTTCTTCGGGTGATATTTTTGGGGAAAATCAAACCGAACCCTTTATTTAGTCCACGGGGTTAGATTGTTCTAATTCCACGTTCCATGCCTTTGCATATCCCAGTTTCAGTCCTGTCCTCTCAACACAAATCTCCAAGTTTTTGTTCCCCCAGCTGTGCCCAGATATTGATCTCATAACTCTTTGGGTCAAGACACTTTTTGGATCAATCAGCCAACGCTTTTATACACTGGGCCACGTGTCCTTAGCAAGAGAGATAGGGGAAAGCAGCGGTTCACCAACTAGATAAGGCGTGAATCGATACGGAAACTGAAGCAAAAGTCCTGTGTTGTACCTAGAAAAGGTTACTGAATGAAGAATAACAAAAACGGAGTTGAAAATGAAATGTCAATCTTTATAACATCAATAAAATACAATACTCGCTAGCGGCGTGAAATAGGTAAGCCACTGCTTGTGGTGGACTATTTAGACAGTATATTAACTCCACTTACACTAGTGCCCAATGTATTTACGAGGATTGGGACATAACCATTAGTGTTCATAGGTACGGTATATTACATCCTGGCAAAGAGAGAAACACTGCCCAGCGCCACGATAGATTTGAAATTGTGGATCGCCCACGCCATGAAGGGACACAGCACACACAAAAAGAGGATATTGACAGTTCTTTGTTTGAGAAAGAAAAATGATGTAAGAAGCCGTAAGAAACTACAGTGATAACCAAATGTCGAAACAATTGTGCTTAATATTCTGAATCATTTTGACAGACATGACATCGTGTCATATTGGTCAAATCGCTTTAGCTACTCTTAAGTAAAAGTTATAATAAAATAATAACTGTATCTTTTTTTTATCGTTTCAACTCATGCAAGACGATAATGCCACTAGAATGCATGTGGTCACAAGGAGTGAAAGTGAAACTGAATGAGAAGGCTGATAGTAGGGATAACTGAGGAGAGGATAAAAGAGGAAGACAGCAGATGATGACTGATGTCACATTTCCATTTTTTTAAGACTCTATATATCAGGGAAGCAAGAAATCGAAAGGGAATTCCACAGTCGATAAAATAAACTGTTAGAGTAGAAATGGCTAGTTCAACAATAAAACTGTGAAACCTAGTTGCCAGTCTAGTAGCACGCTTAAATTCATGTAGTCGGGGTACCAAAGAAAAAGCTCATCAAAACAACTGTCATGAAAATGTTTGCAGAAAAAACTGGAATAAACCACTTTACGTGGTAGAGAATATGTCTGGAGTCGACATGCCTGGACAGGATCGATTATTTCCAGACCCATCTTTGGATTTTGTCAAGAATATAGAGATACACAGCAAGAGCACTAGACCAGATATGGCAACAGTATTCAATGCACAGACGAACGGTAGATTTGTAAATGGGCAAGATAGATTTTGGAGTGAAAAGTTTTCTGTCACAACACATTGAACAAATTTTCCTTGCAGTTATTGTAGCACTTGATTCGATATAGTAGCTCCATTTCAATTTTCTCAGTTGAAAACGTGAGACTAAAAATGCGTAAAGTGTTGCTCTCCTTGAGTTTAGCATCAGCCAAAGATATTTAAATGCAAAATTTATATTCTTCGAATTAATACTAATAATACCCTACTGAATGGCATCCCTTGATAATCATCATATATTCGACTTGTGATGCGTATTATATTTTGGGTGCTGATTCAATAGTTCCATTCGTTACTAGTAATTTAAAAGAACAACTAAACAAAATAGACGTTATCTGGCCTCTCAGTGACCGAAATGTAGTCATAATCATTGAGCAACATCTGAGAACGCAGACGTAAACCGCTTTTACTATCTCATCATTACACCGGATTTTAAAATTTTATTATTCCGCCCCGAGCATGATGGGATGCCATAATCATTTGAAGGAAACGGTGAGTACAAATGTGTATGCCCATCGCTCGTATGCCTGCATGTCTACACGCTTCGTGTGTGTATGTGTGTGTGTGTGTGTTTGTGTGTGCATGCGCAAGACTACATGCCCGGAATGTTACTGCACGTGAATGCATATACGTGCATGTACATCTGTAGAGGAAGTCATGCATGAATGCGAAGATATGCAAGTGTGTCGTTCGTTCATGTAAACTCATGAATATGCGTGGATTGGCGTGGTTACTAAAATATCGACTGCTAATCAATTCTCTTCAAATATTGGCACAACTGAAAATTATTTATTTTTATATTTTTGCTTCTGACTCCCACAGCTTCCGCCGCACTTGGTTCTTTATTGAGAGCAAAAAGATTAAGTTACCAAGCGGCAGAAGCAGCAAGGGTATTAATGGCTGCCAAGCCGTAATGGCGGCAAATGTAGTTGTATTACAATTAAGACTGTTTGTTATCGCAATTATGATTGTTCAGAAGTAACAGTGGTATCCATATTTATAATAATAGAACAGTAACCGAAAAAGTAATGATATTATCAATAATAATTCTGATTATTTTTGTCCTTTATTATTATTTCGTACCAATAATAGAAACAGTAACTATTTTGAACTTAGAAAGTAGGAACAGTATTAGGCGGGGCATGAATAAGATTAGTGTTTGTAGTAAATTAAGTTATTATATTTCACATATATTGTTTAGGTTTTACATCTGAAATAGGAGAGGGCATACACATGAGGCTTGGTAAAAAAATGTTTTTACCCCTCCTCCAGACACACACACATTTTCAGATGCCATGGATTTTGCAGTAAATCACAAAATCATCCATAACTTTTGTATTATCCTGTCAAATTACACCAAAATCTCAGACAATAACGATTAATATCGTATTTATTGTCTCTGAAAATCATAGAATATAAAACAACTTTGATAAAAACTTATACATACTTTTCTGACGAAAACAATGCCATTCTGAACATTTTGGCCGCAACTGTATATATATATATATGATTGTGTATTTGGGTAGCAATCCCAATTTTATACAATTTTCAATAAAGACGACTGATAAAATACTCCGATTAATCTTATTATCAAATTTCGCTTGTCTTCGTATAAGTAATTTCGTTTCTGGACATAAAGAGTGTAAAAACTGTTCGAATGTTCTATATATCCGAGTGCTTTCGTCTATTTTATTAAGCATTATCGGGTTTTGGGTTTTTTTTACTGAAGGAATAGATTTTTATATATGTTTCTACAGTGATGGGAATTTTTGTTTTTTTTATTTTACACAGTAAGCACACTGTGTCTGTGTTCATAGTTGATCTTACTGAGTGTTTTTTTTTTTATTATTAGTTCTTCCATTATTTTTAGTCTTTTTCACATGTGTATGAAGTAATTATACTCGTGTTTTCTACAAGTATGTTGTGGATGAAGTTTGGAAGTCCTAAATGAGTTCTAATGGAACGGTGGTCAGAAAGGTGTAACGTGAATTGTCTGGGATATGCAGAACTTTTGGACAGATTTTACACACTTTGTTTCCAGAAAAGAAAACACTTGTATGAAAAAAAAAATTAAATAAAAAGCTTAATAGCAGTACATAGTCAATTGTCCTTAAAGAAACCTATATAAAGTGGGTTTGTTGCCCAAATACACAATATACATATATATATATATATATATATATATATATATATATATATAGAGAGAGAGAGAGAGAGAGAGAGAGAGAGATGTTTCTCTGCATTTATTATTATAAATAGGTTGTTTATATATTTGAGATGAAGTTCACATTGAAGTGTGAAACGGACTGACGGTCTCTATGCAGTGTTGATTCAGAAATCCACTCTGTCGACATCTATAACCGCTTTAGCTCCAACATTAAGCACACAATCCACTATGAATATAGAATTTTTTTAACGATATATATATATATATATATATATATATATATATATATATATATATATGCACATTAGAATAAGACCAAAGAAAGTTCCTTCCTGGCTAGGTTTTTATTTAATTATGCAATATTTCTACTATTTTTTATGCTGTGTTCATCGGAAAGTCATTTTTATTTTACTTGTGAAGTGAAGAACGCTAAGTCTGTACTGTAACTGACTTGACTAACGCTTCAGGGGAGGTAACTAAGTATGGTCTGTCGAGAGATTTTAGGAAATAAGTATTAAAACTATTAGTGTAAACCTCGATATTTTAAACTATCTACTGTACACATTTTTAAAAGTATAAATGTATTTTCAACAAGAATATTTCTGAATTGCGAATGTGGACCGGTA
>OZ038477.1:63532497-63692497 GCA_964036315.1 Acanthosepion esculentum | reverse complement strand
AATAAAACAAAGATTGATTAACAAAAAAAAAATCAAAGATAATTCATTGATTTCGGTAAAATAGGTTGCTACGTGAAAAGCGAGCTGAAGCATTTAAAATGGTGTAATTTACATTTGATGAATGGCGTTTACGTCATCAAACGACAAAAAAAGGAAATTTAATTTGGGGTAAAGATGTTTTAACGATATCTATTGAGTTGATAAAGTGAGTGGCGTAAATGAAAAGACATAGAGAGAAAAAATAATGAAATGTTTGTTAAATAATTATTCTATTTCGCGTAACAAGAAACGAAAGCATTTTGTTAATAGCGAAACCAGAATTAGAGTTATCACCTAAGTGTCTTTCAGAAACTGATCAACGAACATATCAAAGGTTTCTGCCAATGTTTTCAACATCGTGAACAGAGATGAGAATAGAGGCTCCATTAAATTCCGTAAGTCTATGGAAAGAGACGAATTATTGTGTTTATAGTTGTTAGATGCCTGTAGCTTTAAAACATTTCGAATACCGATTTTCAGTGTATGCTCGTCCTTCCAACATATCTATAAGTTTACCATCTTTCCATTATTAGAATATTGATGGTTCGGTACCCCTGCTATTTACCTTGAGCTCCTTGATAAAATACAAAGAAGAATCAGTTATATTATCGGTCCTGATCTGGCGGCTCGGCTTTAGTAACACTTTCCAACCGTCGTAAGTTTGCTTCGCTGCGTCATTTCTATACATATTTTCATGGTAATTGTTCGGATGATCTCTTCGCTATAGTACCTAGATTTCTAATCCAAGTGCTTTACTAGACTGCGATCTAGATCTCATCAATTTACAGCTGAGCTGTCATGATGTAGCAGTAAACTCTGTGCTAACAGTTTTTGTTTCGTACTTCTCGCTTGTAGAACTTCCTTCCGGCTCAATGCTTTCCAGCCAACTTTAATCCGCAAAAATAGAAATGCAATGTCAATGGCTATATACTGACTTCCTGATCACTCTTTTCAATTCCCGCTCGTTATTACTGTTTCTGTTTCTAATTATTTCGTACCCCGTAACCCTTTGTGTCATAGTGGCTTTACAGGCTTGCTTGAGATGGAACATGATTTTAAAAAAATAGCACTTCATGACCGTGTGATAATTTCTGTTCAGGTGTTTGAATTGCTTAAGTGAATGATTGTCAATGGTTAATTTTATTAGTGAAAATTTCACGGTCTTCCTATTTGAATGTTACGATGAATCATAATTCTCTATGATTGAAATATCTCCATATATATATATATATATATATATATATATATATATATATATATATATATATATATATATATGTATGTATGTATGTATGTATACATATATATATATATATATATATATATATATATATATATATATATATATATATATATATGTATGTTGAGTGTTGCAAAACATTCTAGTATAAAAAGCGTTTGGAACAATAAAGTTATGGAAAATCTTTATATTCCTTAACTCCTTCAAAACTGAGAAATGTTAGGATGCTGGAAAAACTTAATAAAAAATTAATTCAATCTTCATTGTCGGCCGTATTCACTGAAAGATGTTTGAAAGAATGGTCGCTGCCGAAACATACATTTATATATATATGTGTGTGTGTGTGTGTGTGTGTGTGTGTGTGTGTGTGTGTGTGTGTGTGTGCGCGCCCGCGCGCGCTTTTGTGTACTAGAATTGTCTTTGCAACAATCCTTGGTTGAAATCCTAATAGTATTTATTATTGTTAAAGAAGTTATCGCCTTTTCAGTCGAGATTTGCAAAATTTACGTTTCGTTCAATTTCGCAAACAAATCGATGAAATTTGAATAAGCTGATTTGTTTGATAAAAATACATTGATAAAAACATACTTCGCTGTCTAACATTTTCTTTAATTCAATTTCATTTTATACGACTTCATGTTAAACAATATTTTTTAAAAATTTTTAATTTTTAACAACAAAGAATAATTTCTTAAGATTTCTTACTCTTGAACAGGCAACTTACAACTGGCCATGTTTAAATATTTTTCTCGGTCTAAATTCTAAATTTTTTAAGCTTTTGGACTTGGGATTTGTTTATAATTCTCGCAAACGCGGAGCAAACTGGAAACTTGTATATAAAAACTTGAAGTAAAGATACGCAAAAAGCAATATTGCTGTTTTATTAAATAGATAGTTTTTATTTTTATCATTAAATTGTTTTCAAAATAGTTTTCAAAATAGTGGGAGTATTTTGTGTGTTAAATAAAAAAAACTTTTAATTTTTCCACCAAAATTAAAGAAAATTTAATCTACTAAGCAACGCACCATAGTAAAACCAACTGTACTTTGTACACCCTTACCGGTTTCCACTTCTCCCCAAATTTGGTTTCGATCTGTCAATGTATGGCTATTTTGGAAGGTGTCACAGACGGACTAGCGCAATTCATAGAACTGTGTGTTTGTGTCAGTGTGTCTGTGTTCTTGTTATTGCGTCATTCTCTTTATTTCCAAAAGAAATGTTGTTATCTCACAACTGGCTCCTACAGTCGCCTCTGTATATCATCAGTTTAACGACATTATAAAATTTCCGCGGCAGTGTCATCATCTCTGCCCTTTACGGACACAAACCTATCGCAGACCAACTTATTCGAACGTATATAATTGCTTTCAGAAACATCAATCTAATCAAATTCCCAGAGATTTTGAGTAGCACTTTATATGAGATAATTGTTTAATTACCTTCCAATTACAGACCATAATTGATTTGGTTATTACCTGGATAACTTATGAGGATAAATAAATTCATATATATTAGGTGACATGTATTATGTGTGAATGCATATACTGGGTGTAACTGCAAAATTGTCCAAATCGTGTAACAGCATAATTGCCCATCTCCAAAAAATTTTAATATCTAAAAAATCACTAAACTAATTGAATTTCATTTTTCCAGGTTTTCAGATAAGTTGTTTAACCATTTTGACACCATTTGCAGATAGAATCCCTGAAAAATACTTTGAGTTGTTCAGCTAGAAAGAGAACAGAATAATAGTGTTTTATGTCAATCCCACTGTCATCTCAACTGAGCAATAGTCGGAGGAAAAACATCATTCAGGCCTTCAGTAATAGTACCAACATTCATACTCTGGCTTTCATCTTCAAAGTCCATTCAAGAACCACCAAGAGGATGGGGGATAAGTTTTAAAAAGGGTGAACAGTAGAGAGGAAAACAGGATCAAGGGGTCACAAGAGGAAAAGGGATCATTATTTCAACGTAGAGCTAAAGAGATCAATTAGAAAAGATCCAACTCAACCCATAAAACGTTTGGCACGTGAGACAGTAGATCAGCTATGACAGTTCAAAGAGCAGTGAAAAAAGACTTGAAAATGAAATATTACGTGAAACGTGTGAGGAATCTTGTTACTCCAAGACAGAAAGTTAGAAGGATAGAGAATTAGTTGGAAAATCGCTCTGGAATTCAAGGCTTAATCTAACAATTGGACAATTTTGCTGTTACACGATGTGGACAATTTTGCCGTTACAACCGAGACATGAATGCAAGATTTACTCGTTTTTCTTTCTTTGTTGTATATACATTTTCTGCATTTATATTTACTCTAGTTTCTGTACATAAATTTGTCAAAGAGCGTATGTATATATATAAATGTACATAGAGAGAGAAAGAGAGAAAGTGTCGGTGTCTGTGTGTGTGTTGATGCATCTGAGTGTGCATGTGTGTGTGCATGTGTGTGTGTGTGTGTGTGTCTGTCTGTGTGTGTGTGTGTGTGTCTGTGTCTGTGTGCGTGTGCGTGTGTGTGTGTGTGTGTGTGTCTGTGTCTCTGTGTGTGTGTGTGTGTGTGTCTGTGTGTGTGTGTCTGTGTGTGTGTGTGTGTCTGTGTGTGTGTGTGTGTGTGTGTGTCTGTGTGTGTGCGTGTGTGTCTGTGTGTGTGCGTGTGTGTGTGTGTCTGTCTCTGTGTGTGTGTGTGTGTGTGTCTGTGTGTGTGTGTGTGTGTGTGTGTGTCTGTGCGTGTGTCTGTCTGTGTGTGTGTGTGTGTGTGCGTGCGTGTGTGTGTGTGTGTGTGTGTGTGTTGGCTGTTTGTGTCTGTGTGAATGGGAGAAAGCGAATGAATGGAGAATGCAGGCCGGTTGTTTTTAGCGCCATATCAACCTTTCTGGATTATTTAATACCGAAATCTAAATATTTAGTATACAATTTTACATTATTTGTTTAGATAATAATGGTGTTACTGATACAAGTCTTACTAATTAACCCATAACTGCGGGAGAAGAGGTGTATTCATACCTTTTCCAAGGCTATTTGCGCGTAAGTGAATATAACGAGCGCAATTATCCATTACACCACCCGCACATACACGCTTACAGCACCTGGTATTCCCAAACAGTCACTCATCTAAGTACTGATCAACCTCGACGTTGCTTACGTTCGGTGTTCATACGAGAACCAGTGTTTCAACGTGATGTGACCGTAAGTCTATTAATGAATGTGTGAGGGTGGAAGAAAGTTAATGAGTGTGAGAAAGAGAGTCAGTGAGTGTGTTTGAGAGCGAGAGATAGAGAGTGGATGAATGTGAGAAAACAGAAAAGGAATGTGTACGAAAGAGAGAGAATAAGTGTGAGAAAGTGAGTAAATTTGAGAGAGAGAGAGAGAGAGTGTGTGTGTGTGAATGAGTGTGAGAATTAGAGTGAATCATTTAGATAGAAAGAGAGTGAATGAGCGTGAGAAAAAGTGTGTATGTGTGAACGAGTCAGATGGAGAGAAAGAGAGACAATAATAATAATAAAGTTATTACTTTGCCAAGAATACAATCAACCAGGATATTTCCAGTTGATAAAGACTTCAAGGCAAACAGTCCCTGCAAATAAAGTGTTACGTATAAAGTGACAGAGCAAGGGCAATTATTAACTATTTATTTAAAGTAAAACAGTTCACTTACATTTTTAGAATCTGCCTTCTGAGGTTCATGGAAGTTTCAGCCAAACAGCAGCAGATTTTATTGTGAACCGAAGATATTTTCACATCTTATTTTCTTTTTATGATCTGAAATATGATCAGAACTATGAAATACGAATATATAGACACAGTGTGTATAGGAATAAACTACATGTTAACAGTCAGATACACGTCTTGATCATCCAACCAAATCTTGTTCTGAAGATCACATTCTGACGTAAAACTGACATTCTCAATGCGATACTGATGACCACACTGTCTTTATAAATACTTACCGCTCTCAATATTTAAAAGTTTAAATAATATATGTGTAAGTTTACGTTAGTTTTCTGTCAATCTTGCAAATATTAAATAAAGTGTTTGAGAGTATGTCCGTGTGTGTGTCCGTGTGTTTAATTGATTGATCTGTTTGTTTAACGGCATATCAACACCTTACGGGTCATTTCATGTCGAAAATTAATTTTCTTGAGAGCTTTGAAGTAATAAAAAATTTGTTATTCTGCTTTCCCATTTGAATACATTGTGAATGATACTCAAATTCTTTTTTCATGTACATGTTCTTGTGGACACAATTACTAGAGGTGATGATATGTGTTATATATTGTAGCTTTTCTTTTACAAATTGTAGGATATTATATGGATTAATGTCATGAAAGAGTTCTTCCATGTTGGTTGTTTAGTTGATTTTGTTTGGCGACATATCAACACCTCTATGGGTTATTGAATGCCGAAATCTAAATATTTTGAACACAATTTTATGCCTTCAGTTAAATATATTTTGAACGCATTTGCATTCTTTCAAAAAATGTATTGTTGGGTCATTTTGCTATAAAATGTATTGTTCGCAATTTTACTATACATAAGTATTATTACTATAAGTAGATATAATGTATTTTTATACTTTCATAATGTTTTGTTATTTTGGGGGGAGGGGGTCACTATTTACCCATAACTAGAACCCCTAAGAGGAGCTACCAACTCGGGTCAGGTTGGATCAGGGAAAACCAGCAATTAGACAGTTTCACGCTCCTCAAAACCACCAATCTCCCGATCAAAGGCCTTACTGCCGGATATAGTTGTAGTTTATTTTTATACCCAAGACTGTGTTGAGTGTACGTACGAGAGATTGCTGAATATTTATCGGCTTGATTAAAAGGGTACTAATAATAAACAATGTTTGCTCATTTGGTTAGACTGTAAGCATATATGCATGTGTGTAAATGTATGATTGTGTTTGTGTGCGTTCATGATTGCGTATATGTTTTTACGTGTATGCAAGTGTATGCTTGTGCGTGTGTATATATGCATCTACATATATGTCTACGTGTGAGTGCGTGTGTTTGCAGTTTATCGTCTCGTGTGTGCATTCTTCACAGCAAATTTCGATCATCTCCGCTGAATGCACTTCTTCCTTTTTTTTCCATTTTTTTCTTTTCTTTTTTTCTTTGTTTATTCTTTTCTTTTTTTCTTTGTTTTTTCTTCTTTTTTTGTTACTTTTTTAATAATTTATTTATTTTCCTGCTTTCGCTAATCTTCATTCCAATGTCCTTGACATTATGTCATTTGGCGGCTTCCATACTTTTTTCTCAACTAATCCTGCGTAGAAGTCTTAATCACTTGCTTCAGCGTCGCATCTAAAGTAGTGATTCGGATAGGCGCGTGGGTGAAAGGAGAGGCGAGGAGAGACTGGGAACTCAGCAGGGTAGGACAGTGACGTGTCTCGCATTGCTGGCGAGTATTTAATACACAAGCCATCATTTCGATAACTTAAGGTTTTTGATTATTAAATGAAGAAACAAGAACAGTTAAAAGAGCATTGCAAAAGTCGGTGTAATATTAATAACAGTAATTTTACTGATGTAAATGGTAACACTGTCTTTGCGGCCATAGTCATAATTACGATGGTACAAAAATAATATTCAAAGAATAGTCTGTTATGTTATCGCTTCTGACCAGGCATCTCGACTTTAGTCACTTTCGCACCGACATGATGTAGCTTCCCTTTGTCTTTTCTACAAATATTTTCATGGCAATTGTTCTGATGAGCTAATTTCCCTAGTGCAACTGCTGCATGAATTGTATCCTACTTAACCGTTATACTATTAAACTAGCTAGATTACAACTATCCGTTATATCCTAATAGTTTCCTTTCTCGCACTTCTCGCTTGTGGATCTCCCTTCCGATTTCTTGCCTTCCTGCCAACTACAATCTTCAAAACTTCAAATGTAACGTCAATCGAAATCTTCTGTCTTCCTGAAACCTGTTCCTTTATTTTCCGAACGCCACTTCTCTTCACTAAAGTATCCTCATTCTCTTTCACTAACTGTGAGCCGCTGCGTTATAGTACTATTATTGCTTTGCTTGGGGTAAGAGGATTAAAATAAAATATCTACTTGTAATCAGTAGAAACATGGCGAACAATAACAGAGCAGTGCTAAAAATAAGATCTAGATGAGGTATACCTAGACATAGACAGTTGGACGAGAAAAGTTTACCCCCGTAGATTAAATAAAGGTTTCAGTTCAGAATCCCCTATAAGTTATCTGGATTGATGAAACGTTGTGATAGCAACAACAATGACTAGGAAAATAGTCCGCGTGTACATAGTGTAAATATTGTGAAATCTCTTTAGAAACAAAGAAAGGCGTCCCGAACTGCTAGGTAACATCTAATCTCCGGTAAATTTTGAACAATATCTTTTCAGATGAAGAAACTTGAAGGGACATAGACGTAGTTCTGCCACGGAATGGACTGAATATAAGGAACCTTTATGTAGAAAAGGAACTAAAAGTATAGTTACACATACAATCAGAAACAGAGATTGGAACTTTCTGGTAGAAATTATGAAGAAAAGATAATCTAGATAATTTAGCTCTCACAGAATTTTTTTTGTTTTTTGGGGTTTTTTGCTTTTTTTGCTTTTTTGCTTTTTTTTTTTGCTTTTTTCGCTTTTTTTGCTTTTTTTGCTTTTTTTTTGCTTTTTTTTTTTGCTTTTTTTTTGCTTTTTTGTTTTTTGCTTTTTTTTTTTTGGTAAGCGAAACCGGAGGAAACGGTGAGGTACTTAACGCGTTTTGCTGTGAATGTATGACAAAACAATGGCAAAAAATGGATAGTAAATTGTATTTTAGCTAAAAGGGTATATATAGCACGTCAGGCTCTAGTAAATTGGCTAAATATATAGTACAACAAAAGCCAGTAAGTTGTGGAGAGCCATGATCACTCTTTCTGAAGGACATGTCACATATGGAGGAGAATCTATAGCGTAATCAAAGGCTTGCTACTGGTGCGAAATCTCGAAAAAGTTAATAAAAGGAAACAGTAAACCTTACATGAGATGATAAATGATGAAGTCAAAGGTGACATCAAATGATAATCAAGACTTAAAAAAATATTTAACGACACATAACCTATCAATGGGTTAATGATTACAATATAGTTAATGATCAAAGTTCACTTTTAGAAGTTATGGCAGCACAAAGCCGAAAATATGGGGCATCGAACTCACTAGTCAGTCATAACTGTCCGAGAGAGACAAGCTTGCTAATACATTACACCACGTCGAAGTGCCCCAGTGGTTTTCTAAGCGTCATTTAGACATGGCACGAGACCGAAAGTATGGTGCACCCAGTGGGGATTGAACTTACTACTCTAGTCGTAACTGATCTAGGGAGACAAGCTTGCTAACCACTGCATCACACTCGAAGTGCTCAAGATTTTAGCAGTTATGATAATAATTACGATTTCACCAAAATATGAAACTGAATTAGTGTTTTAGTGCCCGAGCATGATTGCAGATTATTTACACTGTTTATATTCGAACCATTGTCCTCATCTTCGCTGTTGTTGTTATCACAACGTTTAGGCCGTTGTGCTCTCCAGCCTTCCTCAAGTGTATACCGATCAATCTGGGTAACCTACAGGGATTTCTGAATTTAACCCTTCGCTTAATCTCCGGGGGCAGACTGTTCTCGTAACATTGTTCATGTCTAGGGATATCGTCTCGTTCTTATTTTATTTAGCAATGTTCAGTTGTTGCTCAGTTGTTTCCACAGGACCTAGTGAGTAAAAGAGTTGGCTTGTGAATTTGGTGACAACGTGGTTGTGAGTTCGATCTCTGGGTCGAGTAGAGTGAAATTGCGCTCAGTGGAAACTGGTGAGGAATAACTGAACAGTAATAATTAAAATAAGAACTAGATAATACGCTTGGACATTTGGCAGTGGAACGAGGACAGTGCCACCGTAGATTAGATAAACGGTTCAGATCAGAATTCCTTGTACGTTACCCAGATCGATATATATCAAGGAAGGTCGGACAGCACAACGACCAAAACGTTGCGATAACAACAACAAAGATGAGTCCGATTAAATAATGTGAAAAATAACTCCTCATCTCCAAAATTTAGACAAAAAAAATTGTAGATGTTAGTTTTTATGGCCAGCTGGCACAACGGCTGAGACGTTGTGATAACAACAGTAAAGATGAGGACAATAATCTGAATATAAGTGTAAGTAATGATAACTCGTCATCTGCGATCTTAGCTTTTCACGAAAATCAGTATAAATTAATAAGTTATGAATAATAAGTTATCGTTCATCTACAGGGTGGTCCAAAAGTCTTGTCGGCCCCTAACACTCACTTCCAAAACTGTGACAGCTCGTGTCAGCTATCTGAAATAAAAGAAATTATTATGTATGGGTAAGAAGACTTTCGGACCACCCTTTATTATAAAAATAAAAGATATATTTTAACATATGTTCCACTAGTAGAACAGTGGCCATTAGAATGTTAATACCTATATACGAAGGTAGGATTCTTACATTTAAAGGACACTGAATATGTTCTAGAAGCTTATATGTGTTTGATAATTATCTCCTACACTACTGGAAATCAACAGAAATACGAAAGAAAGCCAGAAGTAAATCAATTCGTCCTCACAAGATTTCTCAATAAAGATTTTTAATATTTTTTTTTGTTTTATTTGTTGTGTTTGGATTTTGTCATTCCTCTTTGTGTTCCTGGAAAATAAGGATTACTAAAATTAAATAGAGAAG
Organism: Acanthosepion esculentum; assembly: GCA_964036315.1. Classification (NCBI taxonomy): domain Eukaryota; kingdom Metazoa; phylum Mollusca; class Cephalopoda; order Sepiida; family Sepiidae; genus Acanthosepion; species Acanthosepion esculentum. The sequence goes on along the minus strand of OZ038477.1, from coordinate 63,682,491 downwards.
CCAATGTAATCCTTGCAGCAAAAAAATCATACAAAAAAAGAATAAAAGGGGTTTTAATTGAATGCAAGAGAAAAAGCTCAGTGTTCTCAGAAGTGGTTCAGAGATTTCGATGCCTGAACAGCATATAAAACAAAGAAGTAATAGTGCAGAAAAATCAGATAAGGAGCCAATCTTTACAGGCTAATAGGGGAAATTACAGAAGAACAAGAGTGTCTCGATGAACCTTATGAACAAGTTTGCCAAAAATTGTCTAATTCTTCTTACTGTTCTGTGTTGTTCTTCTTGCGAATTACCTGAGGTTATTGGAAGGTTTTCTTACAAGAGACTGTAATAAAGAATTCTGTCTTTGACCTCTTCACGTCTATTGCACAGTGACCATTTTCCCATTTCGCTTTTACTCTTCAAACTTCGTCATTTCTTATTCTCCCGTATTTTTCCTTTATCACTTATTGACTGTAACATTCTACCTTCATTCTACCGCACTTTTCTTTGCATAATTCTTTCGATTTAGCTGATATTTTATGACTATATATATATATATATATATATATATATATATATATATATATATATATATATATATATATATATATATATGAAAGTGAACATAGAAGTCAACACTTAGAGGTGACAGTCTGTTTCATGCTAGATGCAATCGTCAGGCAACGATTGCATGACGATTGCATCTAGCATGAAACAGACTGTGGCCTCTTAGTGTTGACTTCTATGTTCACTTTCATATTTACACACGCTCTATCTCTGATATTGAGCACTTTATCCCATAAATATAGCACACTTTAAGACTATATTTTTTCATATATATATATATATATGTGTGTGTGTGTGTGTGTGTGTGTGTGTGTGTGTGTGTGTGTGTGTGTGCGTGTGTGTGTCTGTGTGTGTGTGTATGGAACCCCGTTATAAAATTAAGTAAAATCACTAAGGTCTCTATTCTGTGCAAAAATAGGATCACACAGATATCAAGTCATTTTTGTGTATAAGCGGGTTAGCACGAGCTCCACATTCAAATTTCCACATTAACATTTATTAACCAATCCGCGATATTATCTCAAACATTATTCGAGCTTTCAAAAGAAGACGACATCCTTGTTGTTTGCTACAAAGTTTAAATGATCAATCCAGAAAACGATAAAAAAATATTTCCCTCCGAAAAATAGAAAATCAAAATTGGGAAATATATTTATTAACCAATAACCTCTTTTATATATATATATATATATATATATATATATATATATATATATATATATATATATATAAAGACATTTATGATATCTTTAACGTTCTTTTTATAGATACAAGTATTTAAACAAGAACGTTAAACATATCATAAATGTCTTTAAATAAATTGTCGAACTCTGTCCAATTCAAAATATATATATATATATATATATATATATATATATATATATATATATATATAATGGTACGTTTCATTATATTTATTGAGATATTTTTAAATGTTTTGTAGGGAAAAATAAATGATTTTGTGCGTGCAAATACAACATGCTAACAGTCTGCTGTAATAAAGTATAAAATCATATATTGTAACTTTAACCTTCAAAAGAAGTTGAATTTACAAAAGCAAAAAAAATACTATTACATTTGTAATAGTGAGTACAGTTGCAAATAAGCAAAGTAACTGATATAAAGCAATCAATAATTTACAATAAATAGTGAATGAATTCTTATAAATAATTACAGTAAATGCAAACAAAGCAAAATGTTTCACTGAATATTGCTAGGAGTATACAACAATAAACAGGGGAAAAACTGAATGTATTCGAAAAGAAACTGATATTTCAGCAAACCGTATAGACTACCATACATAACAAGCACAAGAAGAACATAAAAAGTATAAGCAACAATTGTTTTAAGTCTAGCGAAGTCATCCAGCGCCCTAGCCATCTGGTAGATTTCACTGTCATCTTCCATCCGTAATACGGCTGTATTAGGTGCAGGGCAGTTTTTTGACACATTTAAAACTAAAAAAAACGTCGAATACTAAGGCAAATACAGTATATATTATACATGCATATATATAACGTATTTGACTTAGCACACATACAATACAGAAATATATATATATAAAACATTTTAATTTATTTTTTTTATTTTTAAAGTATATACATATATATATATAGTTATAGGGTTAGGTAAATGAAATAAACTATATATTAGCAACCGCATACGTATATACATATATATATATATATATATATATATATATATATATATATATACATATATATATATATAGCATACATATATATATATATGTGTGTAGCATATATATATATATATATATATATATATATATATATTCACAAAAAAGACAAAAGAAGTTTTGGTATTTTTCAATTTTGTGGGGCATTAAAATGGTAGATTAATCTGTATATATATATATATATATATATATATATTTATATATATATATATATATATATATATATATATATATATATATATATATATAAAAATTATAATTTGTCTATGCGGATATCAGATGATAACCTGTATTCGTATTTGTACATGTGTGTCAGTCTAGTAGGAGATATGATGTTTTAACTTTTGTGAAGTCAATCAGCGTAGTGTGGTGGTATTCTACTTATCTGGAAATGTTTTTATGTCCATAGTGACTGTATTAGATATGTATAAGATAGATTATTTAAGAATGGATTCAATAAAGGATGTCGATGCAGTGTAATGTTTTAGACGTGTGCTTATATTTGATAATAATGTTATTATTCAGCTTTCAAAGAATTTTGCCTTAAAGAATTATGCTCTTTTTTTAATTAGTGTAGAGTTAGCAAAATCAAAGTTATTTCCAGTTTGTTTCTGTGTAATACGAGACAGTTTGAGTGATTGTCTAACCGTAAGTCCCCTTTGTGTTCGTAGATTCGTGTTTTTACACCACGTGATGACTCCCATTTTTGTCTGTTTTCTCTCAATATATATCCCTGAGAGGTAACGAATTGAAAATATAAATATAAACAGGCATAACACTGAAGAACACTTTAGAATTCCTGCAGCATTCACATTGATGCTGTCCTTTTCTGGAATGTTTTATAGGTCACAATCTGACTTAAACGTTATCAAATACACAAACACACGTAGGACATCAAGGGCAGAATAAGCTGTTGAAATGACATACCTCGGAAACAACGAAAAACGTCATTATCATATCGCTGCCAACATACCCTATATCAACGTGGCATGATAAGTTTTACTACTCTCCATGTCCTACAAACATTATACGAAAGTCAGTCCTACAGTGGACAAGGAAAATGGTTAGTATATTCTTAGTAAATCCCTTCAAATCCTTTTCTTTCTTCATGCATTTTCTATTCACTTCACACAATAATGATTATTCTTCCTATTTTTAAATATATTAACCGCAAATTCTTTTTCTTTTTTTCCCCCCTCTGTATTATTCCTATTATCTCTTCTCTTCATCTCTTACTCCCTTTTAAGTTTTCTCCGGAATGTATTTTTCCTACAGGATTCTCACTCAGACGCGCGTGCGCACACGTACATATGCGCACGCACTGTCTTTCCGTCTTGTTATATTCATTTTTTTCTGTATTTTGTTTTTCTTTATACCTTTTTATTTAAATCTGTTTTCTGAACTCCATTCACTTTCTCCTTCCGTTCTCAAAATTATAAATTTTTACTACAAAATTCCTAACTAGTGACTTTTTTTTTCTTTTTGGGGATGGAGATGGGATGTTCTTATGTTTTTTTCTGTTTTATACATTGTTCCCTTCTTCTTTGTCTTCATTTGTAGTCCTTCATTATCTCCTACTTTATTGTTAATAAACCATTGCCCGTCTTAGAATTATCTCTTTTCCCTCTCTCATTATTTCTTTCTCCCTTTCTCCTTTTCACTCACTTTCTCCCTTTCTCAATCTTTGTTTCTCTTTCTCCTCCACGTCTCTCACTATTTGACACTTTATTTATAATTCCTCAATAGTGACGTTTTTATTTATTTTTCTTGGTCTTTCGGTTTTCTCTCTATTTTCTTTATTAATAGCTTCTTCGCGTTCACTTTTCGAACTCCGTCACTTTTCCCACATTATTTTTAATAAAGCCTTCCTATTCTCAGAACACTCTCTTTCCATCTCAATCCTTCTCTCTCTCTTTTTCTCCCTCTCTCAATCTTCGTTTCTCTTTTACCTCTCACCTCTTTCTCTCCCCCGTTATATATATATATATATATATATATATATATATATATGAATCTTTGTTTATTTCACTACGAAATTCATTTTTTTTATCTTTTCCAAATTTTATTAATTTATTCTTTCTTCGCGTCCACATTTTCTATTCCTTCAGTTTTTCTTACTTCCTTGAACTCTCTCTCTCTCTCTTTCTTTATCTCTCTCTTTTCTCTCGTTCACTGCTTCTCTCCCTTTCTTCCACACTCTGCCTTTCCCTCTCACTCAAACTTTCTGTCTCTTACTTTTCCATTCTCTTCCTCTTCCTCTATTTCACACTTTATTTATGTTCATATTTCTCTCATTTTCTCTTTCATTTTCTTTCATCTTTCTTCGAAATGAAAATTATGGTCGAATGGTTTTGCACTCCGAGACTGAACAAAAAGCTTCCTTCAAGATTTTAGCAAGAAAACGAATCGATTTCATCTCTTTTCATTCCTTTCTCTTTGAATTTTGTACTTTTCAATCGAATTTCTTTAATTTAATTTTAATTAATTTTTTTTTTTTCAATTTTTAATTCGTCATTTCTATTCGCTAATTCTGAAGGGAACAACTTTTTGTCATTGTTTCGGATTTATTATTATTTCTTTCGAGAGATATTTCTTTACAGATTATTTAGTTTATCGAAAATGTCTCTATTTTTAGTTTGATCGATAAGTTATCCAATTCTTTTAGTTCAGAAGATTTCAATGCGTAGTGACGTTCCTCTTCGGGCGAAGATGTTTATTCTATCGTCGGCCAAGACAACATATATAAAATCAATTTCAGAAATGTCTTAAAACAAAAACAAACCAATGTCAATCTGAAAGTTTTGAAATTACAGGTGAATAAATAACACGTTTCATCAGTTGCGTATGTTTTTCCGATTTGTAATTGCAAAAATAGTTCACGGATCAAAAAGCATAATTATTAAAAAATAATAATTAATAATTTGAATAAAAGAAGTTATACTTCTGTATTTTCGTCAATGTTGAATAATTTCAGCAGATAAGATTCAAATACACTTTTTGACTACATTCACATTTTCAAAATTAGCTATTTAATTTAATACAAAACTAACCTGACCGTTGGTCTCGAAAAGTACTTCCAATCGGTTGTTGACTGGGACAGGAAATGGCTTGTTAAATTTAATGCCTCAAAAACAAAACTGCTCTCTATTACCCACAGAGAACCCTCCCTGCTTCCTATTAGAATGTCTGATGATCAACTCTAAGATTGCACCTCTCTGCGACTGCTTGGTCTCACACTGTCCGCTGACCCGAGATGTAAAAAATACATTGAATCAATAGCTTCATCTACCGAAAGTTTTTCTCGCCCGAGTCCATCCTTCAAATCTATAAATCAACCATTCGCCCTTGCCTGGAATACTGCTGTCATATATGGTCTGGAGCCCCCGCTGTTCGTCTTAAGGTCCTCGACAAAATCCAGGGACGGATATGCAATGTGATTGGCCCTGATCTGGCATCTCGTTTACAATCGTTCTCTCACAGAGATGCTTTCGCCTCTCTCTATCTTTTCTACAAATACTTTCACGGTAACTGCTCCGTCGAGCTACTTTCACTAGTTCCTAAACTGCATGAATTTAAACGCGCTACTAGGTTGGAATCTCAGTCCCACCCTTTCACTATCGAAACGGTTAAATGTAGCTGTCTCTTCTACTTTAATAGCTTCATGTCTCGCACTGTGAAACTCCCTTTCTCTTACTTGCTTCCCTGATAGCAATAATCTCCAACTATTCAAATGCAATATCAATCGACATCTCCAGATGCCTTGATCTATTCTCCGTCCTTCTCTTCATCTTTTCCTTTATCACGCATCTTTACTATTGCTCCCACTCTCTGTAACTCATTGCGTGCTAGTGGTACTCCCGCCTTGCTTGGGGTGAAAAGCTTTAAAAAAAATCTGTATTAATCGAGGTAAAGAGCAAAGTATTAAGAGTCTTTCCTTGCAGTGAGTGGTATTTAGTATTTTGCTAGTACCCACTAATGTTAATAGTTGTATTTTGGTTGTTTGGGATGCTATGATCTTATGTCCAAAATGATGAAATATACAACAAATAACTAGGCAGTGAAAATCTGTTTTGCACTCAATAACCTTTATATAAGTTTCTCTCTCAAGTAATTCATAAGAGGAGTATTCTGAAGAATATTAAGACACTTTAGTTGTATGGTTCATAAAATCTGTAATTGTGCAGAGTCAGGGCAAAACCTCACCCTGCCTATGATGGAGGTGAAAGAACCCGAGGAGGTAGTTTCCTTTCAATTCAATTAGTAACTGGCTTTGAAAATCAGAACTGCAATAATGATTAGCCCACAGATCTTGACTAAGTACAAATTTTAATGGTTGTCTTTGCAGATTGTATAGAACAGGCTGATTTTTAAAAATATTCTTTTCTCATTCAGGAATCCTTGAGAAGAACAATGTCAATATCTGCTTATTCATAAAATATAAATATCAACAATAGTCATGAATGTAAAAATGGATGGGAGTGTCAGTCATGCCCCATTTTTCAAATGTCATTTATTTGTGGGGGTGTCAGCTAGGCCCACTTCTCAAGCCTACTTTTTTGTTGTTTAAGGGTTTCTGTATCCAACTGGGAATAAAAATGTTTACAGGTAATCAGTATTTTCTGAATAATATTCTGTGAATGCTGAAAATAAAACTGAAATATTAACATTATATATTAAATATTAATATATTAACAATATTAATATTTATAATAAATATTAATATAGTAACATTATTAATATTTATATTAAATATTAATATAGTAACATTATTAATATTTATATTAAATATTAATATAGTAACATTATTAGAGGAGGCATGGTGGAGTAACGGATAGCAGCTTGGATTGAGGAATCGGAGAGCCAAGTTCAAATTCCAGGAAGGGTAGTGTGTAAAGATAATAATAAGAGGCACCGCTGTAACTTAACTTCATAGGAATACTCAAACCTATATAAGTTGTGCTCTCGGATTCTGGAGAGCCAGATAGAACACCGGCTAGGTGTTGTATAGCCCCCTCATACTGGGAGGTCAACGGCGCCAATTCGATAATAATGTTGCATGTCGACATGTACTACCTATCCAGTTGGGGTCGTTCCCCTCACTGAGGAGCCGTTTCAGACACGAAAGGTACGGACCCGATATACCAAAAATATGAAGACAAATTGAAAAATCCTATCAGAAACTGGCACGAATTTCGAACCATCTGACATTCCTACACCGATGCAGAGACCTACAACTCATCCCTTCCGGCTTGGCACCAAGACTTCCCGCCAATTCAAGGAGAGTCCGCCTGGTCGCAGAGAAAGCGGGACATGCCCTTGTCTGAGAGAGAATCCAGTACAATCGTTGGATAAAACAGAGACTACAAGCTCATATCTCCCAGAGACTCGAGGATTTCTTCAACATTCTTCTAATGAAGAAGACCAGAGAAGGATCCAAAATGACCTGGATAAAACCTTCAGATATGAATTCGATGTAGTCAAGGCCCGCCAAGTACAAAAATAGATTGAAAGATCAGAAGGTGACGCACAAGGTCCATCACCCACCAGTGAAAGCAGTAGTCAACAGCAGCCAATATCAGTGCCTCTGAGGAGTCAGTATTGAATAAGGGCCTCAACTTCGCCACAACCATCAAGCGAGTGCCATACTTGGACATCATTACCAGAGTCGATGAGGTGGCCTTGAACATCCCTCAAGCTCTGGCGGATGAACTGAGATGAAAGGTGAGACAGACCTTGGAGAGGGCCAAGCCACCCAGGTCTAACATAAGAAAACTGGAGAGGCTGGCGATTGGATCTCTACTGAGGAACGAAAACATCATCATACTACCGGCTGACAAAGGCAATGCGACTGTAGTGATGGACAAATCAGATTATACTAGAAAGCTGGAAGACCTCATTAGCAACGGTAGCCACAGCAAAGTAAAAAAGGATCCTACTATGAAAACGAAACGCAAACTGTCACAGATACTAATCAAGAACAAGGATCACTTCGCACCTAAGACGTATAGGCAGTTATCGCAGCGTTACACCAAGCTACCTCACATATACGGTCTCCCTAAGATTCACAAAGACGGTATACCGCTCAGGCCGATTGTTACTTGCCAAGGCTCTGTGTGCCACCCTCCCCCTCTTGTACCCGCCTATCCCAAAACTGGGATAGGCTGGTACAAGAGGAGGAGGTGGATAACAACACTCAGAAAACAGTCTGCTTGCCTTATGTGAAGGGGTTATCAGAGACAATGCAAATGATGTGCGGTCCATATAACATCAGAACCTTCAAAAGCTTGACGACACTTCGCAGATATCTCTCCCGAGTAAGACCCTCCATAGAGGAGAATATGACTGAAGACTGTGTGTACGCTATCCCGTGCAGCTGCGGAAAGAAATATAAAGGAGAGACAGGCCGAGTCCTTAAGGTGAGGCTTCAAGAACACCAGAAATCTGTAACACGAGGGGAAGTGGAAAATCAGGCGTAGCTGACCACATATGGAGAGAGAAGGGAGATCATCGCCCTCTGTGGGATCAGGTTGAGATCATAGACAAGGAACACCATTGGAAAATTCGTAAACTTAAGGAATCAGCACATATGCTAGGCCACAAAAATTTCCTGAGCCGACCAAACAAAGAAATTAATACAATATGGGAACCAGTAATAAGGAATGCCAGAGAAAAGCGGTAATAACAACAAAGTTGCAATATGAGCTCTGATAAAAACATAAAAATGATAACAGCAAAAATTGCTATATGAACACTTGTAAAAATGGTTGCTGAAGACATTAGGTTTATAATACTCAGAAATGCATACACAAATGCCCTCAAGGACACACGGCACAGTGGATAAAGGTGTTGGTTAGATCCAGTGACAGGACCCAAAGAGTGTGTATTCAATACCTGGTTACGGCAGTGGAGAACTTTCAGAGGGAAATTAACAGGAGATAACTGATAACTGACATCCATGGAACGTGAAACTAGAACAGTCTACCCCAGTGAGCGAAATAATGGGTTCAGTTCGACATTCCAACCACCTGAAGAAACTGGAGCGTACAACAGCCGAAACGTTGTGATAAACACGGTGACAAAGATGAGGACAATAGACCGAATAATGTAAATAATGTACGAAAGAGAATATATCTATATTGCTTGACGGTTAAGACTCAACTCACAGAAAAACCATTCTCTATCTATCATTCCCACACAAGCTCAGACAATTGACTTCCTTATTATCTCTTACATCTGACCCCGAAGGTCAACCTCCGAGGCTGAGATACACTTCCCTCTAAAAATAATACCCTGCTAAACTATTATTTAACATTGGTTGCTCATGCCAAAACGACACGAATTGCCCGGACATCATACTAGGTGATAGACAGATGGGAAACATTTCATATCCCTGGATCTACTGCATGATTATACGCACCGTGGACAGCATATTGGCTGACATCTTCACTCCACAAGCTCTTATCTCTTGTAGCTATTAGAAACGTTTGTCTCTTTGACATACCTCCTACTTCACCGTTCCGCCAGCCATTCACACAAACTCGCCAGGTATGTCGCCCGCTTCCCCCTGTTCCATTCGCCTTCCATATGTCCTTTTATATGCCCCCTTCCCTCTTTATATGTCTATGACATTTAAGCTCGCTCTTTCTGATTCTGAGTAGGTGACATTTTTCACACGGTTTTCCTCTACACTTATTCGTTGCTTGTTCACTCCGTTCGTGATAATTTCAGTATCCTTCTGTAGAGTCACATTTTTGTTACCCCCGGGCTTTTTCATATGGCAGAATTAGAGAGTATATAGTAGTTCAGCAATCTTTGTTTTTCTAACTAATTTTCCCTGTCTCTTTTGCCCTTCATGCTCGTGACCGGATGCATTTGACTAGAATTTCCTGCGGTATCAAATTAAGTCCACATTCAATGGAGGAGATATCCAGCTGGTCAAATCCGACTTCACTAGCTTTCTTGAGATATAACAGCAGAAAACTCATCAGAGTGCCCCTGTTAACACCATGACACCAGAAAGTTGATACCCTCTCGCTAATCCAACGCTATTTTCATGGCATGCTTTCTAACGAACTACATTCCTCGGCCCCATCAATTCACATCTTCACTGCTATGATCGCTAACCACGTACACTGTGTTGACTCACATTCATTCGTTTCTTATTCCGTTGCTAAGGGTGAAATTCCACCCAAACTGCTTCTTCTCCAGAACTGTTAAATTTTCGAACAGATTACCGCTACAAACCTCTTCTAGTCTTAGGTCAACCGTTATCTATCCTTCTTTTCTTTTTTGCCATGTCCTTTCAGGACTTAAGCGATCATGGCTCTCCACCTCCCTCTGTCTCTTGCAGCTCTCAACAAGTTCTTTCCCTCTGCTACCCCCATCGGTAGACCACGTTTTGTCATCCACTTGTTTAATCCCGCTAGTTATGTCATGCGTTGTTTTCCCCTGTCTTTCTTTCCCTCTATTCGATCCATAAGTATCAGATTCTCCAGACCTTCCTTCCTCATTATATTCTCCAGGAACTTCAGCTGCTTCTTCCTGGTGTTAAGTATAAGCCTCCTCCTTGTTTGCAACCTCTCTAAGACCTCATCGTTGCTCACACTCTCGGTCCATGATATCCTTAGCATCCTTCTGTGGAACCACATCCCTGTCGCCTCGGGTCTCTTCTTCATCTTTGAGGAAATCGTCCAACATTCGCTGTCGTAAAGAAGGATAGATATCACGTAACAGCTCAGTATTTTTTTTCTTTTTTACCAAAGAAATCCTCCTGTTTCTTAATACTCTGCCCAGCTTTTGGAATGTGTCCTTGGCCATCCCAGTACGTCTACGGATCACAGTGTCGAACTTAACCGTGCTCTGTCAAGAATCTGCACAGATATATATCTTTCTGCGTCTGCTTGATTCTTCTGTTCCCGCCCTTCAAATCGCCATTCAGGCTCATCCTCTTACTGATGACCATGCATTCTGTCTTCTTGTAGTTTATGCTTAGTCCTTTCTTCTCACTCTCCGTTGCTACCTTCTGTATGAGATTTTGTAATTTCGTTTCCGTGTTTGCTATCAGTACCGTGTCATCTGCCCACATATATTTATAATATAAACCCGTTGATCCCTCTTTGTACGCCCTTATAAACATCTTTTAGTAATCCTCTATATTGAGTGGCTCTTGAGCCTTGTATTGGTTAAAGAATGTTAAAAGTAGAGCAACGTCTAACTGAAATTTCCTAACTTTTTGTTATTTGGTATTGATGAAAATGCTAAAATTAAACTGTTTCCAAATCATAAAAAATATAAAGGATAAAATTCATATTTGAAAATTTGATGGAAAATGTATTTCTGCCCCAAATCAATTTAAAGGAAAGTGATTTTGATGATCATTTTGTCTGAATATTTTTCTTTTCTGTTTTCTCCACATATTTTATGCAACTTCAATTATAAAGTGCCGAAAAATAAAATAGCTAAATGACCGATCAGACACTGGTGTTTTATCAAATATGACAGTCTTTAGCGATGATCTATCTTTATTTGCTATTCTGGCTGGAGAAATCTTTGCATCTTTTCTCGATCTTTTTCATCAATCTATAAAATATATAAATAAGATGCACAATTTGGTTCTGGCGTCCGGTTATGTTGGCTTGATGATTGGAAAGATTTTATCGCAATGGAGAAAAAATTGTTAAACTTAGAACTCACAAGCATTTTGTCTAGACCTATTACAATTCTTTCCAAATAAAAAAAATAAGATTCTTTGTCATAAACTGTCTCCAGGAAATCAACATCATTTCAACTTTGATTAAGTTTACTGAAATAGTTTATTTGCCAAATGCAATATCACCATCGTCATCGTAGTTATGGCTGTGGTCCTTACTAAACCTAAGAGAACATATACAGAAATAGAAATGAACAATAAAGAAAATCACATAGAATCATACTTTTTGTATTGTTACAAATTTTCTTCTTCATATTCTTACACCTCTGCGACGTTAGTTTGTAATAATTGCGGACAGAATTTTACTCAATATGCAATAAACGGATATTTTAATGAAATGGAATTAAACATCATTTAAAGGATTTTTAAAAATTCAAATTTAACAATCGAAATGATCTTAATAAGTTTGAGAGAATCGGTTCTCCCCAAAATAAATGTCCTTCGTCGATTGGTCACATAAGAACAAATATTTAGTTGATAACGAGGTGATTTCGATCGTCATTGGGTTCACCACACTTGTAGGCTAGTTAAATGCTTTTTAAGCGAAGTCCATTGGAGAATGTTAGAGGCACATAGGAGAGAGGCAATTTTATTCCATTGAACGCAGAAAAGAGTTTGGTGGCTGCCGGAAACTTCGTCCTTGCTGAGCTTTTCTTCTGCTCCTTTTATGCTTTTTTGCGGCTTGATTTTCTGATAAACCTCGCATCATCTTACCTATTTTCAATTTCACTCTGATATACACACACACACACACACATATATATATATATATGTGTGTGTGTGTGTGTGTGTGTGTGTGTATATATATATATATATATATATATATATATATATATACATACATATATATATATATAATTATTTATTTGAATATTACAACATAAATATGTTATAAAATCACGACAAAAGTAGCCATTTTGTTTCAACACTTCTTGTGTCTTGTCAAGTGATGATATAGAATATAGAATAAATGGTTTTAAAAGTTTCAAATTAATCAACGATCCTTAGCTAAGAGTAAACGCTGTTACATAAGCTAGAGTAGCCAATCAAGACACAAGTATAGGGTGATTCGAAAAATTTGACAACTAAGCAAAGTTATCATAGATATTAAAAGATTTATAAAATTTGAAATTAAAATTAAAAGTAAAAACTTAAAATTACCTATTTAGAAATCTAAATCAAATCTCTATTAAGTTTTAAATTGTAGAATTACCAAGGAGAAAAAATATAAAAATAAAAATAAAAGATATATATGCTATTTAATTTGTATTTTCATTGAAATTATGTTGAAAGGGATGTTCAGAATCCCAGACAGAAATGTATACACTTTAGTTTCATTTCAACATGTTAGTCGCCTCTCACGCGAAATCATTCGAACACACGCATGTTAAGCGCTTAGACGTATTTAGATATATACACACACATACAAAAAATCAAACCACACATAGGCAAATGCACTTTACTTACACATACACATCGATACACACAGGCACATACATCTACATTCAATATGATCTAGACGGTCAGATGTCGAAGCTATTCGTGGCTTAATATGTTATTAAACGAATTTTAACTTGAAATATAGCTAAACCGGTCAAATATACATAGATAAAATTTAAACAAATAAATATAAATATATATATATATATATATATATATATATATATATATATATATATATATATATATATATATACATTTTTAAAAACATATAGTTTTCGACACATTACAGACAAAAGTAAATAACCACCTCCACATATAATTGTACGCTCACACATCCGCATATAAATCAATACATGCACCCGCATACACACATATATGCATAATAGGTACGCATATACAGACCTACGCACATAAACATACACATAGATAAGCACATATAAATATTGACCCATACGTCGACGCAGAAAAGTAAATAAAGCAAGTGAAGAAATATATATAAAGATGCAACTATATACAAGCACACACATACATACATACACATCTAGATGTACATACATAAGCACGTATACATATATGCATATAAACTAAATATATACATAGACATTTACAAATACAAATGTATACATGAAAAATTAAATAAACGTAAATTAAAACGATATGAATATAAAAATGCATATACACATCCGCTAGTACATATATATACACACATACATACGCAACTACACATAGATATACACACATACATACATATATATACACACATATATATCTACACACATACATATACTTACATACATACACACATACAAACATACATATTCACAAATATATATACGTATATATATATATATATATATATACGCATACACACATACATATACAAACACATATACATATATACATAAACATGTAGACACATGCATAAAAAAGGAAACAGAAATAAGCATACATAGACCAACTTATATTCTAATAATATTCCAACAACATTATGATAAAATATATTAAAAGTTTATCATAATTTAAGAAAAGAACAACAGTCTGTAAGCAATTAAAGGTTCCTTATCAACAAAAGTAGATTTTAGTTTGTACCTATGATATACTCCAAGACACTAAAGCATACCTACAAATACACATAGAATGACACACAAACATATATACATAAATATCTAATCATATATAAATACCCATATCGACACATCCAGATATACAGTACACAAACAGTTGAGCGCACACATATAAATACCCACACATACATATAAATGTACACCCATATACATACACATATACACATACATATACATATTTAAACATACATATATATACATATATATGCATATATAAACATATACATACACATAGAAACATACATACTACATATACACACATATATGCACACTCACACATACATATACATACATATGCATATGCATACACATATCTACACATACACAAGTACACATATATATCTCTATATACCGAAACATATACTTACACATTTAGTGGTAGACACTTACCAGAATTTACACCCTTACTCGTACACATAAACAGGTTAACCTATGATAGATGCCAATATACACAACCATATACCTTCATAAAAAAAAAAAAAAAAAAACACATACATATACCCCTATATACACATATACATATCCAACAGTAGAAATAACTCTACATAACATACAAATATATACATCCAAATACAGACACGTATGATACTTTGTAAGTACCCAGTACACATTCATATCGATAAGGCGACTATCATGCTAAAAAGGTAATAGTCTATTAAGTTTAATTTATCATTATCATAGAAAGTATATGATTTCTATACTAAGTTAAATTTAAACCGATGTTTACAGTTAACTGTTAGTTCATATCTTTGATTTAAAAGATCAGTCTTATTTTTAAATCTAATTATTTCAAGTTTCTCGTTAAGGCATAGGTAACACGGGGCATATAGTGAGTTACATGTCTGGGCCTTTCTAATTAATTTCCATTTAACCTTAGGTGTTTTATTTTTCTCTTTTAGACTCCAAAAGTATTTGGATAATGAAGTCATATATTTATAGTTATTATTATTAAAAGATTGCAGATGACCCCGCCAGCGTTCCTTGAATGGTCTCATGGTGCAACCTATGTAGAATTTCTTTATATTTGGATTTTCTAGTGTTGATATAGTACTGAGATAAACTACAGAGCTAGTTAAACAATTATTATTTAGTGGACAATTATTGGGATTCCTGCAGTTACATGATTTATTATTAGTGTCATTTTGCTTAATGTTGCTTTGCGCAACCTTGTGGGTTGTCAGGCTCTCCGAATTCATATACTTGCTGAATATACTATTGCTATGTTTTTTAATTATTTTCTCTAGGTTATCAGCACAACTATAGCTTAACTTAAGAGTATTAGAGTTAAATATTTTACTGAGTGAGTTGGTTCCAGATTTGGGGAAATGTTTTTTAATGAGGTTTAGAAACAGGTGCCCCAATTTAGTTTTAACCATAATGTTAAAAGGGGGAGTATACCATATGATTTTTCTAGATCTCTTTCTACCATTATTGTTGCTATTTATAGGGCTTTTATATTGAATATTAATATTTTTATATCCACTATTTTTAAGTGCAGAATTGTAAAGGTCTCTATGCTTATTAAAAATACCTCTGTTTGAAGAGTTGTTACTGATCCTACATTCAATAGAATAGGGTATGTGTTTGATGATTGCAGGGGGGGGGTAGAATTTGGATGAACGTATATTTGATTGGAATTAATTTTTACATATGGTTGGTATGTGTTGCTAGTGAGGTCTAGGGTGACGTCTAGGAAGTCTACTTGTTTAACATTAGTGGAAACTATTACTCTGAGACCTAGATCCTTAAATACCTTATGTATCATTTTTCTAATACGATCTACTTTAATTTTAGTGGAATTCTTAACTACTAATAACCCATCGTCCCTATATAATCCTACACTATCAGAATCTAGGCAATCAAATGCACTTAAATTATACAAAAGAAATAATCCAACAAGATCAGAAGCTTCAGCAGAATCCAGAGAACCCATTGAAATGTCAAATTTTTCGTTACAGGACTTTTTGGTCCACTGTTCATCTTTGTAGATTAGAACCGAATTTCGGCACTCCATGATGGTATTCACTTCTCTTTCAGAAATGTTGGAGTATTCCCGAGCGAAATCCAGGGCCAAAGTGAACAGATTTTTGGATATAGATGGATAATAGTCTGTAATGTCAAACTGTATGAAGGTACATTTGTCCTTATATCCGATGTTGGTAAACCAGTTGATGACATCCGCAGTGTTAATCCATTGTAGTAGTCCGAGGGTTTTCTTTATGGAGTGGTTGGTTCTTTCCAAGATGTTCTTACTAATCCTGCCGATTTCCGGTCTAGTTGGGTTTATAATCCTAGTTGATGGCTTAGATCTGAAATCGGGTTTGTGATCTTTTAACAAGATATAGGCTTCTTTATATTGTAATTTGCTAACTCGATCACTGATCTTTAGTTTATCAGTAATTGATTTACTGATAGAGTTAATTTTATCAATTTGGTTAAAATTGTCCGTATCAATTTTTTTGTAACTACTGGTTAGACTATTTATTACTAATTTGTCATAATTCTTAGGGGATAATTTATAAAAGTTCTGCTCTACACTGTATTGAGCACTCTTTAAAGAATATTAATTGTTGGTTATTGGATTTCACTCCGTATATACCAATCCTAAACTTGGGTATATATATATATATATATATATATATATATATATATATATATATATATATATATATATATATATATATATATATATGTATACTGTGGATTTAGCCAGGTAAAGACATTTCCTAATTACGAATAATCCTTCTCACATAAAGAGGAAATTCCATCAGAAATTGTTCTTTCTTAGTTTTTCAATCTAATTTTTAGAAAGTTGAATTTGCCTTTCGACGAGACGTCGTTAGAAATTTGAGTGTCGATATCATGGTAATCTGCACGATCCTGTAATTTAAATTCTCTGCACTAAGGCAGCAAAATGTCTTTACGGCAAATGTTATTAAAGACAACAGACATTTTGTGTCGATTAATTTTATTGATCGAATTTTCCAAATTACGAACAATCGTTTACAGATAATGAGAAAACTCCTTCAGAAATTGTCCTTGTCGAGTTTTTCTAAAATCAAAATTCCGACATAATCTCGTTGCAAAGCAAATTCAACTTTCCAACAATTATATTTAAATCTCGTAAAGGAAAATTCCCGGGGACATTTTCTCCTCATCTGGCAAGTATTATTAGCAATTTAGAAAAAGACGATCGATAAAATTAATCTACACAAAATTTTTATTGTCTTTAATGACATATGAATAAAGACAAAAGGAATGTTTTTTCTTTACCAACGTTTTTTGTTGGCGGATGCTAATTTATGTCATTCTCGGTAGTGTATCTGTACTAATACTTTAACAGTTTACCTCAAGAATATTTTTGAGCGTTCTTAAATTTGAAAAATTTGAAACCCAGTGATATTTTCACTTCTGTTTATAAATATATATACAAAATAAAATCTATATATTTACCTTGATAAAGTCCATCAGAAGTAGACACGCGTTGCTAAAGAAACGTTTTCCTTTCATCTTTATCCATATTGTCTTTTAGCATATATATTTTATTTATATCTGAATTTTTACACACACACATTTATTTATTACATTTATGTGAGAAGAGTGTACAATATTAGAAACTGAAGATTTCTTGATATATGTATACATAGAAATCTGAATGATGACTTTCCGTTTCACGTCTTAAGTCATAATCAGCCTATCTGATCGCTTGTGTGGTCTGATGTTCGTAAAAGACTAACTGCTATGTCAATAGTTGATATCTATATCTATGGCTTCGCAAACGAACATTTGACAGGATCTTTCAAGTGCGTTATAAGCTGTCAGCTGATCCTAATTGAGCGGGAAAGTTCATCACATTGAGTGCAGAAAGGAGCTTGGTAGCCGGTTGAAACTCCGACCTTACTGAACTACTGCTTTTCTTCCGCTCATATTTTTCATCTTGATTTTCTGATAGACCGCGAACGTTGCATCATCCCAACTGCTTTACTTTTCTTTGATAGTCGAAGAATACACGGGAGGCGAGGGCCATTTTCAATGTATTCTTATATCTCTTCGTTAAGACCTGATTTCACCAACAGCCCGAAACTAAATATTTTTCTAAAATTCTTCTTTGTTTAAACCGGTGGTTCCCAAACGGTGTGGCCTGTCTCATAGGTGCGGCGGAAGAGGGTTTCAGGTAATGGTTGAAAGACAATGAAAAATTTAGAAAACGGTTTCAAAACATTAATATGCCAAAAATAAATATGATTTCAAAATTTAAAATATTGTTATGGATTATTTTTAATTGCATGCATGAGTCCCAGTATACATAGTAATAAATAATTATTGGCCGATTTTATCATTGATATTTTTGTATTATATCAAGTATTAAGAATATAGCAGCTAAGGTCCACAAATTAAAGGAGAGAGTTATCAATGATAATGTTCAAATTTCGAAACTGTGGTTGTATCCTTTTAACCCTCTGTCTGGGACTTTTTTGTCTTAGGGCTGCTTGCGCCTTTTCAACGGGACTCTCCTTTGGTGAGGCGCGAGCAAATTTTCATTCCAAAAATGCGACCCAGAGAAAAAAAGAACCACTGATTTAAACAATGATCTATAATAGAAACGACGCCTATCTAATAACCACCTCAGAATATTAACATTACTGCTAATAGTCTTCTTCTTGTATGTTCCGCCTCCCTTCAGGACGTGGGCGATCATGGCTCTTCGCGATTTTCTATCTTTTGTATCTATTAATAAGCTGTGTCTTTTCACTATCCCTCCTGTCTTCAGTATGTCCTGTGAGTTTCAATTTTTCCAAGTCGTCTATCCACATTATGTGTCCCAGAAATTTCGACTGTCTCTTTCTGATTCTAAGTATAATTTTCTTTGTTTTCATTTTTCCTTAAAACTTCCACGTTACATGCATTTTCAATCCATAGCATACTTATCCTTCTGTAAAATCACATTACTGTTGCTTCCAATGTTTTTCTTTATCTGTGAACATATTGTGCAACATCCATTGCCATCAAAGAGATATAAAACAGTCAAGTACGCATTACTTTGTTTTTAACGAAATTTTCCTGTTTCTTATTTGAATGACATCTTTCCCTATTCCAATTGACTTGGGAATTTCGGTGTCATATTTTCCGTTCTCTGTTAAAACACTCCCCAAACATTTAAATTGTGATGTTGTTCCTCTTGCGGTTCTGTTTAAACTGTAAAATCCTATGATTGCTTAATTTTATATACGTTTGCTTTCATTTTAGAAACACGATAAATTAAATCGGCATAATTGTAAAACCAGAAAAAAATATCAAATGATTGATCCAGACGTTATCCTCGTTACATTTAAATAACTCAGCTGTCATCGATACATGTCTATATATCGCCATGTCTACAATTACTTGCGCGTTGATTCATGGCGCGATGTTAATGGTGAATAAAACACATGAAAATGTGCCAAGAGAATGAATAACGGGTGAAAATCGAGAGGAAATGAACTCTATAGAATATGTCGATTGAGAAAGAAAGAGAATGTGAGAAGGAGATATACCAAATGGTAATTTTATGGGGTTTGAATCTGGCGAATAGAATTCAAAGAGAGTGATGGATATTCTTCTATCACATACGGGAAATATTCTAGAAAAATGTGTTTATAACATCGATAAATCGGATCTTGCCGACGCGTTTTCTTACACACACGTGTATGTGTTTGTGTGTGTGTGTGTGAGAGAGAGAGATGCCTTTCAGTGTGAGGGTGGCATCTGGGTGTATACCTGGGGAGAAAGGATATTAT
The DNA here is from genome assembly GCA_964036315.1 of Acanthosepion esculentum. Classification (NCBI taxonomy): domain Eukaryota; kingdom Metazoa; phylum Mollusca; class Cephalopoda; order Sepiida; family Sepiidae; genus Acanthosepion; species Acanthosepion esculentum. Next base: position 63,662,190 of record OZ038477.1, on the reverse strand, counting down.
CGCTCGCTTGACAACATTTGTAAATGTTTTATGCGTTCATGCTTTATTTTCTGTGAAAATAAAAGCTCCGACATATACGTTATTTTTATATACATACACGTTGCGAGGGGTAAATTGAAGCGACTTTACATTTTTAATTTCGTGCATGCGAGTTGTTTGCTTTTGAATTTGTCGATTGCACAGTATAGTAATGGCAGCTCAGAAAACACGCTCTGATCGTTCTAATAAGAAAAGAATTATCGCATTTATTGATGAGGGTCTCAGAATCAACATGGAGGTCTACATCGTGCCTTGAGGAGGTAGTGCTGCTCTAGGTCAAGAAAATGTCTACTGGAAGACCCTATGTTTGACAACAGGACTCTGCACCATTTCACACAAGCAAGAGAACCCAATCATGGCTGTCGGACAATTTATGCGACCACAGTTGAACCAGAGACCAACAAAACTTTTTGTAACACCAAAGATGACCCGAAGACAAGGACAGGGCGGCATTCAACAAAATGAACGTGGAGACCATCCAGAAGAGTTGCAGGAGATTCGGAAGTTGTCTAGAAGCCGTGGTTGAAGCCAATGACAATTGTAGTGAATAAATTTACTCTTTACTATTTCAAGATATTTTTGTGGAATTTTGTTAAATATATCTGTTAAAATGAGAAGTCAGTGTTATTTTGATTTTTGTGTAATTTAGACAATTTATCCATAGCTCCCTATATATATATATATATATATATATATATATATATATATATATATATATATATATGTATGTATATATGAAGAAATATAGTCTGAAAGTGTGCTATATTTATGGGATAAAGTGCTCAATATCAGAGATAGAGCGTGTGTAAATATGAAAGTGAACATAGAAGTCAACACTTAGAGGAGACAGTCTGTTTCATGCTAGATGCAATCGTCGGGCCATATATATATATATATATATATATATATATATATATATATATATAATGTTCAGTAAACCAGGAAAAGTCAAAATCTAATTGATCGACTCAAGAGTTTCGTATCGAAACGATCATCATTGCCAGATCTTTGATAAATCTATCGAATTTATTATCAGATCTCATATTTATATTCTTTTTTAACGAACGAACGCTAATTTTAACGAACGAACGCTAATTTTAACGAATGAACGCTAATTTTAACTGACAAATTTCAAATTTGAAATACTTAACACGCTGGAATTTCGATAGAAACGTTACATTTAAATTTAAAACCAGTGATTTTGTCAATATCACTATAAATTCATATATAAGCAATAACCTGTAGATTAATTGAGAAAAGTAAAGTATAAATGCAACAACTCATAATAATTTCAATAGTTTTATCAAAGCCACTTGCCCTGACTAGCCCTGAACCGTTTCTTTTCATGATTTATTAAATAGTATAGATCCAGTTATCTATTGAGTGCTTTTTGGCAGAAGCTTTGCTAGCCGGAAAAATATATTTAATTATTTTTTTCTGGTCTATAGTCATTTCATTTGTATAATCCTTTAATTTCAACCGGTAATCTTCTTTTGAGGTAGCATTCATTGTCATTTAAAGAGTGAGTACTGTTATGGGGGAAACCCTGTATACACTTCTTGTCAAAATCTTAAGGTTAATCAAAATAAAGAAAAATATATCTTTTGCGTTATTAGACTCGACTACTTATTTGAGTAGATCTTTAAAAAAAGAAAAAAATAAGTGTATCCAAATTTACCCTTTTAAATGTAACAAATTTTTAAAATTTTTATTTTTCCTTTTCTTATTTTCATTTTACAAATCTCTACTGAAATCATACGTTGAGTCTAACAACGCAAATTGCATTTAAAATTTTAGACAGCAGTGTGTGTTTGTGTGTGTGCATATATATATATATATATATAGAGAGAGAGAGAGAGAGGCGGAGAGAGTGAGAGAGACATGAGTGTTCAATATTACTGACAGAATGTTTAATAATATGCATTGAACCCCGGATGATAACTATAACCCTAAACGTTCATCAGTCTATCTGATCACTTGTATGACCCGAGGATAGCTTTAAGCGTGAAACTAACAGTCAACATGGTGATTTCTATTTCAACACCAGGATCATTCACGTCTGTTAGAAGCTGTCAGGAACACTTCCGAAAGAGGATAGCCTGTTTCAACGTCCAGCTAAAAACAGTTTGACAGTAGTAGGGTTGGCGAGGACATAGCTTTGATTGACATCGTTTTCGAATTGTTTCGAAAACTATCAGCATATAGTTTGCCTAAGCTACAGCTTGTGCAGGTGGATGACGATGGGGACAATATTGATGGGCAACCCAGTTTTCCAAGACCACCCAGAGGTTACTGTATCGTCGAGAAAGGTGACGAGCAACCAGTTGCTCTGATCAAACTTAGATCAATGACCAAATGTCTCTCGTTTTCAGTTTTTTCTTCTCGGGTTTTTCTTATCCGAAACTGCGTTGCCACTCGAGGAGGTAATTCTCGGCGATATGTGTTACTAATCTCTTTAGTAGTATTTTATGCCGTCCTCATTCGCACTGGCATAGATATGTTGCTCTGAAATTAATATCTCCTATTTATTTGCCAGAAAACAAGAGATGCAGCTTGCACGATAACGCCGTTATTTAAAGCAGGTTTTCTGCATCAAAATAAGATATCGTTTCTCCATCGGTTATAAATTTTCGAGACACTCATCAATTCGTGGATTCACTGATCTGCAAGCTCACCTAGAACGTGGTTAGTCATACAGCGATGATGAAACAATTTACCTACTAACTGCGCTCACATCCGTTCTTTGGTCTCCATAAACAATCTGCATGCGTTGATGAATGTCAATGATTTTTCTGCCTGAAAGAATTCAATGACATATTACTATTTTCTAAGTAGTTTTATATCAGATGCCACGTAGCCACATCACTGTAACAATGCCAAAAGAGTTCTAGGCTGATTTTTAAAAGGTTCAATATCTAATTCTATAGCAACAACACTAGCATCTGACGGTGTGGACTTGTATGGAAAAGAAGGCATTTGATTCGAAGTTTCTTTAAGTGTTATCACATGCACACACACGTGCATTCTCAGATATACTATTTTACCTTGTTTTTTTTTTAAATAAACACTTGTATATCACAGATACAAACACAAAAACTGCATGTAAATACGCACAGTAAATCATAGATATACACAGGCAGGCATAGACAGACAATTATCTAGCGAAACATAAACACACGCAGTTTCCTGGACTATCAGCGACGCTTGGACAAAATTCTCACTGACGCACGAAATATGACTACAAACTCAAGTCGACACGAACATTTAATGTCCATTCTTTCCTCGATTCTCGCTCACTCGCATGCCATTTTCTCGTTAATATCCTTATGACATCAAAATATCTGCCATCTCTAAATCTGGCCCAATCATTTTAGGAATCATGTTTCTGTTCGACGTCTTTATCTGCGTGACTCTTTTGTTCGCGTTCAAACAAATGGAAAGCAGTTTGTTTCGTGCGTAGAAAGCGGAAGTTAGTGGACCGAACAAGAGTTTCTTCAGAGCCAAAAGCGTTCGCCTGTTTTAAGATCGCTGAATATTCCAACCATGTAGGAGACATCAAAGGCATCTCGAGTCCTAAAGAGATGAATAGATAGCATATTGGTGATAAGCACCTAAAGAGTCCGGAAAGGTAATAAGCATTGCGCGCGATTAAATCATTTCTTTCCTCCTCTCTTTCTCTCTCTCCTCTTTCTCTCACTCTATTCTCCTCTCTCTTACACACACACACACACACATGCACACATGGAGATTTGAACCTGAAAAGAATGATCGTAACAAAATAATGATAAACGCAGAGAATGAAAAGTTGAACACCATTTTTCCTCGTGACATCACGACGCCGAACGGCGATACCCAACAATGAACCAAATCGGCCGGTTGTAATTTTAATCGCTCATAACTTATGAACAAGTTTAATTTTAATGTTTTTTATACTATGGTGCACCCAATACAAGGCCAAAGATCTACTCGAAGTTAAAGGAGGCATTAAGACGAGTATATCATGATAGATAGAGTTTGACACTAGACTTAACGAGTTTAAATAGTAATCGGAAAGCATAAACTCGGGAATCTTTACTACAAAGTCAGGAAGAAGCCCTCCGAATGACCCCCACCCCTTACTAATGGCATACGAAAAGAATGATGATGATTCGACAGAGGGAACAAAATATGTATTTCATCTGAAATTTTAGCATATAAATACCGATAGAGGAGCAAGAGGCTACCATATTTACGTTTACGGGAATTTGAAAATTATTCATCGTCCACAAGGCAATGTAAACGAATTTAAAATGTTTGGAAAATGAGGATTTTGCTGTCCCTCCCACGATATGGCAGCAACAATCTACTTTTGCTGAAATCTGACTTTTGTAAATATAGAGCCCGGGAGAACACAAGCACAGACAAACCTCTAATCAACGGACTAATAGTGGGGATGGATGTTCCTTAAAGCCGATTGTCCGTAGATGGGAAGGGATTATTTTTGAGTTATAAAACCACTATAGTAACTGCCAGTAGTTATGATGATAATGTAAATACTATTTATATGGCATAAATAAATATATACTTAATATAGACATTAATCAAAATAACAAAAATAGTAGATTTCTCTAGAAGATACTTTATATAATGTATACTCGTCTTTGTGTACAATTGAAAGGGCAGCCACCGCCGCCAAGCGGTCACTTTGAGAACCAATATGACTCGTTCCGCTAAGCCGGCAAATTCTGAAATATATGGCTGACGATTTGGAAGTTTTTTTTTTTTGGGGGGGGGGGGGTCTGCAGATTATTTTTTTATTTTGCCTGCAGATTTTGTCCGTTGCATTCGAAGTCCGTTGATTGGGGGTCCGTAGATGAGAGGCTTGTCTGTACTTTCTGGAGCCGTACAAGGAGCCTAACATTTTTCCTGCCTCTCTAACGATGGAGTTCCACTTCAGATATGAGTTCTGTTTAAAATAAGAAACTTCTCCTCCTCCTTCTTCTTCTTCTTCTGCTTCTACGTTTTGTGTACCTTCAGTACGTGGGTGATCATGGTACTCCACAATTTCATGTCCTTTGTAAAGGTTGTCATCTTTGTTATCTCTCCTAATCCCTGTTCTGTCAACGATTTAAAGAAGCTCATTATTTAGGTCATGCGCTGCTTTCATCTGTCGCTCTTACCTTCAACATATCTTCTTTCCTCATTGTGCACCCAAGAAATTTCGACACTCCCTTTCTGATGTTAACTATAAGTGTTCTTTTTGTTTCCATTTTCTAAAAAAAATTTGTCGTTGCTCACATGCTCGGTCCATGGTAATCTCAGCATCTTTCTGAAGAACGTATAAATGTCCTTTTTGTTTCCATTTTCTCTAAAAAAATTGTCGTTCTCCCATGCTCCGGCCTTGCTATTCTCAGCATCCTTCTGTAGAACCATATTTATGTTGCTTTAAATCTCTTCTTCATCTGTGATGAGATTGTCCAGTATTCACCGCCAGAGAGGACTTATGTTGCATAACAGGTCAGTACCATTTTCTTTGTTTCTAGCGCAAATTTCCTGTATCATTATACTTTTCTTAGCTTTTGGAAGTCACCTTTCACTATGTTAATGTGCCTTCGGATTTCGGTGTCGCATTTTTCCTTTGACAATGTGCGTCAAATTTTCAATTGTCTATTGATGGAATACATATTGCTGTGAATATTTGTCAGTTGGGATTCCATGAAGTGATTTGATTTACTGCCGCCCGAGTGTTAATTGTTAAAACTATCGGAATTTCGGGTCCGAAGGCTTAAAATATTTTCAAGTCTTATCGAGTGGCCAGACAGTTTTCTGCTAAGTACGCCTCTGGCATACATTTAAACACGATTGTCACACATGGCAAAATGATTATGCGAACATAATTAATGAACATTATTCTCACCGCTATGAAAAAACCTATCTTGTTAATATGTTTATGTTTATAAATTTACACCTAGACATATTCTTTATCCTCTTTTTAATTTCTTGAAGAATGGAATAGAAAGAAACCGTAAAGATGATACGTTGCTTAATACAGCTATATACAAATATCTAAACATTACCTTTTAAATTCACTGAAAAACCAGTAAGAAATTTTGATATGACGGGATAGATAAATTGATAGGGTGTGCACCTCATGTGCATATATATATATATATATATATATATATATATATATATATATAGTTAGGTAATGAAATATTTGGTAATCCGTATGGATAATCCCAAGGTAGATGTAATCCAAAGAGCTCAATGTTAAAACAGAGCGAATATTAGTTTAATTAAAAAAACATACAGTGTTAAGGGTGCATTGATTATATTCTATTTCACAAGGAAAGGGATTTTTCCTGGTTCCTCAGGTCACATTTCTAAGCATAAAAGAACATGTTTTGAAAATTTGCATATTATTATTTTTATACAAGTTTTTGAGGGGTAGATTTAATTTGATGTAAAGTTATAGAGAGATGGGGAGGAGGAGCACGACAGATATGATTGAAATTAGAGAGGGGAGGAACAGATAGGAATATGTTTAAATCTATCTTAAGAATAAGGATGGTGTAAGGTAAGCTGCCAGACATTTGACCTATTTAATAAGTCCTTTCACAGGAAAAGGAAAAGAAAAAAAAACAAAGAGAAAATAGAAGAAAAGAGATAAGAGACATAAAAGAAAACAAATGGGGAAGCGGGGGTGTAGGGAAAATGGGAGAAAGAAGAAAAGGAAGAAGAAATTTTCATATAAGGCATAATCTGGTTAATTTCAAAAATACAGATTAATATAATTTACAGTTAACTCTTGACATTATTTTAAAGATTACCAACAAAATAAAATAAAATAGAAGAAAAAGAAAAGAAAAAATATGAATATTATTAATAACAACTAATAGTTAAAAGCAAAAATTAAAGTTAAAATTTCAAATCTAAAATTTCAAACAACTTAAAACTTAAAACAACTTTAAAAAAGCCTTCGATATATCTAAAGCAAAATCCCAGGCTTCACGTTTCTTATCTAAACCTAGACAGTCTCTTTCGGGAATAGCACATCGTCAGTTAACCTAGAGAAGCCAAAGCCATAAAATACTCTGCGGAGTAAGATGTTTATCCGATACCTAATAGATTAGAGGCACTACTACTTTGTCAAGAAGTGTTAGAAAATTACTATGCACGTAAAGCATCAGACGATTGCCACGAATTCCTAAAACAGGAACCATAGAAGAGGATTTCGGACTAGATAAAAAGCAATAAGCAGGAAAGAACTTATTGTAGAGCTTTGAGCGCACTGGGACCAGTTTAGGAACACGTTCCTTTAAGATAATTTCAGGAAACCATACATCAAAATTGTCCAAATCGTTTAATTGCATAATAATCCACCCGACAAAATATCTAAAAATCCACTAAACTAATTGGTTTTCCTTTTTCTAGATGAGAGGTGTATCCATCACGACACCATTGTCTGTCTTGTCAACTGAACAATGATAAGAGGGAAATGATCATTCAAGCCTTCAGTAATGGTACCAATATTGATTGTCTGGCTGCCATCTTTCAATTCATTCAAGAACCATCAAGAGAACGCTGAATAAGTTTTAAAAAGAGGGAACAGTATAGAAGAAAACTGGATCAGGAGGTCACATCAGGAAGAGGGATCATCATTTCAACTTAGGGCTAAAGAGATCAATTATAAAAGATCCAACTCAATCCGTAAGACGTTTGCCACGTGAGAGAAGAGTTTCAGCTATGACAACCCCAAGGGCACTGAAAAAAGGCTTGAAAATGAAATAGTACATGAAAGGATTAAAACGCCTTGTTACTCTAGGACAGAAAGTTAGAGGGGGCAAATATCATGAATCCTGAAATAATATATATATATATATATATATATATATATATATATATATATATATATATATATATATATATATATACGAACTTTATTTCAATCCTTCATGAGATTCCGATCCTTAGCTATGATTAATTAATGATGAACATGTCATTTACATTAAATGATCGATTAAATCATGATGCCTGTTAAGCTTGGAAAGTAATTATACATTCTTATTGCTCAAAGTAGAGTCCAACAGTGTTATAAACCTTGGAGGATTCCGGTAAGATATCTTTAATCATTTATAAGATACAACGGTTCAAACTTAAACTAACAAATGAATAATTTTGCTTTTACACGATTTGAACAATTTTGTTGTTACACTCTTTATTTGTTGAGATCAAGTTTAGAGATGACAACAGACACCATGGACGGAGTTATATGAATTTCACACGGTATTGACTCAGTTCTAATAGCAATGCCAGACAAAGATACTCCAGATGAGCCAAGAGTAGAATGGAAAAGATAATGTCATTTCAAATTGTTTTAAAAAACAAGGAACTGAGAAACTGAAAACGTACACTTATTTAGTGCACATTTAAGGAGTCGTCAATAGACACGAGGATAAAACCTATAAGAAGCTATACGGTGCATCATTCAATCAGCGAACAAAGACTGAGCCTCATTTTCGAGTAGTCAAAAGGAGGCTTCCATCGTGATCAGTTCTATCTCGTTGTTACAGCCGGTAAAATTTTTTTCTGTGTGTTATAGCGTCTAACAGACAGGTGTGAACCAAGAAGATTTTCGTCTCATTTGGCATTTCTGAAATGACACAAGACCATCAATGTCGGCAGTCATAATTTTTGATGTGAATATTAAAGATTTCAAATGAAGGGGCGTCATGAAGAAAACCAGGAAATGAATCCTAATCGGTACGCTGGTAACAGAATGAAGCCTTATGAATAGAGGGATTCAAGTCTATTAAACGAATCAATGTAAATATCAACAGACACCACAGTGTGATCCGAATTATCAAGGGGATAGAGAAGCAAGCGCCAGGAGATGATATGAGGAACAAATCAAGTAAAGAAGCATGTTGATCAGAATGATTAGGGAAATGAATAGACTGAACGATTGAGCAGCTAAAAAATTGAAAGTCTGAATGCCGACAACATCGGTAGCATTAGAAGGATCAAACCACTTAGCATGATGAGCAATAAAATCACGAAATACTAAGATGATCGCAGATGAATGCCGAGAGAGAGAGAGAGGCGGGGAGAGAAAGATTTCAATACTGTCAGATATTTTAATAATATGCTACAGTGCTGGGAAGGGGAGCGATAATGGGAAAAAACAGATAGCCAACAGAGTGGATTAATGAAAGTCGAAAGAACCATCCGGAGGACTCAGGAGACAATTCCCTTTCCAATAGAAGATTTTCCCCGATGTAAACACCAAGGTCATGAATATGTACCCTAGAATCTTTCGAAAAAGAGGACGATAGCCTAGAATAGAGAATCCACTTGTAGAGATAGAAGAGTGTAAATTAGTTTGTCAAAGCTTTAAGATATCCGTAGAACAATTTGAAAGATTCTACACGGCAGAAATTGTACGAATGTCACAAATATTGGAGAATATCAGGTTGAGGGATTTAGGTGATTTTTTGTTTGCTGTTCTACGTTTATTTCTTTAAATACCTTTAATGTCAACTGCCATGTCATTTATGTTATATATACCAGTAAAATTGTCCAAATCGTGTAACAGCATAATTGTCCCTCCAACAAAATGTATAATATATAAAAAAAACGCTAAACTAATTGAGATTATTTTTTTCAGCTTTTCAGATAAGACCTCTAGACATCTTGACACCGTTTGTTGTAAGAATCACTGAAAGATCATTTGAGTTATTCAACAGGAAAGAGAACAGGTTTAAATCGTTTTGCGTCAGCCACGCTGTCTTCTCAACTGAACAATGGTGAGAGGGAAAAGATCATTCAGGCCTTCAGTAATTGTACCAATATTCATAGTCTGGCTTCCATCTTCCAATCCATTCAAGAACCATCAAGAGAACGGGGAACACGTTTTTAAAAAAAGAGGGAACAGTAGAAAGGAAAACTGAATCAGGAGGTCAAGACAGATTGAAGGACCATCATTTCAACTTAGAGGTAAAGAAATCAATTAGGAAAGTTCAAAATTAATCTAAAGACATTTAGCACATGAGAGAGGGGTTTCAGCTATGACAGTCAAAATAGCAGTGAAAAACGACTTGAAACTGGAATCGTACGTGAAACCTGCGAGGCACCTTGTTACCCAGGACCAAAAGTTAGAAGGTTAGAGATGGCGAAGATCAACTTGAATGAGTTGGAAAATGATCCTGAAATTATATATATATATATATATTATTTCAGGATCATTCAAATACATACATATATATATATATATATATATATATATATATATATATATATATATATATATATATATATATATTTGAAGTTTATTTTAATCCATCATGAATTTCCAATCCTTAGCTGTGATTAACATTAATGATGAACATGTCATTTTAGTTTCTGATCGATTCTTCTGTTAAACTTGGGGAGTAATTATACATTCTTATTGCTCAAAGTAGAGTCCAATAGTGCTATAAAAACCTCGCAAAATTCCAGTAAGATATATTTAATCATTTCTAAGATACAAGGGTTCAAACTTAATCTAACAATTGGGCAATTTTGGTGTTACACGATTTGGACAATTTTGGTGTTACAGATGGTATATATATATATATATATATATATATATATATATATATATATATATATATATATATGTATGTATAAAGAGAGAGAGAGAGAGAGAAAGAGTAGAGACTGCTTCAAATGCGCGGGAAAGTTCATCTGACACATATGGAGGATGATAGATTGCCCAAAAGACTTTTTTTTCTTGTGAGCTGGTACAAGATAATCGACCCCCTCAAACGTTTCAAGGATGTAGTTAAATGTAACCTAAATACTCTTGGAATTAATGCTGAAGACTGGGAAACTGTTGCTGATTCATTATATGGATAGTGACTGGGGAATAAACCACCATCACCTCCTTTTCATCCACACATGTTCCACCAATCGGAAAGGGGGACAATCTATACGAGTTTTAGATGATCAATCTTTCAAAGGACCTCAATTTTACAGCTATGTAAAAACACTAACCAAATGTTATGTACGACAATTCAAAGGTGGGCTTGAGACAAGATTCCTAAATAACCCTGGTTATTAAATTGAGTTAAAAGGAAAAAGAATCTATTTATTAACCTCGAAAAGATGTGTGAGAAATCGCATTGCTACACAGGTAATCCTTGATTAATTCCGCAATTTTTTCGAGCTTCTTACTCGATTCAAACTATTATTTCTGAATTTCTTTAATGGAAATTTATAACTAGTTCACTCATCTTTGTTATTATTATCACAACGTTTCGGCCGTTGAACCAGCCGGTCTTTTTCGGGTGCTTGTCGATCCGGGTTGCTTTCAGAAAATTTCAAATAGGACTCTTTATTTAATCAACAGTGGTAGATTGTAGATGTCTAGGGATATTCCATCTTGTTCGTTATTTAGTACATCTCAGTTCTTGCTCTGAGCAGTACTAAACAAAGAACAATATATTCCCTGAAAGCTACCCGAATCGACATGTCCAGAGGCCACAACGGCTGAAATGGTGGTAACAACGACAAAGATGAGGACAATAGTCCGAAATAATAAATCTAAAAATTATTTTTACAATTTCTCTTTTGTCTCCTGAAATATTTCCCTGTTGTCAGCCAATGAATACACGCCACGTTACGAGTCCATTCTCGTTCGCGTCGCTGTGGACCAAAAACTAGAAAAGGATCCTTGCACGTTGACAAGGAAATGAAACATGGAAATAAGCGCCAATTCAAAAAATGGGAACTCTGACCTTCTTTCCAAGGTGATAACCCGAACAACTTCTGCCATATCGGGCTAACAGGTCAACTCACTCTCTGTCCGTATCAATATCAAGCGTGTGGCCGGTAACACAAACGGTTGACATCGGGACTAGTCAACGAGACAGTCTGTCCTCCGCCAAAGACGAGCTAGAACTGATTATTGTGTCTGCTTATAGAAACCAGCAATCAGAAATCACCAATTTGCTGCTGTTTGTCAATTGAACTAAAAAGCCTCGTTTATTTGTTCTTTTGATTTCCTCGGTCAAGGGGGTGCTGCTCAGAAGGCACGATTTCAAAGACCTCATCTGCTGGCCATATAAAGAAACGTTTTAATCCTTACTTTCTAACCATGATCGTGCGAAAGCTTATCGGAAAAAAACTCATTCTCAACTTTGCAGCCTCCTTTCCCCCAGACGCAACACTGCAAGCCTCTCTCTACTCTATCGCTATTTCCATGGCAAATGTTCAGATGAGTTTCATTCTTTAGTTTTACCAGTTCAGATCTTTACCGCTCGGGCACGTCATGATAGTTCCACATAGATGAAACAATAATTTCCTCCTTATTCCAAATATAGCTAAAACGTTTTCCCCCAAAGACTACTAATCTGTGAAACAGCTCCCGTTTGGATGCTTCTCTCAACTCTACTATCTTAACCACATCAGGTTAGTGGTCTCCCATTATATATTTTTCTTATCTTAACTTCGCACTGGTGGACGGACTATTGCGTATTGGATATTTGTATCCTGGACATTTGCGTACCAGACAATTGCGACCCTGGACATTTGTGTCCCTAGAAAAATGCGTCCTTGGATAATTGTGTACCCCTGATAATTTTTTGAAGTTACCATTTGTTTTTTTAAAGAGTTGTCTAATATAGAACTTTGCACAGCAATACCTTTGATTACTTTAAACAAGCAGAAATGTAGTTACCATAAATAAAAAAAGAGATAAAAATTTATTTTTAAAGAGAAAATTAAGCTAGCGTTTTCAGTTCACCCTAGAAATGCGTGTCACAAACATTTGATAGATTCTGGATTTTACAGATTATATTTTTATTCGGGACCCACGGCAAACATCCGAAAATCAAATACTGGTAAAAATATATTTGTGAACGAGGAAAATTACTGCTACCACTAACATAAGAAACAAAAACATACTGGCGATGTTTATACCGATTTTGCAACATTGTTAATCTGTCAATGAGTTTTAAACAAAAATGATCTTTTTGGAATTTTTTTTTATTTTACTGCTTTTATTCCTTTCTTAAAAATTTATGATTACTACCTATGCTATTTTCAAAAATTTATGGTAAAAGCTGTTCAGTTACCCAGAGACGCATTTGTATTTGAACGTAACCATGAATAACTCTCTCTCTCTCCCTCTCTCCCTCTCTCTACCTCTCTCTCTACCTCTCTCTCTCTCTCTCTCTCTCTCTCTCTCTCTCTCTGTATGTATATTCACATATTTTAGTTACTTGTGATATCCAAGCGAAGAGCGGTGGATCCTGGACGCTTTTTTCACGCATGTGGAAAAAAGTTGAAACAGCAGATATGTGGCCCTACAGAAGGATAATACGAATTCCATGGACGGAACAAGTAAGCAACAAGGGAGTCAAAATCACAACAGAAAGAACACTTATACACAGAACCAGAAAAAGACAGATGAAATTTTTGGGAGAAAAAATGAGGTAGAGGGACATGAAAGACTTAACCCTCACGGGGCATACTGAGGGCAAGAGAGATAGGGGAAGGCAGCCAGCCGCATATCTGACAAGCTTCTGTAAATGGATGCCGGAACGAGGGCCTTCGCAAAAGGAGAAAAAACTGCTTAGTGCCACACGAGAAAGGAAGTTGTGGAGATCCATGATCGCCTAAGTGAAGCAGCACACAGAAAAAGAAGTGACTCAGCTATATATATTAGGCGAAATGCTTTCTTGTTAATTTTTTAATCATTGACCGAACCTCCTCTCAGGTCGTCATGACCGTTTTAAGATAGGCGAAGCAATACAGCTAAAAATGAAACCCGAACAGTACTCTCTCTCTCTCCCTCTCTCTCTCTCTCTCCCCCCTCTCTCCCCCTCTCTCTCCCACCCCCTCCAAGTGCATGCAAAGCGCTTATGTATTTATAAATACAGTCGCGTAACACTCAGCGAAACAGCCATATCGAAGCCCCGTAACGTTTAGAATCAAGTGTCGTTTATTTTTATCTGACAAGTTTTAATCTTATGAAATCTATTTCAGGGCTCTGTACGCGCCGATAGACCATTTACGATCGGTTATTGGCTGCTTTTCAGAGATTGCAGCTGCGAGAGCCAGGTGGACAAAAGATGACTGCGTGTAAAGAGATGAGAATCTCGCCAAAATTTTAGGGAAAAATCTGAAAGAAATAAATTAAAAAAAAGAAAACGAAAATTGTAAGCGATTCAAACTGATATGATCGTTGATATGAAAATTGATTTTTTGAGAAAGCATCTCTCTCGGTCTTTCTTTTTCTCCCGGGTGCATTTTTGCGAGCCAACTACTTGACAATGGTAAAAAGAAAATGATTGGGAAGTAAAGAAATTATTTCTTTTTTTAATATGACCGTTTTACTCTCACACGATGGAACATTTCAAACACAATACTTATCCAATGGTTATTATGTCTGGTCGCCGTTTGAATAAGGATACTCAAAATTTATTTTCAATCACAGCAAGAAAATTAATAGCCTACAAGTGCCAGTTATAAAAGCAATCCATAGAGAGTAGCCAGAAAAGAAGGGTAAAAGATCGCTATTCAGAATATAATATATTCAGTTTTCTAAAAATCCTACAATGTACTTCTGATAACAAAGAAGCAGAGATTAATTAAATGCGCAAAGAAAAAAATGAGAACAAAATCATTTTTATAGATTTGCCTAATAATGAGGCCTCTAGTTCGCTTGATTCGATTCTCATGTCACTACATCTGTGGCCGTTTTTGGGGTCCTGTGAAATATTAAATCCGAGGCCTGCTTTGAAATCTGTCGACTATTTCATCTGTAGCTTGTTATACATCCTATCGACTATCGCATCGGGTGTGGGGAGTTCTGATTTGGATCCTGCGCACTACTGCGGTTTTGGACTTGCTTTTGATCTCGTGGACTACGACGTCCGTAGACTGGTATTTTCGGCATTCTATGCGCCTATTGTGCATTTAGGACTGGGAGAAAATGCGTTATCACTTGTCCGAATTTAATGTTTTACTCAGTGGAAATTTTATGCGATATTAAATTATATTAAACAGGAAATAATGATGACATTACAGTAAATATTTAATTAACTGTAAATATTTATGATTTACTTATTGATTTACCGTCCTTTAAGATTGATTTGATTATCAGTTCCAAGATCAATTACGACTGGGTTCAATCCTCACTGGGTGTCTCATAATTTTGGCCTCCGCGTAGAATAAATCCATATATATATAGAGAGAGAGAGACAGACAGACAGAAAGAGAGATAGAGAGAATTAGAGAGAGAGAATATATATATATATATATATATATATATATATAGAGAGAGAGAGAGAGAGAAACACACACACATATATATTAATATATATATATAATATATATTATATATATATTATATATATATGATATATTATTATATATATTAGATATATATATATATGATATATTATTATATATATTAAATATATATGTATATAGAAAGAGAGAGACATATATAGAGAGAGAGAAACACACACACACATATATCAATATATATATATATATAATATATATATATAATATATTATATATATTATATATATTATATATATATATGATATATTATTATATATTATATATATATTTATATATATGATATATTATTATATATATTATATATATATATTATTTATATATATATATATATATATATATATATATATATATATATATATATATATATTTATATATATTAAGTAAATTGATAAATAGAAAACCTTTCACTGAAAATAGATTTGATTAAACGTTTCGTCATTCAAGGCTTCATCATATCCCAAATCGTAAGATGGGAATGTGTATTTCCGTGTATGTTTAAAGAATGAATCTTAGTACTTTTTCCCTGAGCTGGCGTTTCTCGCGATTAAAGAGTGACTTTTAAAAAAGCCATGAACATTTATTCTGTAACTTTTCTTCATAATGCTTAGTTCATGACGAAAGTTGTTAATATATATATATATATATATATACACTGATACACACACACACACACACAAACACGCGCACACACACACACACACACACACACATATATATATATATATATATATATATATATATATATATATATATATATATATATATAGATATATATATATATATATATATATATATATATATTGATAGTAGTAGTACCTGTATATACGCATTTTTCTGTACCGATGACACATATATAAACGTGTTGGATCAAATAGAAAAATAACAAATGAATCTGGTCAGGTTTTAATTTTTCGTTATCTAAATTTTAGACAAATATGTATACACGCCTATGTATGTTACTTTAATTAATTTCAGATCCGGACACAAATTTAGCGTTTTGGGGAAAAATTACTTTTAAATTTGGCATATTTCTTAAATTTTCTGATTGCCATTCAGCCAGAAACTGACATAGTTCTTTTCATGATTGATTATTATTATTATTATTGGGATACTGTCTTAAATGAATTTATTTATCTATCTGTCTTTATCCTTTAATATAGTCTAGATTAATTTCGAATAGTCTTCGCGGTCGTTTCCTTGGTCCTAGCTATCGGATTAATTGCTGTTAATCAAGGTAAAAATAGTATACATGTGGAGATAAAATGGGAGCTAATGAAAGACAGTGAGATGATGCTGTGTTTGATTACACCAGGGGCTAAGTAGGAGGAAAGATTGCAATGAGAAAAGTGGTGTGGACGACGTATTATTATTGGTACAGAGGATTGTTATTAGTAAGAGAGAATCTGGCGGAGAGAAGGGTCTGTAAATTTTGTGGAAAGAATAACGAATTTGGCAGTACAACAGCTGGAATGGTGATGTTAATCTGCTTTGTTGTGACGAGGGATGAGATTTTGCTAGGGAAGGGGCGGTTGGTAGCGATAATAAACATTCGACAATGTCCAAGAATCGATCCGTCTGTTTTTGGAATCATGCCTCCGGATACCATTTGGAGCCAATAAACCATTCGGAGCATATTAATCTCCATGGTGCACCAGCGGAAAACGTCCTTCAACATTTCAATAGATCCCAAACTGTAGCCAAATGCAATTATCTGTCTGTTAGGTCTGGGCCATAAAGACAGGATTTGGACTTAGTTTTTAGTTTGCCAGCTGTGCTGCTCAATTTCGATTCTCTTTTTCGGCTTCCACCAAAAATATAATTGACGAATACAACGGCTTTTTGCCAGTCCTTCAGAAATGTTCTCACGGGGTTATTTTGCCAGTGTATTATTATAAAACAATCCCGAGGAGTAGAATTTATGAAGAATTTCACTAGAAACTAAAAATAGCGGAGGTTTAAGTTACAAGCCATGGATACTTACAACAGTGTATATTAAAATAATATTTATCGTTACTTTGAGATATATATGCATATATTTTCATATTTCATTCATCACAGAGTAGTGTTTCAATTCTCTAATACATAAAAAATTAACTTTTCTAAATCGACACCCGTCCCCTAAAAAAACGTGAGCTCATAATGTGAAAATTCTTATGTTCAGAGTGATATATGGCGGCCATTTTAGATGTATGATTATATATATACAAGGTGTTTCAGAAAAATTGGTATCATTTCGTAATCTAATGACCTGACCAATTTTCATTCAAATGATCATAAATTTTAACAGTATCTGTCGAATCAACACAAAATGATCTGTTTAATGCTTTATTTCTTTTTTATCTTTTCAGGTATAGTAATATCATTCACTGGAAAATAATAGGCGTTTTGTTCTCAGAGTATGCTCGAATACAGGCGAAAAGACCGTGCAGCGTACATGTGTCAGGGAATTCCCTACAAATGCACCAGCTTCAATACAAAATTGGACATGGTACAAAAAGATTCAAAGAGGCAGGCTATCTGTGGAATTCCAAAGGATCTAGACGACCACTAGTATCAGAAGAGACATTCGAGCGGGTTCGGGAAACGTTTCTGCGATACCCCATGAACTCCATAAAATGTGTCTGGAAACCCAGTTTTCTGAAAAAACAGTTTAGCCTGTTGTAAGGAAATGCTTTCGAATGACACCCTACAAGCTGCAGCTCGTTAAAAACAGATGATAAGCAGAAGCACAAGCAATTCTGTGTCGATATACAGGCGAAACTTGAAGAAAACGAACCTAGATGAACTCAAACAGGGAACCACTGCTGTACTGGAGAATGTCTCTTAAGACATGTTGAGGCCTATTTTGTAGGGGTCGGACTACCGAGTTGACGTGTGCCGTGTCACAGGCGGGTTGGCATATTGAAAATTCGTTCATAAAATCCACATAACTTCGAATTTCTCATTCAAAGTTTGATGAGTGAATATTATTCTGCTCGAAAATAAGCCTGTTTAGTCTCATTTGCCTAAATTATGTAGTTACTCGGATATTTGCATTTAAAATGATATCAAATGTATTTTTAATATGTTCCTTCAAGACGTAAGCGATCATGACTGCCCACATATTCCCTTTCGTTATTATTTTTTAATTGCCCTGAAACCTTGTGATTTCCCGTTGTCTCCTAATTGGTTTGGATTTAACACTTTACATTTTCTTAGACTGTTTACCCTCTAAGATTTGAGACCAAATATTCCCTGCAACTGAAGTCAGGGAATACGAGCATTTCCATGCCAATAACCGTTACACTACCCGCACATTATCTTCATGATAAAATCGGAACTAATTCTGGTAAAGTTAAAAATACATTGATTGATGGCTTGACTGATTATTTTTTACGGTTTATCAACTCTTCATGAATTATTTAAATTTATTATTTTGGATTGTAAGAATAATTTCTTTTTCGAGTGAATATTACACTAACAATTTTGTTACTAACAATGATTTTCCCGATACAAGTCCTACTATTTAACCCATAGCTTTGGGGAGGAGATGAAGTCATACATTTCCTAAGGGTATTTTCATATAAGTGAATGTAACGAAACCGAATGGAATTCGAACTGAGGAAATTCTTGGATAGATAAATCAAAATATTATAGAAAAGGTAATTTTTTTCTTCTTTTTTTAAGATTTATTTCAAGAGAGGATTAATGAAGAAAAATGACGTAATTCGACCTGCAATAACTTAGTGATAAACCTTGAAACCCCAGCATTAGTGATCTCGAGTAAGAAGAAATATTTTCCTTCAACGTCACATCTTCTAGAAATGGTTCTCCTCAAAAGGTTTGTTATTTCCTTGATTGTTGTTGTTGTTGGAATTTTTTTAATCATTTCACCTCAAGCAAGGCAGGAATGCCACTAGTACACAGTGGGTTACATAGAGTGAATATGAGAGAAAAGACTAGGTATAGGGAGGACTGACGAAAGGATAAAAGATGAACAGGGTGCAAGAAGATAGGCGATTGTCGTTGCATTTAAAATTTTGTAAGTTGTAGTTATCAGGGATGTAAGTAAACGGAGGGGAGTTTCACAGGCTGGAAGTGCGAGAAAAGGAACTGTTAGAGTAGAAGTGGCAGCTGCATTTAATTATTTCAACAGTAAGAGGGTGGGACCAAGATCACAATTTAATAGCACGCTTAAATTCTTGTAGTCGGGGCACCAGTTAAAAGGTCATCAGAACAGTTGCCATGAAAATATTTGTAGAAAAGACAGAGAGGAGCTACGCTGCGTAGGTGAGAAAGTGACTGAAGTCGAGATGCCAAGTAAGGATCGATTACATCGCAGATCCTTCTTTGGATTTTGCCCAATACCTTGAGATGAGTAGCAGGAGCACCTGACCAGATATGGCCACAGTATTCAATGCACGAACGAATGGTAGATTTGTAAATTTGAAAGATGAACTCTGACTAGAAAAGATTTTTGGCACTACACAGTGACCCAATAGTCCTTGCAGTAGATGCAGCAATTGATTCGATGTAGTTGCTCTATTTCAAGTCAGTTGAAAACGTGATGCCAAAAAGACGCAGTGTGTCGATCTCTGGGAATTTAGCATCAGCCATGCTGATAGCAAACAGAAATGTTTCCCTATGGTGTTTAAATGAGAGTATTTTTGTTTTGGAGCTGTTCAAATTTACAAGCCATTTCCTGCCCCAGTTAACCACTGTTTGAAGGTCCTATTCAAGACCATCGGCTACGTTTACTTTGTAAACTGTGACGGATTTGCTATTGAGACAGGAGTAAATGGCAATGTTCTCTGCATAAATGCCTACTTGGGGGCAGATGACATCAGGAAGATCATTGTTGAAGATCAGAAATAGCATAGGGCCCATGATAGCGCCTTGGGGGACACCTGTGTTCGTGCAAAACGAGTTTCATTTCACGATTTGATATGAACGACTGGATTAAATCAAACACTCGTCCGGTAATACGAAGCCCTGCTGCTTACGTAGAAGACTAGTGTGCCAAGCCCTGTCAAACGCCTTCGAAATATTTATAGTACAGCTCGAGCTTCGCCGTTATTATCAAGAGTTTGATATTCATATTCAGTGGCAACCGTTAACTCATCAATGGTAGAACTGGCGAAACGGAAGCCATAGTGATTGTTTGAGAGTAGGTCGTGAGAAGTAAGATGCATAACCTCTTCAGCATTGATTAAAACCTCGAATACTTTTCCGAAAAGCGGTAAGAAACTTAGATGGGTTATGAACTACAGAGGAGGACTTCTAACAAGCTGGAAATCAGGAAGCAGCGAGGCGGTTGTTGTACATTTTGGAGAGAACTGGCGCCAGTATGCGAGCACATTTCCGTAGGACGACAGCTGGGATCCCGTCATCTCCGCTTGCCTTGTCCGAGTCTAGTTTGGAAATGATGTCTGAAATCAGTGACGAAATTATGTGCACATCACTCAGTAGAGGCTCTCTTCTGGGTGGGGGGGATCAGGTGTAGGTGCTCCAGGTGAGTCGAGTAGTGAGTTGGAAAAGAATTTCTCATCAAAGCATTCAACCTTATCTGCTCTAGATGCCGACACTTGATTGATTAAATAGGGGAAAGGTTGAGGATTTGCTGTTGTTCAGAACACACTTACAGAGCCGCCAATAATCTCTAGAACCGAACTTGTGATATGCTATACGTTGTTTCATTCTATCAGCAAACAATAACTTCGCTTCTTTGAGGACACGTTTGCACTACTATTGTTAAAAAATACATCGAATTATACTGATTAAAATAATAAAGATGATGCCATGAAACCTATAGAAATATTTAAATTTGTTCTACTTACTGAAATGAAAATAATAGGATCAATATTTGCTATATTATAACAATAAGGTTAATATATTTATCCTATTTTATATTTAATATCGTTGTTTAAAATCCTTTGTCAAGCGAACAGACATCTTCGCTTAGTTATTAAAAAAATAACGGAAGTAACAACTGATACAAAATTGCCTCCGAATTAGTCTTTATTTTCTTGCTGTAATTATCCAATATAGCAGAATATAGTTGGACAAATAGTAAAGATAACGTTTCGATGCAGAAAACTGCATCGACACATCATCTTCATCTGGTGTTCATGTGATTTCAACTGTGGCGAACATATGAAAACACAGAAAACTTCGATCGTGGCTGATTTCAATGTTAATTGACACAAGACATGAAAAAGCCTGAAATTGATCCACATTATTTTCGTCAATTTGAACCAAAATATCGAGAGGGAAAAATGCTGATTCATCTTTTTCATTGATTCTTCTTTTTTCTTTTCCTTTTTTTTTTTGTTATCGTCGGTGCGATAAAATTTTCTATTAATTACAACGCAAGAACCGAATAAATTATCGACTGCGCCTTAGCTTAAACTAATTTGAAATTTTAGATATTGAAATCACTTTGAATATGTAGTTTTATAAAGTTACTCCAAAAGTTCTTAAAAATAACTGAATTTTTTCATTTTCAAACTTAAGCTTTATTGAAAAAAAATATTTACCATTTTCTATTATCATTTCATTAAATATTTGAATAAAGCATTTACTATTTGCCCCACTATATTCTGCTATATTTCAATTATTATCTTCTATTTTCTTAATTTCTGTTATTTTGTTGTTCTCTCTCTTGAACAGTGTTTTTATTTTTCTCATATTCTCTCAAACTCAGTAACACCTTGCGTCTTATAGGCGCCATTGTCTTGTTTGGGGTGAAATAATTATTTTATAAAAGCAAGTTCATAATTTCATCCTCATAGAACGTTGTATCGTTCTCAGCAAGGAATTTGGCCCCTTTTGCAGTCATCCAGTTAAATGAACTTTTTCCTTTTTCAGAATACGGTAAAAACAGGAATATGGCAAAAACAATGAGAAATTGCATTATCTGGTGTCAGCTAAGTGAAAACCTCAGAGACAAGCCTTAAAAACTTTACCTGCTTACCAAATGTGTTTCCGAACGCTTTTTTCAATCGCTAGATGCAGTTAGACTAATTAGGATGAAACTTCTTCGAATCAATCTGTTGTTTCTCCGTAAGGAGTTTCTTTTAGCGGGCCTCTCTCCAATCGTATCATATACATAACATCTTTTTTCTGTGAACGATAACCAGAATTCCATGTTGTTGTAAAATATCCACTTTTCATTGTCCATAGAAATTTTTGTTGTGGTTCAACAAAAAAGTCGTCAATGAAATCACGTATCAAAGGCATTGATATGTCTATATAAAATATGATTTTCATCGTATATCTTTAATTTTCCATTTGCAGTTTATTTCATTTTTTGATTGAATATGTTAGTTGGAAATATTGGTAGAATCAAATATTTATATTCACCAAGTTCATCTACGTCTGTTAAAATGACCAACTAGGAAATATTAGGAGAAAAAAATTCTAGGAGCTCGTGACTACTTGCTTGGGAAAGTCAACATTCGATTTATTTTAATATTTGGGTTCGAATAGAGACATGGGCTCGAATACAGAATTTGGCTTAAATGAGGACCACTGAAGGTCGTGCAAGAAACCTCAGTCTCTGAATACGTTAGGCTTATATCAGTCCACATGTAGTAGTCACTGTAATTATAATCCCACCTCGCCTCTAGTTTCGTTGATCATCAACTACCTGGGAGGCGTCCATTCTCTTACAGAGATTTCGCCAAGTGGTCATTTTGATTCCGATAAGATTTCAGGTGAGAAATCTCCGCAGCCCTGCTAAATTTTTGTCTCCACTGAAAACCGATTTCACAGAACAAACCAACAAACTATGTAGATAAATAAGAATGTTTTTAATGAAAAGAAATTCAAGATTTTAAAATTAGATCAGAAGAAAAGTATTATTAATCTTTCTTTGTGGCTTTGTTGGCCATTTTGGGACAGGAAATGTATCCAAGTAGTAATTCTTAATAATTTAAGAAACCTCGACTCAAGCACTATGTTTTAGTCTATTAGGGCATATATCTGTGTGTTCGTTAATGGCAGAAGCAGCAGCGGCGGTAGATTGGAAAAAGGTTTATAAACGCATCAATCTTCTGGTCATCTCCTCTCTGTGTTTCATTGCCTTTTGTCAGTCTCGTTTCCGCACTCATGGCTTCGATTTATTGCATATTTTTCATGACCTTCCTTTGTTTAATTACAGATGTCGCTTCTTGTAATGCGGCCAGACCAAACTTCTCATCTGAATTTTAGTAACAATATTAAGAGTTGAGGAAAATTGTATTTATATAAACATAGCAAGAATTTTTCCTTGGAATTTGGGTAAATTTCAGAAGACCATAATTCTTTGTCATATTTTCCCTGAGACAATTGGGTAGGTTTGAGAAGATCTAGTCTTAATGTTAATTAATTCTGCATGATTTATTTCAGGTTCGAATATTCATGGAACCATCTCCGAGTTCATCTTATGGCTTCTAATTATTATTTTTAATCCTTTCATCCTTTCCTCATCCTTCTTAACACTGAATTAATTATCTTGAGTTCTTTTATTGCATAATGTTAATTTGTTGTCCAGTAAAAGCTGAATCGTGGTTACCACGTTTATATTCTCGATTAACGTGAGAATTCGTGACTAGTTATTGTATCATTTGTGAAGTAACCGAATTGAATATCCTTTTATACCGTAAAACTTTGAGCACAGTTATATCCAATCATGCAGTAAATGTTTTACCATCCTATATACTAGATTAATAGTGTTCCATAATGAAGCAAATGAAATTATCTCTAGCTGTTTTAGATTGAAGTTAAGCAAATATCATTAGACTTTAAAAAAAACATTTACTTGATCTTTGCTTTGTTCATTTAACCCGAGGCTCAGGAATGTTTGACAAAAACGATCAAACAATTCGTGTCAGGATTTTGGGATCGGGAATTATTATTATCATATGCCTTGGCATTCATCGTAGTTAGCATCATCAGAAGGTTTCGACTTTTGTGCCCTCCGGCCGACTTCAGATATCTTTTGTCATACTCGATAACCTTCTAGGAATTTCGAATTGAACGCTTAAATAATGTAGGGTGGAATTAATTCACCCGGTGAAAAGACACGTCTTTATTTATGCCCCTTTCTAATTTTTTATTTTTCTAAAATATTTAATTCATTTTCTATCCGTATGCAAGCGGTTTGCCCTCAGTCTAAGTTATGGGTCATTCTAATATCTTTCACAAATAGATCTAATTTTCCTAACAGTTCAAGTAAATCAGTCCTCTACCTTATCATATGCTTTTGAGTTAAGACACCAAAACTAAACCACTGGATTATTGGTTAAAAATGTACCATGTTCTCTGACTGTTGCGAGTTCAATTCCATGCTAACAGTTTCTTCTGTCACACTTCTCACTTGTGGAACTTACTTCCGGTCAATCGTTATCTTCTGTCTTCTTAATTCTTATTCATTTATTGATCTTTCTCCTAGTTTTTTTCTTATATTCCCTAACGTCCAGTAATCTCTTAGGTCCTAAAGGATTATCTTGTTTGGTGCTGCTGTTATATATGTAGAGATTCTTGATACAATCCAAAGGAAGATGTGCAATGTTATTGGTTCTAACCTGGCATCTCGATTTCAGACACTTTCTCACTGCTGTAATGTAGCTTCGCTGTGCCTTTTCTATAAATACTTTCATGGTTACTGTTCTGATGAATTTTTCCTCTATGGTATACAGACTTTATTGATTTAAGGGCAGTACTAGAATGACGGCAAGGTCTCATCCTTTTACAGTTGAAATGGTTAGATGCAACCTTTCTATGCTAGCAGTTTCTTCTAACTCACTTCTCGCTTGCAGAAATCTCTTCCGACTACATTGAGAATCGCATTACTGTTCAGGTCGAAAAACTCCGCTAAGAAGACACACCCTTGTTTTACACTCCTTTCTGTTTTTATATATTCAATGAATTAACTTTCTATCCGTATGAAGACGCTTTTCTCCCAGCATAAGCTCTTGATCGTTCTAATATCCTTACCAAATATGTCATGGTTACGTAAGCACTTCCAACAGTTCTGCCGTCCTGGATATGACGATAAACTACATCCAGCAGCAAGACCTCTGATCAGGAGCTTGTAAGGAGCGTAGAACAATGTCTTAATTGCTGCTGTTCCCAGGTCTACCCTGAACCTGTGGGGTGGGAGTAGCAACTGTTAGTGTTCCAGGTATGGGCAAAAATTAACTCCCAAACTGTGGTCAAAAATACTTTGAAAGTATAAAAAAATTTCTAGTAAATATGCCAGATATACATTTTCATAGTAAAAAATTACCAGCAAAATATGTTTGTAAAACAATTTACTATTGCTCCCAAGAAAATTAAATTTCGGCATTAAATGATGCATAAGGAGTCGATATGTCGCTAAACTAATATACTCACAACCCAACAGTTTTTTAGACGTACTTTATCAAACGTTTAAAACTAGATTTACAAACAAGGAACATATCTGCTAATAGTAGTCATAGTAATAGTATCAGTAGTATCTATATTGTTAGAGAAACAAAATAAACTAATTAGACATAATAAATGAATAAAGCATTCAAAAACATCAGATTTTCTTTTATTATTTATTTAAAATTAAGGCGGAGCTTATTCATATAGACTAGATAAAAATTGTGTTTCGTAAAGAAAATTGACATTAATACCAAAATGAAGACCTCTAATATATATATATATATATATATATATATATATATATATATATATATATATATATATATATATATTCTGTGAGATGGGTACATTGTCGGCATTTAATTTTAATTTCGTAAATGGGCGCTGTTTGTTTTTGATTTTGTCGACTGCACTGTATACTAGGGACAGTTGGGCACCATCTGTTGATTTTCGTTTGGGGGCCCACTATTTGCACATAGTTGGACCTTAACAGATGCCCGGGTCAGTGTGGACCTAGGAACAACAGCAATTAAGAGGTGGTTCAACATTCTTCAAAACCTCCAATCCCCCAATCTTGCAGCCAGATGTAGTGTATCGCCATACCCAGGACGCTCAAGGTAATGTAAATTGCTCCAGGAAAACAAATTAGCGATCGCTATGATCAAGGAACAGAAAATACTGTTTAATAATAAAAGGGAAGTGAAAATATGCCAGAACCTATCTATTGGCCCGCTTCAATATTGACTAAGAAAGGAAAAATATGACCGGCTATATTTTTAGCGCGATTGTAATAAAAAGTATAAAAAAAGAAAAAAATATGCAAATTTTGACACCTACAAGTTGATTATTGCAATTTAATATATATTATTAATTATATATATATATATATATATATATATATATATATTAGGATTAATATTCGACGATTCGACTTGCATAACCTGAAGAACCAAATAAGGCAAAAATTGCGTGTATTTGCTTTTATTTTCCATCCTTTATTTAATCTACCTTTTACATATTGTCACATCACGTCCCGTATCTCGTAACCCGTAAGTGTCGTTGGGACACAAAATACACTGCCTCTATAGAAGTAGTGGTATTTCGAAGTCAAAATAGCCTAACGAAGCCCATCCCTCTTCCAGCTGTTTGCTTTTTGTTTTTTTATTCGCCGTTTTTCCTGTCTGAAACTATGTTTCCCTTCAACGCAAGAGAGACCAGCCACCGTTGTTATTTAACCCTTAGCTTAGGGGTGGAGAAAAGGGTATTTGGGTGATAGTGAACGTTGCGAATTGCGCGGAATTAAAAGTCAGCTGTACGATTTTCCTTTCCCATTCACTGTTACACTAACCACACATGTATTATATGATGCTGGATAGTGCAGCTGTCTCGTTATAGTCATATAATTTCAGTATATATATATATATATATATATATATATATATATATATATATATATATATATATATATATATTGATTGTGTGTGTGTGTGTGTGTGCGTGCGAGTAAAACTTCGATGAAAGGAAGATTCTTTTTGTAGGTAATTTTCAAAAATATATGGTCCTCGAACCTGCACATTTTCGCAATTGCAGGCCTATAAAATTACTTCGGTTGCACTTAATTGTGCAATCGTATCCCATCGATACCTAATTTCGTGCATATTTCGACTGCAGCTGCTAATGTGACGAAATCGTGAGTATCTTCTCACCTATTCCCGTCGGACGTAAAAGGAGCGTGAAAATGTAAAAAAAAAACTCGACGTTGACGTAAACAGCGACGTAGGCGAAGCGTTAACCGCGCTGCAAGCGATAGAAGAAAAAAAAAGCAACTCTACACATGAGAGCGCACGTGTTGAGAAATTTTATTGATTGTGGGAAATCTCTGTGAATTGTGAAAGGATCTGTCCGCCCAAGCAAGCATGCATCAGAGGTGGGAAAATATAGAATTAAAAAAAAAAATTGATGAGAAAGAAAAAAATGCATGTAGCGGCTTATTAGAGAGGCCGATAGTTCTCGAAGTGAACAGTCGTCAATCAAATTCAATATGGTAGCTATCAAGGGGAAGATTACTGGATGGGAATGAGTGTGTGGTTACATGCGTGAAAACATGCATTGATATAACGCTAAATGCTACCAAGTATTTCAGCAGTGACACATACATATATATATATATATATATATATATATATATATATATATATATAATATCGCATATTGAGTGATGGTATTACCAAAATAGTGCCCCTCAATGCAATATAATAGTGCTATATATTATATATTAATAAATATACATATTTTTCTCGCCGACAGCACGAGTCGGAGTTTCATCCACAATGCAATCCTAATTCAGCGCCTGAAGATTGCGTTGCGCATAAAGCTCCTAGTCATGCTTCCGGCCTGGGATATATATATATATATATATATATATATATATATATATATATATATATATATATATATATATATACAAGTTTAAATTCGTTTAATAACATATTAAGCCACGAATAGCTTCGACATCTGACCGTCTAGATCATATTGAATGTAGATGTATGTGCCTGTGTGTATCGATGTGTATGTGTAAGTATAGTGCATTTGCCTATGTGTGGATTGATTTTTTGTATGTGTATGTATATATCTAAATACGTCTGAGAGGCGACTAACATATTGAAATGAAACTAAAAATGTATACATCTCTGTCTGGGATTCCGAATACAACTTTCAACTTAATTTCAATGAAAATATAAATTAAATAGCATATATATCTTTTATTTTTATTTTTATATTTTTTCTCCTTGGTAATTCTACAATTTAAAACTTAATAGAGATCTGATTTAGATTTCTAAATAGGTAATTTTAATTTTTTAATTTTTTACTTTTAATTTTAATTTCAAATTTTATAAATCTTTTAATATCTAGATAACCTTGCTTAGTTGTCAAATTTTTCGAATCATCCTATACTTGTTTTTTGATTGGCCACTCTAGCTTATGTAACAGCGTTTACTCTTAGCTAAGGATCGTTGATTAATTTGAAACTTTTAAAATCATTTATTCTATATTCTATATTATCACTTGACAAGACACAAGAAGTGTTGAAACAAAATGGCTACTTTTGTCGTGATTTTATAACATATTTATGTTGTAATATTCAAATAAATAATTATATATATATATATAGTGATATTATATTATCTCTCTCTCTTTCCTCTCTCTCTCTCGCTATATATATATATATATATATGTGTGTGTGTGTGTGTGTGTGTGTGTGTGTGTGTGTGTGTGTGTGTGTGTGTGTGTGTGTGTGTAATTTATCTCTCCCTATATATCTTTATGTCAAGTTCAGATCTTACCATCGTCGATCTGTCAGGGAGGTGACTTCATGATTATACCGGCGTGGAAAAGCGATCACAACGCGCTGCCCTTTGAAACCCTGAAAGCGCTTGAAAAAAAAACATACCACGGGTTAATCCAAGCTTTGTGAGTGAAATAGGGTAGACAGAACCGTTCAAAACCGTCGGTGGTTGTTCCTAGCACGAATTTACAAGTGATTGTGACCGAGTTTTGAAGCGTACTGGCCTTGTTAAAAAAAATGATCACTCCAGATTATACGCTATCTCCGAGAAACAGTAACTAAGGTCTATAATTAGGGTATAACCCCCAGGTGGATTGAGCGGACGTCTCTGATATGGATTTGCGAGGCGCCCTGGCAGGCGAATGTGTTCAGAAACGAGTAGCCAGCCATTATATATATAAGATGGAATGTGTTATTACCAGTTGCTTTTTTTACTTTGCCGACGATTTGTTTAATAAAAACATGATCAGATCAACTGAAAATTTAAGCATAAATCCCTGCCATGGCCTCTATAGATACCTGCGATTAATCATTCTTCTCCATAATTCTATTTAATTTGTGTACATAATATGCCTATATTTTACATTTATTTTGACATATTCCAATGGAAAATCTTCATTGATAGTTCACTGATATTGATTTTATTCACGAATGTTATTTTATTAGCTTTTACATTGTTTTAAAAGCAGAACAGATAGAGTTGCTGTATAGCAAATTTGGCATGGTAACTATTTATACAAAATATTTTCACTTGTTTGATGACTTATTGAACGAAGCGTATTCACATATCCCATGTATACTTTCCTCGGATGTCAGTTACTTTATCACACACACACACACACACACACACACACACACACACACACACACACACACAGACACACACACACACACACACACACACACACACACACACACACACATATATATATATATATATATATGTATGTATGTGTGTGTGTCAATAATTTCCCCACAAATTCAGAGTATATATATATATATATATATATATATATATATATATATATATATATATATATATATATATATATACGCGCTCACACACACACATATATATATATAGATAAAAAAATTCGGTTAGCCAAATTCTGTACAAAAATTTATTGTATAGACTAAAATGAGAATGGGGAAAAAGGCACCTAATATTTAATATAGTAATATTTATTTATAATATATGAATTTTTACAGAGAAGAATTAAAACTTTGTTACTTACAATTGGATTGGCATTGTTTTTTTCTTAGGAAAATAATTTGGTGTTTTCCTTTTTTAAACTTTTTCTTTAACCCGGTTTCACTTAGCTTTTCAAAAAGTTTTTTTAACTGTGTCTATCTCCACGTGTTGATGCTTATGCTTTGTACCAGTGAATGTGAAAATCAAGGGGAGTAACTGGCTATGTATGTCGTTTGTGGTAAAAGGAATTTGGTAGAATCTATTTATGCAGTGAATTAAATATGGGTTTGAAATTGTTAAGGAAAATGTTTCTTTATTAATCCGCCTTTGTTCAGTGGTTCTGTAGTCGCATTGGTAGAATGGGAAGAAACTAAAATTTGACAGGTTTTGTCCTCCGCATTCCTCTATATATTGACTAAGGGTTACTTTTCTGGTGTGGGGGTCCCTAATTTGTTGGCGATGAACTGTCATTCTTTGCCAGAGTGACTGACCTGTCTGGCTAATGTAAATGCTCTTGGCAACATTTGCATGTAATTATGTATATTAAATTCTATGAGTCGCACGAGAAATCATTTTTAATTATGAAATTTGATCCGCCTTTGAATTGAAATTCATGTTCCTCTGATAGGTAGTTGCATACCCCGCAAAGTGGTCGGTTGCATCATATATATATGATTGAACCAAATCAAATTTTTCACTTAGATGGTTGATGTTATATTCAGTGCCTCGACTCCAGAGTTTAGTAGAACGTATTTGTAATCAATCAGTTCACACGTCAGGTGGTTCCAGCAATTGGCTACCGTTTTTCTCATTTTCCGTTATCATTGTACTAAGTTTGAAGTAATTAATCTATGCGCCTATTATTGGTGTTAGGGTGATTTTTCCACTTTGTGTGTGTGCGTGTGTGTGTGTGCATGCATATGTGCGTGTGTCTTCGTGTTCTGTTCACGTGTGCGTATGGGTATACAATAGTTTATTCCAGCAGTTTAATTTATTATATAATAAGAAAAGAGTAAATCAACCCTACTATACAGTAGTGAATGTTGGACAGTTCTATCTCACTCACCTCACCTCTCTCTCTCTCTCTCTCACACACACACACACACACATACACACACACATATGTGTGTGTGCGTTTTTTTTGTGTGTGTAATAATTCACCCCTGCAGTCAAAAGTGACTGTATATTCAAATAATTTTGAAGTTTTAATGTATTTAGAAACAAAGAAATAAATCCTGAGGAGCTTTGTAATATAAATCCTGCTATACGACAATTTCCTCACAGATAAAGATGAGACATGAAGCGACATCGCGAAATGTTATCGCTCTTTCTCGTACTTATGAGGGTTTCATTCTGAAACATTTATTTGAAGTAGTGTGAAATTTCTTGATTATGATATTATTTTCTGTTCAAGTTACATGTGCTATCCATTTTAGTTGTTGCTGATGTTGGAACTTCTCAAGTGATGTGGTTTCTGTTATTCAGTACTGATCTTTGCTTGTGGTTTTCTAACGGCAGTCCACGAATTTCGAATTTCGTCCTCGCTGGTTTTATTCGTTCAATGCCACTTTCAAACCTTTCACTTCTCACTGTCGTTTCCCACTAACATGGAGAGAAACGACTGCCTTGAATCAATTGCTAGGTCTGCTGCGAGGAAATTCAGTTCACAATATCATTATTTTTCTCGTCAGAATCTATCTTTCACGTTTATAAATCGACCATTCGTTCATGCCAAGAATATTACTGTCACATCTGGACTGCTTCTCTTGCTTTATATACCTAGACATCTTGACAGAATTCAAAGATGAATTTGTAACGTTATCAGCTTCAGCCACTTGCCCACCGCCTGTTCCGTTTCTATAAATATTTTCACGATAATTGTCCTGATGATCTTTCCTCTTTGGCACCTCGATTTTCCAACTTCACTTGCAGTACTAGATTTTCAGTTAGGTCTCATAATTTCATAGTTCAAATTGCTACGGTTATCTGTAATATCTTCGTTAATAATTTCTGCTCTTACAATTCTGGCTTGTAGAAATCGCTTTCAGCTTTTAGCTTTCCTGTCAACTACTATCTTCAAATACTGTTCTTATCGTTTTTCTCGCTCTTCAATAATAGTTCCAGTTTCTTTCACTCTCTGTAACACCTTAGTGGCTTTATCGCCTTGCTTGGAGGTGAAATTATTTTTTAAAAAAAAACACGCGAGAAATTGATTGTACAGAGCCCAGAGTTTAGATATTTGCACGTTAATAACTGACAAAAGTGTAGGATATTAATGGTATTCCTAATCACGGAGATCTTCTTCTATGTTAGCGATCATGGCTCTCCAGAATTTCCTGTATGTCTTATTAAATTTTAACTTTTTATTAACTCTCCTAAACGTTGTTCCGCCATCCATTTATTCAAGATATGCGTTGTTTTCTTCTGTCCCACTTGCCTTCAATCTGTCCTGTAAGTATCGAATTTTCCAAGAATTCTTTCTTCATTCGGTGCGCTAGAAATTTCAAGTGTCTTTTTCTGATGTTAAGTATAGATGTCCTTTTTGTTTTCATTTTCTCTAAAAACTTTGTCGTTGCACGCATGTTCGGTCCATTATATTCTCATCATCCTTCTGTAGAACCATATTTCTGTTACTTCAGATCTCTTCTTCATCTTTGAGAAGATCGTCCAGCATTCACTGCCATGTAGGAGGATTAATATTACATGACAGTTGAGTACTTTTTTCTTTGTTTCTAATTTTTCTGTTTCTTAATACTTTCCTTAGATTTTGGAAGGCATCTTTCGCTATTCCAGTGAGGCTGTAGATTTTAGTACTCCACTTCCATGATATTAATAAGGTGTCTTAAAAGGGTGTCTTGCTGATATGAAGTGAGTGTACCGGTAAAATGATAACACGAGACCTGACACCTTATGAATAATATTTATGAGTGCTATTGCAATATTTTGTTAAAGCTGTTAAGCTCAAATATTTAACAATGCAATAAGAGAATTTCTACGGATATCTTATTGTCGTAGAACACGGCATGAGCTTATTCAATCATTAACTTAATCAAAAAAGATTTCTCAGAATATTCACATAGGAAAACTGTGAATTTTCTCGGGTTCTTTTTCTTATTATTTTTTATAAGTAATTCTGTTTAGTGAAATCTAATTTGATAAGATGCGAAAACTGAACGTTAATTAGATCGAGATTATTAAGTTTGGCCCTCGTACAACATCAATGAAATTTGTTATCATCACATTCAGTTTCTACTGTTGCGAGAATATGCCGAGAATCAATCGTTATACAGCTGTTCACCTATTAAAACTATTTTTACTAATTGAAGAAGATTGCTATTTTTATCGTTAACATGTATTCACGAACCCCCTACTGATTTCAAATGCACTGTAGTATGCAGCGTGTACATTCACCTTGACATTTGTTTCTATCTCTTTTGTAAGAATATTTAATCCCATTACCTGAACACCACTTCTTTTGGAGTCTGTCTATATTTCTGAGATGAGGTATTATGTACAGTATTTACATTAGTCGGACTATTGTCCTCATCTTTGTCGCTATATTTGTCACATGGTACAGTGGATAAAGTCGTTGGTTAGATCCAGTGACAGACCCAAAGAGTGTGAGTTCAATACCCGGTTCAGGCAGTGGAGAACTTTCAGAGGGAAAATTACCAGGAGATAACTGATAACTGACATCCATCAAACATGGCTCGTGGAACTAGAACAGTCTACCCCAGTGATCGAAATAAAGGGTTCGGTTCGAAATTCCAACCACCTGAAGAAGGCCGGAGCGTACAACGGCCGAAACGTTGTGACAAATATAGCGACAAAGAGGAGGACAATAGTCCGACTAATGTAAATACTGTACCACTTCTTTTCTATAAGTGGATTACCGTCTTCTTCAAGGTATGGGCGATCATGCCTCTCCACAGTTTCCTGTTCTTTTTAGCTCTTCGGAAATTGCGTCTTTTCGCTATCATTCCTAATCCTTGTCCTGTCAACCATTTACAGAATCTCGTTAGGTAGGTTATGCGAGGGTTTCCTCTGTTTCCCTTGCCGCCAATATGTCCTGCGAGTGTACAATTATAATCTGCATACGTCTGATATACAACATTCATATTTTTATGTGGCGGATGCAGTCTTTCCGTTTCTTTCCTATATTCTGAACATGATATCTGTACAGAAAATGTTTTATGAAAAATAGATAGATAGATAGATAGATAGATAGATAGATAGATAGATAGATAGATAGATAGATAGATAGATAGATAAAAAGGTCCGTAGTATGGAAGATTCAGATGACTGAATTTTGAGCTGATATTTTCGCTGTATATTATTCTATCCATGTGATTTAATATTCACCCCTGAATTATATGTGATGAAAAGAATTGAGACTATGAAAAATAAATATTATATGCTATCATCATCCGCGGATCTCCAACCGAAGTTTTACTTATCTACAGTTACATCAATAGATATTGGTCGTTTATATTTAAGTTTAGATTTACTTGCCTCGGAAATATGTAATTATGGATCATTTATGCACGAGTTTATTAGCTTTTATTGGGTTCGTGTATCGGTAAATAATGATAGGTCTATAAGCATTAACTTGGTTCAAGAATACATAAGGAGAAAATATTCCTTTGAGCGATGAAGGATAGGAATTCTTGGAAAGCAATGGTCATTCAGATTCTGAAGGGAAAGCACACATAAAAGATACGTAAATATATACTGGTTAGATTTATGTTTATAAATATGTATTTATTTACTGACGGTTTTTTTAGTATATTATTCTTTACTAGTTTCGGTTATATGCAAATACTGGTCGTTTAATTTTCTGTCTATAAACATTTATTTACTTAGAGTATAAATACATACTTACCGTTTTATATCGATTCGCAATGTAAGATATATTCACTACTTGAAATCTTTGAAACAAAAATTTTAAATGAACATTTCATTCATAAATTGGCTTGTTATAGTTAAGGTAAGTTTTGCAAATAGATGCCAAATTGTTGAAGGCCAAGTAAAATGCAAATTCAAACACTTTTCTGCACTATATAAGACAATATTCCTAAACAGAAATTAGTATTTTAGTATGAAAATTAAAACAATCCTCGAACAAAAGAATAATAATGAAGGACAGTTAATTAATGAAATAAAGATTTTTTTAAACCGATATGCAAATTAGTAAAACCTGAACAGTGATAGTGCCTAGAAGTAGAAAATATTAGGTTGGTGCAAAAATAATGTCGTTTTCTCACATGAAGTTGAACGTCAAAAAACGACATTATTTTTGCACCAACCTAATATATAATGCAGATATTTTGATGTGCAAATTGCCATAAGTAATTTGCGCATTATTTATCATCTCTCAGTTGCGTCTCTGTCCTTGGACAGAGTGCGCTCAGGGTCTTCTCTGTCAAAGTACAGTGGGGCAACTGAGAAAATAATACTGAGAGGTGCCCAGCCCTGGGGAACAGCTGCCTGAGGCCGCACCCTCCCATTGCACAAGAGGGGGGCAATAGTGATCGCACCGAGGCCAGCGCAACCGACTGTTGCGGGTGCTGTGTCACATCTCATTCTCCTGGGGGAGAGTGTAAAGACCGTAAATTACTATAAAGTTAAATTCACAGAAACAAATATTGTAAATTACTATAAAGTAATTTGTACACGTTATTTATCATCTCTTACTTGCGTCTCTGTCTCTGGACAGAGTACGCTCAGGGGCTTCTCAGGCAGAGGGGCAAATTAGAAAATAATACTGAGAGATGCCCAGCCCTGGGGAACAGCTGCCTGAGTCTGCGTCCTCCCATTGCACAAGAGGAAGGGATCGGTTCTCGCACCGAAGCGAGCGCAACCGACGGTTGCGGGGGGCTGTGGGCAATTTTTGTCTCTGCCCGGGTACACGCACTCGGGTCCCCACATTAAAAAGACCTTGTGTCATATCTCGTCCTCGTGGGGGACCGAGTATACACCGTAAATTACTATAAAGTAGGGCTGGGTTTTTTTTAATCTCAGAATTCGCGGAAGAATTGAGCTATAATTTCGCATTTACTCATATAGATTCTATAATATAGGTTTTTGTTAATTAGGTATTATGTTTCTCTAACATTTAAATGTTGAATGTATAAGTAATTCTAATTTCTGTTTTCCCATATTTACACTATATTAATTTTATCTCGTACATTTTCCCCTGTTCTGTCACCCATGAAATTAAAATATTTTTGCACGAGAAATAAGGATCTACGTACATCAAATCATCTTTAGATTAAGTGGCAGCAGAAGAATTATCGTTGAACCTTTAAAAGGTAAGCTTAATCATTAATTCAATACTTAAATGCATCAATCACTTTTGAGTTCTTCTTTAGTTTATTGATGCCTGTCGCATATACTCCTCCCTAGCTATTGTGACGATGGCCAAACTAAGAGTCCTCTACAGGAGCTAGCCTAAATGCCACCAGATAGGACGGATTTAAGCTAGTTTATAATAAAACATGAAGTGCAATTCTGGATACAAAAGGAAAATAAGAGTTACGTCCTTGAACCATGAAAGCAACGATAATCGCTAGTATAATGTATATATAATTTAACCTCGCATAATCTGGCAACCCTGAATCTGAGCTCAACGAAAATTGTTCCCTGCGCCTAACTTTTCTAGGGCTATTGAATGAGCTATGACTCATTGAAATCGGACTAGTGGGAGCGGAGGAGTAGCTTGGACACACACACACACACATACACTGTACTTTATATATAAGATTTAATTATTTACTGGTTTCGGTCATATGCAAATATTGGTTGTTTACATTTGAATCTATAAGCATTTATTCTCTTCGAGTAGAGAGATGATAACATATAAGAGAAAAAGAATAAGTTAATATTTGTCGCTTTTATTTCAGTTTCGTAGTGAAGGAAGAAAACGGTTTGTGACTGGCAAAGTTGTTTTTCTCTTATTTTTCATCATCTCTCTATTTCCCTCGAAAGTTATTTTTCTCAACGAAGGCGTTGCAATTCTTTCTACGTTGAGAATAAGAACTTTCGTGGGAAATGAATTTAACATTTTCAAATAGAATAGCTTTCAACACACGCATTAATATTGCATATATATTTCTATATAAAGAGTAACAACATAATAAAAGAAATAATATACCTGTGTGTACAAAGAAAGAAAAACGTTATAAGGTTTTCAGTTTGAAAATATGGGGGTGTCACGTGTGCAAGTTAAAATCTATTAGATATGTGTGAAATAAACCATGTGGATTTGTAACTAAGTCTTCCTATCCGGGAAGACTGGTCAAATCTTCTACTTACAGTCTTCTAGAACTAAAAGAGAGAGCTTGTGTCCATTTTATAGTTTTGAGTGGTACCACCTAGAGAGTGTCTTCATAGAAAAGATTTAGGTGATCTCCACAGGCTGTAAGCATTTACTTGGTTCAAGAATAGGTAAGTATTCGTTATTTATATGTGAGTCTATTAGCATTTATTTTGGTTCAAGAATATCGTTTTTTAAATTAAATTCTCCCCAAGCAAGGCAGTAAAGCCACTAAGGCACAAGGGGTTACTGGGTGTGGAAGAATTAGAAAACAGAAACAAGTATAAAGGCGCGGGAACAATAGAAGAGTAATCTGGAAGAGAGTACATAACGATTGACATTGCAATTAAATTTTTGAAGATCAAAGTTGGCCAAAAAAACATGAAACCGGAAGAGATTTCCACAAGCGAGAAGTACGAGATAAGAAACTGTTAGCCTTGAACTTAAGGTTACATCTAGCCAATTCAACTGTAAATTGACGAGACCTTGTCAATATAGTACTGCGCTTAAATTCATAAAGTCTAGGTACCCTAGCGAAGAGCTCAACCAAACAATTGCCATGGAAATATTTATAGAAAACACTCAGCGAAGTGACTTTACGGCGGCGGGAAAGTTACTGACGCTGAGACGCCAGGTCAGGAACAATAATATTACTGATTCACCTTTGGTTCTTATCAAGAATCTCTAAATAAATAGCAGGGGCACCTGACCAAATAATAAACGTTTTTGGAGTTTCTGAGACGTTTTATGTCTCAAGGATAAGAAAATATTGGTCGTTTATATTTGAGAGTCGAAGCACTTACTTGCCATCTTTCGTATCGGTCTTACCAGACGGCAGGCGATTAGTCGACGCATTCTAAACTGACCGGTAAGTATGCACAGATTTCACCATCTGCGTAGAATGTCTCGCCATAATGTATATGGTGTGCAAAATGAATGCGCTTTCTTTTCATTTGGCGGAGGAAATATTAAATTACTGTCCCACCTGTCGATATCTATCTGAATATTAAATTATATTCGATGAATGAACTGCCGCAGACCAAAAGCCTATTTTTATGTTCAAAGCAGAGGTTTATGTGTAAGTATTACTGGCCACTTCGTTCCTGATTCTTTTGGAATTGAACGACAGGTCTTTTTCAATCTCCTGATTTCTCTTCTTAATATTCCCACTCACTTAACAATTCGTCTGATTTCTTGCTTGGATCATTTCCCATATTTTAGAAATGATCTTTGAAATTGTTCTCATTTATCCAGTCATATCTCTTATTTCGTGATTAATATGGCGCTCGGCTGAAGATATTGTATGCATCCGTTCTCTTTCACTCTGCATTTTTTTGAAAATTGTGATTGACTTTTAAATCGTTTACTAATTCAAAAGTTTACTTTTCTTTTCCGATATAAGGTTTGCCAAAAAGTTCCCGGGTACTTTTGAAATCTTCACATTGAATCCACGATTAAAAATCAGCTTTTCGCTGGAATTATTTTCACGCACCTCATAAAATAACCGAGTTATGCTGGAATTTTGTTCCATCCATTAATGTTTGGGTCGTCTGTCCTAATTCTATGTTTGTGATATATGTACATGGGTGCATGTGTGTGTAAGTCAAAGTTTCAAAGTATTTAACTTGTTCTATATTCAAGAACGATTGATTATTGCTATCCTATTATAATTGTGGTTCTTTAGTTCGCACGACTGTTACGCTCTGCTGATATGTAATAAACAATGGACTATTGCGTTTTGATCACATGGAAAGAGGCGAAAAGACATTACTTGGTTTATGAGATAGATAGATAGATAGATAGATAGATAGATAGATAGATAGTGTTATATACTGTACCTATGAACACTAATGGGTATGTCCCAATCCTCATAAATATGTTGCACAATATTGTAAGTGGGGTAATATGCTGTCTAAGTAGTCCACCAGTAGCAGTGGTTTACCTACTTCACGCCGTTGGCGAGTATTGTATTTTGTTGATGTTATAAAGATTACCATTTCATTACCAACCTCCGTTTTGGTTATTCCTCATTCAGTAACCTTATCTAGGTTACAATAGATAGATAGATAGATAGATAGATAGATAGATAGATAGGATAGGATAGGATAGTTTAACGTCTCCTGCCAATATGACATAAATAATAGACTATTCCGTTTTGAACGTGTGGAAAGAGGGGAATAGATACTACTTGGTTTCCATGAACGAAAGAAAGAAAGAAGTGTTTAACGTCTCCTGCCAACACCTCATATATTATTGTGAGACCGATACTTTTCTACATCATGGACTCTCCCAGTATCATGGGAGTAGCACCAGTAATGTGCAGCCGCGTACGATACCAATATCGGACACCACTGGATAGTAAGCTCTGCTTACACTATTCTTTGTAACTTTTCTGTTTAATATATCTTTCTTACCGCTAACCCGTGTTCCGTGTTTTCCTTCCGTGGCCCCTACTTCGGGTCCACATCATATATAATGGGATATACCATTTTGATCACCTGGAAAGATGGGAAAATATACAACTTGGTTCAAGTGAAAAAATAAATGAATGAAAGAAAGAAAGAAAAATAAATGGAAGAAAGAAAGAAAGAAAGAAAGAAAGAAAGAAAGAAAGAAAGATAAATAGATAAATAGAAGTGTTTAATGGTTGTTTAAGGGAAATTGAAAAAAATGTCACTTTCAAATCTTTTCTTAAAATAATGACAGCTGTCATATTTAGGATTTTTATTGCAATATTTTGTTGAACTTGTTAAGTCAAATATTTAATGATGCGGTAGGGGAATTTCTACTAATATTTTATTGTCGTAGAAAACGCCATGAACTTACTGAATCATTAACTGAAGAATTAAAATTCATAAGAATATTAAAATAGAATAACCCTGAAATTTTTACTAGTTATTATTATTATTATTATTATTATTATTATTATTATTATATTTTGATTTCTGCTATGGTCACTCTACCTACCAAGTCCGCGTGAAGACCTAAGGCAACTAGTGGTGTGTTGTTATGGCTACGTTTCATGATTTGTTTTTCTAACTCCCCTAACATCACTAGAGTTACATGGACAAAGTTCTGAGTGTGTGGTCTGTACTTTGTATTTCTCTTATCTGGGATTTCCAGGATTGTTTTTCAATGTGTTGTTGTGTTCCTTTTTTATCATTCCAAGCGCACTTACTATGACTGTTATTATTCTTGTTTTCAATTTCTACATTTTTCTATTTCGATTTTCAGGTCTTTATATTTCGATAGATTTTTAAATTCCTTAGTTACTATGTTACAGTCCGCTGTCCAAGCCTATCAGTCAGTAGGCAAGTTTTCTCTTTTCGTTTTTTGACAGTTATGTCCGTAAAGATGGTGTCTTCCATAGAATTGTGATGCTTTTCTCTAACTGGTACTGGGTGATGTTCATACCAGTGTCTTCACATTGTCCAGTGTAAAATTTGCCCCACTCTATCGTGACGATTTTCATATTCATTTTGCGCAAGTACAGAACATCTTGAGATTAGATGGTCTATGGTTTCGTTATATATATCACAGAATCTTCATTTTGGATACACACGATTATGTTTGATATTTGCCTGAAAATCCGTAATGAAAAGAATAAAGCATACCGTTTTAACCGTTAATCTAGATACTCGAAACCATCGCTGAATGTTAATTTTATCAACATCGGCTTTATTAGCACATTCTGGATATCGGCCATGCTTAGAGTTGTCTTGCCAGCGTTGTTTCATCTGTTCAAGACCTTCATCCTTGGCTTTCTTTTTCATATTTTTGCTGCAACAGTTGGTTCGTGGTTTCTGTTTTAGTTTTCTACAGACTACTAAATGCAATTTTTGTTTGTATTTATAAGCGGGTTTCATGATTGAATATTTTTTCTTTCTGTTGTCGTGTCGTCTTTAGATAATGAATGTTATGCTTAGAAAGAAGCATTTCCTAGAATACATTCATCTGATGTCATTTAGATTCCCGTTCAAGATGTTGAAGCTATATTGGATGATTGGGATGGCATGGTTATTAATGGCCATAATTCTATTCTGAGAATTTAATTCAGTTATTAATAACAGCCCTTCTATAGTACTCTTTTCGCGCTATT
Source organism: Acanthosepion esculentum (assembly GCA_964036315.1). Taxonomy (NCBI): domain Eukaryota; kingdom Metazoa; phylum Mollusca; class Cephalopoda; order Sepiida; family Sepiidae; genus Acanthosepion; species Acanthosepion esculentum. The sequence goes on along the minus strand of OZ038477.1, from coordinate 63,620,495 downwards.
TCTTTCATTTTAATGGTGGATTCCATCACCCTCATTTACACCGAGGTGCTTATCAGCTTCTTTTTGCTCTAAATCTTTGATTGTTACGCTAGAGTCTAATCTAATAGATGATGTTTGTTGTCGCGATCCTCATAAATGTATGGCTTTAGCACATTTACAGAAACTGAATTTCATTCCTGTGCCATCACTGAAACATTTTAATGTTTTCAGGAGACATTCTAGCTCTCTGATATTCCTAGCATACAACTTTAAGTCATCAATGTAAAATAGATGGCTTATTTTCTTTTGAGATTACTTATAGTCATATTCCATCCAGTTAAGTGCGCTGTTTAATGCTATTATAGATATACAAAATAGTAGGGGAGACAAAGAGTCACTTTGAAATATGCCTCTGTTGATCTTTATTTCCCCAGACGTATAGATTCCATTTATATGATTGAGGCGAAGTGTTGTTTTCCATAGCGACATAGTTCGCTGAAATTGATGACGACGGGTGTTAACTCGTATATATTTAAAGACTTTAAGATCCAGTGTAACACCGTATCCCCACCCTACTGGACCCACGCACTCTACAAGTCTGACTGTCGGTCCGGTATGGTCCAGTATTACATGCTTGACCCGAGTCTCCGGTTCCCAATGTCAATTCGAAGCCACCCTCCAGTCACGTTGTGATTGTTTTGATCCTGGAGTGTGGTCATCAGATCGTAGAAATCCGGAAGCTCTCCGTTGGTCCACCTGCGAGTTCCTCGGGTGAAAATCGGGTTAACAGAAAAATAAAAATTACCAAGTAGATTCGATTTTGAAAAGAGAAAAGTTTTTTTTTATATATAAAAGCAACACACAAAAAAATAATAAGTCTTGTTGCACAATGTTGAATGTTTCTTGTATGTGAACAACAACCGAACAAACACAAATACTTTGAAAATTTTCGGTAAAGGAGAGATTTTGCCTTTGGTTTTAACCCTTTTGGGTCTGTTATTAGTCCAACTACTACAACCTTCGATGCTCCCATTTTCAGTAGTATTAGTATTAGTAGTAGCAGGAGTAGCAGTAATTAGATGTTAGGAGCGCTATTTCGCTTCTTTTACACTGCGGACGCTTCATTTTCGATCTCTGACGTCTCTCCGCTCAGTTCAACTGCATTCGGAGACAGATGAATCCAAAACTCTCTCTCTCTCTCTCTCTCTCTCTTTCTCTCTCTCTCTCTCTCTCTCTCTCTCTCTTTTTTTTTTCTGGTTGGCTGGCCTCTTCATTAAGAAAACTGGCCTCCGTGTCCCAGAGTGGTGGCGTGTCTGTTTTTCTATTACGAACGTACTGACATATTTCCAAAGTACAGCTTCACTTCTCCGAGAATAAACAATTTACTTTTTCATCGATTGGTTTCGAAGGTTAACAACAAGACGCTTTGGTTATCGCCTCGCTATTAATTATTCTGCCACCTTTTGTAAACTACAGGAATTCTTGCTTTAAAATAAATTCTAGATCAAAACATCCTTGATTTTAACTTCGATTCTTATAGTTTCAAAATCCATTTCTTTTGTAAATGTTATAAATTATTATTGTTCCAGTAATTTTCTATTAGTAATCTGATATACTTTGTATATTTACAAAAAGATTGTATTTCGTGTTCTAAATTAACTTTCTGTAACATTTACATTTCAAAGTCCTTTCAATATTTAACATCTTGGTTATTCGAAAACGCCTGTCTTTCACTTGGTGTTTTCTGTTTTACAGTATATGCTCCGTTATTATCATTATTATTATTATTATTATTTCAGGGGTGATATCGACACTGCCACAGCAGTAATAGCATAAAATATCGAATGCCTTACGATAATCTATCCAGGCAGTACTGAGATTTTCCTTTGCATTGAATCAGTTTTCCAAGATCATCCTATTAATAAGTAATTAGTTTTTACATCCGTAAAAGCCACGTTTGCACCATTAGGAATATGTCTGTTCTGTCAGAATAGATGTCAACAGTTTGCAAGTAGTGGGAAGACATATAATTGGTCTGTAGTTTTTTGGGACATTCTTAGATAGAAGAAAGGTAATTCCTTTGGTTATCCATACCGAAATTTTAGTATGATCATGGACCATTTCCTGAAGTTCTGTGCGTGCGTGCGTGCGTGCGTGCGTGTGTGTGCGTGCGTGCGCGTGCGTGCGTGTGTGTGTGTGTGTGTGTGTGTGTGTGTGTGTGTGTGTGTGTGTGTGTGTGTGTGTGATATTTAGATAATAGAGACAAAATTTAAGATTTTTTTCTGTTCCTAGATATTTCCAGGTGTGCGCTTTTTTCAGTGTACGTTCAACATCGTCTTCTGTGACTCCTACCTATGCTTGTTCTAGTTTTCATCCGTTCTATCTCTTGCGTAATGCAATCTACTTTTTTGTTATGTTCTTTAAGTCTTTAAGGCAAGCCCATATTCTTCCCAGGACTTTCTAACATCTCCATTTGTTGGTGGGGTTGTCAGTTTTTTGTTTGTCTAATTTTCTGTAAAATATCTTCGCATCGTTTTGAAAGATTTTGTTCTGTCTGTAGAATCTTGATCTTTTCTCATAGCGTCGGATTCTTTGAGCCTTCAGTTACATTGTTTGCTTTATTTTTCTTTAACTGACAGGACTTCATTTCCATTCGTAATTTTGCATTTTCTTTTGACGCTTCTGCCTTTTCTAGTCCTTACATTTATTCCTCTTGCCAGTTCATCGAGTACTGGGAATTCACTTTTCATTTGTTAAATTTCTTTCTCTATTTTTCTTTTCCAATGCAGATTTTTATGTCTGTGAGACTGCCTTTTTTTACTTCGATGTTTAATTTTTTAGTTACTGCTATTGGTGATGTATATATTTCGTTAAAACGTATATGTGGGTCTACTTCATCCAGAATTTATTATTATTATTATTATCATTATTATTTCAGTGCAATAGGTCAACAAATTGAAGCTTTGGTAGAAATATAGCCTTCATACACTCATTCTGATAACGACAATAGACTAAGCATATGCATAAGAGCCAAATGTGCGAAAGATTGGGGCACTTCAAGGTGGTGTAATGGTTAGCAAACGTTTCTTACTAGATCAATTACGACTGAAAAGTCAGTTTGATCTTCACTGGGTGCCATTTACTTGCGGCTTTGTGCCACATCTAAGCTACGCCAAGAAAATCAAAACTACAATAGTTAGGCTGTACGTTGCCGAAATTGTCCAAGACTGCCAGCATCGCTATGACAATTCCGTTTGGGCATGCCGCTTTGTTTTGTTTTTTCAATTTGGTCACTCCATATTAATAGTTCTGGTCCGTCAGTATTTCTGTCTATTGTTAGTTGTTCCCTTTCATCGTGGAAGATTTCTTCGATATATTCGCTCCATCTCTGACGTATTTTTCTTTCTGAATATCAGCGTTCCGACATTGGATTTTATGCATCCTGTTGATGAGCAAGTGTTTTGTCTTGTTAGTTCTCTTATTGTTTATGCATATCTCCTTTATCTGTGATACACATTCTTTTCATTTCTACACATTTTTTCTTGAGTCATTCCTTTTTAGCCTATTTGCATTCGTTCCTTATTTCTTTGTCTAGTGTACTATATTCTTTTGCGTGTCTTGACATGGTTTTTCATCTCCTTTTCATCGTGTCGAGAATTTTGTCAGTCATGCGTTCATTTTTTTTCTTCCTCTAATTTCCTCTGGTTTCATCTCTATTACTGACGTTACTAAAGCTTCTCTTAGTGTCCCACCTCGAGTTTCCAATTTATTTTTGTCACTCCTATCTTCTTTTCACACTGTCCGTATATATCTCCTTCAGATTCGGGTCGTTCAAGAGTCTACTGTATTGCAATTTGGATGCTGCCTTAGTCCTCTTCAATTTACTGAAGCCGAGTCACCAGGCCAGGACCAATAATAATTTTAGCCTAACAATTTGTCGGTTGCTTTGTTTATCAAACTGAGTGCTCCTATTACTAATGGTATCGTAGTAAATTTCATGCTTAGTCTATCTCTATTTCAAGATGTATATAATTTCAATTTTTCGAATATTTTAATAAGTAGATGACAGCCAACATTATTATTTGTAGTACTAGTAGTAGCAGTAGTAGTAGTTTTCTCATGTAAGATCTTAATATCTATTATTTAATCCATTTATAACTGGATAACTGGATATAAGCTTATGTATGATGCAATTTTCCTCAGACAGGAAGTATTCACCACCTCCCAGATTATTCTTGATATTCCTAGAAGCTTTTTTTCTCTAACAGTTCCAACTGATATTCTTTGTCCATTTTCTTTATTAAAGTTTCGATTTCGTCAATCGATGTACCAAGGGTACAAGTGAGAAGAGGTATGATTGTGATTTTCAAACTTCAATGGGTCATAGTTTCTCTTCTTGCCTATATACTTGGATAGATCGATAAATCCGTACCTAATTAAATATTGATTTCTGTCTGAAATGTCTGGGATTCATTATCATTATTATTTACCGTATTTACATGCGGACTTTTGACCTCATCTTTGTTGTTGTTATCAGGTCTACGGTACCCGAACCATTTATTTAATGCACGAGGTTAGGGATATCTCAACTAGTTCTTATGTTTTACGCTCTACCCGTTTCCACTGAGTCCAAGTACACATCCCGGATTGTACTCGCATTTATTTTTTACCAAATTCACGAACTTTACATCAAATGACGCGATGGATCAATGATTGAACTTTCTTTTCTTTTTATTTATGTTCAGTTTGTTGTGCGCCAGTTTTTATCTGTTTGTAATGAAACACAAAACGTTGCATATTTCTGACTCAGTGACTTTATTGCACCATTCCTTTTCTCGCTGAAAACTACACTTCTTGTGCAACATCCAATGAATGATTTTCGTAACTTGATCACATCTACACATTTTGTACTCATTCTGAGCAAGACTCGGACACTCACTTACAATTTGTGCAGCAGTTTCATCGGATTTCCCACATATTCCGCAAAGTGCGATATCCCTTCTTTGACAACATGCTTCCTGATGTTATTCCAACTGATAGTCGGAGTTTCTGACGTGATTATAATCCTTTCCTTTTCCTTATTATTATCAAGAATAATGTTATTAACGTAAGCTCTGGTGTCGCTGGTGTGCATTTGTGCCTAAATGACCGTGAAAATATATTCTGTAATTTTACAGTAATCTTGTTTTGAAGAGTTAATGATTATGATGCTGCTCATACTGATGACAATTATTATTATCACCGTTGTTATTATTATTATTATTATTATTATTATTATTTCTTTCTGATTTAATTTGTACTTAATTAGATTTTCCTTCTTTTTCTATGACTTTTATATCACGTCATAGCACTTGTTTCCATAGCCACTTGATATGAAGCAGCCTGTTCAATGGACGACTCTTGCTTCACTTATATTATTGTTTTTTGTTTTTCCTTTTAGACTATCGCCATGGCAAATGCAATCGGCATGTGATACGCTGCGGTCCATTACTCACTCACTTATGCCTGAAAAGAAAAAAAGTAAAATCCTAAAACAAAAAATGTCCTGTAAATGAAAATTGCTTTTGGCGTTGATATTTTTTTTTCTTTTGGCTTTTAAATTTTATTTAAATTTATTGCCAGGCAAAACGACTGAAATAAGTCACAAGGAAACCTACTTAAGAGAAGCTTAAAACTTTTTTATATTCCAAATTACATTTCAAACTTGTCTTTTTAATGTTTTAATAGCCATCTTGCATCCCTCTCATTATCATAAATGTTCTATGTCCCGTCAAGACGTCGGTGATAATGGCTCTCCACAACTTCCTATACTTTGTAGCTCCTAGAAAGGTTTGCCATTTCACTATCCCTCGACTCCCTGATTTAAAATCTATTTTCACAAGTTGTTTAGGTAGGTTATTCGCTGCTTTCTAGTCTCCCTTTTGACATCAGTACGTCCTGTAAGTGTCAAATTCTTCAAGCCCCCTTTCCTCATTTTGCGTCCTAAAAACTGAAACTGTTTCTTTCTGATTCTAAATACAGGTGTCTTTTTTTATTCTGTTTTCTTTAAAATATCCTCATTAGTCATATATTCAGTCCATTATCTTCTCAGCATCCTTCTGTAGAAGAATATTTTCTGTTGATTCAAGTCTCTTTTTATGTGTGAAATTGTCCAGCATCCACTACCATATACGAATACTAGTTACATAGCAGTTCAGTGCTTTTTCTGTCTTTGTTTCTTTTTTACAGTAATGTTCACACTGTACAAGGCTCAAGAACTACACGAGCTAGAATGTCACAGAATAAGAGGCACCACCCCAAGCAAGATAATAATGCGACCAAGATTCAAGAGGCTACCGGAAGTGAAAGAGAAGCAAACATCTTTAGAGGGAACTGGAAACCCGTTTCTAAACTGGAAACAAGGGATAAACCTCTGCCCCTGTCCAAAAAGACTGGGGAGAAGTGTGAACTCGACTATAGGTAAACTAGTAAAATCTTATTGGAAAAAAATGGAAATAAAAGTTCAGAGACGGAGACGTTAAATTTGTAAGAGTTGAAGTACAATTTAGAAGGAACCAGAAACCCAGTCCTAAGCAGGAAGCAAGGAATAAACCTCTAGTCATGTTCAACGAAGATTCTCTGACTTTTAATATTTTGTTTCGATTCTGGAATGTATCATTCGCCATTTTAATACGCCTTCGAATTTCGGTATAACAATTCCGTCCTCTGTTAAATCACTTATTTAAATTTTCGTACTTGCTTGACTTTAGTATCGTTCTTAATTCGAATCTTCGATTGCTGTTACAAGGAGGGATGCTTTCCTGTAAAGATTAAAAAATAAACAGAATGCTTATAAAATACTTTGCATTGAATTATTCTGTGTAATTTTAACACACTATCAATTTATCACGCACTTCATCTATTTAAAATTAACTTCTAAATTTCCTTTTATGACATTTAACATTTTCCTATAAAATTTGTTTAATTTGTTCCGATCTCTCCAATTTTTTATTTTATTCCCAATTTTCGTTTATTAGGAAACTTTACAAGAAAACATTTTTTTACCAGGATGAGTGTATCTTTTAACAGTTAGCGACTCAGAAAGAACATTCAGCAATCCGATTTCGAATTCCAGTCGCGTAAGGGAAAGGTAAGAATCCATCCTACCACCGTGCCTGCCAGTTATGGATTAAAGAGCAGGGATGATTTTGGGGTGCCAAACAATCTGAATTCGAAACAAGCCTGGAGAGAGATGGTTACGCCAGGCTATATTCCCTATGGCTGTAGTAAATGTATTGACACTGCAACCTGAATGGTTACTGGACACGTGTCATGACATAACGTAAATATTTCTCTTTACTAAGTTTCTTGGCTTTAAAAGTTTACATATAAATATGGAATCATATTAATCACAACATTAGAACATTAATGGAAATATTAGTGGACAAGTTCTTTTTTCCATTTTAATCCAATAAAAGGCTCAAGAACAACTCAAGACCTAGAAAGTTAAAATGGTAATGAGGTTTATGATATGAATGAAAAAAACGTTAGCAATAATTAAAAACTGCAACGATAACTACGATAAATATTAATTGTCCCTTAACTTGACCAAGTTAATATTGTAATGTCCAGGGAAACATATACGCGCCTGATTCGAACGTCCTTCTTTAAATTTGGAACACAGAGAAAGTGATGAGGGTTTCGATTGTATGCCAATAGCTTGGCAGGCCCGATCTGTCTAGGTATGAAATATTGGAACTAAGATATATTTGAACTATTAGGAAAACTCTATTTGGGAAGGATGTTAGAATAATCCAGAATTTATACTGGGAGCAAACAAATAGATACGGATAGAAAATGAATTACACAAAAATAGAAAAGAGCATAAGATAAAGACTTGCTTTCGTAGCGGATTTATGCAAACTCTTCAACGAGCTAGAGATCCTATCAGGATTTATTAACGGTGAACGCAATCTTAAGATTGATATAAAAAGTGTAAAACAAAAACACCCTCAAAATTGCCAGGGACTTACCGTCTGTATTAAGGATACGTTCCCATGTAAGAGAATCCACAAAAAAAGGAGGGCCGTGATTTCCCGTTCATTTTTTTTTAATTAGTGGGGAGGGGATCGTTCATATTCTTTCATTTTCTATTCTCTCCGGGATGAAGGAATTGTAATATATACAAAATAGCTGAAAAGATTGGTGATATTCTCTCATCCATTTGTGGCGACGTCAATATTCACGAAAAGGATTGTCTACTCAATGACAAAGGCAAATAATCTTATGAATTCTCCATCGCTTCCTAACTGACTCAGATCGTTGACAAATGAATTTTATCACACAAACCTCCGAGACACTGATTTCACATCCTGCCCCGCCCTTCGCAGTTACCTCACGTAAGCACATCTGACCATTCGGTGATTACTGTTAAATTGCCAAACAGAAATTATCCTCTGATGCCGCATTTCATAGGACAATTTTCTATACGCCAAAGCCGGGATCTTACATTGCGGAAATCAAACCAAAAATAAAGTATTACTGCTACATCTAGACTGGAACTGCTCAATCCTCACTTTACAGCCGAAGAGTTCAAAATTGTTTGCGTGTTCTCGTGGGGCGTGACTTATATTCCACTTTGCAACCTCTTTCTCACAGACGGAAAGCTGCAAGCCTGTCAGCACTATTATTGCTATTTATATGTCAAATTTACATATGAGGTGCATTCGTTTGTCCCAATTCTTCAGGCATTTACAGCTTGGACTTGCCATTTCCACGGAGTTGAATCATCTTCGTTTCCTCCAACTTTCAAATGTAAGAAGAAAGCCCCACTCAGCATTTTTCTAAAGAATTTGTGTAAGTGGCAACCGCGTGTGTATTTCGATGAACGCTAAAATTTTGACTTCATCAATTTACAGTTCAATCACTTATCAATTATTTACATTATTCGGACTGTTATCCTCATCTTCATTACCATATTCCAAACGTTTCGGCTGTTGTACGCTCCAGCCTTCTTCAGGTGATTGGAATTCCGAACCGAACCCTTTATTTCGTCCACCGGGATAGATTGTTCTAGTTCTACGTGCTATGCCTCTTTCGGATGTCTCGGTTATTTCCCTTTAACTCAACTCTCCAAGTTTTGGTTCACCACTGCTGTGGCCTGGTATTGAACTCACAACTCTTTGAGTCTGGTCACTGGATCTAACCAATGTCCTTATCCTCAAAGACACATGGCTCAGAGATATAGACAGATATTACGGTACAATCATTATCTTTCGTCCTTATCTCCTAAACTTTCATTTCCTACAAGATTCTCTTCTATTCACATTGCACGTCATTCGGCATCATTATTTTAAGTGTAATGCTCCGCTTCGAGTGGCTTTCGAACTGGGTAACATTTAGTATTAAAAATACATGCTGAAGGACTCTTCAGTTCCAAACGTTCCCCTGAATCTTGAAAATATTTATCCTGCCAATAAATCTAATTTAGGTTGTGACGCTTATCGATTTTCTATTATATAGACACGAGTTTATTCAGTATCTGTCTATATTTCTGAGATGAGGTATTATGTACACTATTTATATTAATCGGACTATTGTCTTCATCTTTGTTACCATATTTATCACAACGTTCCAACCGTTGTACGCTCCGGCCTTATTCAGTCATTGGAAGTCAGAAGATATTAAGAAGAAAGATGAGAAGAAAGTCTTATGTGTAATGTTGTTTCTCTCAGTTCAGCAAAGGATATGTGTCACACATCAATAAGATATTTTTGTTCATAATTTGATGTTAAATTTAACAGAATTCATTTACATTATTCCTTAAGGACACAGTGGATAAAGGCGCTGGTTAGATCGAGTAACAGGACCCAAAGACTTGTTAGTTAAGGCAGTGGAGATCTTGGAGAGTGGAATTAACAGGAGATAACCGATAACTCAAATCTATTACACATGGCACGTGGAACTAGAACAGTCTACCCCACCGAGCGAAATAAAAGGTTCAGTTCGACATTCCAACCACCTGAAGAAGGCCGGAGCGTATAACGGCCGAAACGTTGTGATAAATATGGCAACAAAGATGAGGACAATAGTCCGATTAATGTAAATAGTGTACGAGTTTATTCATTTTCAATTCTAGGCTTTTGGCCACATCAAGCTGAAATACCAGTTCCCGTACAATCACCGAAGTTGAGCAACGTCGAACCTAGATAGTAACTTGATGGGTGACTGCTTAGGAATACTAGATGCTATAAGCTTGATTGTACGGATGGTGTAATTGTAATTGTCTCGGAATTGTTAATCAGAGACTCGAGTTCCAATTCCTGTTGTTTTCATTATATTCAATTAAGCGTAAATAACCTTGGAAATATAGGGTGACCCCCAAAAAACGGGAATTTTTGAAGTGCGTATTGCCAGACATGAGCAAGTGGCAACACTGCGAGACAATGCTCTTGAGCAAGTGAACATTTCGCCATTTTAGTAACGAGAATGAAATTCATAGTATCCCAGCTGAGATGTTGCAGCAGTCAATGAGGAATCTCAACAGCAGATTTCAAGAATGCATTCGTACAGGAGGACGCCATCTACAGGACGTAATTTAAAAAAAATGAAATTTCCATCATTGTTTCTTAAATGGCATGTTTTAAGGTTTCAATTACTATGAATTAAATATTTTTCTTCCATCACTCTTGGTTTTATTGGATTGTTAAAAAGTTCCCGTTTTTTTTTGGGGGGGTCACCCTGTAGTATAAATCCACCTCTTCTCCCCCAGCTATGGATTAATTCGTAAGACATGTATCACTAAATTGTTATTATCCCCAAAAGAAATTCTTACAAAAACGAAAAATGTTTTCTGATTTTAAATAACCTGCAATGGTTTGATAAACCGTAGTAAACGAATCAGTCCTTTTCTATTTTCATAATAAATCCATTTGCTCATTGTGACTACCTCAGGCCGGCAAAAAATACGGACCGCGAACAGAATGTGTCACGCTATTCTACACAGTGTAGCTCGCGAGGTTTTTTCGAAATACTCAATTTTTTGTATTCATCAGAAAAAATTCGGCAGTTGTGTATGAAAAAGAATCAGTTTTTTTAGAAGTACGACTTCATTCGACCAATATTTCACTGCCCTTGTATTTAACTCGCCGAAGAAAAAAGAATAAGGATGATTTTTTTTCACCATCCTTATATATTTGTTTCTATCTCAATCATATTCAGTAATTTACTCCTGTGGTCCGCCGCTAAATTTCTACGGCCAATATGCCCTTCACATAATTATGAAAGCCTGTCCAATTCTCTTTACAAATGACTGTTTCTGTGTCAAGAAAAAAGGTAAATAAAATATTCAAAAGGATGACTGTTTTTCACTTATTTATCTTCCTTTGAAATACACTTTCCTAGTTTCTGAATTTATTTGCGAAGACTTATAATCAAGTTACTCCATCTGACAGTAGCAATAAAGCACAAGCAACAAAATGCAATTGTTTTCCTAAGATTCTTTTAATAGTACAAAACAGATGCTACTGGAAACTGGAAACATAATAAAATGTTCTATAAATTTACGCTTTACTTGAAACACCAAAATATATTTTATACTGAAATAATATTGTAGAGAATGGACATATATAAGTTAAAATATAATTCAGTATTTAGTGTATGTATCGTGCCTTTCGAAAGCCAAGCCAAGTATTAAGAAACAGAAAATTTTCGTTAGAAACAAAGAAATGACTGCTAAACTGTGACGAAATGTCAGTTCCCGTATATGGTAGTGAATACTGGAGAATCTCCTCGCAGATGAAGAAAAGACTTGAAGCAACAGAAATATGATTCTACAGAAGGATTCTGAGAATACCATTAATCGAAAATGTTAGTAGCGACGAGATAATGAAAGCAAAAAGGACACTTATACTTAACATCAGAAAGAGACAGTTGAATTTCTAGAGCACATAATGAGAAAAGAAGGTTTGGTAAATTTGATACTTACATGGCAGATTAAAGGCAAGCGAAACAGAAGAAAAGAACGTATAGCCTACCTGTCGAACGTGTGCCAATTAATGGCGGGCGAGGTTTTAGGAGAGATAACAAAAAGACAACATTTATTAAGAGCTACAAAGGACAGTAAATTATGGATCAACATGATCGACAACATCCTGAAGAGACACGGCACATAGAAGAATGAACAACTTGTGTTTGCCAATATATTATGTATATCTCTGATTGGCTGAAAAAGAAAGAAAGAAAGATGGAAAGAAAGATGGAAAGAAAGATGGAAAGAAAGATGGAAAGAAAGAACAATGGTAAACCTCATTTTTTAACCCCAAGTTCTATTTGTCTTCCCATCCAGAATGATGAATACATATTGAATTTGGCCATGAAAATCTTACTTCACTTTCTCTTTCGATCGGCTGACCCTGTTATATTTACAACCACCGCCAGAGCAACGCATGTGACCTCAAGATAAGCTGTCCATTTCAAGTGGTCATGCTGTACAAACGATTCAAGATTCTAGTATATCGAGTTGCTACTCGCAACCGAGCTAGTTCCATAGTCAGGGAAACAGAGAACGAAGTGCAGGAACATGAAGAGACACATAAGTGTATTTAAACAGCGATGACACAGAAAACGAATCTTTCTAGATTCAAGAACATCTTTCCATCAATCATTGAAAGACACTCAGGCTGAAATGTTCATCAGAGCAAAATTATATTGCTACTCCATTTTCTTTCTTTCCTTCCTTCTCTCTGTCTGCGTGTCTTTCACAATTTCATGTAATCACAGATACACAGAACCTACTCGCGGCCTACGCACAAGCACACACACAACTCAAACACAAAACATCTAATATTTATTTGTATATGGTATATTTGTTTGTGCAAACTGCTTGAATTTTATGTACTTGGCATTTATTTAAGGTTATAACTTAAGAACAACTTTTCCCTTGAAAACGAAGTGTTAAAAGATAGATATAAATGAACAGACTGCGATAGATAGATAGATAGATAGATAGATAGATAGATAGATAGATAGATAGATAGATAGATAAAGGACAGACTGGTATAGATAAACAGAGATATGAATAGTCTGAGACAGATAATGTACAGACAGATAGATAGATAGATAGATAGATAGACTGAACAGACTGAGATAGATAGATAGATAGATAGATAGATAGATAGATAGATAGATAGATAGACTGAACAGACTGCGATAGATAGATAGATAGATAGATAGATAGATAGATAGATAGATAGATAGATAGATAGATAGATAGATAGATAGGAAATTTATGCAAAAATTGAATATAACGAAAACTGGAATTCATACTCGGCTCGCTAACAGTTACACATCCACTTTGATAATACAGATGGGTCTACAAAGATACTTACATATGTACATACTAGGTTATTTGCCATTCTTTTAACTTCATGTTTTGTATTATATTTTTTCATATTACCTCTCGCAATTAAACAGACATTAGTTGGAGATATTTTACCTTTGATTTCCGCTTTCATTTCATATCATCACATTTGACGCAGTGCAACTTTCGAATATCATAGTTTATAATATATAAAAAATCAATTTGTTTCACTTATATGAGAATTCCGAATCTCTTTTACTCTGCCCTAAAGGAAACCTAATCTGCTGTATATCAGTAAATATTTTGACAATGACCTCACCACTGAAGAAGATACTTTAGGCAACAAACATGTGGTGAATGCTGAGAAAATCATTGGAATGATATGTGAGCACCGAGAGAGTTTTAAGGACAATAGGAACTACATGGAAACTGATATTAACAATCAGAAAGAGACAGCTGGCATCTTGGCGATACACTGTGAGGAAAGAAGACCAGGGGAGACTATAACTCTCAACGGAGATTCTGAATCTAAGAGAAACAGGGGGAAACTGCGAGTCCACTACTTACTGAGTTTAAATGCATTGATAACAAAAGTTAATAAGGGGTAGTAACGGATCAAAAGTTAATTACCTGAAATTACATAGAATATAAAATAAGAAAAATAAAGCAAATTCTCCTCCTTTTGAAACCGTGTAATATTTTTACGCGTGTTCACAAAATGCTTTATAAATTAGAAATCTACCAAGAGAATACGTGGTAACATAAGACGGAATATGTGACAGAAATCCAAAGGCACATAAAAATAGCAAAACATGTCTTCTAGAATCTAATCAATGTATTAAAAAATGAGAAAGTATTATTAAAAATAATCTAATCTTCTATATCTCCGTGAACGCTCAACATCTCTTCACAGGTGAAAGCAACAACATTGACAGTACAAGGCAATAAAGCCGCCAAGACACAAGGGGGCTACTGAGTGTGAGAGAATATGAGAAAAAGTAGAAAGAACAATAAAAGAAGAATTAACATGATAACTATTGACCTTGCATATAAACTTTTGAAGATCAATGCTGACTGGAAGGCAAGAAGCTGGAAGAAAATTCCAAAAGCAAATTGTTCGAAAGAAGATACTGTTAGAATAAAACTGACGGTTACAACTAGTAATTTCAAATATAAAATGATGAGACCTAGCTCCCAATCTAGTACTGTGCTTAAATTCCTAAAGTCGAAATACCAAAAAGGAAAACTCATCAGAAAGATTATCATGTAAATATTTATAGAAAAGGGAGAAGGAAGCCACTTACAATCAGGAATGGAGACTTGCAATTTCTGGGACACAAAGGAAAGGAGGCTTAAAGAAGTAAAAACTCACAGGATATAGTGAAGACAAGAGAACCAATTAGAAACAGAGCGTAATCTACTGAACGAGTTTGTGTGAATGGTTGATCGATTGATTGTTTAATGGCATATCAACACCTTATGGATCATTCAATGCTGAAATTTGAGCTTTGAAGTAATAAAAATACTATGTATGTTATTCTGCTTTCACAATTGAATACGTGGTAGATGATACTCAGCTTTTTGCATTTACATATTTGTGTGGACATAATTACTAGAGGCAGTGGATTTCATGTTGTAGTTTTGTTGAAGTTATATTTTGGACTACAGTTTCATTTTTTTAAATTGTATATATGGATCAATGTCATAAAATAATTCTATCATGTTAATATCCATGATTTACTTTAATTCTTGATCATCCTTCAGGCTATGTTCTATTACAAAGATGATTAATTTATTACTTATATTAATAAATAATACTTAGATCATTTTGGAAATACATTGAACTTTTGTCAATATGAAGGCTGAAACCCAAAGTTTTAAACTAGTTTCTTTCAAGTTTAATAACATCTTTTAATCTTTGTCTAATTCATTTTTCCTATTACAGACCTGTATCTGTGCTAATCGGATTTTGGTTCAAGAAAGCATCTACGAAGCATTTGAGAAACGTCTAGTTGAAGCAATGAAAAATCAGTTAGTTATTGGTAATAGTGTCAATGTTGGACATATTATTAATTCTCAGGCTGTAAATAAGGTAAGTATTTTAGTGCTGGATAATTCAGGATTTTATAAGAATCCTTAAATTGTTTAACGTCATATCAATGCCTTATGGTTCATTTAATGTCGAAATTTAATTTTCTTGGGAGCTTGGATAATTTTCTCCAAAAAATGTGTTACTGGTATTTTCTTACAAAAATCTGGTATGTTTTTTTTTTTTTTCACTATAAAAATGTATTTTTCATGCTTTCACGGTGTTTTGACTCAAGTTTGGGGTTTCACTATTTGCCTATAGCTTGGACCCCCTAACAGGTGCTACCACCCCGGGTCAGATTAGACCTGGGAACAGTAGCAATTAAAAGTTGGTTCCACGCTTCTCAAAACAGCATTGCTATCGGACGTAGTTCATCGGCATACCCAGGACGGTTGTAAGAATTGAAAAGTATTTTCCTGTCCTTCATATACATATTTTCCAGAGATATCACTGCTATGGTGAATCAAATGGGGAAAAAAGAGATCTTTGGAATATTCCTCGCCATATGTTGTGACCTAGTAATGCCGACTGTATTCTCTGCTGCGCGTAAAGAAACCCTCGAAAGTCCACTTAGAATATCGGATAGAAACGGTTAAAATTTAACTATTCCTTAACCAATACTTATAGACACAAATATGAACGGCAAATATTTAGCCATTGCTGAACGAGGTAAATGCCTGCAGGCTCAAATATAAACAGTCAATCTTCAACTATTCCTAAATCAAAATGCTTATCGACTCATATATTGGGTTCGGCAGAAATACCTTCCACATATACCTCCCATAAATACTCCCCACATTAGACATTATTGACAATGGTTATTCATCTAGTTAATGTCTTATTATTATGTGGGAGACATTTTGGGAAAGAATGTGAGAGATATTTCTGTATCACCCTGTA
Organism: Acanthosepion esculentum; assembly: GCA_964036315.1. NCBI lineage: Eukaryota > Metazoa > Mollusca > Cephalopoda > Sepiida > Sepiidae > Acanthosepion > Acanthosepion esculentum. The sequence goes on along the minus strand of OZ038477.1, from coordinate 63,604,188 downwards.
TAAACAATCAATATTTACTCATCCACGAACCAATAAATATTTACAGACACAAATATAAAGCACCAATAATATCATATCTCTGAAACAAGGACATGACTAAAATTGACCAATCCCCGAATCAAGGAAATATTTACAGATTCAAATAAAAACGACCATTTCCCTGTCTGCGAATCAAATAAATGTTTCGAATAAAAATATAAAAGCCTAAGATTGATCGATCCCCGAAGAAAGCAATTGCCTTTAATTGAAGGATTCGTTTTTTACGCCTTATCCTTCCTTTGCAGGTTATTTAAGGCCAGAAAATATGTTTAGAAATTTTTTGGAGTATAATAATGGTTTAGTGATGCAAGTCTTACTAATTAACACATAATTGGGAGATGAAAAGAGGTGAATTCATACTTTTCCCAAGGGTATTTGCGCGTAAGTGAATATAATGAACCCAACGGGAATTGGAACTCGTATCTCTAATTAACAATTCCAAAACTTTATCGATTACACCAAAGGTTACCTACACCAGGTATTCACAAAAGTTTACCCATCTAAGTACTGACCATTCTTGACGTTGCTTAACTTCATGAAATATACGGAAACCGGTGTTTCAACGTGAGGCATCCGTAAGCCAATTGCGATTAGGCTCAAATATAAATGTCGAACACGGGTCTATCCCCGGCCCAAGTAGATGCCTACAAAATTCAAATATAAAAAAAAGCATTTCCACATTAATTAAGCGTTCAAGGATCGACATGTTTCAAAATCAACCAATCTAAGCCAACTCTTTTTATAATAAATTCAGCAAGGGAATTTCATTTTACAGTTCATCTCTTTAATTACCCCGTCGCTTTCTTTGTGAACTTCGTCAGTTGCTTTATATACATTCTGATTCAGTTTAAACGAATTTTATTTTTAATCATTTCACCCACTTACAAGGCTGTAAAGCCACTAAGACAAAAGAGATCACTGAATTTGAAAGAATAAAGAAACAGAAATATTATTAAAGTGTGAGAACACTTGAAGGGTAATCAAGAAGACAGTAGATAACGATCGACATTGCATTTAAATTTTTAAAGATGAAAGTTGGCTGTAAAGCATGGAGCCAGAAAAGAGTCCCAAAAGCGAGGTGTGAGAAAAGGATCTGTTAGCATAGAACTTACGGTTGCATCTAGCCAATTCAACTGTAAAATGATGAAAACTTGCGGTTAATCTATTACTGCGCTTAAATTCATAAAATTTAGATACCCTAGTGAAGAGTTCATCCGAAAAATTAATATGAAAGTATTTATGGAAAAGGCACATGGAAACTTACATTACGACAGTGGGAAAGTGACTGAAGCCGAGATCCCAGGTCAGGACCAATAATATTGCTGTTCGTTGAATTTTATCAAGAATCTCTAAATATATAGCAGGAACACCGGACGATGTGTAGCTGCAATATTCAAAGCATGGATGAGTGATAGATATGTAAGATACATTCTGGAAAGAAAAATTATCTCGCACGACAAAGTGAACAATTTTTCTTAGCAGCAGACCTAGTTCAATACAGTCTTTCCACTTTATGTCAGCCGAGAATGTTAGCTAGAGATGGTGAAAGGGGTCACTCTCCTGTGGGTTAGCATCAGCCATGCTGATGAAAGGAGTCTCCCAGATTATTAATAAATAGCAGTTACGTTTTGGAGGCGTTAAAATTAACAAGCCAATCTTTGTCCTAGTTAACAGCAGACTATAGGTATTTTTTTTAGATCAGCTGCCAAATTGGCCTTATCGTACTGATCAGATTTACTGTCGGGGAAGCAGTAAATCGTTGTGTCATCATCATTGATACCAAGTTGAAAACTGATTCCATCAGGAAGGTCATTGATGAAAAGTAAGAACAGAGTAGGTCCAAGGATAGAGCCCCGGAGGATATCTGCTTTAGTATAAAAAAGATTTAGAAGCGTTTCCGTTCAATTTCATTTCGCGATTAGATAAAAAAGACTGAATCACTTCAAAATATTTATGGAAAAAAGTAGCCAATCTTTTCGGTACTGCGTTCTTTTTGCGGGGGAGGGGTGTTTGTTTATGTTTTGTTTTGTTTTTTGTTTTTTTTCTGTCAATCTCACTGAAGACGAGTGTACTTCACGCATTTTACATGAAAATTTCTTTTGTTTTCGTTTTCTCGGCGAACATTATTATTTTTTCTCTAAACACTTTTTTCCTTTCGTATTTCACACTTTCTGGCTGACCGACTAAACACAATGCTACTACGTTTTTTTTTCGTGGTATATATCCCGACAGACTTGTAATCATAATAAAAAGTACATTAACCCAGTTACATATCTCATTCAGTTTAATCAATCATATCGCATCAATGACACAGGCTCCCAAGAATCTTTCTTTGCACCTATGATAATTGCAATTCACTGCATGGATTCTGTAGCGTTGTCTTAAAACTAACACTGCTTCTGCTGCTGCTGCTGCTGTCACTCATTCCTTCCCTCATCTGAAGCAATCTCCTCGCTCTTGTAAGAGGTCATTAATCCGGTTCCAAAGCAAATGTCAATATTTAAGACATATTCAAAGAGATATTTTGATTATTAACCAAATCCAAATATTTGTTTTGAATCGCAATTACATTTTTTAATCATTTCACTCCAAGCAAGGCAATAAAGGTGAAAAAAAGGAACAATATTAAAGTGAAAACAATAAAATAAGACAGACGATAACGACTGACATTGCATTGAAATTTTGGAAGATCAAATTTGACTGGAAAGCAAGAAGTCGAAAGAGAGTTCCACAAGCGAGAAGTGCGAGAGGGGAAACTGTTAGCACAGAACTTGCGATTTCATCTAACAGTTTCAACTGTAAAACGATGAGACCTTGCTGCCAATTTAGTAATATGCTTAAATTCATAAAGTCTATGTATCAAAGAAAAAGTCTCATCAGAAAAATCACCATGAACGTATTTATAGAAAAGGTACATGGAACCTATATTACGGTGCTGGAAAATGACTGAAGCCAGATCAGGACCAATAACATTGCAGATTTTTTTTTTCATTTTATCAACAATCTCTAAATACGTAGCAGAAGTACCAGACCAGATGTGATGGCAATATTCAATCCAAGGACTGTCAGACTTATAAATGTAATAATATAATAATATTTTCTTCAATATTGTATTTTATACTGATTTAGTTGCTTCTTTTTCTTGTGTACATTAGATTATTTTTTGTCTTTTTTGTTTTGTTTTGTTTTATTTTGTTTCCGTTTTATCTTCTTTGAAATGCCTATATGGCGATTTTCAGAGTTAACGAGGATAAAAAAAGGGTTTATTCGAAGTAAATTGTCAACAGCACAATTGACAATATCTACGATGCTGTGTCACTATATAAGCTGAAAAGAAAGAATGATAGTATAAAAAGGAACAGCATTATTCCCGAAACAAGTGTGAAAGGCTAAAAGAGCAAAATAAATAGGAGAAAGAACAGAAAAGATTGTAGAAAGCAAGTAGGTTAATAAAGAAAGAAATAACTAAAATTGTAGGAAGAAAACACATAATAAAAAGGAAATAAAAATTTCAAGAATAAATAATATATGCTTCCATACGCATCTATATATACAGGGTGACCCAAAAAAACGGGAACTTTTTAACAATCCAATAAAACCAAAAGTGATGGAAGAAAAATATTTAATTCATAGTAATTGAAACCTTAAAACATGCTATTTAAGAAACAATGATGGAATTGTGATTTTTTTTAAATTATGTCCTGTAGATGGCGTCCTCCTGTACGAATGCATTCTTGAAATCTGCTGTTGAGATTCCTCATTGACTGCTGCAACATCTCAGCTGGGATACTGTGAATTTCATTCTCGATACTAAAATGGCGAAATGTTTACTTGCTCAAGGTCACTGTCTCGTAGTGTTGCCACTTTCACATGTCTGGCAATACGCACTTCAAAAATTCCCGTTTTTTGGGGTCACCCTATATATATATATATATATATATATATATATATATATACAGAGAGAGAGAGATGCGTGCGTGTGCTTGTGTCTGTGATAAAAATATAGTTTTAAGGTATTCTGAATATCAGGCCAGACCGTATAAAAGTGTACATTGAGATCCACACCGGGCGTCAACAGTCTGCTTCAAAAGCAATCTTCAGGCCATGATTGCGTTCAGGCATAAAAACACTCTCAGCGCTCTGTATTGATCTCAGTGTCCACTTTATATATTATGGAAAATGATATATCCATTTTATTATATATCAGGAACAATTTCAAGTAGAATTTCCGTTTTCTGTAGCAAATCTGAGCAAGACTTGAATTATTTCTTATCTACTCCTCTGGCTCTTGCCGAGATTCGCAATACTGTCCTCTGGGTAACTCGGATCATTCTGTATTCTATTGATATTTCGATTCAGTCAGCTACTAAACAGGAACCTCCTAGTTATAAGACCTCTTTCGGTTACCAGCATACCGGTTGGGTCTCATGCCATCATTTTCTTAGAGAAGCATCTGGACTGACATTTTAAGCCTTCAAATTGAGAACTGTACCATTGAAGTTTCTTTTGGGGGCAAATACGGCATGGATACTTTCATCCCTTTTCGGAAATAGCAGGTGAAACCTCAATCTTCTCCAAGGCTCACACCTGCATATTCTGCATGGTTCACTGTGTCGTGCTAGACAATGTTTTCTCTCCAGAATCTATTTTACATATATATATATATATATATATATATATATATATATATATATATATATATATATATATGTCTACTATTCGCCCATGCATAGAATATTGTTGCCACATATGGTAGGGTGCTCCTGCTATTTATCTAGAGCTTCTTCATAAAATTACTGGTCCTGACCTGGTGTCTCGGCTTCATTCACTTTCCCTCCGCTGTAATGCCGCTTCACTGCCTCTTTTCTATAAATACTTTCATGGATGAACTCTGCGCTGTCGTACCTTGACCTTGAATTTAATCGCAGTAATAGATTAGAGACAAGGTCTCACCAATTTACAGTTGAGTTGGCTAAATGTAACCGTAAGTTCTCTGATAAGAGTTTCTTCTCACTTGTGTAACTCCCTTCGGGCTCCATGCTTTCCAATCAATTTTAATCAGTAAAAGTGTAAATGCAATGTCAATCGTTATCTACTGTCCACCTGATTACTTTTGTTTTGTTCTCTCTACTTAGTAATGTTTCTGTTTCTAATTCTTCTACACCTAGTAAGCACTTGCATCTTAGTGGTTTTACTGCCTTGTTTGGGCTGAAATCGTTTATATATATATATATATATATATATATATATATATATATATATATATATTATAAAGAAGTAATCATCCAAAGAATTAATCAGTAAAGTTAATGTAATTAATGGCGAAATCACTTCGCTAAAAGATCAATAAAATATTAACCTGCTAACAACTCCCTGAATGACGCGATCTTAATTATGAGAGGGATTAGGTAGGTTATTTAAAAAAACATCTTTCGGCTTGCAATACATTTATTTTCGTCTTGGAAATTTACCTGAAATGAAAACAATATTAATACCTTACGATGAACGAGCGAATTTCTTCGAAAGTACTTGTAACAGAACATCTAATCCATCTCAAATAATATATATATATATATATATATATATATATATATATATATATATATATATATATATATATATATATATATATATATAGTTTTTTCCCCTAATTTATATATACAGGGTGTATCAAAAATATTTTTATAAACTTTGGGTATTTGTTCCTCACGGCACAACAAGGACAAGAGTCCATATAAAATTATGTCCGCATAATCCTTCGTTTTTTAGTTATTCAGTGTAATGAAAAGTAAACAATGTATCAAGGAGGAGTAACATTTTAGCATAAAATATCTAAGGTATGCCTGTTAACGTAAACTATAACGCAGATTAGAAATATGATATAATGTTTCAAAAATAAATAAATGAATAATAGGTCGGGACTATGTAGGTAATCTACTTATAACGGTAAAATGATATATACACACACGTTATAAATTTATTGAGTACAGTAATATTGCATTGGATGTGTGTTTAGGTATATAAGAAAAGTTATAGATAATTGGTTCTGAGAATATTAAACATTGTTGCATATTATATTAATATTCGTAAAATCCAATTTGCAATCACTTCTCATCAGGGTCAGTGTTTTTGAGCAGGTGCTTGGATTTGTGTATGCAAGTGGACATTAATTTGGACCTCGTGTTCAGCAAGTTAGGCTTATTTAAGTGTTTTAATATAATGAGCTTCTCCATCGAACACAAGTTACTCCTGTCTACCTTTCCGTTGTATGGTTTAGCTTTTGAGATTATCTCCCAGGTAATGGTTGGGTTCTTATAGTTGCTTTTAATCTCCAAACATACTTTGAAAGCGGTATAAAGTTTTTATATTTGATATTGCTCAGTGTCGTTTTGTGGTGGTAAAAACACGATTTCCAGCTGTTCTCAGTGGATACAAAGTAATATTTATCATCATCGTTTAATGTACAGGTTGCGTTTTTTACGGTAGTTGTATTTACTTTTAGTAGGATTATTTTTAGTGTTTTTTTTTTTGGTGGGGGGGGGGTGTACAACTATAGCTTACCTTAATGTCATTTTTTTTTAAATCTTTTTCAGTGTTGGAGAATGACCAAAGTGTTTATGAATTCAATTCAGAAAAATTCTGCCTCCATTGATTTTGATATTACTGTGGTATGGCTGGTTGAAACATTATTTTACGTTTGCATTGTTTTAGTTTATTTTTATTTTTGTTGTTACAACATACCCCAGTTTCACATTATGACTTCTGCGTTCTTTGTTATATCTAGTTTTGTTATCGTAGAATATTTCCTTGTTGCTGGATTGGTCGATAATCGATATTGTACAAATTGTCGAGTATCCGTTATGGTGGTTGAGTCTTCTATCTATGTACGTATGATTGGGTAAATACTTAGTATCTGGTTTGTACATGCTCTTACTCAGGTCGAATGTAACTTCTAGAAAAATGATCACTTTAGCGTTGGTATACGTGGTAATGTTTAGTTTATGGACCTTAAAAAATTTGGTTAGGTCCTTTTTCATCCAGGACTCTGTTTACGAAAGAGAATTATCCTATCTTCTCTGTATATACCGTTTTTTTATATCAGAGATAAATCTGAGTCTCCATAGTAACAGTATCCCTTCAAGTTCACATGCTCCTGATGAATCATGTGATCCCATGGAAACGCAAGAGTCTTGGTTATTTTTCTTAGTCCATAAAGTTCCGTCATGGCATAAATTCGTTCTCTGTGCCTTTCTTATGATATTTACTTCTTGGTCGGAAATTGTTCGCAGTAGTTCTTTGCTAACTTAATAGCAGCCATCAATATGTTTTCCGTGATGGGTGGGTAGAAGTCGAAGATATCGAACTGTAAAAATGTGCATTTTTCTTTATTTCTTATATTACTGAACCTTTCGATGGCTTCCGCTGTATTTCGCCACTGGTTGATACCTAAAGGCTTTTTAATATACATACATGATCTTTCTACAATGCTTTTGCTGGTAATACCGATGTTGTTTTTGGATATGTTGAGCAGTCGGAATCGTGAGTTATTTAGGTAATTCTACTTGTGGTCCTTGATCGTGACGAAAAGCTGTTCTCTGTAAAGTTTAGGGATTCTATCGTCTAATTTGAGTTCAGTCACTATAGCTTTGGTATCATTGTTAATAGTGTTTTCCCAGTTGTGATCCGCTTTTTTATAGAACTTGCCTACTTCTGTAGTAATGGCTTTGTGGTATGATTCTGCATCGATGTAATAGTGGTTATCTGTCTTATCCAATTTGATAAATATTTCATCGGATTTCTTGATCTTCGAATTTTTAGTTGTAGGCCGTTGCTGTAGTTATTAAATTTGATATTATTTATCATAGAGAATAACTCTGTTTCGAATTCTAATAGACGTTTATCGCTTGGTAGTTATTTTTGTGATTTGAAACCATAAGTTTCTTTGTCGTAGTCATGTAAGTTATCATGTATCCTTTTTAAAAACGCTCTCTATTAACAAGGTCAGTTTATATTGTCTGTTACCGGGGACTATATAGTTTTTAGTGGAATAGTCCAGGTTAATATCTCCATTTTCTGGTGACGAATAATTATTAGGTATAAATGATAAAATCCACCTATAATAGTGCACAACTACAAAGAACATAGGACTAATGTGAGTAAAAGTTACCATCAACATCCCGACTTCAGAGTTTCGTAGGCAGACCTGTCCGTCCACTCTTCAGGTGGTATCAGCAATTTATTGCTTATATTTTTAGATTTTTCCTTTAACACTGCTTTAAGTTTTCTTCTGTATTCTCTGTGTTCGTATCTGCACTTGCACTCGTGAAGATATGTGCCCGTCTCTGCGGATGTGCGTTCGCTCGCGTGCGCCTATCCACGTGGATGTGCGTAGGTGTAGGGAGTCGTGATCATGTTGCTTTTTTCTTCTTTTTTGTCACTTTACACTCGTTCACTTACCATTCTCTCTTTTTTCCTCTTTTTCTATTTGTTTCTTCTTTTTTTTCTTTTTTTTTCTGATTTTGTCTGGAGAAGCGCATATTTTCTATTACATTTTTCGAAAATTCAGGCCGGTAAATGTAATTATTACATTTAAATTAAAAACAGAGCATTTTCTTCAATAAATTATATCTAAAAAATTAACGTATAATCAGAAACTATATTAAATAATTGTCTTAATTAATCTATTTTATAATATGTTGTCATTGTTTAGGTTATGATACAGTGGGCTATTGTAAGTTTTTAGCCACCGTTGATTACAGAAGTTTTTGCTTGTTTAATAAAGTCTCTTCTTTTTTTTCAGACAATACTGTGTTAGTATCAAGCTACTCTCATCTATGAACAATAGTTGACTTATATTTTGCAATGAAAGTTCGTGGAAGTAAGGAAATTAGTGAATTTCAACAAGGGTAAATAATAGGATGTCATCATTGTGGCAAATCAAATAGAGAAGTTGATCATCAAACGGTTAATAATATTGTCAAGAAATTTAATGAAGAAGGCCATTGTCGTGTGGAACAACGTTCAGGAAGACCAATCATCGTGTCTGTGCGAACGAAAAGAGCGCTAAAGGGAGGAGTCATCAGAAGCCGTCGTCAGAGCGTTAACGATATCGACAACAGCATGGAAATGTCACTATATGCGATGAAAAAGACTCTGAAAGTGCTATGGTATCAAAGAAGTGTTGCAAAAAAGAAACCCTTGATTTCAGAGGTTAACAGGGACCTTCGTATGGACTGGGCGAGAGAATTCGAGAGCAAAGATTATGATTTTTGGCAGTCTGTAATTTGGTCAGATGAAAGTAATTTCTGCCAATATTCTAATTCGAGATTGGTTTATGTTTTATCAGAATGAGACTTGGAACACTGAATGTCTGCAAGCCTCCATGAAAGATGGAGGGATTGGAGCAATGGTGTGGTGAGCTGTCTGGTTTGGATGGAAATTTGAGCTGATTCTTGTTGACGAGCGGTTGAAGTGTCCAAAATACTATCAACTATTAGAGAAAGGACTATTTGAAACCAATCAGATTGACAAGAATATCTAACTTTTTCAAGAAGATGAAGCGCCATGTCATACGAGCAAAGTAGCAAAGGCCTGGAAGAAATCACAAGGAATCAAGTCACTGCCATGGGTAGCCCAAAATCCTGACATGGATCCAATAGAGCACATTTGGGAGCACCTTGACCGAAGATTTCGAGAGTGTGCAACCAAAATCACGTCAGTGGCAATCCTTAAAGAAACATTGTTAAAGTAGTGGCAAAATATGACTCAGACGTTTCTTAATAATTTGATCAAATCCATGGAAAATCGAATGCAAGCACTGAAACTAGCAAATGGAAGACCTATTCCATACTAGTTCCAAAGACTGTTTATTTATGTTGAATAGGGATTACGTAATTAAATTTTGGAATTGGATGTATTACGGTTCCCCATAAAGTTTACAGGACCGATTCCTGTCGGAATAGCGCATATTTTCTGCAAAGTTTCTCGAACATTCAGGCTGGTAAATGTAATCAATACTGTTTAATTAAAAATAGAACATTTACTTAACTAAATTATATCTATAATAATATATTTTAAACAGAAAATATATATATATATGTATGTATGTATATAAGATATTCATGCTTAAATGGTAAATACTTATATACACACACCCACTCACACATATATACATATATACACATATATTTATATATCTTCACTGGGTTATTATTTCGTTATTTAATTTGATTTGATGGTACCATAAGTATTATTTGTAGGAGGTTAGATTTATAATTGGATTTATTTATTATTGTTAGAATTCATGAGCATATGCCTATATTTATACGCTTATGTATACTCACACATATACTGGCGTGCAAAGCTTTTCAGCGTACAAAGATTCCCATATGCTGTATGGCCATTTTGAAAATCTTACATAGAATTCGTAAATTCTTTGCCTTCTCGACATCGTATTATGTTGTGATTCTTTCTATACAAGCTGTTTGATACTCAAGCAACTCAGAAAGTTGAACTTAATAAAACAAGAAGAAACTTTGCAAGCCAGATATCGGGAGATCACGCATTTTCGTTCGAACGACTGAAAACTGCCAAATCGGAATTGTCATGTCAGGAAAGAAGATAATGTAATTGTCTAAGGGAAAATACTTTCGTAAAATAGCTACAGTGTTTACTCTCAAATAAAATCAGAATTTATTTACTCCTTTATATGTAAGAACAAATCTTGGATATGCATGAAAAGACAATTACATTGATCCGCACCAACAGACTGCTTGTGTACTGACCCTTCTGCTTAGGCGAATGATGTCTCCACTGATCTACGTCCAGAGATATGAGTTTAATATCTACAATGGTGCGTGTCGGTATATAAGCCAAAAGAAAGAATGAAAGTTAGTATAAAAATCAAACCATTACTCCTGAATCAAGTGTAGAAGGGAAAGGCTAAAATAACAGTTTAAAGAATAGGAGAAAGAACTGAAAGATATGGGAGAAACTAGGTGCCGGGGAAAAGAGAAAAAGACTAATAAGAAAAAAGGTTGGAAGAAGAGAAATATAGTTAATATAAAAAGAAAGTTAATTTTCTAAGAATGAGTCAATAAGATTTCATACGCATCTAAGTATATATATATATATATATATATATATATATATATATATATATATATATATATATATATATATATGTGCGTGTATGTGTGTGTATGTATGTGTGTCTACGTGTGCGTATATATATATATATATATATTAAAGATATTTTTGAAGGTACAAAATTTTATCACAGCAATAAAAGTATGAAGCTTGATATTACTAGACATATTAAAAACGGCCGAAGCAACCGGTTTCGCTCCCGCTCTTCGGGCATCCAACTGGAGATTTAATTTAAATTTAAAAAAACACAGAAAATGTACAATGAAAAGGAAATGTGGAGAATTGTTTTTACATATAAAGGAGTAAATATATTCTGATTTTTAGTTAAAGTTCTTAATATAATAGGTCTTTGAAATATAGGAGTGGAATATATATATATATATGTATGTATGTACAGCGTGGTCCGAAAGTCTTATCACTTGCTAGCAAAAAGTAATGTGAACAATGAAAAAACAATTAATACAGTAATACAAACCACATTGGCATGAACTCAGTTTGTTCGCTTTCATTGAGGCTGTCACACATTGAGAACGTCTCTAGGAGCTCGTGTCAGCTATCTGAAATACAACGTTACATTATGTAGAGTGACAAGTCTTTTGGGCCACCATGTGTATCTGCGCGTGTATATATATATATATATATATATATATATATATATATATATATATATATATATATATATATATATATATATATATATAATTTATAGAAAATTTATTTAATATGGAGTTGGTCCTCCTTTAGCCTCACATACAGCTTTAATACGTATAAGAATGGAATCATACAGCTTCCTGACTTCATCCACCGCAATTTTCAGCCATTCTTCCATTAACACCTGCTCTAGCTCTTTAAGACACGGCGGTGGAGGATAGTGGCTCCTAACTTGTCTGTCCAAAATGCACCACAAATGTTAAATAATATTGATATCTGGAGATTGGGGAGGCCACTCCATATGTTCTAGCTCACTTTCATGCTCTTCATACCAATTCTTAACCATTCAAGCGGTATGTATTGGAGCATTATCATTATGCAGTCACCATCAGGGGATAAAGTCTGGGCCCTTGGATGAACATGATCACCCAAAATGTTCAGGTAATCTTTGCTGTTGATTCTACCCTGCAGGGCAACCATTGGACCGAGACATTTCCATGATATGGCGGCTCAAACTATCACTGATCCACCACCATGCTTCACTGTTAGAAGAAGGCAGTTAGGGTTGTAAGCATCTTTGGGCTGCCTCCACTCATAAACTTGCCCTGAAGTTGGGAAAAGAGAAAAAATGGACTCGTCTGAGAATATGACTTGCTTCCATTGGTCTGCAGACCAGGCATTGGGATCTCTGAACAACTTCAACCACTTCTGAATGTTGCGAGTGGAGAGAAGAGGTTTCCTTACGGCGGTTCTTCCATGATATCCAGCCTTATGGAGCTCACGACGAACAGTTTTAGCAGAAACTGGACTATTCAGATGACTATTCAACTCAGCAGTCACTTTGGCCGAAGTAGTCCGATGATTTTTCGCCACATTGCATTTCAATGCATGTTGGTTCCTGTCAGTAAGTTTGCAAGTCCGGCCCGAATTGGTATGCTTGCTAGAGGTTTTACCCTGTTTCTTGAATTGCGTCATAGTTCTTGATATGGTAGCTCCTGAAAAACCAAACAGTTTAGCAACCTAAGTGATCGAGGAACCTGCCATGCGAGTTCCAACAATTTGCCCATTTTCGAACTCAGAGAAGTCACGCATTTAGCTTAAATTTTACTAAATTCTAAAAATAAATAAGCCAAAGACAGTAAATTAGATAAATAAACGTATTTACAATAGATATAACCTTCAATTACAAAGCTGTAGTCAAAGTTCTTAATATAATAGGTCTTTGAAATATAGGAGTGGAATTTTCACCTGTTCCAATTTTTTTGTCCAACCCCTGTATATATATATATATATATATATATATGTGTGTGTGTGTGTGTGTGTGTGTGTGTGTGTGTGTGTGTGTGTGTGTGTGTGTGTGTGTGTGTGTGCACTGGCGTGCAGGACCTTTGGTAAATTAATTACTTTTGTTATTATAACAACAAAGTCAAGACTTTTTCTTTTTATATTTTGTGCCCATAGCTTTTTTGTTTTTACTGCATTTTTTGCTAATGGTCTATGTTGGACGATAGATTATCTTAAGCATAATGATGCCTAAGAAGATCATACAGTTAAATCGGAATTTGTTTTGGAAAAAGTAACCATTATTATTAAGGAAAGTAGAAAATGTAAAATGAAAAGTTAAGGTGTCTGGACCCGCTTCCTTGTCAAGCGAGAATTTGGGAAATTTCCCAAATTCTCGCTTGACAAGGAAGCGGGTCCAGACACCTTAACTCTTCATAACTTAAAAAATTATGTTAGGGGTCTCGGCTCTCGCTTTTGAAACATGAGAACTCTTATGTAGCGGAGGAATCATATTTTTAAAAACTAAAAATATTATTATAATATAAGCTCTACTTCTGTATGGAGCACTGTCCTTTTGAAAATAAAGCTAAATACTAAGGAACACCGGATTATCTACCTAACGTGTTCTTTCCTATTTTACTGCACACATGCATACATATATATATATATATATATATATATATATATATATATATATATATATATATATATATATATATATATATATATATATATAAGTTTACATGAACATATAAGACATTGCTCAAGGCAATACACTCAGTGAATTAGTTGCTCACCGAAATAAGTCTGAGCATAATTTTAAATTAAAAAAATGCCACTTCAGTTAAAGGTGAAAGTAAAACGAAAGTGTATAAAATATATTTTAATCGCTAGATCATCCATAGTAAATTTGCTTCCAACTTTTTACAGCATTTTACCTTCCTTGATAAATGTTCTATTGTCACAATTCGGACTATTAAATAAAAAAGTGATAAATCACAAAGAAATAGAAAATAAAATTAAATTGGCTAGACTATATAATAAATCAAATGTTAAAATAAATTCAAAAGTTAAAAATTTAAGCGTCCCCTCCTCTCCGTGTACATGTGTAGTTCCATCAAAGTAAACATCCCTTTAGTCCGATGGAGGACGAAACATATCACACGAAAAACATTTCCACGTTGCCATTAATTTTTACTTTTCATTGATCTGGTGTATAAAAAATTATATATATATATATATATATGTGTGTGTATGTGTGTGTGTGTGTGTGTGTGTGTGTGTGTAGACTGCGATGATTAAATTGTTGTCTAAATGACGCAAAAATGAAAATATTACTGACATTTCATTTTAACACATATATTTACCAACATTACACAAAAATATCTTGACATACTAAAGAGTAAATTTATTCAATAAAATCGCCATTGTCTTGAACTACGACCTCCAGACGACTTCAGAATCTCCTGCAACTCTTCTTGTTTAAGTTGGTGAATGCTCCCATAATCCTTGTTTTCAGTTCATCTTTGATGTTACAAAGAGTTTGCTGGTCTCTCGCTCAATAATAATAATCAAGGGGATTGCAGTCAGGGGAGTCAGGTGGTCAGATGTAAGGGGTGATGTGGTCGCAGTAATTATCTGACAGCTTTAACTGGATTCTCCTGCTTGAATGGCGTGGTGCCAAATATAGGTTTTTTCCAGCAGCCACCCTCTTGACCCAGGGCAGCACTACCTACTCAGGACACTTGATGTAGGCCTCTGTGTTGAGTCTGAGGCCCTGTGGGAAGATTAATGGCGGCATAATGTCGCTATCACTAGTGATCACTCCAAACACATTCGTAATCACCATTACTCTCATCAAACTCTTTCTGAATCCTCTGCACTATCCTCAGATTCACACACAAACACTCTTACGTGTTCGTATTGAAGCTTTCGACGCGAATACCAAGCAGTACAGCATTCCATACTAACCAAGCCTTGCTGTGGGCGACAAAGCCACACTGACAGATTATATTTGTTCAAGCAGAATTTTGATGGCGTCTCTGCTTCAGAGCTTGACAAAGCTGATCTCGGTGTTTCCCTCTACTGTCTTCAAAACCCGTTAACTTAATGAAACATGTCTTACGTCACGCTTTCGGTTTGATGCTTGGGCTTCCCAGATTTTCAGTTAAAAGATGAGTCGTTTCAATTTGTCTTTCAATTTGTCTTTGAAGCGTAAGAGTGGACGTCCAACTGAATGCTTTTTGGAGTTTGGTAGTTGTCCATACAGCACCTTCTTTTTGGGAAGCTCAAGCTCAAATATATATATATATATATATATATATATATATATATATATATATATATATATATATGAAGAAATATAGTCTTAAAGTGTGCTATATTTATGGGATAAAGTGCTCAATATCAGAGATAGAGCGTGTGTAAATATAAAAGTGGACATGGAAGTCAGCACTTAGAGGCGACAGTCTGTTTCATGCTAGTGCAATATATATATATGTGTGTGTGTGTGTGTGTGTGTGTGTGTGCGCGCGCGTGTGCGTACGTACGTATTTATGTATGTATAAATATGTATATTGACGTCGACACAGCGTCGACAGTGTGTTTTTTGCTTAAACGCAATTTTCAGTTCATGCGTGTTGTGTTTTGGGTCAACTCTTTATATATTCTGGTTATTGGCGGTTTATGGGTAGAATGTCTATTGTATTATCTTAACGGTTATTGGCAACAGTTAGAGTAGAAATAATTGTGGTTCTGAATGCAGTTATTTGTAGCAATTTTATAGTGTGTTTCCTTAAGAAATAACTGCTTTTGGACCCACAATTACTTCTATTTTCTATTTCAGCATTGACCTCAATGTCCACTTTTGTATTTGCGTACGCTCTATATCCCCGTAAATATAGCATATATATATATATATATATATATATATATATATATATATATATATATATGAAATATGATAGACCAGTATTTCTAATGTTCCCACAGGTTTTTTTTTTTGTGTATTAATAAAGTGTAGAAATTGCCGGAAGAGGTTATTGTCCCAGGCGCTTTCGGCCTATTCATTAGACATTTTCAAAGTGTTCGGTGTTAGAAAGAAAATATCTCCTGACGGCCATGTACTTGTCTGACATTTCCTCTAACCTGACGAATATTCATGAGAACCTCCGTAACAAAGATTTTGAAAAACCAATAACACTTTTGCTCTTGCATATAAATACTTGTCACAAAAGTCCTTATATTTGGTTTCATAAAGAACTTCAGAGAACAAAATGCTTCGTCTAAGTTGTATTTTACTTTAGTTTTTCATATTTTCCTTTTACAGATATACTCTATCTGAAATTTGTACACACACACACAAACAGACATATATATATATATATATATATATATATATATATATATATATATATATATATATATATATATATATATATATATATATGGGGGTGGACGTGTGTGTAGGTGTATGTATGCAGGTAGTGTTACTGAAAATAGACAGACATATAAACAGTGGTGTAGTGCATATCTTTACAATTTTATGCCAAGGTCCAAATACAAACATGAGACTACATAGATATTGAAAGTATTTGTTTATCAATGATTTAAAAAGAAAGATTTCCAGCGGGCAATAATTGCCATAAACAGAAAAATATAAATGCATAGCTTCTTTTTTCTCGAAAGACAATTGCTTACCAAGAAACTTATAATTAAATTTGGATTTTTAACCAACTTCGAAAGCCGTCTGATAACGTCTGAGAAAGATTTTTAAAAATGTGTTCCGTTCCTTAGAAATTGCGATAGAAGAGGTTTCTACTAATCAAATGGGACCTAATTTAGTCGCTTAAGTTGAAAACTGCGGCTAAAGCTGCAGCTGCTACCATAGTTCAATGTAGCCACCATACACTTAAGGAACACTCGATTGCCACGATCTTTCTTATTGTTTCTGCGTAGGACTTCGACAAAAATTAAGTTATTATATCAATTAGCCTTTGAGAAAAGCAGCATCTTCGTTTCATGAATTTTCTTCCTCTTTTACTTTTACATGTTTTTGTCCTCTCTTTTTTATCTCTCTCTTTTTGTCACTCTCTTGCTCTCTCATTGCATTTCTTTCTCTCTTTCTCTCTTTATTTATTTATTTATTTCTCTCTCTCTTCACTCTCTCTTTCTCTATCTCTATTTATCTATCTCCATGTCTCTGCCTCTCTTTTTTCTTCGATTGGACAGGCCCTAACGGTTCCGTGCTGGTCAGGATAGACATATAGGATTGTTCATCATCTCGCGTGATCAAGATAAACCACAAGATTTGGAGTATATCAGTGAGCGAAAGTGAAAGTGAAAGTGAAACCAAACTTCCTTCACCCCACCAAGTATGTGCCTATTAAAAGGTATAACTAAACGAGCACATGACTTAGTGAGTGTCTTATCGTGTATACCTTAATATATGCATGTGTGTGTCTTTGTGTGTGGTTGTCTAATATATTTTATATTCGCAATATACGTAAATGTAAACAGATATCCACTAATGTTTAATTATAAGTTGCAACCATATACGTAATATCATTCGCGATATACGGAAATATCAATATATATCCTCTAATATTTAATAATATTTAATTATTTTATTACGTATACTTTTGTATATGTTCGTATATATTAATGAAGAAACCCCTATGTTTTAATAAACACTGAAAAGGGAAAAATGAAATTACACATCTACATATATACAGATAGGATACAAAATATATAGTTCTAACGTATGCTATATTTATGGGTAAAATTGTCAATATCAGAGATATAGCGTGTGTAAATATAAAACACTGGCGTTGTTGCTTTTTTTTGTATTTGTATGCATAGATGTGTGTGTGTGTGTGTGTGTGTGTGTGTGTGTGTGTGTGTGTGTGCAGAAATGTTCATATAGCTAGCCGTTCGTATTCGAACATACCTGTCTACTAGGACGGCAAGCCAATCCCTGTTGCAGACATTGATACAGACACATTTGTATTTAGTTCAACAATCACAGAGCCCACGCCGCCTTTATGCTGACACTATCCCGAGCGGTCCTTAGTTTCAGTCTTTCGGGGAGAACGCATTATCTGGTTTGATCGACATTCTGAACAAAGGCCAGTACGCTCAAACACTCGATCACGATGACTTGAGACTTCTTGCTATCACAACCATCAAAATCTTAAAAAATAATCCCGCAAGGCTTGGATCAACTAGGGGCATGGTTTTGGGACACTTTCCAAAGATACCGTAAATTGAGATCGCCTCCCTGGACTGATAACATCAAGAAGTTACCTTCCTGACAAATCGGAGAGCGTAGGTTCTATCTACTCAGCCACGTGCCCATGTAGCATAATAACACTTATACACTTGCAGAGACACAGTCTATCAATAGCGTGGTCGATTTTGGCGATTATGAAGAGGACTTTTATTTTTTCGATCAAAAAATACATAACTTTATAATCTATGATACTTTCAATCACGATTGCAAAAGTATACATCCTTTGAGAATCCATCGAAATCCTACGTGATATTATGCATGCAAGGCTGGTTTGTTTTCGTGTTTCAATTGATAAAAAAACCCTCATGAATGTCTGCAAAATCTGACTCCGAAAAGAAAACAACTGGCGTGACGCATCCCTCAGATTTCAAAGGAAAGACGGGGGATCATCAAAAACGACATTGACAGGAAACGGCATATGAAACAGAAATTGACATCTTGTTGCGTGCAGCCATGCTGATCCACCTTTCAATAGAACGATAGATGGACTTACACAAACATACACACGCACACACACACACACACACACACACATATATATATATATATATATATATATATATATATATATATATATATATATCATTCGCAGTCAGTATGTACCGCAGCTCCTCAGTGCAAGTAGACATCCGAATGCCTAATTAATACAATTACACAATTTGTCACTTAGCTGATTGATGTTATATTCAGCACACCGACTCCAGAGTTTCGTAACTACTGATTTTCTTTTCTTGACTGCCGATTTTCTCATTTATGCGCTTTTTATTGATGTTAGTTTTTTTTTTTTCTACCGTGTTTTTGTGAGTGTTTTTCTTTTTGTGTCTCTCTACCGTGTGCGTGTGTGTATGCGTGTGTATTTCTGTGTGTGCGTGTAAATGTGTGTATGTGTGCATATGCAGGATGTCATGCTGATTTTTTCTTTTCAATTTATTGTATTCTTATATCTCATTGCCTATCCGTTTTCCTTCTTTATTTCTCTCTTCTGGTCCTTAATTGTCAAAGATAATGTGACAATGTCATTTGCGATGACACAGACAGGACTTTTAATTTAGAGTAATTCGATTTCTCGAATATTCTGGGATGTTCCTAAGTCTGGAAAATATAGTTGCATTCATTTTTTATTTCTGGTTTAAATAATTAATTTTTTTTTTTTATTACAAAATGTCTAAAAATTTAAAGTCTGAATAATATAGGTGTATTCATTTTTTAATTTCTTTGGAAATTTTTTTTTTTCAAATTGTATAAAAATTCAAATATATTATGTAAATCTAAAGTCAATATTAAGAAAAGAAATAACCGGAGAAAAACCTTTTATGCCAACGCGTGTCCTCCTTTAGGAAATTTATCAATTTCAACTTGCTTTGATGAAGTTCCACTAAGAAATAAATACATATACATAAACACACACACACAAATCCTGCCTTTTATATATGTATGTATGTATGTATGTATGTATGTGTGTGTGTATGTGTGTCTGTGTGTGTGTGTATGTGTGTCTGTGTGTGTGTGTGTGTGTGTGTGTAACGAATGCACTGCCGCAAGTTTCGACGGATTTGCACCAAAATTTACATGCACATGCTCCAATTTAGCGAAAATGACAAGACTGACTTTGCATTTCCCAACTACCATCGATATTTAAAATAATCGATTTTTTCATGCTTCTACGGCAGTTTTCATGTAGTTTGCGGCCATTTCCTACTGGCCAGAATGAGAGTCTATAGCTGGCTGTCACGAATAGGCAGGAAGATTCTATTGGCCAGCGTGAGAGCCAACAGCTGACTGACACGAATGTTAACTAGCATGCTAACATGCAAAAAAATCCATAGCTGCATTCGTCACAAGTGGGAAAATTTAAATCTGCATGGCACTTTACTCCAATTGGCTCATTCGCGTGCTTAAACTCAACGTTAACATTCTTTTTTCATTCGGTTTTTCAAGTTACAAGTCCTTTTTTAAAGCTGATCGTTTTGTGTTCATTTTGTTTAGTTCTTTTTTCGTAACAGATTTAATGTTTAGTATAGAGCTTAGAAAAGAATTCGCAGTGTGAGATAGGCAAGAAGTAAGGCATGTAGCAACATCAGCACGGCAAAGGGCACTCCTTTAAAGGCAAGGAAGGGCAAAAATATTTAAAGTCAAGTGATAGCGATTGCTGTATGAGCCGTACGATTTTTTAATCAAGCACGGGCAACGCCGGGCCATGATCTTAGTATATATATAAGATTATCCTAAGGAGCCAGGAAAACCTACCTAGGTTTCACCTAAACGGAATTTCAGAGTAAAGTCGGCTAAAAAGGAAAATTATGGAACAGTATTTATTGATAAAGCCAAAAATAACCATGACCACGTGACAAAAAAAAGAAAAATTAATAAAAAAGATAAACAATAGGGGGTATATATTTTATTGAACAACCAACAAAGAAAAACTATACTAATAACCAGCTTTTTCTATGCCTACACCTAAAAAAGAATTTCCGATTTTTGGTTCAATAAATGTTTAGGTTCCTTTTGGGTAGCAATAGCTAGTTTTACCTCCATACATAGTGAACAGAATTTATCTCCTGCCTTATACTTATAACATTTTTTTAATATTTCCCATTTCAAAACGTGATCATTATCTTCTTGTTTGATCTCCTATATATATGTGGACAGGGAGGTACTACGTTTATAGGTTTCGCTATTGAAACTACTGAGATGTTTGTAATAGCATTTTTGATATATATATATATATATATATATATATATATATATATATATATATATATATATATATATATATATATATGTTTCATTAAAGACGACAGACAAGGTACTGCCATTAAGCTTTTTATTTAATTGTCCTTTGTTCGAACAAGTGTTTTCTAGGTACAGAGTGTGTAGAAACTGCCCAAATGTTCTATAATTCCGAGCACTTTCCGCTATAAAATATTTATGTTATTTTTAACTATCAAATGTAACATAAATATTTTCTAAAAAAACGAAATGCACGTCAACTGCAAACAAGATGAATCTTCACTTAGAAATATCATAAAGCAATACACGATCCCAATTTATCCGAACAAAAAAAATCAAATTAATTATATAAGTGACTTGAAGCAACAGAAATGTTGTTCTACAGAAGCATGCTGAGGATACCATGGACCGACGAAGTTTTAGCAGAGTGGAACTAATATTTTTGTTTTCCTTAATTGCTGTTGTGATTAATTTATTTCAAATATTCTCTCTCTGTTACTCTTCCTCTCCTCTCTGTCTGTCTGTCTGTCTCTCACACACATACACACACACACATACACCCCACCACACACACAGACTCTCTCTCTGATTTTTTTCTGGTACTTTCTTTCTTACAGTTTTTTCTTCTTTTTCATTTCTCTTTTCTGAGAAAAAATCTTTCAATTACAATCCAGTAAAGAAAATTTACAATTTCTCGTGGATTTTCCATATCTTTACATCTTTCTATCCTTCTACATCTTTTCCTATCTTTACATCTTGCTATCCTTCTACATCTTTTCCTATCTTTACATCTTTCTATCCTTCTACATCTTTTCCTATCTTTACATCTTGCTATCCTTCTACATCTTTTCCTATCTTTACATCTTGCTATCCTTCTACATCTTTTCCTATCTTTACATCTTTCTATCCTTCTACATCTTTTCCTATCTTTACATCTTGCTATCCTTCTACATCTTTTCCTATCTTTACATCTTGCTATCCTTCTACATCTTTTCCTATCTTTACATCTTTCTATCCTTCTACATCTTTTCCTATCTTTACATCTTGCTATCCTTTTTACATATTTCTCACTCTTTCTATCTTTCTACATATTTCCCTATCTTTACATCTGTACATTTTTCTATATTTCTACATTTTTCCCTACATCTTTTCCTATATTTATATCTCTAATAAAATCTTAATTTCTCCTCAAGGAGTGTTTTGTATATGTAAAATGGCGCCGGTTGAATAATTTATACTTCTACCCTCGTTTTTTGAGTCAGATATTAATAAAAAAAAACAAGAGGACAATTGATAATTATAGACAGACAAAGGTTACGAGCAATACAACCGGAGTTATTTACTGTTTCATCACAATGGAACATTATTGCGCAGGCTTTAGCCTTACTTGTTTCAGTAAGCCAGATATTGTGAATGACAAAATAATTGCATACGGACAACTAAATTTGCATGAATATTTTTGCTCTATTTTTTTTCATTTTGAATCAAGTTTTCTGTGGGAAATGACTAATTATTTTCTATTTTGTCATCTAATGACATTATGATTTCCTTCTTGCTCTGTTTCACATGCATAAAGATACTACTACTGCGTACAGTTAAGTTCGATCGAATTATTTATAAGTGTATACGTTCGGATGGATATTAAAGATATATCTAAGTATATATACCTACTCTCTAATAATCTGTATATTTTAAGAGAAAGAAGTCCGACATATACATATATAAATACATTTATTTCTAGATAAATGTCACCCCATACTTCATTCTTTCCGTACATAACTGGAGGTAATTTCAGCGAAAGCAGAGCATTATTACGGACGAGAACTGCACCATTGGGGAACCCGAATCCTGAGAGGATGCTTCCCCAACTAATACAATTTTAAACTTTTTGTCTAAGGTTAAACGCCATCTTATCCTTCTAATATGCACCTCTTAATCTATACTCCCAAATATACGCTCTATAACAATCTCATTTATTAACCCACTACATTGTGTGGCTCTTGGGCCTTGCATCCTTGCATTGGGTGAAAAATAGGAGAAAAAACTCCATTAACCTAAAAGTATACGCGTGCGTGCGTGCGTGCGTGCGTGCGTGCGTGCGTGCGTGCGTGCGTGTATATGTCTCTGTGTGTTAAATTTCTCAGAATAAATCTGTAGAGAGGTCAAGGTGAATAAAATAGACAATCGGAAAAAAATAATTAGTCCTTGCCGACTCGTTTCATCATTTGACTTTATCAAGGCAAGTATCAATGAACAAAAACGAAATGTTTTACAGTTGCATGAAATTAAAAAATTAAAAAAAAAGAAAAAAAGACGCCCCTGTGTAAGCCTCTTTTTGGATAATATACCTTTTTCTTTATTATGAGTGTGTTTTTGTTTTCCATACATACATATATATATATATATATATATATATATATATATATATATATATATATATATATATATATGAGAAAGGCGCCCCTGTGTAAACGTATTTTTGGGATATTAGTAACGTTTTCTTTTCTTTATTTTTCTTTTATTTTTTGACTATGAGTGTGATTTTGTTTTCTATTTTCTATATATAATTATATATATATAAGAAAGTAAGTTTGCATATGTGTGTGTGTGTGTGTGTGTGTGTGTGTGTGTGTGTGTGTGTGTGTGTGTGTGTGTGTGTGTGTGTGTGTGTTCCACGCGGGTAAATATAGTCGAAGATGAAAATGCAACTGAAATGCTTAAGAAAATTTATTTACAGTGACTTTACCAGTTTCACAGTTGTATGTTTTTCAAAATTTATACTGAGATGGAGATATGTGTAGCTATGCCGTGATATGTCTGGCATCTTACTGTATTCCGATAACACTTTAGAATTCACTGAGAGAGAACAATAAAAGAACAGGAATTAAAAAGAAAGAAGATGACGATTGACATTGGCAAGCAAGAATCCAGAAGAGAATTCCACAAGCGAGAAGTGCGAGGGGGGCAACTGTTAGTATAGAACTTACATCTATCCACTTCAAGATAATGAGACGTTTCCGGCAATCTAATAGTACCTTTAAATTCAAAAATATACGTACCAAAAGGAAAGCATACTACAACAATTAACATGAAAATATTTATAGAAAAGGCCCAGGAAGCTACGTTACTGCGGTAGGAAAGTGACTGAAGCCGAGATGCCAGGCTAGGAACAATAACATTTCAGATTCTTCTTTCTATTTTATCAGAAATATCTAATTACATAGCAGAAGAACCAGACAAGATTGGATAGCAATAAAAGAATGGAAAAATGGTAGACTTATAAATATGTAAAATCGATTCTGGTGAGAAAAAATTGTCTATCACGTTACAGTGAATTAACTTTCCTAGCAGAAGACTTAGCAATTGATTCAGTAGAATATTTCCACTTAATTTCAGCGAAAAATGTTAGCCCGAGAAGTTGCGAGGAGTCACTCTCCAAGAGATAAGCATCAACGACGATTAAAAGAATGCAATTTTGTTTTGGAAGCTGTTGTGGATTCCGGGATGAAATCCGGTATCAACTAATAACAAACGCCAAGAATGAATATAAGAAATAAATGTATTAAAGTAATAATACAAACTGGTAATACAGGTTAGTAGTTCCAGAAATGCGGGGTTAGTAGACAAATATATATATATATATATATATATATATATATATATATATATATATGTGTGTGTGTGTATGTGTGTGTGTGTGTGTGTCTTTGATATTGACGTATCGCTGTATGACTTGTTACTGAGTCTACGTGACTCTTGCCGTTACGTTATTCTACCGACCGTCTCTTACTCTTACTACAACTTCTGAATGACTGTTCGGGTATTCACTGGTAGTAGTATATGTATACCCTGGGTGAGTCCATTTGTGTAAAAAAGGGAGATCCCTCAACAGAAGTGTTAAAATTAAATTCCTTGCCTTAGTTAACAAAACATTGTAGGACATTTTTGAACTCAGCTGCCAGTTTGACATTATCGAACCGCTCAGACTAGCATATCTATAATAGCATACAGTGTGATCTGACTGTAATAAAACAGTGTTTTATGTAAAAACTTTATATTAAAAATAATTATATGTCTGTTCCTCACCGCTCGATGCTCGATTCGACATAAAGCGAGTGGAAAGGAAGATTCTATAATTATAAAGTAAGACAGGATAACGAAAAATATAAAAGCCACAAGGTTTTCTCAAAATATTATTAGCAAATAAAAGAAATTAAAAGACTCCATCCAGAAATATAGGGTTTGGAAATCTTTGCCTTTTGGAAAAAGAAAAAAAAATTACTTACAAAATAGAGATAATTCTAATATGTTAAATAAAAGAAGTTAATTAAGGGGTCACTGTAAACTCAAAACTAAACATCGATTGAAAAATATAAAACCTGGATGGCTTCAGTAACTACTACCACTACTACAAATTCTCAGGTATTATTCATTATTTTTTATTATTTTTTTATTTTATTTTAATTAAAATTTTATCTATTTTTTTTTTGTATTTTTCTTCTATTTTATTACGATTATTTGTTTATTTTATTTTTATTCATCTATGTTTGCATATGTAAATGAACTACTCCATTATCTTTACAGTAACTTCTAAATAATGAAGTTTAGGTCTGATAATTTAAATCCATAAACATATATATATATATATATATATATATATATATATATATATATATATATATATATATATATATATATATATATATATTAGGTACCTATAAAGAAAAGCGATACCTAAGGTTTAAAATAGATTTTTACATATGAAAAATCGTTCTTGAAGCTTTTATTTTAGTTTTAATTCCAAGCTAATAGATTAAATTTAATATTTACAAAGCAAAATACGTTGTGGTATTCCAAAACGAATTTAAATTGATTGTAATATATTTTTCTTTTTGGAAAATCGCTAAAAATTGCTAAAATCGGCCATGTTGACAAATCTGTTAACACAACATTATTATCTTAAAAAATCTTTCAAAAATGGTATATACTTTTCTTGACGAAGATTTGCTAATTCAATTAATCTGATTTTTTAAAAAAGTATTACTTTAAAATATCGCAGAAAAGAATTTTAAAGACGGTGGTGGATGTTTTTATGTGTTGGCAATTTTCTTGATAGACTTATTAAATTTGCAAATTTGTGGGGACAATTACTTTAACAATTACTTGACGAATATAACGTGAACAGCTTTTTTATATAATTTTTAACTACACAGTGATCTTTAAGATTTAGCAAAATATACTAATATTACAGTTTTCCTATTGTCTTTTACATTTATAAATATTGTCTTTTTCTACAGGTTAACTCTGAGAAATTTTTCATACTAAGTATTCTAATATTTTATTGAAGTTGAGGTACTTTGGCTTTATAGCCTTCTTTACGAAGGCGCTTGTTGAAGAAATGTTAGAAAATTATTAATATTTTTTAAAGTTACTATATACATCTCTTGATAATGTCGTGTATGGATGTCCGTATTTACAAAAAATAGCATATATCAAAAATTGTAGAAAGCTTTTATATTTATGATTAGTAAATATAGTTTTTTACTTAATAACAATATTACGTCACCGGTACAAATTAATACAGAATTTTGAAAGATTTAAAACAATTCTCGCAAAAATTAATTATTCATCGAAAAAAGAATTTTATTAGGACAATGGAGTCCATAATTCATAAAAGCAATTGCAAGATTTTCTAATTCAATAATTGTCTGAGTTTTATTGCTTTTCTTTTTTTATGATACAGAGCAGATTTTCTAGAAATGCGCATTCAATTTTGCAAAAAATAAAATTGATGATTTAAATTCTCCAAGGAAATGTGCTTATAAATAATATTAAAGGACTTTTTCGAAATTTCATAAAATTAAATAAGTGAGGGGTAACAGATTAAAAAAAATTTACCAAGATTTTCTAAAAAAAAATAATAATTGCATTCATTTCTGAATAAGAGCAGAAAGTTTCATTAAGATACGACAATTATCTGACATTCGCAAGAATTTCCAAATCAATGTACTTCTCCACAAAAAAACGCTCATATCTCACATAGTAATTTCTGGTCACCTATTGACGTGAGAAAAACAAAATATTTAACCAGAATTTTGAAGACTCTAAAAAGGATTACAAATATAATTAATTTTTTTTTAAATCGTTTGGTCTTTACTCTTGATAATAACATAAATTTTATTAAGTTTGTGGCATTTCTTCATCCTATATATGCGCATTTTTTGTAACGATTTTTAGGAGGTACCTATTATATATATATATATATATATATATATATATATATATATATATATATATATATATATATTAGACTGACTACGTCGATAAAAACATTATTAATCTTCAGAAACATGACATATGAGTATTTACGCTCAAACTCTTGATGTAGTTAGTCATATATATATATATATATATATATATATATATATATATATATATATATTTGTATATGTATGTATGTATGTATGCGTGTGAGTGGGTTTTTTTTTTTTTAATTAGTATATCTATATATTCGTATGCTTTTCTGCATGCACTGGCATTGCTTCACTCTCTCTTCGTATCTCTCTCTCTCTTCTTCTCTCTCTCCTCTTACATATATATATATATATATATATATATATATATATATATATATATATATATAGATAGATAGATAGATAGATAGATAGATAGATAGATAGAGAGAAAGAGAGAGAGAGAAATTTTATAAAACATTTAAAGATATATACACAAAATTTACTTGACACATGTTGGGTCACTTGATATAATCCTTATTTATTGCATTAAGAAAAAGGGTGTAGGGGAGACAACTGCAGCAATCTTATCAACAAAAGTAGCAAACGAACGAATAATTTTTTAAATGTAACTCGAAAAAATAAAAAAGTGATACCCTTAAAGTTTAAAATACATTTAAAAAAACGAAATATCTTTCTTGAAGCTTTAATTTTTGTATTAATTCTAAGCTAATAAATTAAAATTAATATTGCCAATAAATAAAATACTTTGGTGTATTTCAAACCGAATTTAAAATAATTGAATATTTTTCTCCTTATCAGTAAAAGTCTATAAAATCATTCGTATTGAGAATTGAGAAATCTGTCATATACATAATGTTCCTGATTAAATAATATTTCAAAAATAAAATATACTTTTCTGAAACGTTATTTGAGAAAATTAGCCGATTTAAAGAAATTAATTGATCGGGATTAAATTAAAGGATATTAATTGATATGAATTTAAATAAATATTATTTTCTTTTAGATTAAAATCTCAGAAAAACATATTATTTCAGCGGCGGCGAGCGTTGACGTGTTGAGTAATGGTTAGGAAATTTAGAAAAGTGGCATAACTTAATAAAATTACATGTCGAATCCAACGTGAACGCCTTTTTTAAAAAAAAGATTTTTAACTACCCATCAATTTTGAATATTTTAAGCATTCTAATATTTTATTGAGTTTTAAGTTCTTTGGCTATATAGCCTTAGTTATGAAGACGCTTGTGAGAAAATGTTGGAAAATTGCTGATGAATTTTAAATTTACTGTAGTTAATGCTCGTATTTTCCGTTAATGTATTGTATTTTCAAAAATCGACACGCAGACAAAAACAATTCAAAAGTATTCTTTATAAAACTGGGAATCGTTAATTTATAGTATCCTTTCTATTTATGATTTTATATACAGTTTTATGTTTTATATTTAATATCACCTGCCTGCGACAAACTACTACAGAATTTTAAAAGATTTAAAAGTTTACAATTAATAATCGTATCATTTCCCCTCTACAATTTAAGAAAAAAAAATTTAAATGATTTAAAAGTTTATAATTAATAACCATATCACTTGCCCGCTAAAAATTATTGCAAAATTTTAAAAGATTCTAAAGTTTATAGTTAATAACCATATCGCGTGCCCCTTATAAATTAATATGAAATTTTAAAAGATTTAAAAGTTTTAAACTATTCTAACATCTTAAGTCACTAACATCCATAATATATTTTATTCATGAAATCAATTAAAAGCTTTTCTAATTAATTAATATCTTAGCTTTATTTAATTTTCTCATTTTACGACTCATAGAAGATTTTTGCAACTATGTTTCTCTTTGACAATAAAAAAAATTGATAATTTAAATTCTCCACGGACTTGTCTTTATATCAAATATAGATATTAATCGATGCAAAAAGAATTTCACGAAATTTCATAAAATTAAATGATTGAGGGATAACAAAATGAACATTTAAAAAAGATTTAATAATAATTACATTAATTTCTGGTAATGGGGCAGTTTACTTAGGATATTTAAACCTATTGTCCATTTTTCTTTATAAAAGCTGCAATTTTGGCACAGAGGTAGACCAAAATATTATGAACATAATTTATGTACATTATGTGCCTTCTTGTGGCCGTGGCGGCCATTTTCCAAAATGGCCCCCATGTGGCTGCCGGGGAAGAATTATTCCTACGCGAATGAGATGTACTAAATAAATGTGCAGGAAAAACTGATTGTTTTTGATTGTTGCGCAAATATTATGTTGCGGATTGTTGCTAATGTAAGGTAGCACTAAACAACAAAGAAAGGTACACAAGTGTTTTTATAATCTTATCTTATTATCGATTTTTTTCAATTATTCATAAATTAGAATAACAACCATGACAAACATTTCTCAACTGAACATGTCCTAATTCACTTGGATTCTGAGTGTCCCTTTCATTCAACTTGATGTCCGGAACAATGTTAAAGAGCTTCAAATTTGTTGAGCTTCGTGGTGCTGGAGCAGCTAAGTCTACCTTTGCCCAGCCAGCAATTGAGACAGACTTGTCATTATGCTTGGTAGGTCAAGAAGTGACACGAGGGTTGCTGACAAACAGAATACATGCCATGACAAGGCGAGCAGCTGTAGCATTCTCGCTGGGCAGCTGAGAAGGTTCAATGAGGTTGGATTGCTCCCCAAGTCTTTCTGTTGAGCCAATTAGATGAAGGCAGTGGCGTTGAAGCAGCGTTGCGCGCTAACAATGCAAGATACCACAAAACCTTCAGGCTGAAATATAACACGACCAGGTTAGACAGAGCTAAGAAAATGCACCTGAAAATAGGCGCTCACGACGAAGAAGGGAACTCGATATCTGTCATGACCATCAAGTACTGAGACGAAACACCAAGAAGTGAAATGCTTCTTCTGCGGAGAAGGTTCTGCTAGTGCGGGTCATCATGAAACTGTGACATTCCAACTGGATTCGCGTGTCAGGTTGTAAACACTGTTTCTGGATAACATGAATCTCCATGACGCAACTGAATACTGGGGCCATGGTTGCACCGAAATTGTCTCCTGAATTTGTAAAATTGCGCGCGGAAGACTAAGGAAATGGCGGGAAAACGTACAGACGATGAACACGCAATAGTACGACTTGCTTTCGCAGAGATGATGACGTTTATTGAAGAATCTCACATAGATGACAAGACGTCTCCTGTCATCAAACTTGCTGAACTGGCGCAGTTATACAAGTCAAGGATGGAACAGATGGGAGTCAAACATGACGGCAGGGTGACTCGTATTAAGCAGAGACTGATTGCTCACTTTCCTAACATGTGTGCACGGCACAAGGGAAAGATGTCCTACTTGCATTCAGTAAAGACCTCGGCGAGGCCCTGGTTTAAGTTTGTGAACGGAACAGAGACCTTGATGCTCCCCACCTGGCGCGTGCTGCACAAATTAGGAGACACCACATGATCGAAGATGCCAAGGTGTTCAATGGATTTCCTACAGGATGCCAACAGGACTTCGTGACACCCATGCTACTTGCCCTAGTCACTATGATCTTGGAAGGTCCCAGTTTCAAGTACCAGTGTTAATGCATAATACCAGTGTCACTGAAAGCACAACACTGACGGGCCGCCACAGACTGTACGTTTTGCGCATTCAGCCCCCCCCCACCACCACGTATGAGACGCCAGTTCCAACCTACATGTTATGTCCAACTGATCCCACAGACAAGTGCACCTCTGAAGCAACACGTCCGACGAGCAAAATACCAAGGCTGACATGTCTCGCGTCAGGTTCTGGTTCCTATCCAAACATTGAAATCACCAACCGACTGAGTTTGGATCAAGAATAACGATATATACGAACCTCTCTGATAAACGCTCCCCAAGGTATCCAAGATCTGCAAGGAGTTTGTCTCCTGAATATACCTGAAGGACTGAATCAAGAAGTGCCAAGTGCTAGAAGGCAAGTCTGGAATGCACAACACTCTGTCCTTGCGGCGGGAAGTGTTCTCAGAAGTGAAATCACAAAATTTAGATGAAGATTCTGAACTGTTCCAAACAGTACACAGGTACTGTAAAACAAGAAACTTATCATTATCTTGCATTAAAAAATTGTGTTAACCTGATAATTAAATGTCGTAGTCTTCCTTGACCACAGAAGTATAACATTTGACTTGTCCAGAATTGATCTGATGAGAGCAAGCCACCATAATTATCACTATGCTTATGTTATTCTTGTTGTATTATCGATGTAATTAGCATAACTGTGTTAATAATTTTGTTAATTGACATCTTAATTATCGTGGCCAGTGTCCATGAATAACTACTGATAGATAGAGGAAGGTCAGATAACATTTCCACGACTTAAATGAGTCTAGGCAATTCACAAGGAATGTCAGTATTTAATGCAAGATTATTTGTTTCGTTGTTGCCATTTCATTTGCAATTAGCATATGTTAATTAATATCAGAAGCATAACCTAAAATGTGTCTAAGAGCTATCTAGCATATCTTGATTCAAAACCTTCAATAAACATTCGCTAAAAGCTTCAGCAGTAAACTTTATCTAACTTCTATGTGTCTTTTAGGTTTCTGCTGGCAGGCATTTTGGAAAATGCCCACCAGAGGGCAGTTGAACGATGATTCCACATCCAAATTTGTTCATAATATGTAGGTCTATCACTGTGCTAAAATGGCACTTTTATCCAAAAACGAACATTAGGTTAGCTAACCGCTCCACTATAAGTCCTGAAAGATTTATTAAAATCCGATAATTATCTGATTTTTCCAAGAATTTCTAAATCAATGTATTTTTCACCATGAAATGACACTCATAGAAATTTATGGTCCCCCGTTAACGCCAACAAATTATTATAACCAGAATTTCTAAGGGTCTAAAAAGGATAGAAAAATATTTTTTCCATCAAAATTTACTTTAATATTTCCTCTTAATAATAGCAAAAAATATTTTGACGATAAAATGGGGGACATTTTCATCAGGTATCCACTTTTTCGCGAATTTTTGGGACAAGTTAATTTTAATGGATACGTATATTCCGTTAATATATCAAATGCATATTCATAAATATATATGATGTAATATATTCAATAAAGTGTATACATACATGCAAATATATATATATATGTATATATATATATGCATACACGCACACACACACATATATATATATATATATATATATATATATATAGTTGAGTGTTGACTTCAATGATCACTATCATATATATATATATATATATATATATATATATATATGTATGGGGGTGTATCAGCGTGTGGACACATATATTGTCACTCACAGATATACTAAAAAGATTATTAGTCAATAAACTTTTTTGTTTTATATTCTATTCTTATGAATTTTTTTAATGAAAATTGTCTGAGCAACTGTTTAAATGAAAAAAGATATAACAAAAATGTAATTATTTTTTGTGCTTTTTCATATCTGTGTATATTTGAACTTTGGGGTTCTTTTTTGTGCAGCTGTTGAAATGAAGGTAAAAATCAAACATTTAAAGATATTACACATAATTGATATCTAATTAATTCATTTGACATTTCTCTGTTGATATGTAAAATATCTGAAAACAAATAAATAAATACACGTGTACTTTTATGCTGGGCTGTTCAATTTTCTTATAATATGAATTACATTGCAGTTCTTCGTGTTTTTTTTTTTTTGTTTATTTGTTTGTTTTTTTCATCATAACTTCAAAAGCATGAACAGGTAAACAAAGCATTAGATCCCAGCCGATTTTAATATCACTTGATAAATCATTGCTGATTGATTTTCGGAGCAAAGTCGGTGATACTTCCTCGTCTATCTTTGAGGGGATATAGGTTCAAATCTCATTGGAGGTAACATCGTTATTTTCCAATCCATTATGCTTGCTTAAAAACTGTAAAATGTAAAACCGGTTGATAGTTACGTTTAAAATAGTGACGAACAGAAAATGAAAGTAAAACGAGTCAAAATTTAATAAAAATTGAATATATGTTCGAAATCATATTTCTGTAAGTATAATATGTGTACAATCCTGCTTTACAAGTATGTAGCATATATATATATATATATATATATATATATATATATATATATATATATATATATATATATTCTTAAAGTGTGCTATATTTATGCGACAAAGTGCTCAATATTAGACATAGGCGTGTGTAAATATAAAAGTGAACATAGAAGTCAACACTTAGAGGCGACAGCCTGTTTCATGCTAGATGCAATCGTCAGTCTGAAGTGTTGACTTCTATGTTCACTTTTATATTTATATATATATATATGCGTGTGTGTGTGTGTGTGTGTGTGTGTGTGTGTGTGTGTGTGTGTGTGTGTGTGTGTGTGTGTGTGTGTCAGACGGTGTGCTCGGAAACGTGTAGGAGCCGGCCGTTATATATTTTATTATGGTGGCTGGCCGCTCGGATTCGATTATGCCTGTTTGCATATGGCAGCGAACCATTCTCTGTTGCAGACGCGTCCACAGGCACATTTGTGTTTGTTCAACACCCACAGAGCACATCTGTGGTTTATAGTAAAACTGTGCTGAGATGATCTGATTACAGTTTCTAGGAAATAGCGTATATTCTGGCGTGATCAACAATCTGAACAATCCCAGTACGCTTAAACCCTCAGTCACGATGACGTGTGACTTCGTGCTAACGCAACAATCGACGGCACGCAATTTTTTTTCGGACACCGCACGCTGGTATCTTCTCCCTATATATATATATATATATATATATATATATATATATATATATTCTCATATATATATATATATATATATATATATATATATATATATATATATATATATATATACATATATATATTCTCGTATATATATATATATATATATATATTCTCATATATACATATATATATATATATATATATATACATATTCTCATGTGTGTGTGTGTGTGTGTGTGTGTGTGTGTGTGTGTGTGTGTGTGTGTGTGTGTGTGTGTGTGTGTTTGTGTGTTTCCTTGAATAATAGAGACTGGTCGCTGCACTCGCGCACCACAGCTACGCGTACGAGACGCGCCCAGCGTCAACGACGCCGACACGTCGCAGTCGGTGCGCACCCGGACTACAAATCCGTCAACTCAACCGCCGACCAACCCATTCTCGTTGTCATCGTCCCCGGTCACGATTGGCTCCTGCCTGCCTGCTTCTCTCTTTCTTTTCTTCCTCCCTCCATCCTTCCTTCCCCACGTCCTTCCTTCTTACTTCCGAACTGTCTTACTCGTAAGTAGGACTCTGCCGTGACCACCGAGAGAGAAGGCCGAACTTTATTATTTCATATTAATTTTTAAAAAATAACCGATAAGAAAAAAATGGTGCTGAATATTTTGTTAAAGAAATTAAACATCATGTTACATTTTATTAAGTTTTAAAGACTGAAATTCGTTCATTATTTTATTTGCTTCAAATTTGAAAACATTTTTAAAATCATAATCAGTATTGTTTTAATTTGTATGTTTTTATCTTAATTTTAGTAATTATTCTGTAAAGTTACAATATCGTAATTGTTGATGATTATTATTCTTATACACTCGGACAGCAACAACTCAATTATGAATTAGGAAACAAACAAACAATTAAATAAACAGACGAGCAAATTACATGTAAATGATAAATAAACGAATAAAATATAAATAAGAAACAAATAAACTAAATACATGAAAGTAAATAAATTTGATACAAAAAAGAGATTTAAAATTCAAATAATAAAAGCAAGTTACAGACAGACAATTTTAAGTCTGAAATTCATTCATGAAAATTTTTTATAAAACATAATCAGCATTGTTTTAATTTGCATGTTTTTATTTCAATTTTAATAATTATTCTGTAAAGTTACAATTTGTGTAATCATTAAGAGATTATTATTCAAATACACTAACAACTGAATTATGAATTAGGGAACAAACAATAATTAAATAAGCAAATTATAATTAAATGATGAATAAAAAAAACAATTAAACATAACCAAGAAACAAAAATACAAACAAGCAAATAAATTAGATACAAACAATAGATTTAAAAATCAAATAATACTTTCAGAAAAATAGGTTACTGATACAAAATTTAGCTGAATGTTTGAAGTTTTCTTTTTTTGCTTAATTTGTTACTTGTAATATTATTATTTTCCCTAGAACAAAAATTATTTAAAAGAGCATTTGTAGAGCTCCAGACAAACATTATTTGTATTTTTCTATATTGTGACCCTCATCACAATTGTCAACATAAAAAAGAACCTCATAATCTGCCAAAAAAACATTCAATGTTATATGCATGGCTAATTTTCTTTGGTTTACTGAATGAAGAAAAGAATGATTTTTTATCAGCTTATCAATGACTACATAATTATTCAGAACAAAATTTATAGTTTTATCATTGGGATATATGAGATAACCTCTATTAATCCCCTGAAAATAGCTGCTTATTTCAGGTATTTCTTCCACATTATCTCTTACATTTCCAGATATTAAATCTTTGCAGCTATTGCATTTAATTTTCTTAAAAACTGCATTACAGCAATAACCTGCTAAGATGATGACAGGTAGAACTTCTCTACAATTATTAACATCATCCTCTTTAACATCATTTCAATATTTATACATATCTAACTTTTCCTCCTCTGTCACTTCATCCCAGTTTGGTTCTTGTAAACTCTTTAAATCAATTTTAATGCATTGCTGATTAAATGGTAAGCTCAATTTTAAAACTGATTTTTCACACTCAAACACTTGCCGTATTGAGATATTATACTGATCCCCAGTAAGTTGCCGGTATTGATTAAAACTTGCCTTAAGGTAATCAGTTTGAAATTTGCCTGGTAATATGTATAGCATTTTCAGTTATTCTATGCAATACTTGGTCAGTTCTAGAAATGCATAGGTTGTATGATGCAAAGCAGTGGAGTTTTCCTTTGTTAATTTGCCATTTCTTCCAGAAATGCTATTCCAAGATTCTAACCAGTCACAGAATACAGAGAGAAATCTAAAATTTTCTTCATTCATTCTAAGTGGATTGCAGTATTTATTCCTAAGCCGACAACCTTTATATGGCATTTTAACATTCATTATTGTCAACCAATTATAAAATATGTTTATATATTCTGCAACTTCTGCAAAATTAGGCAAATATTTCTGTTTTCCTAAGGTCAATGATCCTTGAATAGTGTATGCATTAAAAATTTGCAGAACTAAATTAACATTTTGCCTTTCAAGATTAGTAGGAGAAAGTGCCTTTGAAGTTAATTTATAACAATATTTTTAAATTGACTGAGATTCTAAGGCATGAAGTTTCTGTAAGGTAGAAAATGGGGCACTTTGGATACTATCTAATTCATGATTTCCATTATGACAAAATTTGGGGAACAGCATGCATTTATTTGCATCTTTTTGACCAAAGCAATTGTTTCTTTTGCATTTTAATATATGGACTGAGTCAAAAAGGAAAAAGAACGGGTCGAGACTTTATAACTGGGTGTGGATATACAATAGAAAGCTTTGGAGGACTGCAAAAGAAAGATATAGCTTTTTTATTTATAGCATTATTATATGTTATGATCGATAATACTTGGAAGCCTATCTCCTCTAAACCAATTATTATACATTTAACCATGTCAAATAACTTCTCAGCTTTAAGACATTTAGTTGGCATAACATGTACAACATCTTTATATTGTTAGAATACACTGCTAATCCTGAAAGCAAAAGCACTTGTTGCAGCTTCACTGCTGTTATCAGATAAGCCAACAATATTACCACCCTTATAATCTAAATAGATGAATTTCATCAACAAGTAAATATAATGTGATGTCCTTCTGCACTCGTAGCGTACATTTATTTTTAATATACATAAGAAAATTGTTATCATGTTGCTCAATCAAAAGATTCATATATGTTGATAAGGTTAGTCTTTTAATGTTTGAATAGCTAGGTAAAATTATATTTTTGCTGTCTCTTAACCATCTGTACCCTTTAGGGGAGCAGTTATATAACACTGAAGAAAATATCATTTCTGTTGAATAATCAAGCTTATTTTGTGTCATTAAATTTTGCTGCTCATATATAAATTTGATTACATTAAAATGTTTGATTCTTCTTGCACCAATAGTAGAAATGACATTACCAATTTTAATATAAAACTCATGCTAAGTCATCATTAATACTTTGATTTAAAGTACTTTTAAGAGCAAAATTCTCTAGTCGGATTCTTCTGGAATCTGGTGACTCTCAGAAGTATTCAATGAAAATAAATATTATGGACAGTTTGGGAAAATTCTACGAATAGCACCATCACGATTTTTTTTAGTTTAACTGCAATTGTGACACCTGTTTTTTCGTCAAAAGCTGACGATTCTCTCCTTATGTCCTCCAGTCGAAAATGTAGTTCACATACCTAAAAACTCAAAAAGTGGTCACGACTCTGCTTAATCGTCACTCTTTCCTGCTCGTAATTTCAGCGACTGTCTATAGTAATGTCAAGAAAAGAAAGGAAAGGAGGAGGAAGTTCGAATGAACGATCCAGTGTCAGGCCGTATCTGTACATCCAGCACTATAATCCGCATCCGGGACACAATCAGAAGGTCCGGTTTCCTTACATCATGCTCAGTGAGGAATCTTGGCTCCATGATGACGTCGAAGCCACGTCTCTTCAGGATCTGCGCCACGTGTAAAACGACGTTATTGTGGCGCTTTATTTGGATATCGTGAACGATACCGCAGCCTTGGGCAATGTGGGGCAGGCTTACATTTGCAGATGGTGTCGACAGCCCTACCGCCTCGGGATAACCTGGCGAGGTACCCAAACAACCTAAAAGGACCCCAACGGCCTCCTGAAAGTCAAAGCTGGTCAAGTTGGTGGGGGCATGAACAAGCCAGCTATTGACGACTGATATTTGCTCATACCCCTCTAGGCCCTTGGTGCCAACACTATGAAGATCTTGGACCAAGCTCCCACGTGAATGACTAGCACCCACCACAAAATGTCAAAAAAAAAATGGCTACCTACCTCACCTCCCGACCACCAAGCCGCCTCCCGGGACAGCAGGGAGACGCAACGGTATTTCGAAACAAATATATATATATATATATATATATATATATATATATATATTGAACAATAAAAATTATTAAAAAATTAAAATCTTCAGACACACTGGATTGTAGATTAATATTCTTTCGTCTTTTTTATTATTATTTCCTTTAGATTCCTCGACTAATTTTGGCCAACATGGCCATCATCAGGAGAAAAAATATTTCTGCTTGCTGGTAGCAGTAAACTACAGAAATGAATGTCTTGATGGTGAAAATGAACTTTTGTCTGTACTTTTCATTTGTTTTTTTATTTTTTTATCTTTTTAACGTGAATTTTTTAAAAGTTGTTAGTTGAGATAAGAGCTGGATGGATCCAGGCTGCTCTGAATTCCCTTGGTCAGTTTGACAGATTAATTGGTTCCTGGAGAGGGAATGTATCTCTGTTAAGTGCGTGTGTGTATGCTATTTGCTTCATAGGGAGTGAGTGAGTATGATATGTGTAAGCGTGTATATTGCTGTGGGTGTGTGTTATCATTTGGCTCATTATGGAGTGAGTGAGTATGACGTCTGTAAGTGTTTCTATTCGTGTGGGTGTGTGTATAAGTGTGAGGCCTCAACATCTCCGTAAGAATGTCTGTTTTGTGTGGGTGAGAAATGTGGGTAGCTTTTGATTTGTAGGGTTATATATTAATACTATCTATATTGTTAAATTTATGGTTTAGCACGGCTGGATAGTGTGTTTTTAAACGTCGTATCCACTTATTTTCATGAAACTCTAAAATCTTTCTGATGTTATCTGCTCTGAACCTTTCTATTCTCTCAATTATAGTGAATGTGGCATGGGTTTTGAAATCGTGTTTTTCTAAGCGGAAATGTTATTCTACAGGTAATAATTTTTCATGGGGAGTCGACTCAATTCGATTGCGATAATTATTAATTCTGTAGTGAAAGGGCCATTCAGATTTTCCTACATATTGTTTGCCATAGTGTGAATTCTAGGAGGTAAATTATGTTATGACTTCTACAGTTAGAATCGTGGTAGACTTTGAAAGTAGATTTAGTGACTGAGATAATGAATGAATTTATGTGTCTAATGTGGTTGCAGCATAAACTTCTTTTATTGTACAGGGTTGGGAAAATCCTGTTGTTTTTGCTGTTAGTTTATTACGGATTACCTTGTCCCCTGAAATGTGGTTACTACCTATGATTTCTCTTAGGTTCTTAGGTCTACGATATGCTAGAAGGCCGGGTTCCTTAAACAATTTTTTAGGTCTGGTTTGAGATGTAGTATTTCCCAGCGACTTTTGATTATTTGGGATAGTGGAGGCAGAGTTGAAAGTAGTTACTAGAGGAATGCGACTAGATTTATTTTTAATCTTGTACATTAGGCTGTCTTCTCTAGGTGTGGAAATTGCTTTATTTATTTGTTCCTTGATTAGGTGTTGTTTATAGCCACGTGTTGTGAATTGATGCTCCAGATTTTCAATGTGTTTATTTAATTCTTCATTGTTGGAACATATCCTTCTGAGTCTAAGTCCTTGTGAATATGGAGGTTCTCTTTGAGGTGTTTAGGGTGGGAAGACTTAAAGTGTAGATAGTTGTGGGTGTAGGTGATTTTAGTGTGTAGTGTCGTTTGTAGTTTGCTGTTTTCATCTATGTAAATGCGGGTGTCTAAAAATGTCATCGATGTTGTGGATTTTTCATAGTCAAACTTAATTGAGTCGTGCACTGTGTTTAGGGTCATGAGGAATTGGATAAGTTTGTCGTCACTGCCCGTGTATACAAACAATATATTGTCGATGTATCTTGCATAGAATACGCAGTCGCTACCAATGAGGGGATAGATATGGGTCTCCTCAAATTTTCCCATGAATATTGTAGCATATGAAGGAGCTGCAATGGTGCCCATGGCACAACCTCTTACTTAAAGGTAGTGTGTTCCATTGAAGTTGAAAGTATTCAATGTAAGAATATGCTCCATGAGTTTTATGATAACTTCTGTGGGGGGGGTCTTGTTTTCTTCTTTTAGTAAGTGCTTCCTGAAGGGCGTTTAGCCCTTCGATGTGTTTAATGTTTGAATAGAGTGACCTTACGTCCATAGTCACTAGAATAGCATTCTCTGGAACAGTTTGTATGTGATTAATTTTGTTTAGTAGATCTGTTGCGTCTCTGATGTAGGATTTTACTTCCTTAGTTAGGGGTTGTATGTAATGATCTACGTATTTTGAAATTTTGGTCGTGTGGCAGATGAATGATGAAATTACGGGCCTTCCTGGGTTGTTGCTTTTGTGTATTTTAGGAAGGAGATAGAAACGAGCAGGTGTAATGTTTGTGGGTGTAAGTGTTGTGCATGTTCCCCTGTCGATTAGATTGATGCGAAGCATTATGTTTAGTGAGCTAGTTAATTCTTTTTGGTATTCGGGAAGGGGATCTGTAGGTAATCTGTAATTATATGTATATATAATAAATATATATACACGATAAATAATTATATATATATATATATATATATATATATATATATATATATATATATATATATATATAATTATTTATCGTGTAATAAATATATATACACGATAAATAATTACATATATATATATATATATATATATATATATATATATATATATATATACATACATAATTATTTATCGTGTATATATATTTATTATTTATCGTGTATATATATATATATATATATATATATATATATATATATATATATATATATATATATATGTATATATATATATATATATATGTATATATATATATATATATATATATATATATATATATATATATATATATATATATATATATCTTACCCTGATCCTTTTCAGCTGTCTAATCAGTTTCTGGATATTAAGATGAAATTCATCAAGGAACGCACCGTATTTTTTTTTTAAATACGAGTACTTTCGAACTTTTCTAAGATCATCTTCAGGGATAAATTAAAAAAATTAAACCTATTTGAACAGCAAAAAAAAACACATAAAAATCATTGGTAATATCCAAAATGAATCTCCAGAGCACGTGTAGCCAAACTACTGCCCGCGGACCGCTAGTGACCCAAGTGCTGATGTTTCTCGTAAATTGAGGATTTTTCCTTCAAGATGATGTTTCTCGTAAATTTATGATTTTTCCTTCAAGATGGTTTTTCTCGTAAATTGATGATTTTTCCTTCAAGATGATGTTTCTCGTAAATTGATGATTTTTCTTTCAAGACGATGTTTATCGTAAAGTGTTGATTTCCCTCAAGAACAATTTTTTTTAATATCCATTAAAAACTTTTTTTATATTTTGGTCATATGTTATACAAAATAGTAATCATTTCAAAACAGAAACAAAGGAGACAAAGATTGAAATGGTCTATATTTAACAGAAAACACCGGTTCTCACTAAAACAAAAACCTTAAAAAAGCATTATATCACTTTATGTACTATCATAGGCACCTAGATCCCCACGTCAATTTACACTGTGACGAGGACTCGACCATGGCATCGGAACAATATCATCTGATGTAGGGATCCAGGTGCTTGTGTGTATAGCAACTGGGTATAAACGCATATGGTCATTTCTGCACTTATGAACAATTAATTAATTATAATAATATTTTATTCTCATTCTGAGAATTTCAGCTCGAAATCGAACCAACTACGTCAACAATCATGATCCCTTGAAACGAAATTAAAGTTGAAATCACTAAAACAAAAAACCACATCATTCAAATTCAAACTAACTTGCACACAAATGTTAGAAAGAGATCAGCTTCCAAAATACACATGTCCAATAAACATACTGTGCAAAAATATAAAGCTGGATTGCAAACATTATTAATATCAGAGTAGTAAATAATATCATATGTGCAACAGCATTTAAAAGCTACTGGAAAACGTAGGACGAAGAGGAGAACAAACTGCAGACAAAAAGCGCCCACTTGGAAAGCAAGATTAAAAAGAAAAATTGAGGAAATTAGATGTGAATTATCTGTGCAAGACGCGATTTCAAGAAATTCAAATATATTTTCACACAAAGGCAGGAAGACCAACAGGAAATATACAATTGAAGTATTAAATGAAAATCCATTAATCAAGTAAATACGTAAACATAGTTTATGTTTAAGTATTTACTTGATTAATGGATTCAATGTACAGATAACAGGACGATATGAAAAGTGTTGTAGTTTTTGTCGACGAAATGAGATATTTCAAACAGACCTCACGAAGTTTTACAGAAAAATTGGAAAAGAAGTTATAGAAAGTAAAACAGTGCCATCTACTGAAATGTACAAAAGTTTTTTGAGAATATTTCGATCAGCGCAAAATAGTATAATCCCAAAGCAGGGTAGATACAAAAAGAGATCAAGAAAAGTGAATGATAAACCTGTACGAGA
Source organism: Acanthosepion esculentum (assembly GCA_964036315.1). Taxonomy (NCBI): domain Eukaryota; kingdom Metazoa; phylum Mollusca; class Cephalopoda; order Sepiida; family Sepiidae; genus Acanthosepion; species Acanthosepion esculentum. Next base: position 63,561,298 of record OZ038477.1, on the reverse strand, counting down.
ATGGAAAAATATAACCAAGTATAATGTGACGCAAGCTCTAACAAAATCTGCAAATTTTAAATCCCTATGAAATGATAAGGTACCCATCTTTTGATTCTAACATCTGTCATCAGTCTATAAAAGCTTTTCGCTAACTTTATCAATGCTAATTAATAATGCTACTGAAATCCCAGAATGGATCACTGAAGGTATTACATATATCCTACCAAAAACTGGTGAAACAGATGATACAAAGACTATAGGCCAATGGCATGTCTGTCCTTCCCATATATATTAATGACGACTGTACTTACTATTTCTCGATGAAAATATTCTTCCCCTAGAAAAAGAATGGAAATCGAAGAGACTCATATGGTTGCAAAGATCAATTACGAAAGAATTAAATAAGTTTAGAAAATTACCGGAAAAAAAGCCGAAATCTTAGCACAATTGGTTAGATTATAGTAAGCCCTTTCATAGTGAACCACACTCTTGGATAATTAAGGCTCTGGAAACGTACAAAGTCTTCTTGGTTATAGTACATGTCCTTAAATAGAACTGTGGAAAACACATTACAGTTAAATCATACTAAAGGTACTGCCAATGTCTATTGTTTGAAAATCCGACGAGGAATCATTTAAGGAGACACCCTGTAGCCCTTTCTGTTCTGTCTGTATTTAATCCCACTTCCGCATGAATTGAACAGTAATAACTATGGATACAAAGTAAAAAAAGAAAGTATTTAATCACCTATTCTAAATGGATGATATTAACCTCTTTGCCAAAGATGAGAATGAGTTGAATGGTATCCTCAATAGTGTAAAATGTTTCAGCGATGACATCGGTACGAATTTCGGATTAGATACATGTGCAAAAGTAACATTCAAGAAAGGAGAATTATATAAACACACTCAAGAGGTCTAGAATTTGTCCCAAAGATTAAAGAACTGGAACAAGGTACCTATAAATACCTAGGAGTCAGCGAAGGAGATAGAACAGAGCATACCCAAATGAAGGAGAAAGTAAGAAAAGAATTCTACAGGTGTGTCCGTCAGGTGTTAAATATCGAATTGAATTCACAAAATATCAGCCATAAACATTTTGGTTGTCCCTGTGGTGCTATACAGTTTCAATGTCCTTAATTGGGCAGTAACTGACATTATTAAGCGAATGGTTGTCAAGACGAGAAAGCTTTTTACTTACCACCGCATGCATCATCCTAAGGTTGCTGTTGATCGTCTGTATGCATCTAAATCTGAAGAAGGCAGAGGATTAGTTCAACTAGAACTGTCTTGCAAAATCACAAGCGGTCTTCAAAGATATCTGGAAACTATAGTAGACTGGATGATGATCTGTGTCAAAGAACTTGAAAGCGATAAGAAACTTATTCAGTAATAACAGGAAGAAAATAAATTCAAAAGGGCATTTCAAATGGGTGCAGAAGTACAAATAAACCATAATACACCTATTACAGCGGCAAACAACTTTAAAAAGAAAGCAAAAGCAAATGCGGAATCGATTGCAAGATAAGCCTCTTCATAGTCTGTAATCTACCCTTACCAAACAAGTTGATGTAGACAAACACCGTACCTATAAGTGGTTTCGTAGTGCACGGTTAAAAGCTACAACCGAAGGTTTTATTCTTGCTGCATAGGACCAATATTTGCTAACTAGAAATTACCAAGCACACAGACTGAAAAATTGTGTCAATCCGAAATGCAGATTCTGTGATAAATATCCAGAAACAATTGACCATCTTGTATCAGATTACAAAGTGTTAGCACCCATTCGATATGCTAGAGTGAGCCAATACCTGCACAGGAAAATATGTAATTTTTACGGAAAGAAAACTGCAAGAAACTAGTATGAACATCAACCAGATCCGCTCACAGAGATAGGATCTGTAACAATTTTATGGGACTTTAAAATACACGCAGACTGAACAATCAAAGCTAATCGCCCAGACACCATGTGCTTTCTTATTGACACGGCAGTCACTGCATATTGTAATGTATCTTTGAAAATCTTCAAAAATTATCAAAATACAAGGATCTCGAAGTGGAAATCTAAACATTGTGGAACATAAGAACATCAATATTTCCAGTTGTAGTTGAAGCCCATGGCTGTAAAAGGTTCTGATAAACTCATTGAAGGGGTTTCTGATGGCTCATGCCTTCAACAAATACTAAATATTGTACTCAAAAGCACAGCTCACTATTTACAAGGAGCTTTATCTACGTAAAATGTGTGATCTTAGTTTTTTCTATTTGCTTTTTGTTGTTTTTACAAAAATGAAAAGTGGAAAAAATGTCATGAAGCCATTTCTGGTATTAGGTCTCTGGCTGGGACCCGGAATAAATGTGTATACAACAGAAATCCGAGGAAATAATAATAATAATAATAATAATAATAATAATAATAATAATAATAATAATAATAATACCAGTAGATGGGCTTATTGTGACGGTTATCGTAGCGGAAAGTGGAACAGGTGAACGAGTTCAAATTCCGGCCTCGTTATTTTCATTTTCGCACTTGGTAAAATCCATCTCTTCACCAACGCATCTAGTGGTTTAATAACATTCTAGAACGGGCTCTTTATCTTTGGGTAGCAAGTAGTCTAAGAGAATTTAAATTCTGAATTCCAAATCATAGAAAAGGAATTAGTAACGATCCATGATCTGTTAATTCCCAAAGAGACATATCATTCAAAAAATACCGTAATGGTATTCGAATCAAATCAACTATCCGTGCCTTCTCTCATTGGACAAGTTATCAGTATAAAATTGATTAACATGCTATCAGATTTCACTCTGATTCTTATAGCTGTTCCTACCTGGGTCTGTAAAAATCGTTATAGCTTTGGAGGAGGGCGCGGCCAATATATTTTGTTTCACTAACTTCCTAGTCGGTCTTCGTGACATACCTCTGACGTGAGATTTTATCAAAATGTCTGATGATTCATGTATTTTCAATAAACATGAATAAAGTGAGAACACACTTAACCTTAATTTGAACACGGTCTGCTGATTCCGTTTTCCGTGTTGCTAACCGCTCATAATAAGCACCTAGCATTAACACATAGATACAGTTAGGTAAGCATCCTTTTACCTCGCTAGAAAGTGGTTGTGGCTTGTTTAGTCAAAATTCAGTCTTTTGGTAGCGAGGCTGGAGTCACCTCTTCAAGGCGAAGATATAGTATAAGGAGGCTGTGCACTGCTTCGAACGACATGCCCCCAACCTCCAGACCGTACCGACGAGATCCAAAGTAACGCAATACATTACATTTTAGGCTGGTTTAGTTGAATGAGTTACTAGAAAGATTTTCAGTATTAAATATCAACTGCCGTCGAATCTCCACTCCGGATTTTCTGACTGGATTTACTTCCATAGCCCTTTTTGTATTTGGGTATGACCGCATGGCAGCGAAAGTTTGGAATCAGGATTTTCCTTTCTCTAAATGGACTGATGAACTTCATCAACCCGAAACAGTTGGTTACGAGATGCCAGTTGTCCGCATTCGCCCCTTCTCCACCTTTGAGCTGGACAATTGTCAGAGGCGATTTGTGATGCATGTCGTGCGAGCGTTTTATATACAATCTGAGATGGTTTCCGCTGCCACTCCTGGTTATTACAACCTTTGGAACGTATATATATATATATATATATATATATATATATATATATGAACATGACGTATATAACGTGCTTCAGAAGCTTTTTTTTTAAATAGATATAAATTATAAAACATCAAATACTCAAATTGTTATTCTTCTTCTCTACAAGTGAAGTGTTTATAAAAGTCAAAGGGGATATGAAAAGTTCTCGCTTCGACCTACTTCACAAAACCTGATGTAATGACTACAATCATTTATCTTCATTTTTTTTTCAAAGGACTTCTTGGTCGGGCTGAGAAATGTTCTGCACCCATCTATATTTATTCAGTTTGATCTAGTAGAGATCTACAATTGAGAATCTGCAAGAGTACACTACTAACAACCTAATACTAGCGTCGTCGGAATTTGATTAATCATGCATTGTGGTAAAACACAGTCATGTGTGAATTTACTGGCAACAGCCTGTAAAACGAGTATACTGAGTAACTTTCAGACCAAGTTCAAATGTCATCATAAGTTGGCAAGTTCAAATAAAAGTTACCAGATATTTCTAGATTCGTCCTTCTTCGGTACAAAATTAAGTTTAATCAATTTCGTGATTCCCAATTTAATATTTCTGGAAATAGGAATACCATATCGCGTCAATTGGTCATCTGTTGGCAACAGTGAGAATCAGAATTCAAACTCTTGACTCCTCCATTGGTTTTAATACCAAACACTAACCCTGAGTTATCCGCCATCTTAGCGAAACTATTTAACTGCTGCTTGAAGAAAGAAAATTCCAAAGTTTGTGAAACGCGTCAAATATATGATTCAAAAATATGGGTGAGCGTTCACCCCAGTTTCAGTGTCGACCCATCAACCTAGTCAGTGTCATTAGTAAACTTTTTCAAACTATAATCAACAAAAAAAAAGTCACCCCTTGCTTAATTTTCGTCTACGAAGCCACGTGAAAAAGTATATCGTTGCCCGATTTATTTGAATGTATCTCTGAGTTTCATTCTTTAATCATTTTATTTACCAATTCCATTTTTACTGTCTACTTATTATTTTTTATTTTTTTGATTAAAGTGAATCTATTCTACCCTATTTTTTAAAATTTTGTTTGAATAATAAATCTTTGATATTTTTCTGGCTCATGCAATTATTGGGCGTTATTTTTATTCCTGGCTCACAGACGTGGAGTGTTCGTCTTCAACGGGAAATGCGTGTTGGTATTTAAACTAAGTTGAAACTTTATATTTCTGTTTCAACTCTGGATGCCATACACGTTGTTGACGGACATCTTCGTTTTTGCTTTTGTTTGTTTGTTTGTGCGTGTGCGTGTGTGTGTGTGTGTGTGTGTGTGTATGTGCAGTGGGAGTAGATAGGCTTTCCTATCGCCTAGTCAATACTCCCCCCACCTTCTCTTGAACAGGAGTAGAGGCTCATCCATTGTTTCCTGTCTAGGAAGGGGGTTCCGCATCCTTTCTTTTTCTCTAGCCTCTGTAGTGGCGCTGTCGTGAATCTCTTGTGATGAGTGCAGTTTTGTGGCAGCGTCTCTTCATACTGCAGGTACTGGGTTGGCAGTTTTCTGCTTGCTGTTCCCGGCTGGTAGTTAGGAGCCCGAATTCTTGCGTAGTGTCTTGAGAGGCTGCTCTGATCAATAGTTGCATAATATCGGGATTCTTGCAGTGCCATATCGCGCATGGAACGGTGTCCCTGCATGCACCTCCGGTGGGCAACCCTGAGGTCTCTTTATGATGCAGTCTGCGCCAGTACCTTTCTGCCCATGTCACATACGACGACCGTCTGCTATTATTACATCAGGCCTTTTCCTTACCAACATAAGTCAACATGACCATAAACAATCAGAAATATAAACCTAAACGAACTCAAAAAAATCACCTAAACTCTTTAACATTTCCTTCTCCAACATCCGTGGCTTTCGTACCAATTTCTGCAGTGTGGAATCGTTCTTCTTCGAAACGTCTCCTAATATACTAGTTCTCTTCGAGACTAACCTTAATTCGTCATGCATGGCCTGGAATTTTATATCCGCGATCATCTCCCGGTGGCTAGGGAACTCTCTCTTGAATCTCCAGATCATTCGTGTATGTGTCTCCGTCTATCTCTCCTCGATTCAGTAAGCTATTTCTTCTTTCTCTATCGTTCCCCTTCCTCTCAAAACTGTGATGTATTCGATATCATTTCCGATAATATAGACAAGGTCATCTCTCTACATCCCTTTGCTAACATATTCGTGTTCGGAGACAGTTAACGCCCACCATACCATATGGCTTAAACACTCTAACTGACATCGCTGGCATCCAAACCCTTCACTTTTCAATCACTCATGCAAGTGGTTGACTTTCCTACACGTTTCTCCAGTAACCCTGAAGGCAATTCTTTCCTTCTCGATTTCTGTTTTACCTCCATCCCTGACCCTGACCTCTGCTCTCTTGGCATCTCTAATCACGCCGTAGTGTCTATTAACATCTCCTTCCAATCTCCTTCAGCCAAGAACCTCCTACTAACAGAATATCTTTCTGTTATCAACGCGCAGACTGGGAATCGTTACGTGACGCTTCCGCTTCGTGACGTCCCTTAGAATTTAGTTTTAATCACCCCCGTTCAAAATTGTGTCAGATGTTTCCTCCTGGGTAAAAGCTGGCATCGAGGCTTTCATCCCAGCAAGAAAATATAAAGTTAAGTCGCGCTCATCTCCTTGATTTTCAGCTGCTATAGCCCATAGGAATCACTTCTTCCCTCTGTACTAGAGCAATATGACTGTCGCTGTTCGTAATGAGTGCAAGCGTGTCCTCTTTGTCGCTGGTTTTAATGAGTGAAGGCGTGTCCTCAATGAAGCAAAGTTACTACTTGCTGATAGAATGAAACTGCGTATTGCATCACGCAAGTTTGGTTCTAAATATTATTGGAGGCTTTGCAAGTGTGTGCTGAATTACAGCAAATCCACAATCCCTCCACTATCCAATCAATTCGAAGTCCTAACTTCCACAGCTGATAAGGCTGATTACTTTGCTGGGAAATTCTCATCCAACTCAACGCTCTACTCATTCGGAGTACCCACACCTGATTTCCCCCCTAGAACTAAAGCTCTATTGAATGAGATGAGCATAACCCCGTCGATTATATTGTACATCATCTCCAAATTAGACTCACATAAACTAAGTGGTGGTGACGGGATACCAGCAGTAGTCCTAAAAAAATGTGCTCCTGAGCTGGCTCCAGTTCTCTCCAAAGCATATAACAATTGCCTCGCTGATTCTTGCTTTCTAGCCTGTTGGAAGTCCTCATATGTTGCCCCTGTTGTTTTTAAGAACTATGGAGACCCTTCTGATCCATCTAACTACCGTCCTATCAGTCTCCTATTGCTGACATGCTTACGGCCAAAACTGAATTTGTATACCAAGCTCTTGATAATAACGGCGAAGCTCGAGCTGTTGTTCTAGATTTCTCTAAGGCGTTTGATAGGGTTTAGCATGCTGGCCTTCTTCGTAAGCTTCAGGGATACTGTACTACAGGACGATTATTTGATTTAATCCAATCATTCCTGTCAAACCGTGAAATGAAGGTCGTCCTAAACAGGTCCTCGTCAACTTCTTTTCATACGAGCACTGGTGTTCCACAAGGCGCTATCCTGAGTCCTACACTGTTTCTGATCTTCACCAACGTTCTTCCGGATGTCATCAGTTCTCAAGTAGACATCTACGCAGACGACACTACCATTTACTCAGTAGTAAATCCGGCATTGCTGACAAAGTTAACCTGGTCGTTGGTCTCGAAAAGAATATCGAACCTGTGGTTGACTGGAGCGGGAAATGGCTTGTAAACTTTAATGCCTCCAAATCAAAACTGCTCTCATTTATCCACCATAGAGAAACCTCCCTGCCTTCTGTCAGCATGGCTGATGCTCAGCTTCACGAGATCGTCTCTCTGCGCCTTCTTGGTCTCACGTTTCCCACTGACCTGAGGTGGAACATTTAAATTAAATCATTTCCGATAATATAGACAAGGCCATCTCTCTACATCCCTTTGCACACATATTCGTGTTCGGAGACAGTTAAATTAAATCATTTCCGATAATATAGACAAGGCCATCTCTCTATATCCCTTTGCACACATATTCGTGTTCGGAGACAGTTAAATTAAATCATTTCCGATAATATAGACAAGGCCATCTCTCTACATCCCTTTGCACACATATTCGTGTTCGGAGACAGTTAAATTAAATCATTTCCGATAATATAGACAAGGCCATCTCTCTATATCCCTTTGCACACATATTCGTGTTCGGAGACAGTTAAATTAAATCATTTCCGATAATATAGACAAGGCCATCTCTCTATATCCCTTTGCACACATATTCGTGTTCGGAGACAGTTAAATTAAATCATTTCCGATAATATAGACAAGGCCATCTCTCTACATCCCTTTGCACACATATTCGTGTTCGGAGACTTTAACGCCCACCATACCGTATGGCTTAAACACTCTAACTGACATCGCTGGAAAGTTGGGTCTCTGTGTCGCACCAGAATGTTTTTTTCGTCTGAGTCCACCCTTCAAATCTACAAGTCTACCATTCGTCATTGCATTGAATACTTTTGCCATATCTGGTCTGGTACCCCCGCTGTTCATCTCGAGGTTCCGACAAAATTCAAAGACGGATATCCAATGTGATAGGTCTTGACAAGACATCAGACGAATGGTGGCTTCCCTCTATCTTTTCTACAAATATTTTCATGGCAATTGCTCTGACAAGCTATTTTCACTGGTGCCCCAACTGCATGAATTTAAGCGTGCTACTAGTTTGGCATCTCGGTCCCACCCTTTTACTGTCAAAACAGTTAAATATAACCGCCGCTTCAACTCCAACAGCATTATCTCTCGCACTTCTCGACAGTGGAACTCCCTTCCTCTTACTTGCTTCCCTGATAAGTATAATCTTCAAATATTCAAATGTAATGTGTATCGGTATCTTCTGATGCCTTTATCTTGACCCCTGTCCTTCCTTTTATCCATTCTTCAAACTCCTCTTTACTCTTACTTTCACTCCCTATATCCCCTTGCGTGCTAGTGACACTCCCGCCTTGCTTGGAGTAAAATGCTTAAAAAATTAACTACATTCATTAGTTCCACCAGTTCTCCCCTTCAAGCGAATTTTAATAAACCACCCTCATCCCCTACGTCTTCCATTGCTGAGATATAAATTTCACTCAAACAGCTTCTTCCCAAGAACCACAACTTTGTGGAACCTACTCCCAACAGGATACTTCCCCGATAACCTGTCTATGGTTAACCGTTATCTTCTCCACATATCCCCATAAACTGCGCCACTTATTCTGCAACTCTCTACCTCGAGTTGCTCTTGGGCCTTGTACAAGGTGAACATCATTGTCAAAAAAAAAACACCAGTTAGAAATGTGTAACCGTTTCAGCTACAGAGCAGTCGAGTTATATTAGGGTCTAGGGGAATGATCACACTTTAAAACAAATGGTACAAAACTAACGTAATTTAATTTTATTCAAATTTTATATATCAAAAATGGAATAACCTTCATTTTCAACATTGCAACCCAAGGGCTAATTTTCGACTCCATGTTTAAACAACCTGAGTGAACTAGAAGTTCTACTAGGATTCATTATTGTCGGTCACAATCTTAACAAGGTAAGGTATTCAGATGACACAGCGTTGATAGCAGAAAGAAAACTACAAAAAATCCTACAGAAGATAGTGAAGGAAAGCGAGAAGAAAGGATTAAACACTAACTGCAAGAAGACAGAATGCATGGTTGTTACCAAAAGGATGATCAGAAAAGTGCGAATTGCATATCGCAGAAACAAGTGCGGAAATTTAAAAATCTGGGAAGGGTCTTAAAAGAGGACGGAAAGTGCGACAATGAAATCTGAAGGCGTATAGTGAAAGATGCATTACAAAAGCTAAGAGTATTAAGAAATACAAAAATTTCGCTACAAACAAGTAAAAAAGAGTACTAAACTGTTACGTGCTATCTGTTCTCCTGAATGGCAGTGAGGGTTGAACAATCTGGTCAAAGCTTACTTCCTCTCACATTATGCCCATTAGTAATAAATTTTATGTTTTTCTAGATATTTGTCAGTTCTGTACCTCACACAATTTATTCAAATATTTCAAAAAGAGGTACCCTAAAGATACTATCAAAATTCTTGATAAGTTACTTCTAATTAAGGCTAGATTGAGAAAACTAGAAAATAATTGTAACTTTCTTCAAGCCTGTATTGAGAACCATGTTTGTCCCTCCTCATTTTTATTCAGAATCAGGAGTGCTAAGCTTCAGCCAGGCTTGAAAATCGAGGAGATCTTCATGAAGGATTCAATTCAACTCTGTAAAAATAGAATCTTTAAATTAACATGTGATTTAACTATTTACCGTGAAGAATGTCTTTCACGGTTGTCCTTTTTCGATAGAATTAGGTTCTCCCGACATATGAGTTCTATCCATCTTAAATCCGTCAAGAAATTATTGTGTGACATGCAAACGCAATTGCAGCACTTAGTTCGTAAACGGTTTGGACATATTGAACCAGTCCCGGGTGCAATTCTTAACCTATCCACTTATGAGCTATCTGATTTAGAATCCAATATACTTTCTTATGGTTTGGATTTCTGTATTCCTCCTAGGGTTTCTGATGCTGAAAAAATTTTCTCTGAATTTGAGGTGCCATCAGCACAGCTATGTAGACTTGTGCCTCGCTCGTCTGACTCTCTCGAGTTTAAAAGCTACACTTAATGATTTAGCGCATTCATATGCTGCAACACCTGTAGCTCTTTCTGAATCCAAGTGGGGTCAACAGCAGCGGTCAGTAGTCCGGACTATCAAAGCAAATAACAATTTGGTTATTACCCGTCCCGATAAAGGTGCCGGTATAGTCCTTCTCGACCATTCCGACTATGTCTCCAAAATGCTGACCATTCTGAGTGACACATCCAAATTTCTTCCTCTTGGTCCTGCAGAGACACATGACCGCACTATACCTATCGAGATTAAATTTCAGAAGACACTTCTGACTTGGCTTAAACGGGGCTTTCTCACTCGTGAGATTAGTGACAATATAAGACCTGTCGGATCTATCCGGCCTCGTATGTATGGTCTACCAAAGACCCATAAAGATAATGTACCCCTTCGACCTATTTTGTCAATGTCTGGCTCGTCCCAACATAGGGTGGCTGGTTTTCTTTCAGATCTCCTTCAACCGGTCGTCGAGCATTTTAGCTCATATTGTATTAAGGATTCTTTTTCTTTCGTCAAACTTATACAGGAAACTCCTGCCAATGATAAATTCATGTGTTCCTTTGATGTTTGTTCCCTATTTACTTGCGTCCCTGTAATGGAAACAATCGATATTTGTTGTGACATGCTGTATCGCAGTCACCTGTCTCCTCCAGATATTCCTGAACATGTTTTCATTGAGCTGATGCAATTTGCGACCATGTCCGTGGAGTTTAGTTTTAATAACTTCATGTACAGACAGGTTGACGGGGTTGCGATGGGCTCCCCTTTAGGTCCTTCGTTGGCCAACATTTTTGTGGGTTTTTATGAGGCTTCACTCCTCACCCACGACAATGCTCCTTCCATGTACCATCGGTATGTTGATGATACGTTCTGCCTCTTCAACAGTGAACCAGAAGCTGATTCCTTCCTACTTGTTATGAACCAACTCCATCCGTCCTTGGCGTTCACTATTGAGAAGGAGTCTAATTCTTGTATCTCTTTCTTAGATGTTCTTGTGCATCGGACTCCATCTCATTTTCTTACTTCTGTGTACCGTAAGCCAACCTTTTCCGGTCTGTACACTCGTTGGGACTCATTTTGTCCCAAAAGACGTAAGATTAATCTTATTAGGACCCTTAGTCACAGGGCCTTGATGATTTGTAGTGAGCAATATCTCGATGACGAATTAAATTTTATCCGCTGTACCCTATTAAAAAATGGTTATCCTAGCGATACCTTACACACAGTCATGCGTGATAAAGTTATTAAATTCAGGAAGAAAAAAGAGGACGAAGTACAAAAGTGTCCCGTCTATTTACGACTTCCATTTATTGGTTCACGTGGCGAGCTTTTGGCCAAGCGAATCCTGTCTGCAGGACAAAATTGCTATTTCTCTGCCCAATTGAGAGTTCATTTTGTGACTCGCACTGCCTTCCCGTCTATGCGTAAGGATCCTCTTCCTCCCCATCATGTCTCCTCTGTTATTTACACATATAAATGTGGCTGCGGTAGCAGCTACATAGGAAGAACAACCCAACGTTTAGATTGTAGGATCAGGCAACATGTCCCTTTACGTGTCCTCAATCCGGAAGCTAGTAGTAGCCAATTGGTGAATACTTCCGGTTCAGCCATCACTGAGCACCTGATAAATAGCAGAGTGTGCGCAACTAATTTTAGTCCGAACTTGTTCGCGGTGCTAGCTAGTTCGCACTCTCTATTTCATCTAAGAGCACTCGAATCATTGTATATACGAGCAAGGGGACCGTCTCTTTGCAAGCAAAGGGACTGCCTCCTTGGTCTCCATATAATCACGCTCTAGTTTTCTCTATTCTTATTCCCCACATTTTCCATCTCTATTTTCTGCTATATATAATTTTTTTAAATTTTGTTTTTTTTGCTTTATTTTTTGGCAGAAAATTGTATTATTCGGGTTAAGAAAATGTATTTCTTTCATACAGATAATTCCTTGTCAATTTTAATGTTTTAATTGTATGAATTTTGCTTGTGTCATAATTTAGCTATTTATTATAGAATAAAAAGTTCCCCGTAGACCTTGATAAGCTAGGGAACGAAACCGGTTGGTCTTTTGAGTGATTGTCCCATTTCTTATTTTTTACTTCCTCTCACATTATGCCCATTAGTAATAAATTTTGTTTTTCTAGCTATTTGTCAGTTCTGTACCTCACACAATTTATTCAAATATATATATATATATATATATATATATATATATATATATATATATGCATGTATGTATTCAAATCTAGCAGCCGCCTGCTTAAAAATGTGGGTAGAGAAAATATGTGTTTTAATGTCAACGCATGGCTTTGTGAACGTCTAAGTCGCCAGTGGCGCATGTATAATCATTCGACGCTGGGTATGTTGGGAGCTGATCTTGTTTCTTTTTCGAGCAATAAACTTTTATGTCGCTATCCTGGTTAAAACTATTTCCGATTGGTTGCTAATATCGTGAGTAACAAAAAAAGTTTGTAGAGAAAATGAAAACAAAGAGGTTACTTAGAATCACAAATAAACACCTGAACTTTCTAGGAGACATATGAAGAAGGGGGGGGGGGCTTACAAAAATTTGAAACGCACAGGACATATTGAGTGGGGCAGAAGAAAGCAACACATGAACTACTTAACGAGACTGTGTAAATGTTTATCAGAACAGGTATTAGAAGAGATATCAAAAAGCCAACAATTAGTAAGATCTACTATGGACAAGAAATTGCAGATAGTCACGATCGCCAACGTCCTGAATGTTTATTATTTCTTTCATTCAGAAGGTGTGAAAAGAGCAGTTAAATTAACTACTGAATCTTCACAAATTGTCTATGGACAAGAAGCAAGGCCCAGGTACATTATTACTAAATTATTGTGCTATCAAATAAGATCTTGATTTACTTCAAATGGATATTATACTAAACAATTTAGCTAAATCATGCTGTAATATGTTATAGAGTGAATTAATTTTAGTTCGATTTTCAATCGATTTTGCAAATTTACAACATTTTCTCTCATAATTTGTGCGCAGAAGTATTATGGTGTTATGTAAACTTTTATCTATTTTAATTTTTATTCGTTATCATCTAACAAATGGTGTAAGATCTTATTAATCGTTAAGATTCTTTTATAAATATTTTTTACAATTTTTACGCTGTTTTCACTTATTGAATACAGGAAAAAAAATTGCATTTTTAATGGTCCCTATATTTCTTTAAACTTGACTATGAACTTGAGAAATACATGGGTGAAATTCGTTCTTACCAAAAACGCTAAATCCATTCCATTTCAGTTAGGGCTTATAATTGCATTTTAGCACAATTAAATACCACGACTAAAGTTCCCTGTTTCCCACCAGAAAAGTTTATTGGTCAGAGATATGATAGCATTTGGAACCACTGGGAATTTGGCGAGCAGTTTTGCTGTTTCAATAACAAACTTTTATAAAAATTAATAAATAATATTAGCTGTGTTTTATATCCAGCTGACCGGCAAGAAAAACCAAAATGCCTACTATTAGGGCGTTGAGTTCATTTAATAAAAATCCTTGCCCGTTCCATCTTTATTCTTTTATTGTGAGAATGATCCAATGTGTAATGTGAATACCACAAAGGAATTGTTGGCTTTACAAAGAGAAAAACACGTAGATAAGTTCTGGGAATGAGTTGGCCAAAATTTGTTTCCATGAAGATGATAATTATGCTTCAGTTTGGTATTCAGTTCTTAAATTTAATTGCTAAATATATTTTATTTCATAAAATCATTATATTACAGCAATACAAACAGACATATTAAATAAACAGTTATAGTAAAAAGGAAGGATAACAAAAAAGGATATATTACCGTAAATTGGTAATACTGAAATATAAAGTTTGAAAACAGCTAAACCGGTTTATCAGTTCTCTCTCATCAGAGCAAAATTCCAGGAAAAAATGTGAACAGCTACTAAGAAATGTACAACACCAGAATAATGTTGTATACAAACAACAAAAATAAGATTAAAGCCCGTCAACCACTCCTATTTACAGAGAGATGTTTGGTAGGACTTAATGTATATTGCTTTCATAACTTTCAGTTATCAACAAATTCAATTATAATTATTACATTTTATGATACCTGAACTAGTGAATCTAACACAATTAGCATTCAACTTTCCTACCTGCGCAAACAATCTTGACATTAAAGATTAAAAGACAATAATTAGGTTGAGTCATAAGTAATTTGTTTTTTGGATTCAATTATAATGGTGAATACGTCATCCATACTAATAGACAACGATGTTAGACGCAAAAGGCAGAGGGGTGACCCCTATCATATCAACAATTATTTCCTCAACGTCTTCATGATGCTATGAATTTTTTGTAAAAATATGTTATTTGTCGTTTTATTTCTCCTTTTATTTATGTTATTTAGCCCTCATTCCCAACAAAGCATTGCAAGGTTTCCATAAATATTTCAATTCTACTTTTATGACTTGTTCTTTAGCCATCATTCCCAGAAGAGTATTGCAAATTATTTATAAGTATTTCAATTATACTTTTATGGCTGACTTGTTCTTTAGCCATCATTCCCAGAAGAGTATTGCAAATTATCTATAAGTATTTCAATTATACTTTTATGGCTGACTTGTCTTTAGCTATCATTACCAGCAGAATAATGCGTAGTGAGTTCGATGTTCACTGGGTGCCCCATACTTATGGCCTTGTGCTTCATCTATGCTGATTTAGCAGTAAGATATATTTGAGATGCTGTCTAGTTATAATGAGAACGAAGAAAGCATATGTAGAAAGAAGAAAAAAGAGGAGGCGATAACAGTTACATACATTTAACGTCTCCTTGTTTCTAATGTCTCAAACACAATTTCAGATGTGGAACTCGCAATGAGTCATACACTCAGCATCACCCATCACAGTACCCCTTTCGACATATGATAATGCACGTCTCTTTTCTATCTGCAGTCTAGACGGTATTTGCACTGCCACACCAGACAACAGAGTACGACTGATATACATTTGTGCTTTTCTATGCTATAGTAAGGTTGCGCCACATAATATTTACATATAAAATTAGGAAATTCTGGGGAAGAAGATATCAGATTGGACCTTTCTTCTTAGTAATGTAATGTGAAGGAAATAAGGTTCAGTTGACTCATTTGACTGGACCCGCGTGTGAATGTCTGGACCGGTCAAATCGAGGAATGTAGTTCATCTACCCTGAAAATAACGACAGAGTAGCGAGAATACCGACACAAGATTAATAGCTGACTATACTGACAAGATTATAGTTGACAGAAAAGCAAGAACCTGGAAGAGAGTTCCACAGGTGAGAAGTGCGAGATAAGAAACCGTTAGAATAAAATTTACGGTTACACTTAGGAATTTCAAACGTAAACTTCTGGGACCTAACTGCCAATTTAGTACTATACTTAAATTCATGAAGTCGAGAGAGGAAGTCGAGAGAGTGCACTAACCCAAATGTGATGGAAACTAAATTGAGAATGCTAGTTCTAATAACACGTGAAAAATAACAATATGTTATCTAAAAATTTGACAGATTTGAAAGATCAGTTTTTAGCAGTTATAGATATCTAAGAAATTACAAGTTTTATGTTTATTTACGGAATCTGAAATATAAACTAGAGAATTACAACGGAAATATGTTATATTATGCAACATCGTTATAAACATTTGCAACATGCTCCCAAATTCGTCTAGATGCCTCGATTGACCAAGTTAGATTTCTTAAATTTCAGGTCGAGGCTATCTTCTGTTTTTACTCATTTAATCCCAAGGAAGGCATTAATGCCAATAAGACACTAAGGCTTACTTAGTGTGAAAGAAAATGAGAAGGTTTTAGTGATGAAAAACATACTAAAAGAACGGGGTTCAAAATGACAGAAGATGACGTTACATTGAATTTCTTTTGTAGTTTGTAAGTGGCAGAGAAGCAGGAAATTGGAATAGAACTCCACAGTGAAGAAGTTTGAAAAGAAAACTATTGGAATAGAACATACAGTTGCATTTAGCTATTTCAACATTAAAGCGGTGAAATCTAATTGCCAATCTAATAGTACTCTTAAATTCATGAAGTCGAGACACCAAGGTGGAAAGCTTATCCGAATAATTGATATGAAAATATTTGTAGAAAATACGATGTGAGTTAAATCAATAAATTTTGCTTGTGACTAAAATGGAAAGGATATTTGAAAATTATATCGGAACCGCTAATGAGAAAAGAATAGGCATCCGATTTCAAGCTACCCGAATCAATTAAATGAATGTCCAAATAGATAAAAGCACCGATAAATCTCATCTAGATACCCCAGAGTAAGTAGTGCTCAGAGGGCTTCAGAAGAAAAGAAATAATCGTGATTAAATTTCAAATCTCTTGGGGAGGACATCGGACGTGTTAGGTATCGAAATGAGAAAAAACATGCCTCTGAAACAAATAAAATGATCTGTTCAGCGGTCATTTGAAGAGAGCTAGCGAGTAAAAAATGTAAATCTATTCAACTTCAGTTGCAGAAATAATGGCAAAAAGATCGATTTGTTTTTCTTTAAATCAACTCATCAACAGGGAATTTTTACAAAGTCATTCCTTTAATGCATATACACTATTAATCATTTGTTTCAGGAAACTCCAATACGACCTTTATCTTATCTACAATTATTTCCTCAATGTATTCATTTAACCACCAAAAAGAAGCTTCCCTGCCCGTCATCAGCATGGCTGATGCTCGACACCTGAAGAACGTTTCACTGTGTAAGTAGCGCTGAATTAGACAGTTGTCAGGGGGCTTCAGAAGAAAGAAATGATCGTGATTAAGTTTCAAATCTCTTTGTGAGAAAATAGGACCTAACAGGTATCGAAATGAGGAAACATGCCCCTGTGAATCAAATAGTATTCTTTTTGGCAATTGCAGATCGTGATCGTATCTGACAGTCATTTGAAGATAGCCAACAGGTGAATCTGCCCTAAAACGTGTGATAACGACAAGAAAACTGATCCGAAGTAAATCATACATAATATCGATTTGGTACACTTCTTAAGCACGTCAAAAGAAAAGAAACGGATAATTTTTTTAAAAAAACACGAGAAAATAACTGCAGTGCCAATTGTTATCTTTTTAATTCCTGTTCTTTGATTGTTCGTTCCTTTTAATATTTTTCTCATCAACTCTCACATTCAGTCACCCCTTGCAGCTTAATGGTTTTATTGCCTTTGTTGTAACCTAGGAAGGGTTAGTGAATGAGAAATAACCAAAACAGAGGTTGGAAATGAAATGGTAATCTTTAATCAACAAAATACAATACTCGTCAGCGGCGTGAAGTAGGAAAACCACTGCTAGTGGTGGACTACTTAGACAACATATTACCCCCACTTAGAATAGTGTCCAACGTATTTATGAGGGTTCGTAGGTACGGTATATAACAGTCTTCTTGTGAAATGATAAAAAATAAAAATAAAGGAAAAGGGAATGAAAATAAAATCGAAAAAAAAAAAGAAATGAAAAAGAGATGAAAACAGGAAAAATAAAAAGATTTGAACGCTTGAATTATAATTTGAAGAAAATAAAATTTGCATGTCAATTTTGTCGATATCTCTTCATGAAAAGATGTATTGTGGGAAGAAATGTCGTTATGTTACTTTGTGGATCAGGGTTAGCAAACACAGAAAGGAAATTATAAGAACTTTAAAAAAAAAGGTAGTAACGGAAAGCGAGAACGTGCAAAAAGAAAGAGCTTAACATGCACAACTTAGATATCTGACAAACGTTTTATTAGATAGCGGAAAGTGCGATAATGAAATCCGAAGACGGATTGTGATAACGAAAAGTGTCTTCCAAAAGCTAAGCAAAGTATTAACAGGAAGATTTCTTTAGAAACGAAGGAAATAGTACTAAACTGTTACACAATATCAGTCACCCTATATGGCAATGAATGATGGACAACTCTTTACAGATGAAGAAAAGATTTGCAGCAAAACAAATGTGGTTCTACGGAGGGATGCTCAGACTCCATGGACAGAACGTGTGAACAGCAACAAAGTTTTAGAGATAATGGAAGCAAAAATGGCATTTATCAGATAAAGACAGTTGAAATTTCTAGCACTTAGAAGAAAATTTGACATTCATAGGATATACTGAAAGCAAGGGGGATAGAGAAAACAGTACATAACCTACAGATTAATACCTGCTATTAAATCTATATTATTTTTTAAAAAGTACTGATTTAAAAAAAATATATATCAAGACAATTCCTACCTTGATCGACTAAATGTTAACATCACGCTAAGTGAGTGAGCAGGTTTGAAATTCAGAGTTATTCTTTTCCCTGACTTGTTGCCTGCTATTGATATAGTTAGATATGTTTTAAACAACTTCTTAATCCACCAATCTTAAAGTGTCACCAGTGACATATAGTCACTGGTGACACTTTAGAGTCTTAAACCTAAAGTCTTTAATTAAGTAGATTAATTTATGAATGTTCTGACTCAGGTGTTGGAATTCTCTGAGTGTCCTGATTCAGATTTAATTGTATGAATGCCATGACCGGGATGATGGAATTTACGGGCGTCTTTTCTCTCAGGAGCGACCAGTAGTCATTATCTACATGCTAGGTCAACTGAGCAAGTTTTCAGTTCTTAACAAGTATTATGATTCTTTCAGTTGTACATCCGACAAGAGTTGATACCCATTTTTCTTCTTCATATTTAAAGAGTCATGACTAAATTCTCTGTCTCTGACATCTTTTGATGTGTCCCCATCATTACTTTTAGGAGGTGATTGACCTCTTTTATTCCTTACCACATACTTCTTAGCCGTGTTTCCTCTCTCCCACCACGTCTTGGAAGAAATCATGAGCAATCTTGAACTGAAATCATGAGGTAGAGCTCCATGTTTATTCATTGAAACTTTTAAACGTCTAAAAATCTACGATATAAATTTTACGATGAGCCTTTAAATTGTGGACCTCATCGTCTGTAAAACGAAGAAATTTTCAGGCATCTTTGGCAAAATTGGATTTAGTTTTTCATTCTGGCTTTGTTTGGTGCCAGATCTAATATGATCCGTCTAAACATTGCGAGAAATTTTCGTCCTTATAACTTTATATATTCATATTTTAAAACCGTTTTAATTTTGTATTTCATATTTTTAATCTGTCATAAATATTCATCACCTTACTCAGTTGCATTATCAGAAATGCATATTATTTCATATGGGCTTGCAATTGTTACCTTCTGTCTCCTTAATGCTTGTTATTTTATTGACCTTAATAGTATATTTACCTCATATTCTCTAACACTCAGTAACCTGTTGCATCTTATTGGGTTTATTACCTTGCTTGTGTTGAAATGATTACAAAAGAAAAGAGAAAATAATATCAAGAAAAATCCTACCTTGACCGACTAAACCGTTGGGTTACTGATTCGGCTCCGCTGATTACAACAATTTGCGGTTTTAGCCATTAAAAGTCGGCACCCCGCTATCTGAGTGGGCAGGTTTGTAATTCAGAGTTATTATTCTTCTAGACTGATTGCCAGCTATTGATATAGAGCCGATTACGTGCTAATGCCATTGGGAAAGGTATGAATCCTCATCTTCTCTCCCTAGTTGTGGCTAAATCGCAGGAGAGGTAGGGTTCTATAGCCTCGAATGGCAACTGGTTTACTGCAGAAAAAAATGGTAACCTACTGCGGAAAAAATATGCCTCGTCAGTCATGTATCGGAAGATACATGATCAGCTAAGCGTGTATCACGCATGGCACATAACTGACTGACTAGTGGGAAGAAGAAATAGAATCATACTGCCCCAAATTTAATAAATTTCAAAATCTATATTATTAAAAAAAAGAACTGATTCTCTGTCCGTTACAAGCAACCTACGTGTAACGTTGCACGTGCGTCGGCAATGTATATGCGTATGTCTGTGTTATAAGGAAGCGACTTACACGTGTTTGTGCCATTTTCTCTGCACGAAAGCACATCCGCCCAAAACAATGGAATAATACATTCCTTCCCACCCAGTCAGAACAACTCCTATCCTGGGCTTAGTAATAAAATCGTAAGGTTGGAGACAAGAAAAAAAAAGCATTCGTTTTATGTACTCTAAAAAATTCAGAGAATTAGATTTTTTTCAAATTTTCGGAAATTTTTCGGTAAAGAATAGAATTACTTTTTAATGGACATTAAGAATTTGTGGGTATATTTTTTATAGCTGTCATTGAATTCAAAAATACGTACGCACACTCAAATGGACATACACGGACAACTTGGATTAAATTAACATGGACATGTGCGCCGTGCAAGCTCATTTACTTTTTTCTCTGGCAACAAACTTCGGATAACAGTAAAAAGTCTTAGCCGTTACTTTTAGGACGCCTGTATTTAAACTGAATACTAATAAATATCAGTCAGTCAGTGATGTGCCATGCGAGATAGACGCTTAGACGATCATGTATCATTCGATACATAACTGACGAAGCAGATTTTTTCCCCCGCAGTGGGTTATCATTTTTTTCTGTTGTAGACCAGTTGCCATCCAAGACTGTAGATCCCGCTATGTCCTGCTATTTACCCATTGCTGGAGGGGCGGAGAAGAAAAGGATTCGTACCTTTCCCAGGGGTATTAGCACGTAAGGGAATGTAATGGATTCGACTGGAATTCGAACTCTGCTTCCTCAATCCGAGCCGATATCCATTACTCCACCGTATATCTTAAATGGCAAAACAATTTAGATTTTAAATTTGATCATCTTCTCGTCAGTGAAGCAATAGGTACTGAAAAATATTGTGTATCAGTGGAAATTGTTGTTAATTTGAAGGAAGTGCGTGAGAACAGACTGACAAAATAGAGGATCTATATTTGTGTGACAGAAATTCTTTTTATATCTTTGTGTGTGAGGGGGGGGGTATCTATCATGTTTCCTCTATTTCGCATGTGCGTACGTAAATCCGCGGTCTGCAAACGTCCATATGTGAGTATTTAATATTTTAATTTACTAAGCTTTAATCCCAAAATATATCGTTTCATGCCTGTCACTCGATTCATTCTAAGTGAAGTGTAGTGTAATTAGTTGCTGCTTTTCTTTACTTAAACTTTCATGTCATCTCCCAATTGTCATTACTCTGTCACGGAGATGATAGGAGTCACAGGTGTTAATCTCCAGGAGAGTGATTCAATTCCCCGTCTCGTAAAAAAATCAATTACTAAGTCTGCTGCTAGGAAAGTTGGTTCCCTGTGCTGTGATAGAATATTTTAGACTAAATCTATCTTACACATGTATATACATAGTATTCACTGTGTCTTAATTAAGTATCGCACATTGTGATAATAGAATATCTACTAAGAAAGATGAAATGTAAGAATTTGGATGTACATTTACTGTGGAGGATCTTGAGATTAAAGCAATTTTTATGCATTTTCATCTCAGTTAATTGCTTTCTATTTTAATTAAAGCAGAATGTTTAATAAATATTATGGTTTGCCTCATTTCGGTAAGCAACTAACACATTGAGTGTGTTGTTTTGTAAAAGATCACTTTTGTGTTCATATAATCGTTTATTTAAATTCCTTGATGTTTCATCTATGTTTTCCTTGGGGCAATTATTACAAGTTGATAGAGCAAATTCGTCCTTCAAGTTTGACCGTATTATTATTTTGTTTTGGATTAATAATTTTTTGTATCGTTTTAGAAGTAGTTTTAACAAATTCAAATTTGAGCGTCTCCTCTCCTATGAGCGCACGTAAACATCATTTTAGTCCGACGAAATCCAAAAGGACGATACGCGCCAAACGAAAAATTGTTTCCACCTTGTCATAGATTTTCTTAAAATATACAGTCTGTAAAAAATACACGATAGATTTCAGCAGTTATGTTTAATCCTACTGAAGATGGTTATTGTCCAAGAAAACAGTATCAGTTTCGAAATAAGAAATGTGAGGCTCGGGTTGTGGTTTTATATATAACGAAGGCGCTTTATAGAGTTTGGAATGCTGGCCTACTCCACAAGTTCTATCGCTATGGTGTCGCTGCCCGAATATTTGACAATACAATCTTTATTAACAAATCATTCAATGAAGGTTGTTTCGAAGGGTCACGCTATTTGATCATCCCACATTCATGCGGCGGTCCACCAGGTCTATCTCTTTGAACCTTCGTTGTTTCTTATCTTCATCAACGACCTTCCCGGTGTAATCAGTTCCCAACTATGTACTTATGCTGGTGACACAGCTACTTTCTCATGTCTTAATACTAAGGCTGATGATAAGACAGGTAATGACCGCCAATCAGGTGTTAACTGGGGCAAGAAACGGTTTGAAAATTTTTACGTCTCCAAAAGGAAACCAACATCTTTTAATAATTATAGAGAACCATTTTTGTCATTCATCAGCGTGTAATAGTGCTAAACTTCAAGAAGACATCTGATTGCTCCTTGTTGGTACTACAATTTTCTATTGAAATGAAGTTCTGCTGCTGGAAAGTTGGTTTTACTACGTCGTATCATAGTTTTTCTTGTCAGATTCCATCTTAGACATTTATAAATCTATCATTCGTCCGTGCATTGAATATTACTGCCAGATATATTCTGGTGTTTATTTTATATATGTCGACATTCTCGACAAAATCCAAACAATGCCCTTTAATTTTATTCGTCCTGACATGGCATCTCGACTTATGTCACTTTCCCAACCCCATGAAGTAACTTCCCCCTTGTCATTTCTATAAATATCTTCATGACTGTTGTTCTAATGAGATCTCCTTCTTGGTATTTCAACCGCTTGATTTTACCCGTGGTATTAGATTAGAAACTAGATCTTCTCGTTCTAATGTCCAATTAGCTAGATGTAAGTATAAATTATATTCTAACAGTTTCTTTTCTCATACTTCTTTCCTGTGACATTCTCTTCGGGCTTCTCTGTCATTTACAATCTTCAAAGATTTAAATGCATCGTCAATCGCCATCATTTCTCTTACGAATTCTGTACGTTTATTGCCCTTTTTCTTTACTGAATTCTTCTCATTCGCTTTCACTCTCAGTAGCTCCATTCTGTCTTGGCATTATCGCCATATTTGGGATGAAATTATTAAAAATAAATGATTACAAAAAGTTTTAATTAAATATCTATAAAGATGGACGCTCTAAGGGTATAAAATGCCGAAACATTTGTTAAAATTGTTTGTAACACAAACAAATCTTTTTCACATCAAATGACAAGGACGTCATTTCAAATAATGGTGAATATATGATTGAATAAAATATAATTTTACTTTATTATTTCAAAAAATAAATAAATAAAACCAAAAATACTCCTAAACTCAACCGAATATTTATTGTATTTCATTAGTAAGCAAGAAAAAATAAATGAAATGCTAGAAAATAGATGATATTTCACAAAGAACCTACTTCAGTAGTTAAATGTTTTCCTACACGCTATCCGCCAGTGGCCCGTTGGCGGGCCGCTAGTGACAACGCCTGCGGACCTCGGGTCGCAGCTAACGGGCCTCTAGCGGTCCTCCAGTGGAAACAATGACGAGACGAACACGCCGGCGGTCCGACAGCAGGCTACCAGTGGTAAAAGCTAGTGGCATGCCACCCAGTTGTAAATTGGTGGCTTGCGTGTAGGTTTGTTGCTCCAACAAAATGAGGATTTAAAAAAAAATAATTTTCATAATTAAATGATAAAAAATGACTTGCATGATTTTACAAGCATGATGGCTAACGTATGTAATCATCATAATTAAACGTGAAAAATCACTTGTGTAAACATTTACAGCAGGAATCAACTGCAAAAATGCCAACGTAATGTTCAATCTTTATGTCAGTCACTGCCACTTGATAAATACCAGAGACCAGAGTACGTTCTACAGCACAAACACACGAACAGCCAGGTTTCTGCCTATATGAAAATAAATAAATAAATAACAATTAGGACTCAGAAGTCTAAAAAGAGCAATTATTATACACTGATTTACTCGGACTGGTATCCTCGTCTTACTTGTTATCTTCACCGTATTTCTGTCATTGTACACTCCGACCATCATCAGGTAACTGCCATAATTGTTAAGATTCCGTAAGAGGTGAAGGTACGAAGTGCGGATGATGTGGATATGCAGAAGAAATTCTGAATATATCTTGGGTTTAGAACATATAGAACTGCTATGATATTTGTAACAATTGTGAAAAATTTCACGAGCGGATATGCTGGCAGTAACCATGAAATCAGGCATGTATTTTGTGAAAAGCATTTGGAGACTAGTTTGAATAAATCAGTGTATAACAAATAAATATCTAACAAAATATTTTTTAATAACTGATTAAAATTATTATTTTCTTTTTCACCCTCAAATATTTTATCATTTCACCGTTAAGAAATAATAATGATAATAAATCGATACGTAGGTAGAATATTAACCAATCTAATACCAAACAAAACGCATCATTGAGGTCAACAAATCAGATATCAACGTCGTTGAATTGCCTTCTCATCGATGTAGCTCTTCCTGATGCCCATAGTATCAAGGTCAAAGAAATTGAAAAGATTAAATAATTACATTATAATTAATATCTGAATACACCGAACTCTGCATTAAGGTTATCAGAGTGCGAGCGATCAGGCCACTATTGTCCCTGTCATAATTGGGGCGGTGGAGCTAATACTACCGAACCTAAATACCAATATGAAGAAAACCGGAATAAGGCTTCGTATTCCATTACTTCAGAAGTCTTCATTGCTTGAGACGGCAAATATTCTGTGAAAGGGGCTATTTGATTATTTTTAATTTCGCGTTGTTTGTTTTTGATTTTATTAAATGCACAGTATAGTAGAGTCAGTTGGGCATTGTCTGTGACAAAAAGAGCAGCTTGACGCAATTCACTTCACAGAAATTGGGAAACGGCATGCTGTGTTGTTTGGCATTCGCGCCGGAAGCTCCAGTACGAACATTTCAGAGTGTTTGGTTGTCAATCTGTGGAGAGTGCAGAGGATTCCGAAAGAGTTGGATGAGTGATGGTGATTGCGTAGGTGTTTTGAGTGATCACAAATAGTGGCGAGGTTATGCCTTCATTCATCTTCCCACAAGTCCTAAGACTCAACACGGAGGGCCTTTATCAAGAGCCTTGAAGAGGTAGCGATGCCCTGGTTCAAGGAGGTGTCTGCTAGATGACCCTATGTCTGGTAACACGACACAAGCACTATGCTACAAAAGCTGGAAAACCTAGCAATGGCTGTCGGACAATTTCTCTGACCACATCAACGCTTACATCTGACCACCTAACTCCCCAGTCTGCAACCCCCTTGATTATTATATGTGGGGCGCAGTTAAGCGAGAGACCAACAAAACTCCTTGTAATACCAAAAATTAACTGAAGGCAAAGATTATGTTAGCATTCACCTGCTAAATAAGGAGACCGTCCAGAAAAGTTGTAGGAGATTCCCAAGTCATCTGGGGGCTGTAACTGAAGCCAATGTCAATTTTATTGAATAATTTACTCTTTACTATTTCAAGTTATTTTGTGTAAGTTTTGTGTAAATATATCTGTTAATATGAAATATCAGCGTTATTTTCATTTTTGCGTAATTTAGACGACACTTTATCCATCACACCCTGAATTTCCGCGTTGGTATGGTGCATTTGAAATTATCTGAAATAAATGTATTCCTCGTTTTATTCAACCTTGTTTAAGAGCACTGAAATTTTAAGTTTTAGTGTCGGATATATCTCGGATTACAGCTTAGCCGACTTCGTTCTCAATGTCTCAAAGCTTTTTTCTTTTTTTTTACTTTATTGCTGGTTTGTTTAGGGTTTGTTTTTAAATATACTCAAATTCAAAATTAAGATTTAACATAGCGACATCGTCAGCGTTTTCTCTCGATTTATAGTTATAACTGACCATTTCTTTTGCATTTTCACACAGTCCCCCCCCCCCACACACACACACATATCCGGTTGAGCTTAGGGAAAAGGTGGTTTTAAAAAACAGCGGCTCCTACTGCAATCAAGTATTACTCTTCAAGCAAAATTGAATTAAGGTCTGTGAACTACTGGCGTGTTTCGTATAGAAAAAGACGATAAAATACCCTTCATTAATTTCTGTTCGACTATGGCCTAGAGGTAAGAAATCTGACTGACGTCAAATCAGTCGTGTTTCAATCCCGGCTTGAAGTAGTTTATCCACATTGAAGAAACCGTCTGTCTGTGAATGGCTATATATATATCGATTGTTATTGAAAGAAGTATATATATAATTCTACCAATAACTGCATTATTTTACTCTAATACATAATTTTCTCCTATATTTACCCAAGAGCCATTCAATATAGTGGGTTGATAAATGAGTTTGTTATAGGGTGTATAGTTGGTGGAGGGAGAGTAAGAGGTGCATATTAGGAGGATATACATTTACATATACATAACATTTGACTCTAGACTGTTATTGTATAATTAGGTAAGCACCCTCTCAGGAGTCTGTTCTCCAAGTTAACAGTTCTCGTCAGTAATGATGCTCCGTTTCCGCATTAATTTCCCTCAAATTATGTACGAAACGAAGGAAGTGATATTTATCTAGAAATATATATATATATATATATATATATATATGGGTTCTTGCACTTAATGTATTCACATAATATTCACATAGTGTTTACATAATATATGTATTTATATATATTATGTAAACATACATTCGTATGTACCGCACAAAATAAGTGGAACAGACAGTATATAGTCTTTGGCACATATTTCAGCCTCGTTGATAATATCAGATTCTATTTTAGTACTTAGCAACGAATTGGAGCATTGGCGAAAATTTACAGATACAGTTTGTTGAGCGTCTCATATTTTCATAATTTTATTTATCCTAACACATTTTTCTGCAAGCAGGATTTTTTAAACGAAAACATAAAAATTTTAACTTGCACATATTTATACTACTGTCAATATCATATTTTGTGGGCACACGTTTTCGTTTCGACATATTATTTTTATTTTTTACTAACAGCGAGATCACTATCAATCGGCATTGAGATCGAAATTCCTACATATAAATATTGATGCCACTATTTACAAGGATATTTCCTCAAATGATGAAATGATGATTAGCCTGACGAAACCTTTGTGATGACGATCAACACTGTCGGATTAAATATTGCATTCCCTCTTCTCGTGTCATTCATTCTTAAAAGAAATTATTTTCTTATTACCTTATTATTAACAATATGGCATGAACAAACGAAGTTATAAGGCGGTAAACGATTTTCATTATTAAAAGAAATCAAAATTACGAAAGATGAAAATAAAACTAACACTACGCATTCATCATGCTTAAAAAACTGTTTCTTGTTCTCGAATTGCGCCAACTTCCGCTTAATTCCGAAGACGTCCGTCATTGTTTCGGGGGTTTCCCAAGCTGTATTTCTGAAAAGAAAATAACACAAGTAAAATTTGACACGTACAGAATTATAACCACACTCTTACATAAAAAGCACAACAATTCTAATGTTAAATCTTTGAAAATATTCACACGCTGTCCGACATTTTTGAAAAGTAATTAAAAACTACAGTGAACACCCGAGGTCTAAGTCTATTTTAGAGCAATGAATACTAAAATGACTACTGTAGCAGTACGATTTCTCACACAGGAGATGAATAGAGAGGATCTTTTTCCTTTTAAGTCACTTTAATGACCAGAGTTTCTTAGGAACCTTGTCTTCAGTCCATCTTTAAGTAAATTTAATGACCAGGATTTTTTAGAAATTCTATCTCCGGCCCACCTTCGAATCTTCAAATAAAGTTTTGTTACTGATTTTAGATAGACGTAAAAGTAGTCTTTTCAAAAAACTGACCACCCGACAAACTATCTGGGTGGTTCGCTTTCCTGTTGCTAGAAAAAAAGTGGACAGAAAGGAGTGTTGGGTCTCCCTGCCAGTATCCATATAATGAGCAGTCAGTGAAAAGTCAGTCAGTAAAAGGGCTGGCATTTAATGATGCGGTCTAACAGTGAGTTTGTCGGAGTCCTTTTTCCCTGGCCGGAAGTTAATGAGATACCAGAAGTTTGCTTTCTCGAAGTAGAAGGAAGACATTGCTGATTGAGTGACAAATCATATATTTTGCTACTTTCGAACTAAACAAGTGTCGTGAAAAGCATTTGTCGTTATTTATATTGACGTCGATCAAAACCCTAATATTGAGAGAAAACTGCAGATTGCATCACACTAAATAGAGAACATGTAGCCTCACTAGCACTGTCAGCTTATTGATGACGTTCCTCTTAATCTCATTCACTGTGTAGAAATCTCTCTGGGCAGAAAACACAGTCCAGGGAGTGAGTACTCTCTGATTAATCGGGAAGCGATCTCGAGGCTGAGCAACAGATTCTATAGATATTCAAAAGTTAGAATTGTTAGAGATGTTTACATAAATAATATATAAACTTTATGTTTA
>OZ038477.1:63202497-63529997 GCA_964036315.1 Acanthosepion esculentum | reverse complement strand
GCCGCTGTAAAATCAACAGATAACGGAAAAAAATTTACATAGTACTAACTGAAAGGCATATATAAAAATATAGAAACTACGGACACATAACATTATTTACAAATACTAAATTTGCTAACAGCACAATTCTTTATTAACATATCTGAGGAATTACACCAAAAATATCATGGAAAATAAGGAAAATGGCATCAGCTTACAACAATAAATCTAAAAACTGTAAACTTTGTCTGGAGGAAAAAATAGCTATAATCACCTGCTCAGACAGACACTAATAACTAAATAAATTATCAGAACTTATCTCGAAATGCAGACTAGAAAGCTGTGGCAGGGGCGATATCACCCCAAAAATACAAATAATAATGATAATAAAGGAGGATATGCTGTAAAACAAAAAAACACCAAGTGAGAGAGAGGCGTTTTCGAATAACCAAGATGTTAATATGCTGTAAGGATTTTGAAATGTAAATGTTACAGAAAGTTAATTTAAAATACGAAATACAGTTTGTTGTAAGTGTACAAAGGATATCAAATTACTAATAGAAAATTACTGGAACAATAATAATTTGGAACTTTAAATAAAAAGAAATGGATTTTGACACTATAAGAAGTTAAAATAAAGGATGTTTTGAACTAGAATTTATTTTTAAAACAAGTATCTCTGTAGTTTACAAAGAGCTGTAGAATAATTAATAGCGAAGTGATAAACAATAGCGTCGTTTTTTAACCTTGGAAACCAATCGATGAAAAAGTAAATTGTTTATTCGCTGAGAAGTGAAGTTGTACATTGGTAGTATGTCAGTACGTCCACACTAGAAAAAACAAATGCGTCACCAATCTGGGAAACGTGAGGCCGGTTCTCTTAATAAAGAGACGAGCCAACCGGAGGAGAGAGAGAGGTTTATATTGGGTCTGTCTTTGAATACAGTCGAACTGGGTTGAGAGTCATCAGAGATTGAAAAGGAAGTGTCCGCTGTGTGTTGCTGAAGCTGAGGGCGAAGAAGCGAAATAACGCCCCTAACATCTAAGTACCGTTACTCCTGATACTACTACTATTACTACTACTGAGAACGGGAACATCGAAGGTTGTAGTAGTTGCGCTAAGAACAGCCCAAAATGGGTTAAAACGAAGGATACATCTCTCCTTACCGAAATTATTTGAAGTGTTTGTTCGGTTATTGTTCCCATACAAGAAACATTCAACCTTGTGCAACAATAATTTTGTGTATATGTGTGTGTGTTTGCTTTTATATATATATATATATATATATATATATATATATATATATATATATAATATTGTCCTTTCAAATTCGAATCGACTTGCTTATAT
This sequence comes from Acanthosepion esculentum, assembly GCA_964036315.1. NCBI lineage: Eukaryota > Metazoa > Mollusca > Cephalopoda > Sepiida > Sepiidae > Acanthosepion > Acanthosepion esculentum. The sequence goes on along the minus strand of OZ038477.1, from coordinate 63,528,667 downwards.
TTCTTTATTCTGTTAACTGGATTCTCACCGGATGAACTCGAAGGTAGACCAACAGAGAGCTTCCGGATTTCTACGATCTGATGACCACACTCCAGGATCAAAACAATCATAACGTGGCTGGAGAGTGGCTTCGAATCGAAATTGGGAACCGGATACTTTTGTCTAACCTGTAATACTGGACCATACCTGACCAACGGCCGATCTTGCGGGGTGCGTTGGTCCAGTTGGGTGAGGATACGGTGTAATAAAACTAATCTTTACTACGTTACTAAATCAAAAACTAAATACGAATACCTTGTAAAATACCCCTACGATGACTGAAAATTATATATACACTATACATACAACGCAAATAATGCAAAATGCTTTAGACAAAGCCAATAGTTTAAACTAAATAATTAGACAACCAATCTCCGAACAAAAATTAAAATAAACAAAAATATATAACGATATAAAATCGTTATAAATAATGTTATTCGGATCGACAATTATTCCTACTCAATAACGTTCAGAATAATTTGAAATCTACTGCTACGTCTATTATGACCCAATAAGCGTTAGGGTAATACAATATACCTTACTACATATAATGCACCATTAAACAGGTTATATAAATAATAGAGCCAAAACACAACACACATGGTCAGAAGATTGAGTTCAAGCATGAAACAAGCAGTCAACGCTATAATAAGTATGAACACTGATGTCAGAACCGAGTGGCGAGAATCTATTTTATGTTAGAACGCAATATTCTGACAATGGTATATTTACATACATTCTATCCTGGATATTTTCATATATATATATATATATATATATATATATATATAGTGTGTGTGTGTGTGTGTGTGTGTGTGTGTGTGTGTGTGTGTGTGTGTGTGTGTGTGTGTGTGTTATTATTATTATTATTATTTTCTATTTGTAAAATACGGTTCCATCGCTACACAGGAATTACCATGTTTCAAAACAGAAACTAAAATTTTAAATTTAATTATAAAATTAAATTTAAAATATATAGCTCAGTTCCATTCTCAAGCAATTTTTGGAATAGGTTATTATTATAAATATATATTAGACAATATTAATTTTTGATAGACCCGAAATTGATAAAGAAATCATGACAGTGACCTCCTGTGCATCACAATTGATCTTATGTTTCTTTTTTTAAATAATCTGCAAATTTAGATCAGCAGTTTAAAATTGAACAGCCAAATTAATTCTTTAATTAGGTTTGTTTTCGATACACAATAATCAAATTCTTATGTATAAAGTATTTGAGCGTTATTCGCTAGCTCATTCTGATAAAAAGTAATGCAACTGAAATTACAAAGTAGACTTTCGTTTCCAATGAATACATATTCGAAAAATCTTTTAAAAAACTTACGCTTTACAGCACGCATCAAGAAGTATAATCATTCTGCTCATCTTTCTATACTTTTCATGTTCTTCCTCGGTGTAAAAAAATGAAGGGAAATGTACATCTGTAACGAAATTTTCTGTTTCCTTCTTCGAGTCTGACACTGACCTGGAGGAATTTTTAAAAAAAGAAATGTAAAACAAATTCTTTTTGTAAAATAAGAATCAGTATTAATTTTTCGTTCTACATTCATATATAATACTCGAATGAAAGAAATTAAATTTTAGGAGGCAGTGTAATCGAAAGCGGCTTGGATTGAGGAATCAGAGAGCCGAGTTCGAATTCCAGTCGAATCCATTATATTCACTTACGTGCTAATACCCTTCGGAAAAGCATGAATCCTCTTCTTCTCCCCCAACTATGGGTAAAGAGCAGGACAGACCGGGTTTTATAGCCTTGGCAACTGGTCTACCACAGAAAGAAATGGCAACCTACTGCGGGAAAAAATCTGCTTCGACTGTTATGTATCGAAAGATAGATGGTCGCCGAAGCGTGTTATGACACATAACTGAGTTTTTAGATTGCTCATTTAAATCACATGGACAATAACAGGCTAAAAAGTTTATGAAGGCAGTTTTAAAATCATACTCTTTTTAAATCAATTCAGTCAAGGCGATAATACCACTAAGACGCAAAGGACTACAGGGAGTGAAAGAGCATGTGAGAAAAATTTAGAAAGAACTGGAAACCCAATCCTAACCGGGAAACAACTGATAAATTCTACTTCAGTTCAAAAGAGCGGGGAAGAGTGCGAACCAGACGATAGGCAAACTTATCTAGAAGTAACAAAAACATTTCAAGTTTGTATAAAAGTTTCCGTGTGGGTTTCAAATCACTTCCACCATTTTTCAATTGTACAATATGTTATCTCTAAGCATGAAACATCACTTCATGGAAAACTTCTGATGTGAAACTATTCTTACCTCTTTTCTTTCAAAAGAGTATTGAAAACTTGCTACTTTAATAAATAACGAATACATATTCTAAAATTAAAATTTTTAAAATCTTATTTAGAAGAAATAAAACTATTCCAGGTTCGTAGGAGGGTGGGTTAAAGAGTTCATATACTGACTATGAAAGAGGGGCCTAGAGCTGTGAAATTATGCATGCTTTAATTTCAACTCCTCTTATTAGTAACTGCATTGTCTTATTTTAGTAGATGTCAATTAAACACCGGATGGTCAAAAAGGTCTGTGGACCGCAGGTCGACATTCCAAATAAGTTATCAGAATGCACATTCATTGAAATAAGTTAATTGGAAGTTAAACGCAGGACTATTTTATGAAAGTTCTTTCATGAGTAGGTCTCTGCCATTTTCATTTCTTGTTTGAACTGGTCATTTGACTTTTTTTTCTTTTGTCGCTTCCCAGAAGTAACGACCGCGTCTAATCTTCCTTTTGATTTTTTACTTTTTCTAATTGATATTCTCCGTGGTATTTGAGTGTTTAAATTTGAGTTAAAATTTCACATCTGAATCGTTCATCACTTGGATTACAATTTATCTTAATATTTAGCATCCACCGTATTTTGTTTTCGTTTTTCTTTCCTTTTTTACCCTACTTCTATCGAGTTGGCCAACTGGCCATTCACTCATGATTCGCGACACAGACACTTACTACCCATTCTTCCCCTTAATATACTAGAATGTCAGTTAAACATTGCATGGTCAAAAACTTCTTGTATCACTTGGATTACAATTTATCTTAATATTTAACATCCATCATGTTTTTGCTTTTCTTTACTTTTTACGGACAATAATAAGCAGCTAAAACTATTATCAACGTTTTAAAATCTTATTTAGAAAAAATAAAACTATAACAGATTTGTATAAGTGTTGCCGTATGGGTTTCAGATCACCTACGCTTTTATCATATTAAACTGCACAATTTATTCTAGGAAACTGAACAAAGAATAGGCTGCCCAAGAGTCAGCTTTCGCCAACACCGCAATTTGCCATAAAAACAAAACATTGATCTGAAACACGAGTCATGTACTTTAGTCCCTTCTCCACCAGTGTGACGTGTTCTAATGTGCTCTCCTCCTTGGTAACTCAACCGCGTGAATTTAAGCGTAATACTAGATTGTCAATTAGGTCTCATTGTTTTACTGTTGAAATAGCTAGATATAACTGTAACTTCTATTTTAATACTTTCTTTGCTCGCACTTCTCACATTTGGAAATCTATTCCTGTTTCTTGTTTTTCTACCAACTACAATCTTCAAAAATTTAAATACAACATCAATCGCCATATTCTGCCTCCCTGAAAACTGTTTTTTTTTTATTGTCCTTTCTTCTGACTAAAGTCTCTACATTCTCTTTCGCTCCCTGTAGCCCTTTGCTTCTTATCGCCTTGTTTGCGGTGAAATGATTAAAAATAGATTCGTCAGATCGAGACTTTCAAATGGTTGACATGAATGGCGCCCAACCCGTCCAGAAATATTTAAAGTGTCAGCTGTATGCACACGTCTTCTAAGATCAATGATTAAAATGTATATTTAAGCGAACGAAGCCTGTAGAGAGTTCATATACCTCGAATATGTCACGGTCCACACTACTTCAAGCAAAAATTTAAAAAGGACAATACTGGAAAGAGTCATAGCAAATACGGAACATGAAAAAACCTGTGCGTGTGTGTGTGTGTGTGTAAATTTAACTTGTTGCTTGGCATGGAATAGGTAAGCCGTAAATTTTCGCTAGTGTCTTGCGAAACGTGTAGTCGTCAAGCGAACATTTTCTCTGTCCGATTAAGTATGAACCCACTCTACCCCTAGAATCTGTTTTTCTTGTGTATGTATATGTAATTTTTAATTTTTTTAATTTTTTTTTTTGTATTTTTTTTTTCTTAACCCTCGTTCTTGGACCCCCTAACATATCTTATTTTAGAACTAACTATTCTAACCTTACTCCTAATATTACATTTTTTTTTAATATAGGTCAATATAGCTAAAACTTACTGTTAATGTGTACAATACAATGTCATTCCTATCCCCCCTGCGACTATCCCTACTACATCTCCCTGTATTGTTTTGTTGTCATCGTTGTATATGTTATAGGAGTAGGTAAGCTTTCCTACCGCCCGGTCTACAAAACTCCCACCTCTATTGGACACGATTAGAGGCTCAAACCTTGTTTCGTGTTTAGGAAGGGGTTCCCGGATCTCTCTCTCTCTCTCTCTCTCTCTCTCTCTCTCTCTCTCTCTCTGGCCTCTGTACTGGTGCCGCTGTGTTTCTCCCGTGATGCGTGCAGTCTGTGGCATTGCCTGTTCATTCTGAGGATACACGGTTGACAGTTCCCTGGTTGCTGTTTCCGACTGAGTTAGGAGCCCTAACTCTTGCGTAGCGTCTTGAGCGACCGCTCTGATCAACAGTTGCATAATATCGGGGTGTCTGTAGTGCCATGTCGCGCATGGATAGGTGTCCCTACAGTCATCTCCGGTGGGCAACCATGAGGCCACATTATGATTCAGGCTGTGCCAAACCACCTCTCTGCTCTATCATGGGTGATAACCGTCGGCTTCCTTTAACTCAGGCCTTCTCTTTTTCCAACACCAATTATCCACATGACTTACAAAAACCAGAAATATAAACCTAAACAAGCCTTCCAAAAATCACCCAAACCTTTAAATATCTCCTCCAACATCCGTGGCATTAGAACCAACTTCTGCAGTGTGGAATCTTTCCTCATTGCTAAGAGCCCCGATATATTGGCCCTGTGTGAGACCAATCTTGACTCCTCTATCCCTTCCTCTGATCTCTCGATCCCTGGAAACCTTCCTCTCCTCAGAAAAGACTCTCTAACCCACAAGCATGGCCTGGGTGTCTACGTCAAGGACCATCTCTCTCCGGCTAGAGAGTGCTCTCTCGAATCGCCGGATCATTCGTACTTGTGTCTCCGGCTATCTCTTCTCAATGCTGAAAGATATCTTTTCTTCCTCTACCGCTCTCCATCCTCTCAGGACTGTGGAATACTCGATGTCATTTCTGACAGCATAGACAAGGCCCTCTCTCTCCATCCGTTCGCTCACATATTTGTGTTTGACGATTTTAACGCCCATCACAACCAGTGGCTTAAGAATGCTACTACCGACCTCGCAGGCATTCATACTCTCAACTTTTCAGTCTCTCAATCCCTCACACAGATAATTGATTTCCCCACGCGTTTTGCTTACAACCGTGACTGTAAGGCCTCACTCCTCGACTTGTGTTTTACCTCCATCCCTGAGTCTTGTAGTGCCACGCAGCTCTGTCCTATCGGTAACTCCGATCATGCTGTAGTGTCTGTTAGCATTTCCTTCAGCCCCACCCCCTACAAGGTGCCTTCTACCACCAGAATCTCATTCTGCTACCAACGGGCTGACTGGGACTCATTTCGTGATTTCCTCCGCGATGTCCCCTGGGATGCTGTATTTAAGCTCCCCATTCAAGATTGTGCTTCAGAGGTCTCTTCCTGGGTTAAAGCTGGAATCGACGTTTTCATCCCCTCCCGGAAATTCAAGGTCAAACCGCGCTCCTCCCCTTGGTTCACAGCTGCTTGCTCAGCCGCCTGTGCCCATAGGAACCACTTCTTCCACCGTTTTCGTAGTGATATGTCTGACTTCAAGAGACGTCTATTCACCTCTGCCCGTAACGAGTGTAAGCGTATCCTCAACGAAGCTAAGTCATTATTTGCTCTTCGGATGAAGGAACGTATTGCATCTCGCAAATTCGGCTCCAAAGATTATTGGCGCCTCTGCAAGAGCGTTCTGAACAATAGCAAACCCTCCATTCCTCCCCTGTTCAATCAGTTTGAGGTCCTAACCACCTCTGCCGACAAGGCTGAATGCTTTGCTCGGAAGTTTTCTTCCAATTCAACATTAGACTCTTCCGGGGTACCCACGCCCGATTTCCCTCCCAGAACCGAGGCCCTTTTAAGCGGATTGCACATATCCCCGTCGTTGGTATTGGGCATTATTTCTAACTTAGATCAACACAAGGCTACTGGTGGTGACGGGATACCAGCCACTGTCCTGAAGAAATGTGCGCCTGAACTGGCGCCTGCCCTCTCTAAATTATACAACCGCTGCCTCAAGGGGTCTTGCTTTCCTGACTGCTGGAAGTCCTCAACCATTGTTCCTGTCTTTAAGAACTCTGGTGACCCCTCCGACCCTTCTAATTACCGTCCAATCAGTCTCCTACTCCTCTTCGGCAAAGTCTTCGAAGCCATTATCAACACCGATGTGATTAATCACCTGTTCTCAGACAAGCAATATGGTTTCCGCTTTGCCCGATCTACAGCTGATGTGCTTACGGCCATCACTGAATTTGTCTTCCAAGCTATTCATAATAACGGTGAAGCTCGTGCCGTGGCCATTGACATCTCCAAATCGTTTGATAGAGTCTGGCATGCCGGCCTTCTTCGCAAGCTCCAGGATTATGGCATCACAGGTCGATTGTTTGACCTAATACAATCATTCCTGTCAAACCGTGAATTGAAAGTCGTTCTCAATGGATTCATCTCCAGCTCCTATTCCACTAATGCAGGTGTTCCTCAAGGCTCCATCCTAGGCCCTACTATGTTCCTCATATTCATAAACGACCTTCCTGACGCTATAGATTCCCAAGTCGGCATCTATGCGGACGACACCACAATTTACTCCTGCCTCAAACACAAATTCAGTGATGCTGTCAAAATTAACCTGATAGAAAAGGACCTCCAATCGGTTGTGAACTGCGGCAAGAAATGGATGGTTAACTTTAACACCTCTAAAACTAAACTGCTCTCTATTAACCACCACAAGGATACATCCCCGCATCCCATTAGAATGTCTGATGACCAACTTCTTGAGAGCTCCTCTCTGCGGCTGCTCGGTCTCACGCTGTCCGCTGATCTGAGATGGAACAAATACATCGAGTCAATTGCATCATCCACCGCAAGGAAAGTTGGCTCTCTGTGTCGAGCCAGGAAATTTTTCTCCCCGGAATCTATCCTCCAAATCTATAAATCGACCATTCGTCCTTGCATGGAGTATTGCTGCCATATATGGGCTGGAGCCCCTGCTGTTTGCCTCAGGGTTCTTGATAAGATCCAGAGACGGATATGCAATGTAATTGGCCCCGATCTGTCATCTCGTCTGCAGTCTCTCTCTCGCTCTGTCTTTTTTATAAATACTTTCACGGTAATTGCTCCGAGGAGCTGCTTTCGCTGGTTCCTAGGCCTCATGAATTTAAACGTCCCACGAGGCTGGCATCCCGTTCCCACCCCTTCACCGTTGAAACTGTTTGATGTAGACGTCTCTTCTACTCCAATATCTTCATGTCTCGCACATCTCGCCTGTGGAACTCCCTTCCTTATTCCTGCTTCCCTGACAAATACAAGCTCCAACTATTTAAGTGCAACCTCAATCGACATCTCCAGCTGCCTTGATCTATCCTCTTCCCTTCTCCACACCCTTTCACCTTTCATTCCCATCTGCTCTCACTCCAAATCTTCTGTAACCCCCTAGCCTTGATCGATCCACTATCTTTCTCCACATCCTCTCCTTTACCACTCCTATCTGCTCTTCCTCGAAACCTTCTGTAACCCCCTGCGTACTAGTGGCTTCCAGCCTTGCTTGGGATGATATGCTTAAAAAAAAAAAATATATATATATATATTTATATATATATATATATGAATTGGCATATATATTAATTAATATATGTAAATATATATATATATATATATATATATATATATATATATATATATATATATATATATATATGAACTGCACATAAAGTGATAGTGTTATTGAAACTGTGTTCGATGTTATATAACAGAGCTACAAATTATATACATATATATATATATATATATATATATATATATATATATATATGTGTGTGTGTGTGTGTGTGTGTGTGTGTGCGTGTGTGTGTGTGTACGTCGAGATAAATTGTTAGATAGATATGTGAAGAGTTACTCAAAAAGGAAATTGTTCTTTACCAACATGTGAGCCTTTATCAGGTTAAACATGGAGATTTTTAGTAACTTTTATTTGTAATCAGAAGTATCGTGGAGGAACAATATCGTACAATTTTAAACCTTTGAATTTGATAATGCCCTAAAAATGAAAGCTTGCTCTATAAAGAAAGGTTAGATATGAAACCACTAAATAATGTAAGTCATTACCAAATAAATGATAATGAATTAATTTTATTTGTATCTGATTTTTATCCATTAACTTATTTATTTTAATTTAATTATTTTTTATTTCTATTATGTTTTTTGTTTGTTTTTTTAACTATATATGTATTAATATAAAGTATTTAAGATCTGGAGATAAATAATCACTTTTATTTTTTATGGTCATCAATGACCATTAGAATACCAACCATGGACCTAAAATGTGAGCATCGACGAAATTTTAAAGAAAATGGAAACAAAAATGACACTTATACCTTAGTATAATATATATATATATTAATGAATATGCATATCCCACACTGTTTGCACTACTCGGAGTGCTATGCCAAATGCAATCTTCAGGTGCTGAAATTATAAAGACCGTTATTTAATTTGAAAATATATCAGTTTATCATAATGATGGTGGGGTTAACCACTATTTATATAGTGATATAAGCTTTTACAATTTCTTTTTTAATTATTTAAAAAAAATTACATCATATTTCGTATTTCCGCATTGTATTTATGTCTAATTCTATATACTTATTTTGTGTTATATACAGTTATTTCGTCTTTATCTAGTACCGATCTCAGACTAGGAATTCCCAATAAAAAAAAATCCGAATCTTTCCAATACCAACAGACTTTCTATTAACTGAAATCACATATTGAAGTTGAAAAATAGAATAACTACATATAGTCTTGGCCAAATATGCAAATTCAGCTTAGGCAGCGATTTGTAGCACTAGGAAAAATACAAATATATTTTAACGATTAATTTGTTGCGCGTCTCATATTTTAATAATTTTGATTATCGGAACCCATTTTTTCACAGGCGGGATTTTTCAAAAGAAAACATTAAAATTTTCGCTTACACATATTTCTATTACTGTGTTATATTTTGTCGGCATATATTTTTTATTCTTATTTTTTGGTAACAGGGAGATAAGTATCAGCCGGCATTGAGATCGAAATACCTACATATAGACATTGATGTCACTGTGTGGATATTATTATTATAAATAAATAAAGATAAAATATAAAATAATAATAATAATAATAATGAAAATTATAAATAAAATAAAACAACAACGTAGAAACGCAGTATAAAATAAATAATTAAATAAAAATTAAAAATAATAGAAATACTCCCAGCAAAACTGTCCCTGTCGGAAATACGGACATCCCGCCTAGAGACGTTAAATTCAATCTCTTCACCACGAACCTTGTTACCAGCAACATGTCCGATATCTGTGATATGGCATGTAAAAACATGGAGTAATTTCTCCCTCTTAAGATATGTACCATAAAACAATTTAAAAACTTAAAAAATATACACTACAATACTCACAAAAAAATATAAATAAATTGTATGAAATTAGCATATATTTTACTATGGCTTTCCTATTATTTCTCTACGTTTTATTTACTGTCAAGTATGCTTTTATCTCCGTGAAAACCACGCTAATTTCTGCTGATATGATGTGCGTGAACCACTACATCACTATATACAAGCATGTTTACTCAAACATGTTTGTCTGATGAATATGACGTTTATAATAATGATCAACTCTGTCAGATTATATATTGAATTCATTATTCCAGTGTCTTTAATTTTTAGCATTCCGCTACTACGCGCACATCAATGTCGATTTTCGTGCACAAAGTGGATCACAGCTTCATACATTTTTTCTGAAAACCTTAGCTTCTCATTGGACAATAAATATTAAAATTATCTCGCTTATCTTCACGTACATATGTATCGGTCTTGTTGGTTTTAATTGTCTTCTTTGGACTTAATTAAATGTCCAACATTCTCATGTAGCTGGATCCGCCATCAAGAAAATTTAACCTTCTGATATCTCTTCACATCTTCACCCCAGCGGCCCGCTACACTAGCACTGCGTAGTGTTGTCAAGGAAGATTTAAAATGCACCACAGCTGAGTTTGTTTTTGGTAGCCCACTGACACTCCCCGGTCAAATGATGGAAAAAGATGTGTCGACAAGACAATCTACATACTTCATTCAGGACTTGAAAGAACGCATGTCCAATCTTGTATTTACCCCCAACGCGCACATCAAATAGAACAATTTTCGTACCGAGAACTTTGGAAAACTGTGAGTTTGTATTTCTACGCCAAGATGCAGTTAAAAAACCTCTCACACCGACGTACTCCGGTACCTCCAAGTTATCTCCCGTGCACCGAAATATTTTACCATCTTGATCAATAATAAGACAACCACTGTCAGCATTGACAGGTTGAAATCTGCTTTCATTGATGCCGATAAGCACTCTTCAACCTCGCTTGATCAAAATTCTTCCGCCCAGCAGAAGGATATTCGACCTGAAACTCCTCCGACAAAAACTACAACTAGAGCAGGCAGACATGTGCACTGGCCTACAAAATTCGCGAAGTATCATACATATTGAAAGTTTTTTTTTCTCTTCAAACTTTCAATCTGGGGGTGAGTATTTTAGAATTCCTCAACTACTTTTTCTTCAATGTCGATTTTCGTGCAAAAAAGTGGATCACAGCTTCATACATTTTTTCTGAAAACCTTAGCTTCTCATTGGACAATAAATATTAAAATTATCTCGCTTATATTCACGTACATTTGTTCTCAATGAGCAAAACAAAACATATCAGGCTCGAGACTGAGTTTTGTAAGGCGCTCCCTGAGTGGTTAACAAATATTAAACAAAAAAAATTTACCTGCTCACCACTACGTCCGAATAGCATCAACCTAGTTTTTGACCTGACAAAAAAAAATGCTTTCAGGATCCTTGTCACGTGATTAAAAAACATATAAATTGAATGTACGAGCGAACCCAGTCAGTGAGAATTTACGACGACTAGCATTTGCTAAACGAGTTCACGGCGCTTGTCTCATTACTGGAGCGTAGTACAAATTCTTTAACATGAAATAACTTCACTGTAATTCAAGCTAAATTTTCAACTCACTCACCAACTTCTTCTGCAACTTACTAAAAACTATTCAATCACGCTATTGAATCTTCTTACGAAACTTAAATTACAAACATTACGAACAATACGTTCCACTACGAGCAACGAAAACAAATTAGACGTTTTACGGAACATTCACTTCTCCAACTTCTTTAAAGCTAAAAGTTTATCAACATATTTTCAGCTTTACAGGATTCTTTAAACTCTCTTTCAGTGAACATTTTGAGCGACAAGTTATTTCAATTTTTGTGAGCTCAGGTAAAAAAAAAATTCAGTAGTTAAATCTTTAACCCAGTCAAAGGGAAGTAACTCATATTAATAATTCATGTAAAATAAATGTTGACGATTATAAATATAAATATTGTACCTATTATGAAAAGTTATTTTCTTGTGTTTTTTCTCTTGTTTGCTTAAACATTCTTAAAGTAAAAAATATGCGTGTTGATTTACGCCGTCAATACCGCTACAAATTCTTCAAAGAAACAATTTTCTTACTATCCGGTGTAAACAATATAGCATGAACGAATGAAGCCTTCAGACGGTAAATAGTTTCCATTCTGAAAAGAGGACAAAATTACAAAAGTTAAAAACAACACTAACTTCGAGAATTGATCATGCTCAAAAAACTGTTTCTCCTTCTCGAATTGCGTCACCTTTTGTTCATTTTCTTCGACGTCCTTCATTGTTTCGGAAGTGTCTGTGTTTGTATTTCTGAAAAGGAAATTTCAACGTAAGACAAAATTTGAAACATACATAAATATATTCACGCCTTTTTTCATAAAAAGCACAACAATTCAAACGTTAAATTTTTGAAAATATTCTCACGCTGAAAAAACAAAAAAATAATTAACTACCCTGTATAATGGAGTCTGAGTCCAATTTAAACAACTCCTCTCGAGACTTCCCATTTATCCTAACATCCATGAACTCCCTCATCATGTTCTCCTTAATCTTGACTACTATCTAAAAATCTCTCTAACTAGAAATCATAGTGAAGTAACTCTGGCACAATCGGTTATTGTTAGTACAGTAATTACACAGAACACATGCACCCTCATCAGCACTATCAGTTACCTGATCCCGTTCTCCTTAATCCTGCCCACGTTCTAAAATATAATTGACCAGGAATCACAGAGACAAAAATATTACAACCGTTCATTGTATGGGAACCGGTTACACAGAACATGTTCCGTAATTAGAATTTAATTGCTGACAAAATATATTCACTATCTACAACAAAAATAATGTAACATACTTTAAACGAATCTAATATTTTTGACTAAAAGGTAAAATAAGACCCGGACAGAAATTAAAACAAATAAACAAAAAATCTAAATAAATAGACAAATTAAATAAATGATAAACAAAATTAACTATGAATGCACACATAAAATTAAGTAAATGTAATAATAATAATAATATTAATGTGTTGAACCGAAATTCAGATTCTGTGATAAATATCCAGAAACAATTGACCATCTTGTATCAAATTTCACAATGTTAGCACCAAATGAATATAAAACTCGGCATGATTGAGAGGCCTATATCATCCCTGGACATATGCAGCTTTTACTGGAGGAATCTAGTATGCATTATATATCACCCAGACCCAGTTACAGAGATAGGACCTGTAACAGTTTTATGGGACTTTACAATACACACAGACAGGAAAATCAAAGCTAATCGCCCAAATATTGTGATGAAAGACCACAAAAACAGAATATGCTTTCTTACTGACATGGCAGTTCCTGCAGAATGTAATGTATCTCTGAAAATATTAAAAAATCTATCAAAATACAAGAATCTTGAGGTGGAAATGTAAAGAATGTGGCACATTAGGCCATCAGTAATTCCAATTGTAGTTGGAACACTCAGATTGACTGGAAAACGTTACGATAGACTCATTAGAGGGATTCCTGGTAGCCCATATTTAAAAGAAATACAAAAAAATTGTACTCACAAGTACAGTTCACACATTACGAAAATTTTTAGCTATATAAACTGTGCGTAATCATAGGTATTTTCGGGGGGGATTTTATGTTTTATTACAAAAATGATCAATGGAAAATATCATAAAACCATTTCTGTCCTTCGATCTCTGGTTTTGACCTGGGAGGAAATATGTATACAACATAAATCAAGGGAAATAATAATAATAATAATAATAATAATAATAATAATAATAATAATAATAATAATAAATAAATAAATAAATAAATATGTAAACAATAATAAATATTGCGTAAAAAGTTCATAAGCAACACTTTAGAATCGCAATAAATAACCGCATTAGTATGCACAATTATTCTTACTCAATAATCACGAGAATAATTTGAAGCATAGTTATTACTGCCTACCATTAGGATAATACAATAGATATTGCTACCTATAATGCACCATTAACCATTATATATAAATAATCAAGCCAAAGAATACTCCACATCGCCCGAAGTTTGCATTCAAACATGAAACAGACAGTCGCCATTCTGTGTTGAAAACAGTGTCTACGTGTATATATAAGAGGTATGGACACTGATGCCAGAACCGAGTGGCAATAATATGTTTCGTGTTAGAACACAATCTTCTAGCAATGAATCTTTTAACCTCAGATGGTTTGAAGATTGCGATCGAGCATGAAATAGACTGTCGCTACTCGGTGTTTACATCAGTGTCTACACATTTTTTATATTTAATCACGTTCTACCCTTGATATTAACCTATATATAAAGCATACTTTAAAACTATATTTTGTCGCATATACATGCATACATACATATACATGTGTGTGTGTGTGTGTGTGTGTGTGTGTGTGTGTGTGTGTGTGTGTGTGTGTGTGTGTGTGTGTGATTTTTAACCTGACATTTTTTTCTTTTTTTAAACGTTACTGTTAGTGGGTACATGTGTTTGAGATGCTATTCCTGTGTTGTATTTTGTAAATAGTAAAATGAATAATAACGCTGCCTAGAGGAAAATGTGCTTCCCAACAGAAATCAAAACAGTATTTCCTTTTCCACACCTATAGCATAAGTGTTATAAATCTGTCCACGGGAGATCGTCTTGATAAAGCAAAGTTCAATTATATATATCTCTCCCTGTGTGTGTGTGTGTGTGTGTGTGTGTGTGTGTGTGTGTGTGTGTGTGTGTGTGTGTGTTGTTACGTCAGCCCAATAGTTGTACGATCACCTCAGATTTTATAAGCATGTTTTTAGTACATCGTGTATTTGCGACGAAACATATGAATCTTGATAACCTCCTTATTTCGTGAATATGCAGATTGTGGGATATATTTTTTTTTATACCCAGATGAGTCAGGGCCAGTTCTCGGAAAGGCACCTTACCTCCTCCTCCTATCTCCTATCTGTGTCTGATCGTAGGCCAAACAAATGCTGCTTGACAGATAGGTGCGAATGACATTAACAATGTCCATGGTCGTAGGCCAAACAAACGTTGTTTGACAGATGGGGGCGAATGACATTAAACAGGGTCCGTGAATGACACATACCTTTTTTGTGAGCCAACACGTGACTCAACTCATAGCAGTTTTCGTTTCGCACGTGTTGAGGTGGCAACGATCTTACTTAGTTGCTGGCCCTTGGAGGAAGCGGGCGTCACCAAAACCAGTCTTAGCTGTTTGCCGTTAGAAGAATTAGAGGCCACCAAAAACCAAAGGACCGACGAGAGAACCTAGAACAACATCGTCAACCAAAGTCGGCTACACTCCCGTGATTTTTCTGTGTGTTCTTCTCGCCATCAACACGGATTGGACATCGCCAATCAAAAACTCTATTAGAACATTGTCATACCCACCCTTTACTTACAGAGAAGGTTATGAATATCCTTCTGATCAAACTGTACCCTGATAATAGTCAATCGACGTCGATTCCAATCTTATGTAAGTTTCTGCATGTTTTTCTATATCTTATGATCTGCTATCTCTGTATACATATGTATTTCGCCGCATTAGTATCTGTTTAGGTAACTTATCTCTCCATCCCTTATATTTTAGTTTCCTTTTTCTTACTTTCACACTCTGTATATTTTATAAATAAAACTTTTGTATTATATATTCTTGTGTCGTCTTCTATTGTTCTATGTCTGCATATGGTTCATTTACTCTCTGCGTTTACCGACGTCCGGAATTGGAGAATTCCCTCCCAACGTTCTTTTCTTTATTTTTATATCGAACCTTGGGGTCTCTCATTTATTTATTTTTTATTTTCTCGTTGCGTCCCGGCTATCGTAGTCCCCAACGAAACCCCGGGCATAACAGTGTGTGTGTGTGTGTGTGTGTGTGTGTGTGTGTGTGTGTGTGTGTGTGTGTGTGTGTGTGTATAGTGAGAGAGAGAGAGAGAGTGAGTGAGGGGGGGGGGTAAAACTAAAATGATTGCGCATGGAGAAGCGGAATTGTGGTTGCCGTAAGTTTAGACTCAAGAAAATGTCTTCAGAACAGATTACTTAACATAATACATTTGTTTTTCTTGTACAACAATAAATCAGTTTTTCTTCTGTGTTGCGTCCCTTCGGGACGTTGGTGATCATGTCTCTCTACAATTTCCTGTCCTTTTGAGCTCTTAATATTATTTATTTTTTATATAACTTTAACTTTGATCCGCCTTTCTTTTACTTTAGCTTGTGAGGTAGGTTATGCGTTGTATTTGTCTATTCCTCTTGCCCTCTATCTATCTTTCGAGTATCAGATTTTTCAAGCTCTATTTCCTTGTTATATGTCCCAGAAATTCCAATTGCTTAAATGTCGTTATTGTTTTAATTTTGTCTAAAACCTCGAAAAAATCCAGGAATACGACATACACTTGTCTTTCACCCCTTTTAAATTTTGTATATTTACTGAATTAATTTTCTATCCGTACGCAGGCAGTTTGCTACCAGTATACGTTCTGGATTATTCTAATATCCTTTTGCCTCGGATCTGCTTTTCATTTGTGAGGGAATCGTCAAGCATTATTACTTAGCATTATTACTTGTTTTTGTTTGTATTTAACGAAATTTTCTTGAAATCTTCTGTTAGAGGGTATCCTTTGCTATTCCATTGCACCTTCGTGTGTCGGTGTCATAATTTCCCTCGTCTGCTATAATAAATTTCTTGAAGTTACCATTCTGTACACGCTTGATTCTGGCGTAGCTCGCATCTTGTCCTGTCGCTAAACATCACATATTCGGGTTTCTTACAAGAGATTGTTATGCCTTTCTTCCTGCTTTCTTTTGCGTCTTTTTCCCAAAGTTTTCTTGCATTTTTCTTTCTTTGTCTGCCATCAACGCCTTATAATCTGAATTTTAAACATTTTTAAAAGTTAACCTCAATTATAACGCTTCTCTTATGAAGTTTTTTTTTCACATCCCAAATGCTTGATGAATGTTAACCATAATAAAAGAGTTATCTTAAATACCGGGTGAAAGACTCGACAGAGGAGGCATTCCCAGGCAAGGAATCGCTTTTAAAACAACAAAACACTTACCGAAAATGGATTTTTAATCCCATTATTAATATCGCCAACAACACCACGAAAATCTGCAATGATAAAATGGTACAAAAATTATTTTAGTGGCTGACAGATACGCGTATATATATATATATATATATATATATATATATATATATATATATATATATATAGAGAGAGAGAGAGAGAGAGAGAGAGAGAGAGAGATTATACTTTAAATTCCTTGAGGAACATAGGGCCGCAAGATATTGTTGCGGTTTCTGTAACAAGCCAGTTTTTATAATGTGAGTAGGTTGTTTTGTTCAGGTTTTGTATTCAGTGTTGTCATTCTCCCAGAACAGTTGCCCCTCAAGATTATAGAACCCGGTCTCTCCTGCTATTTACCTATAGGGTATTTACCCATAGAGTAACTATCAGGACAGACCGGGACAGGACAGAGGGTAAATAACATTGCCAAAGAATTAAATGCAATAAATGACAGTAACGAAATACCAGAATACCTCAATATATTTACCTTCATGGCAATACCAAAAAAGTTAGGAGCAAAAGAATGCTAGCTCCATTGATGGGGAAAATAAAATAACTAAATTTATTAAAATTATAATGAGTAGATCTCGTAGAAAATTATACCGGAAATAGAACAAGTTGTTTCCTCAATTCACTGTAACAAAGGTTGAACTGAAAAGTTTATAGGCTAAATATATAAGTGGCACTTGAACTGTGAAATCTTGAATACAGTAATTTCAACTCTACTTATTGATAACTGCATTGTTTATTTTCAAAGAAGACTGTTCATCCTGTTGGTGAAAAATTATCAACAGCTGACATGATATCATCAACACTGCTAAACCGGTTCCCAGTCATGTGTTTCTTCATATTGGGGAACAGGTGATAGTCAAATGAAAAGAATAGAGATGGTGATCAACCAGTTCAAATCCACAATCACGCGCATCAGCTGCTGAAACTAATTATTTGTTAGATGGAGCGTTGTCCTTGGGAAACAAGGCCCTTTTCGTCGATTTTTCTGGGTATTTCGTCTTGATAGCTTTTCGTATCAATTTAGTATAGTACTCTCAATTGATGGTGTGGTCTTTTGAAGATAGTCAGTAAACACAATGCCTTTTGCATTCCAAAAAACTGAAGCCATCACGTTGCCTGTAGATGGAACCATGTTGGCTTTCTTTGGGATAGGTGAAGAGTAGTCATTCCACTGCATTGATTTTATCTTAATGAAAATGATGACCCCCAACACTCATCATGGGTTAGGAAACGTTTAAGGGAATTAGCTGGATCTCTCTCAATGTTAGATTTTCCCGTAATGTACTCGATCTGATGCGCTTTTGATCAGGCCTCAGAGGACATGGAACCCACCGAGCAGAAATATTCGTTATACTAAGTTCGTTGTGCAGAATATTTTCAGCTCTCTCAGGGGATATGCTAATAGCATTGGCTATTTGATTTATAGTCAATCGCCTGTCATCCATCACCATGTGATGAACATAACCAATGTCTTCATCAGTGGCGGAGTTGTAGGATATCCACATCTTGGGTATTCTTAAAAAGCCTCTTAAATTTAACAACAAAGTTGGAGCGTCATTTCTAATGTAACAACCATGTCAGTAAAATTGTCCTTTGAAGCTAAACTATTTTTTGCTTGATAAAAGCAGGTTGCCAAATTTTGCCTATCTTCAAGAGAAGTCGCTACTAACTAATTTTCAAGTCTTCTTTGAACAGTCAGATGTTAGTTTACCTGAAAAGAATTAATGCAGTTACTAAGAGTTTAAATTAATACATGGAAATTTCAGAGTTCTAGCATCACTACTTTATAGTCTGCCGATAGACTTTTCAGCCAACCCTCGTATATTTATGATCAGATATCTGTTTGGGATATCACAACAGAAAGATCCACACCTATATAGTATGGATTACACAAAAGTATTTTGCATTAAATAGCACAAAACACTACTTGATCTATTAGAAAAGCTTGATTTATATGCGAAGATATTCAAATAATCAGTAATCTTTACTGGGGCCAAACCGCCTTCGAGCGGGTAGGAAACGAATTTAGGAGAAAGGATAGAAAGAGAAGAAAGATAAGGATACATTTTCTCGCCAGATTTATTTAACCTATGCAGTAAAATTATCCTCAGAGAATTAAAAGACTTAGCAGATAGGCAGATGACACTGTGTCAATGGCAGATTTAGAAGGAAAACAAAGTTCTCTAAGATGATCCAGTAAAGTGAAAAAAAGAACAAAATATTTTTCTGTAAAAAGACAGAATGTATGGTTGTCAACAAAAGAGGTTCTCCAAAGTGTATGTTACGTATTGGAAACGTCAAAATCAAATAGGTAGAGAAATTCAACTGTCTTTGTAATGTAGTGAGAGACAACAGAAAAATTACATAGAAATAAGAAGGCACATTAGATTAGCATAAGTTGTCTTCTAAATATAAATAACCTATTTCGGTACAGGAAAAAGACCGATGTCACATAACCAAAATTGTATTTAGAATTCTCATGAATAGAACAAGGCAAATGTGGCTTTGTTCAATACAATGGAACAAGAAATGTTATTTTTATTATTTGTAAGCTATCAGAGCAATACAAATGCTGAATTCGTCCCACACACCTAAAGACATACATATACAAAGGCTATTTGCTGCTACATCTATGTATATAGAAGTTCTAGTTAAATA
This sequence comes from Acanthosepion esculentum, assembly GCA_964036315.1. NCBI lineage: Eukaryota > Metazoa > Mollusca > Cephalopoda > Sepiida > Sepiidae > Acanthosepion > Acanthosepion esculentum. Next base: position 63,508,984 of record OZ038477.1, on the reverse strand, counting down.
CTAAAAAGAACCTGCAATTTCATTGGTCCTGTCAAGGCATCTTGGGTTCAGTCATTTTCACTTTGCCGTAACGTAGCTTCCCTGTGCAGTTTCAATAAATATTTTCATATGGATTGTTCCTCGACTTTATGAATTTAAAACAACGTAGGTCTAAACATAAAGCCACACATACATACACACACACGTACACACATACAGACACACATACACATACATAATATTCTCACACTCTCTATTTGTTGGTCTTTATGCATATACACACGTGTGTGTGAGAGAGAGAGAGGGAGAGTGTGCGTATGCATGTGTATGTGTGTGTGTGCAAATAAAATGTGTTAGTCTTAATTTAGTTGTCATATTAAACTATGGCAACAAGAAAAAAAGACTAGCAAATTTTATTCACATACGCTGACATAACAATTGAATATGAAGAAATATTTATCTTGTAAAATTTGAATCAGATTTGAACAGTTTTAGATTGGCGTCATGGTTTCATCGTCTTATAGTTGGAATGGCGAGATACAAACGCAAGTTCTATGCTAGCAATTTCTTCTCTCGCACTTCTCGCTTATGGAACTCTTGTCTGGCTTCTTCGTTTCCAATCAAATTTGATCTTCCAAAATTTCTATGCAACGTCAATCGCTATCTTCTGTCTTCTTCGTTCCTGTTCTTTTATTGTTCTCGTTTTAATGTTTTCTTTTTTTATATATTCTCTCACACTTAGTAACTCCCTTGCTTGGCTTTATTGCCTTGCTTGGGGTGAAATTGATTAAAGAAAAGATAAAGATGATATATTAGAATGATATTAGGAAAATCCGTAACATTTACGGGGAGAAAAGCTGCCTGCATGCGGATAGAAGACGAGTTAAGTACGCAAAAATAGATAAAACAAGGATTCATTTTCTCACCAGATTTATGTAACCGAAACTATAGGAAGAGAACTAGATCTACCAAGTTCGAGTATCGGCGGCCATAATCTTAACGATACAAGATAAACGGATAACACCTTGCTGATAGTGGATTCAGAAGGAAAACTGTGAAATCCCTAAGATAGTTGCAGTGGAAAGCGTGAAGACGAACTGTTAAATATAAAAAGAAAGATGGTATGATCAGCCAGTAAGAGATGTAGCTAAAGGTGTGTGCTTCGAATTGGAGACACCAGAATGAAGCAAGTCCCAAAATGAAACTATCGGGGTAGAGTCATGACAGATGGTGGAAAGCGACACAGAGAACCAAAAATGCATCGGAATAGGGAACAAGACCTCTCAGGGATTAAGTAAAGTATTAAAACAGAAGAAAATTTAGTTAGAAACAAATAAAACAGTGCAAAAATGCTATGTCATATCCATCCCAGTACCCTTCATGACAATAAATACAGGACTATTTCCTTATAGATGAAAAGACTCGACGGGTTTTTTTTACAGTTTATCAACCCTTTGCGGGTTATTTAGAAACATATTTTGGATTGTAAGACTTTTTTTCTTTTCCGAGTGAATATTGCACGAACAATTTTGTGGAGAACCACGATGTTTTTCTAACTACAAGCCATACTATTTAACCTAGTTTTGAGGCGAGGATACTAATTTATACATTTACTAAAGTTATTGCGCGTAAGGTAATGTAACAAACACGACTGGAACTCGAGTTCTGCTTTCTGCTCTCTACTTTCAAGCCGCTATCTATTACACCTGCTGCACGCCCAGAAAGACTTGAACCGACAGGGAGGTAGCTCTACATACGAATGCTGAGCATGCTATGGATAGAAAACGTGGGCAACGAGGTATCTCTGAAGAAAATGACGACAAGAAAGACACTAACGTTTAAAATGAGACAACTGAAATTTCTTGGACACATTATGAGGAGAGCCAGCTTAGAAAATTTAATACACGCATGGTTTTTGTGGAGAAGGAGGCGTAGAAGAAAACAGTCATTTAGCTAGAGAGTGTGTGTGAATGACTGGCTGAACAAACAAAAAGAATGGGAAAAATCAAACATTGCTTAAAGTTACAAAAATACAGGAAGTTGTGGAGAGTCGCTCACGTTCCAATGTGGCATATACTTGATGGTGATTGGTTTAGCCTTGTATTTTCAGTACTGAAGAGGATATTGAGAATAAGGTTTAGACTATTATTTTCGGACAAAATGCAATTCATATTATTAAACCATCTTCTTTCAAGCATCGAAGTGTTCCTCTTTTTTCCGTGTCCTTTCAGGACGTGAACGATCACGGCCCTTCAGAACTTGCTGACATTTCTAGCTCTAAATAAGGCTTGTCTTTTTACTACCTCTCCTAATCCCAGTTATGCCAACAATACTCGTTTGGTTGACAGAGGATAGCTGAAATCCGCTGATTTCCTCCGTCACTCTTACCATCAATATGTCCCCGAGTGTCAAGTTCTCCAACACCTCTATTCTTCTTATGCACGCTAAAAATTTATATTTGCTCTTTCTGATTAGAAACAGAAGTGCTCTTTTTGTTTCTATTTTCCCTAAAACTTCGTTGTTGCTCATAAGTTCAATCCTTGCAATTCTCAGCTTCCTTCTGTAGAACTACATTTCTGTTGCTTCAATCCTCCCCTTCATCTGTAAAGTTATTTTTTTAGTATTCACTTCCGATGAGGACCGATATTACGTAATAGTTCAGTATGTTTTTCTTTGTTTTGAAAGAAATTTTCCTTTTTCTTAATAAATTGCTTAGATTTTAGAAGACATGATTGTTATTCTGATTTTGGTGTCGCATTTTCTGTTCTCTTTTAATACACTTCCTAGATATTTAAATTTTTGTACTTCCTCGATTCTGACGACTCTAATTCGTAGTTCACGTCTTGGGATGTTCCTTCTGCTGACAACTATACATTCTTTCTGCCATTGATGTTTAGTTCTTTCTTCTCATTTTCTTTTACTACCTTCGGCAGGAGATTCTGTACATTCATTTCTGTGTCTGCTATCAACCAACACAGTCATCTGCATATATTATGATAATATTGTGGCCGCCAATAATGAATTCCTGTAATAATAATTCACCTCTTAGAACAAAGTTAAAAAGGACAAATAGTAATTACGAATTTAAATGTCCATTAAGGAATTGTATTCCTGATCCATCAAAATTCATAAATAATTATATAGGCCACATTACAACATGTTTGACACGAAGACTCACTCTACACCTTTCTGACCATAGCACAATTAGGTCTCATTTAAATATTCATAGAGACCTACCGGACACTATTCGTAACATACTTGTTGACAACACAAATATAATAGCATCATCTACATGCAAAAAAAAAAGGCTAAAAATAATGGAAACCTTATTAATAAAAACAAAAAGCCAACACTCAATAATATCAACTATGAACATGGACATAATATCTTGACCGTGTTTTCAAATGAAAATATTATATAAATACATACATGCAACAAACTATTTCTTGTTAACAGTTAATATATATATAATCCTCTCTATTCACAGTACAGTATGAATAAATCCGGCGAGAAGATACATCCTTCTCTTAAACTCAAATTTGGATAAAATTGATGGTATCTACTTACAGATCCGTATTTACATACAGTTAGTCTCCCATTAACAAAATCCCCCATTATCTGAAAAGAAATGAAAAAAGTGTTATGTCATCCCAATTGCAGAATATATATTTGAGGAATATTAGAAAATGTTAAGAGAAAACTTCTGATTTTTTAAGCAATTCAACCAAAGCATAGCCGGAGTGCCACTAGTACGCAAGGGTCTACACAGTATGTAAGTAAGAGAAAAGACTGGGTATAGGGGGTGAGGAAAGGATAAAAAGAAGGACGGGGATTAAGACCACAGAAGACATCGATTGACATTACATTTAAATTTTTGAAGATTATAGTTATCAGGGAAGCATGTAAAAGGAAGGGAGTACCACTGTCAGGAAGTGCGTGAGAAGAAGCTGTTGGAGTAAAATAAGCGGTTACATTTAACTTTTTCGACAGTTAAATGTTGAGACCGAGATGCCTAGTTAGTGGTACGCTTAATTTCATGCAGTCGGGGCACCAGTGAAAATAGCTCGTCAGGGAAAGCATTATGTATCGAATGGAGGGCTTATGGACAGTGGGTGTGAGACAACTATAAAGATTTAAGGTTTTAAAGTTTATATATAGTTTATAAGTTCCAGTATTCACTTTCTGGAAAGAGATGAATTAAGTTAAATATACAAAGTTAGATGAGAGAAAAAGAAAGAAAAAATAACAAAACCAGACATTCAAAAAAAGTTATTACATTTACCAAGATACTTTACATACAGGCGCACCTTTTTTAGTTGGTTCACTGGGCAAATACTTAAACAGGAGTGAATTAGGGTCGCGATAGTTTTGGCAGAGGAGAGACGAAACTTAAATCGCTCAGGCCAAAGTGTGTCGTGGTGTCGGGTGGTTTTGCAAAATGGCCATCGTACCAAAATTCATTCATTTATTTATTTATTTTTGCGAGTGGATTCACCATAGTAGAAAAGTATCCCATTAAATATGTGGGCCTTGTGAATTATTAAACAATAAATTAACTTGAAGGGAATTCATGCAGACGTTAACATGCGCATATATATACTGTGTCACATGTTAACAGAAAGTTTGAAGCAAAGAAAAATTAAGTTAAAAATGCAAAGAAATTTAAGAGAAAAAGAAAGAAAAACTTACAAGAAGAGAATATTCTAAAAAGCCATTACTTATCAACATACTTTTCTGACGGGCGAACTTTTATATATATATATAATTATATATATATATATGTGTGTGTGTGTGGTGTGTATATATATATATATATATACATATATATATATATATATATATATATATATATATATATATATATATATATATATATATGGTGTGAGGAAAAATATGGAAAAACAAAAAATCCGAATATGCAAGTTTACTGTTTTTAATGTTGTTTCAATGTCGACGTCAGACGTTTCGGTCTAGTTGGTGAAATTACTTTTCATCACCATAAATGTGTCTCCTCGGGTGATGTTAAACTACTGGCGAGTTAAAGATTAATTTATTTGCAAAATCAGAATACTTTTTAAAAAAATAAGCTTGTGCGCTTTGCCGTGATTAATCAATCGAATGTCACCTACGTTAAATTCAAATTTACCGGAATTTTTTTTAATCTTTCAATTTTACCTGAATATATGTATATATATATATTTGATTTAAATTTTACCTGGTTATATATATATATATATATATATATATATATGATAGGATATGGAGCAAATAGGACACGTTTATAAATCTAACAACTTTCGCTTTAATTAAAGCTTCATCAATAAATAAGTTGTTTGTTTTCATTGGTTAAGAATATACATATAATACGAATCCTGCATTAACAAACTAGAACTATGATACATATACACACGTGAATTATAGAATACTCGGTCTCCTTAACCACGAAAAAAGAACACGCAAATTAAAAATAACACGAAAGGTCGTACATATACGCTTTTCCGTTTACTCAAGTGTTGTTGCAAAACAGAATGGGAAATTAACCCTCGCAACACAGACGTCCATTTCAGTTTTATCCATATTATGGGTACATTTGCGTGGGAGAATGTATATAATAACAAACCTAAATAATATTTCTACAAAATTTTAACAAAAAATGTAATAAATAATTTTATTAGAGGACAATTTCCAAGAAAATCCTATAATTACTTGTTGAAGATCCTTTGAGTAATTATGCTTTAAAGTGATTGTTATCTTGACTGAACAATAAAGATTATTAAGTAATTGGTTCAGGGTTGTTTTATCGTTGTCGACAACGTAAAATCTATGAACGGACCCAGGGTGGATTTTTTTTTCCGCAGCACCGCTCTGTGTAAGACAAACATCATTAAAACCAGGTAAGTTCATATATATATATATATATATATATATATATATATATATATATATATATATATATATATATATATATATATATATATATATATATATATATATATATATTTGTGTATTTAGGCAGCAATCCTTCTTTCATGCACATTTCATTAAAAACGACTGACAAGGTGCTTTTATTTAGTTTTTTATATAATTTCTCGTGCGATCTAATAAAGTTTTTCTTTTCAGAGGATAAATTATATAAAAACTGTCCGAATATATATATATATATATATATAGGATGAAGAAAGATTAGTAAAAAATTACAAGTATACAGAATGTAAACATATTTCTTTAAATATTTCCAGTTTAAAAGACATTGACATATGAAATGAACCGGAAAAAAGAAACCAAAAGGAAAAAGTTCCAATTACCTGCTTTGTTTTTCAAATTAAATTCTTGTCACTAAATGATGAGTTCGGACTTTTAAGAATTCAGATTTCGCTGTGATTTACTCACAATGCAGACGGAACCTAATTGATGCTATCTGAAATTCGTTTACTTATACACATCAAATAATGCATATCAACTAAAGGAAAGCATGTCAGCTAAAGGAAATATTTCATTGGATAGGTTTATCTGGTGAATCGAACAAACGACTACTGTTCTCACACCTGAGGAGAAGCAGTTATCTATAGTGATTTACTAAGCGCAACACAAGATATAACCCACTAAACAATCTTAATTGCTCAAGCGATACAAGCCTGTTGACAATTGCACAACGTCGAAATGCGATGTGTGTGTGTGTGTGCGTGCGTATGTGATTTACTAAGCGTAAGACAAGATCTAACCCTCTAAGCAATCATAATTGCTCTGCTGACATTTACTCCACGTCGAAATGCAATATATATATACAAGGTAACTAAAAAAGTTCTGTCCATTTTTAAAGGAAAAAAAGAAAACGCTTCGCAGTATGTGTAACTTATATTTAGTTTTCGAAGTAATCGCCATCGGCATCCAGCACCTTCTGCCAACGTGTCTCCAGCTGTTCAATGCCCTTGCGGTAGAACTCGGGGGGTTTTGACGCAAAGAAGTCCATGAGGGCTTTGCGCAAGTCTGCTTCATTGGTGAAGGATTTCACACGAAGATGATTATCCAGGGAGTGGAAGAGGTGGTAATCGGATGGCGCAAGGTCAGGTGAATAAGGTGGATGGCACAAAGTCTCCCACTCAAGTTGCTGTATGGTATCCCTGACCAATCGCGCGATATGCGGCCTGGCGTTGTCATGGAGGAAAAGCACATCTTTGCCATTCACCAGTGCTGGCTCCTTCTGGCGCAATACCTGTTGCACCCGTTTCAATTGCTGCGAGTATAGGTCTCCAGTGACCGTTTGGCCCGTTAATAGCAGTTCATAATGAACCACTTGACGACCTGTCCACCAGACACAAAGCATATCTTGCGTGGGTGCGTAGGCGGTCTTGCGGTGTGAGGGACAGGCATCCTGAGGAGACAACCAATGTCTGGAACGCTTGGGAGTTTCGTACAGAACCCACTTTTCATCACTGGTAAGCACTCGATTGAATAGTGATGCGGTACGGTGGCGAGAAAGCTGCGATACGTAGGCTGCCACTCGTTGTCCCTTGTGGACCGCCAACAGCGTTTGTAAAACTCACTTGCTCAGTTTGTATGTCTTACCTAGGCGGTGCAGCTGAAGTCTAACCGTTTCATCGGAAACGTTGAACTGTCTTGCAAGTTCACCACACGTTAGACTACTGTCCTCTTCAATGGCCGCCTTCAGGACTCCGTCATTCAAGACCTGTGGTCGTCCACTGCGAGGCTCATCATGGAGAGACAAATCTCCCGACTTGAATTTTCGAAACCAGCGCCTTGCAGTACGTTCATCCACAGAACTATCCCCAAACAGTTGACATATGCGGCGACTTGATGCAGCTGCTGATAAGCCCACTTTGAAGTCGTACAGCAAAGCGCCTCGAACGAGATCTCTAGACACTTCCATCCTTCTCACAGCTGTCCGGTTTATAACTGATGGCCGGGCATGATGCGCGTGTTTTTTATAGCGCCTGATGTTCCTACTTCGGGCTGTCCGAATTTGAAAACAATTGCTACACGCATTTCGCATATATTTCAACTTCATTCAATGACTAATCAAAAACGGACAGAACTTTTTGGGTTACCTTGTATATACATACATACATACATACATACATATATATATATATATATATATATATATATATATATATATATATATATATATATATCGAGAGAGAGATAGAAAGATATGTGTATGTGTGTGTGTGTGTGTAATTTACTAAGCGTAAACAATCATAATTGCTCTAACGAGAGAAGCCTGTTAACAATTACACAACGTCGAAATGCAACATATATATATATATATATATATATATATATATATATATATATATATATATATATATAACGTAAATCATTCAAACGAAAAACAAATACTGAAGCTAATTATATGGCGAGAATTAATTAGCTTCAGTATTTGTTTTTCGTTTGAATGATTTACGTTACATAAATTGAATACGCACTACAAAACCGATATATATATATATATATATATATATATATATATATATATATATATATATATGAATGTATGTATGGAGAAATATAGTTTTAAGGTAGCTATTTTTACGGGATAATGTCCTCAATATCGTAGATAGAGCGTATGTAAATATAAATATAAAAGTGTAAATTGAAGTCAACACTCAGAGGCGACAAACTGTTTCATGCTAAACGCAATTGTCAGGCAACATGCGTTGAGAGTCGAGAAAAACACAACGCGTGTGGCCTGACAATTAAGTGTTGACATAAATGTCTACCTTTATATTTATATATATGCATATCATGAAATGGATTAACTCCGACAATTATTTAATATATTTTCTATTTATAAGTTATTTTAATTTATTTACTTAAATAAATTGTATTTATTAAAATAACGTATAAACAGAATATATATATATATATATATATATATATATATATATATATATATATATATATATATATATATATATATATATATATATGAGAAATTATATTTGAAATAAATGTTGTAGAATGCACAAGCCAATAGACGTAATGCACACAGTTTTATGAAAAAAAAAACACGGAGTATGATTCAAATAAGAAGTATCCGCTATAAAAAGGTTTGGAGTAATATATATAGGGTGTACAAAAAAATGAGATCATTTCAAAGGCATTTATCGTGAAAACTGCTAAGTCTAGTTCAGTGAAATTAAACAGTTGACGTATATCATCATAAGTTTATTATGGGACCGTCATCATAAGTTTATTATGGGACCAATTTTTCAATATGTGCACCGCCTGTGACACGGCACACATCAAGTCGGTAGTTAAGCTCTTGCCTAAACACACCAATGTTGATGATCCTTTAGCCCTGCATAAGCAGCCTTCCTCTTTATATTTTTGGTAGAGAGTCCAAATTTGTTTTCCAAATTTTGCATTGAAGTGCCTTGGCTGATTGTTGTGCGAGCATATTCCAAGACGCGAAATGACTTCTCTTTGAGAGTTAACAGTATGGCTCAACCTGATAACAGAACAAAAATAAAACATTAAATATAAAATCTTGATCTGTTTCCATACATTCTGTGAAAATTTGAGGTTATTTCAAAAAGAATTGCCAAAATTATTGGACTGAGAAATTATGTCAATTTGGGGGGGGTCACCCTGTATATATAAATATACAATTAAATATATCATATAAAATATATCAATGAATAAAATATATCAATGTATATATCAATGCTTATTTTATTTTCAGTCAAATAGTTTATTTCTTCTTTGTGGCGTGTCCCCTCAAGACTTTGTCTATGATAGCTCAACATCTTCCTATTCCTTTTTGCTTCTTCGTCTTTCACCATTTGCCAAGCTTTTGGCATACCAGTTTTAACCATTAATACAAGCACACTTTCTTCATTAGGTGCCCGAAAAATTTCGATTTTCAATAAATGTTCTTTTTGTTCCATTTTCTTTAAACTCCATGGTATTCCCAGCATCCTTCTGGAGAAAACCACATTTCTCTGGCTCCAAAATCTTTTCTTCGTCTGGGCGAAGATTGTCCACTAGGCAATGCCATATTGGGGGACTGATATTACATAATTCCGTACTCTTTTCTTTGTTTCTAACGGATTCTTTCTGTTTCTTAAAAACCCTGATTCACTTTTGGAATACATCTTTGACTATCACGATGTATGGATTTCAATGTGGCAATTTCCATTTTCTGCTAAAACACTTACAAATTTTTAAAATGTTTTACGTGTAATTTGCATTTTATGCTTTTACGTTTCTTAACAACCCTGTATTCTGTTTCTTTGCAAATAATGTTTAGTCTTTTCTTCTGGCTTTCATTCACAAACTTCCGTAGGAATTCTTGTAGTTTTCATTCTGTGTCTGCTAGCAACACTGAGGCATCTCTATATATGCCGTTAAGATTGTGACCGTCAATAATGAATCCTGCTCTGGACTTCTGATTTTTTTCTTAGAATCGCCTCTCCCTCTAGGTTGATTTACTCCAATGAGAAAACACATTATTGTCTTACATGCCTTTTTCTAATTAATTACTCTCTTTATATATTTGTCGGGAGGTATTAACCAAACAATATTGGTAACATTTTCAAACTATATTTCTGTGAACAATATATTATGTAACTTCCAGATTTTATCTGCACTAAAAATGACTGGATATACCAGACACATAAACTTCAGCCTGTATCTGATATGCTGATAGGCTTTGAAATCGAACACGGCACGTAACACTGCAGATGATGAGGGTTCCAAGAATCTAGAAGTGTCTTCAAATGTCCTTCGCTGCCTCGTCCTTAAAACGTAAAATAATAAAACTCTAGACACACGGCCATGACGTTCCTTTCTACTCCTGCTCCTGAACAATGATGCACAGTAATTCAGGTTCTAGGAAACATGAGCAACTGACTAGGGTCAGGCAAATCACAAACAGGTATTTGATAATGAACAGGATATTCACTATAGGTCAACTTAGTGCTGCAAAACAACTGACTGATTTTATTATTTAACGGTGATTTTACTTATATTTCTAATTTCATTTCAATTTGCTTATCTATTTTTACCCCACATTACTGACTAACTTTTATAAACCTATAATTTATACCGTATTTTTTTAAATAAATCTCTTATTCTTAGCGGATGTAAAGTTTATTAATGGGTGGTTGAAAGTTACTAGTTTGAATTCAGTGTGAGATTCGGTTGGGCCAAATGTTCGACCGGTTTGTCAAGTGAAAACAAGTTTAGTTTTGATTTGATTTTCATCTTGCTCTACTCTAGATGTCTTTTGCAGTGAATTGAGATTTCTTTCAGTAAGATAAATTTGAAAAGAAACGGACAAATCTTGAGTGATTTTACAAGCTTCCAAGACGGAACCTGGGTCTAGTTTTATAGTTTATTTTGAAGAAACGGGAAGCGTTTACTTGCAATTAAATTAATTATTGCCTGGAACTGTATGAGCCTGAACTTGCGAATGAACTGGGTCTTAACTCGTACGAATCGAGTGAAACACGCTTACAAGAAGGTCCCTGGGGTTTAGTTCTCCTTAATTGAGCCATCACTCGGTTTTAACTAGCATGAATCGATTGAAACAATGGGCACCCACTCCTCACACCCATTCAAAACTGGTAAAAGACAATTGAGATATTTTGTAAAAGCTGAACAACGATAAACATTTATTAACATTTATGCAAAAAATTACAAAACTATACCACTTTCCACTATTTTAAAACGAACAACAAAACTATGCCACCTTAAAGCGAATAATTTAAAAACTAACGAGGTTTTTCAGATGAGTTTCCTGATAATCTTTGATTTTGGGCCTATTTATGGCGACGCTATTTCTGAATCAAGGCAATAAAAATCGAATATTCTGATAAGAAAGTGATTGTCAATTTAAACTCGATATTTATATTATTTTCTACCAATCAGAATAACGAAATTCAAATCTGCAAATGTTTGAAAAGTTAACCGAGGAAGCTTGCTGACCAAACTATAAACAAGCTCACCACTCAGTGAAAATCACTATTTATTATTGATGTCTCGTCATTGAGTATGCAAACAAACATAGGGGGCAACCATATAATGAATTAACATGTTCTACTGGGAGCGAAAAGATCATTGCACTCCGAAAGGATATGCGGTCAACCCAAACTCCGGACGAAGAAAAATTTGAAACATCTAAGCACCACACTGCCAACCAAAACGTCTAGACATCATAGCCGAAACAAAGAATTTACCATTACGGAGATAAGCATTACAAATTTTGCCATGGAAAATCACCTTGATAGAGTACAATTCAATTAGCTATTAAAAATTTAAAAAAAAACACCCATCTCACGCTGAGACTTCTTCGAATTTATATCTGCTTGTGTAGGGGAGTTATAACCCTGAGTAAATAATTATAAACCCTAACATATACATATTCAAAATATTGTAAAAATGAGAAACAACTAGACGTGGAAATAACAAATCGAGTATTATTTATTATCTGGTTGTTATGTGGTGTTGGAGAAACGAGAGACAGTAATACTGAGTAAAATTGTCAGTTTGGGTCAAAAGTAGTTCAAATATGCATCGGAATCCAACAGAAGCACAGGATAAAGAATAAGCAAAGTGTATACACTCTTTCTTGTATGTTATTTTTTATAGGTGTGTGTAATGAGTGTCCAGATAATTTAGTTGGAAAAATACAAGAAGTGTCTGGGATTTTCTTACTTCCGATTTTTATTGAGTGCTAAAAAATAAATGTTACTATTATGATCTGGAAAAGGAAAACGAGAGAAAATTGTCATTGACGCACGTGTTGATGACATGTCCGTGTGAACTGCTTATCCCACAGTGATAATATCAGCTATTTCTGTGTGTACAGGAGAAAAGTGGGGTCGATTCTCATTGATTTAGAATTAATGAATTAATGATAATTATAATTGTTATAATTATTTTAATATAATTACTATTGACACTGTAATTAATTTTCATTTATTTTTACGGACAGTTTAATTTATTTATTCATTTATTTAATTATTTATTTAAGGACACGAATCTAGTTTCATTTTCCTACTCGTAACCTAAACACAGTATCTTTAAGTGTATTTCCTTTACAATGACATTATAAAATTTATTCTTACTGGGTACAGATGGTTGACTTCACACACCCTTTTTTATTTTATTGAACAATGTGATTAATAACAACTGGCCTAGAGAGAGAAGTCCTACTAAAGAAAAATGTCCTTTCCAACAGGAATCGAACCTGTATTCGCTTCTCTCAGGGAAATTACTCCAATAGCAGAAGCGTACAGTTACATATTTGGCCAGGAAAGATCATCTTGATAAACTAAACTTCAATTATCTATTTTTAAAAAAGAAACACCCATCTCGCATTGAGACTTCTACGAATCTGCATTTAGGATCTAAATCGAGTCGTCCTACTAAAGAATATAAAATACAAAAACAAACATGGATGTCAAACCAAACACGTGTACACACAGAATAACGTTTCGAGTAATATTAGGAGTATGTTATCCATATGTTGTATATATTTCTAACTAACTTTTCCTGTTTCTTAATATTTTCATTAGTTTTTGGAAGGCCTTTTTCGCTTTTCTTGTGAAACTACTCATTTTTGTGTCACATTTTCCATCCTTTTTTACTTCCCACATATTCGTACTTGATTGATTTTGGTATCTTCAATTCATAGTTTGCGTCTTGGGATGTTCCGCTTTCTGACAACCATACAGTCTGTCTTCTTACAAGTAATGGTTAATCCTTTCTTGTTCCTGTGGTTTTCTTTCTAGATCTTTCTACAATATTTTATCTATTTCTCTGATTGATTTTTCTTTTGCAGCTTATAATAAACAGTGCATTCCTAAAATACGCTTGGCTAAACCTGTGTAAGCTTTCTGTAATAATATTGTATATATTGAAGTATAAACCATGCCATAATATATTTTGCTCCCAGTGTCCGACGCAGAATCTAACTGCACGGTTTGCTACAGATGGTATTGTCACTGCCAAATAGCGACCCACATGATAGACACAACTGCACTTAAAATGCACGCATAGCATCTGAGATATATAAACACCAACCCCAGAGAGGAGGAAAGCAAGTTCTCACAGGCATCACAGACTAGAAATTATGGTTCACATTTCGGATATGTGACCCGGGATTGCAATGCACAGAGGCTCACATTAATTGATGAAATCATGAGTTGAATGAAATTGGATGTTAAATATGAAAATTTCAAGTTCTGTGTTATCATTCGGTTGACACGTTGACACCATTTTAATAATAAAGCAAAATCTACTTCATTATAATAACAATGATAATAATAAAATGTTTCTACAAAACTCTAAACTAAACTGTGCATTACTCTGAAAGCAATTTGATAAATGTTTTAACTGTAATTTTTTTCTTTGTTAAACAACGTCCGTTTCACTGACATTTTCCAATCAAAACTATCCATCTGCCAACGTAGAACTCTCTGGAAATCCTGTTTAGTTTCTTAGAATTAAAAGGGACTTCGTTTCATCCTGTTTGGACCATTTAAACTGAATGAAACTTAATCTGGGCATCATACATATACATACGTATATATATATATAGGTTGGTGCAAAAATAATGTCGTTTTCTCACATGAAGTTGAACGGCAAAAAACGACATTACTTTTGCACCAACCTTATATATATATATATATATATATATATATATATATATATATATATATGATTGAATAAATGTTTGCTAATTTTTAACAAAATCCGTTCATATTCACGAATAACCTTCCGTGTATTGATGTTAAAAGATGAGAGAAATATGCTATAGCTGTTTAAGATATGTTAGTATAAATATGATTCTTTATGATTTTTTCATCCTGTTTGTTTAGTGTCCTTTGAATAAGAGTGAATGTCCAGATTACTACAAAATAGCACTTATACAGAATTTAATTAACCGAGCACAATTTAATTCCTCCACAAAAAGGATTTTCTACAATGAACTAGAAATTATTAGGCAGACTCTCATTAATAATGACTTCCAAAATCATATTGTAGATGAACAAATAAAACGATATATAAAAAAAACTCAACACACTTCAAATATAGTACTTCCCCAAAGGACACTAAATATATCAAACTAATATATTGTAGCCAGATTTGTACTAACTACAAACAAAATCATAAAGAATCATATTTATACTAACATATCACATTTATACTAACATATCTTAAACAACTTTTGCACATTTATATATATAGGGTGAGAGAGAAAAAGAAAAAGAGAAATAGGGATTTTGTTTTTTAAATTAAAAGAAAACATTTTAATTTCATTATAAAATAAACATAACAATAGCATTTGATGATTTTCGTTTATTCGATAATAAATTGAATCACTGAGCATCTGATAGAGTCCGCCTTAACGTTCGATTATCCTGAACTATATTTATGAGCATTCTTAAATTTAAAAGTTTTTATAACTAACGTCATTTGTACTCCTGTATCTAAATATTCGTTGAAAAATAAAATCCTTATATTTGCTTTGATAATGTACATCAGAGGGTGAAACGCGTGTGATACGAAAAGCTTTCCTTTTGTCTTTGTTTCTCGTGTCATTTTACAGAAATGTTTTTAGTTATATGTGAATTTTTACATATATATATATATATATATATATATATATATATATGTATATGTATGTGTGTGTGTGTGTGTGTGTGTGTGTGTGTGTGTGTGTGTGTGTGTGTGTGTGTGTGTAAAAATATATATTGGTCAGAGTTGAATCAGACCTGGAATCAGTGGTATTAAAATGTGCTAGCATGTAGAGTTGTTAAATCATGTCAATTGAATACGCGACTTTTGTTTCGACCTCACGGTTTCATCAGGCAATATTTTTCAAATGACCGCCTTAAAGCTTTATTTTAAAAAAAAAAACACACTAAGAACGCTACATTATTATTTTTCAAAAATAAATAAACAGGCGCATGACGGTCGAAAAACATGACGCTGAATGTAATAGAAAGGAAGTAGGTATGGAGAAGAAAGAAGAAGAAAAAAGAAGGGTGAAGAAAAGAAAAGAAAAGAAAATAGATCGAAACCAAGGTCGCGTATCTAAGTGAACTCCTGACATATTGTTACGAACTTGTAGCATATATATTAACCACGGGTTCAAAAAGAAAACGTGGGATCCTTTCTCGATCTTCACTCAGAAATGAAAGCAACACAAGGGAGTCAACGAAGAACAGACGCAAGACGATGGTTCTCAAAATAAAACATTTATTTACCAATATACAAACAGGTAAAAAAAAAGAAATACATTTAACAACGGGGGAGGGACCTATAGAAGAAAAGAAGGCGCGAGCGAATACATATATATATATATAAAAAAGAAAGGAGATCAAGTCAAGAGAATCAACTTAACTGACAGTCGAGTTGGCGTTTTCACACAAAGTTCAGATTCGCTGAAGCGAGAGTTCGTAGGTTAACACATTTTGGTCGGCCGACAATTTTCCTGAATTCTGTTCCTTTCGGGAGTGTTCAAAGTTTTTACAGCATCACGTATAGGTGTTTCGTTGGTCGATACAGTTTTCATAGCAGCTCTTTCGTCTCTAGTCGACAGACTTCGTTGTCTTTTTCATTTCAGTTGGCAGTCCGCTTTGGAATCGGGACGATCTCGCCCAGCGATGTTCGTCTGCCACTGATCGGACGGAAACTGAAAACCCTTTTTCCGATTCTTGCTGTCCCCAAAGACAGTCACGTGGGTTTTCTTCGTCCTTGACCGGGAACGCGGGAGGATGGGGCAGAGATCACGCATCGTTTGCGTGATGGCCAAAATCTCAATCTGCCCTTAGGACGGCCTGATCACGTGAATGGCTGGAATTCACTTATGGTCGACCGCCTGATAGCTGTGGGGTTTCGGTACAAGGTCGTTTTCGCGTCGGGTCGCTTCAAAGTCATGGACCCGTGGTGTGTGGGTGGAAGAGTAGGCAAAGAGGGAAAGAAGTTGTGAAGAGAAGAGCAGGGTATGAACATATTCGCTCGCAAGTTGAAAGCATTAGTAGATTCTTATCTATTTCTCTCTTTTTATACCTAACTAATTTTCGTCTAGAATTTGGGATTTCTCTTCCTTACGCCTATGTGGTTAATGGAAATGGAGGCTACGTCACAATATATAGATAGATAAATAGATAGATAGAGAGATAGAGAGAGAGAGAGTGTGTGTGTGTGTGTGTGTGTGTGTGTGTGTGTGTGTGTGTGTGTGTGTGTGTGTGTGTGTGTGTGATAAATAGGATAATGGATAGGGGCTCAGACTGAGTTATCGGAGTTAGCGATTAGATTTCGCTTAAGCACTGCTTGTCAACTCTCTGCTTTCGGGCAGAGAGGAAATGCCTATTGGCAGAGTCTCGTCTGGGAGATAGACAGCCACCTGACGCCGTGTTTGTGAAGTCTACGTGGAAATTTTACCCGAGCGTACGCGCTCGAAAAGCACCACGTCAAAAACCGGCCTTGAGGGAAGGTCTTGGGTGAATACCGAGGAATCGGGCAGCTGAGATTTAATTATTATCTCTATATATAAAGTTGTATTCTCTGCCTGTCTGTTTGTTATCGATCTCCTCCTAGGGTTTTGAAGATAGCCCGCCATAACTATATATATTGCATATGTTGAAGAATCACTGAAAAACCTTTTGAGTTATTCAGCTAGAAAGGGAACCGGTTAAAATCATTTTTTGTCAGTCCCACTATGCCTTCCCAATTCAGCAATAGTGAGAGGAAAAAGATCATTCAAGCGCTCAGTAATTGTACCAGCAATTCCATCTTCAAATTCCATTCAAGAGAATTGTGAATAAGTTTAAAAAAGAGGGAACAGAAGAGGGGAAACCTGAATTAAGATGTCACAGCAGTAAGAGGGATCATCATTTCAACTTAGAGCTAAATACATTCTTATTGTTCAAAGAAGAGACCAATACTGTTATAAATAACCACGGAGAATTCAAATAAAATATTTTAATCATTTCTAAGATACAATGGTTCAAAGCTTAATGTGTGTGTGTGTGTGTGTGTGTGTGTGTGTGTGTGTGTGTGTGTGTGTGTGTGTGTGCAAATGGCACTGCGACCTCAAGTGTTCATTTACAGTTTGTTTTTCCACATTACGTAAGTTAAGCACTCAAATTCAGCAATAACTAAAAACATTCTATTAATAATAGGTGAGTCCTATTTAATATGTAATTTCATTGTAAATTGGCCCCGCCTATGGAAGCCAAAACAAATATACCCTTACGACGTGATTTCTTAAGATATATAAGAGAATAAAAGAACAAATTGTGAATTTAATTAATTTTTTTTTTAATTTTAGGAAGTCACCAGGCTTGGGAACATTTTGTTTTGGATTTCGTAGAGTGATTCATTTACAATGAATTTGAATAACAAGCTATCCTGTTAACGATATTATGGATTTAGAATGCTTAATCTATAGTAATATTTTCTATAAATATATTCATGACATATTCGCGAAAATAGCTCTGATGAGCTATTTTCACTGGTGCCCCGACAGCATGAATTTAAGCGTGCTACGAGGCTGGCATCTCGGTCCAACCCACTTACTCTCGAAACAGTTAAATGTAGCCACCTCTTCTACTCCAACAGCTTCTTCTCTCGCATTTCCCGACAATGGAACTCACTTCCTCTTATTAGTTTCGTTGATAACTATAATCTTCAAAAATTTAAATATAATGTCAATTGACATCTTCTGATGTCTTGAGCCCCATTCTTCTTTTTATCCTTTCCTCAATACCCCATCCATGTCCAGTCTTTTCCCATACTTTCACGCTCTGTGTCCCCCTTGGGTACTAGTGGCACTACCGCCTTTCTTGGGGTGAAAATGCTTAAAAAAAAATAAATAAATAAAAATGGTTATTTCTGATCACATTCTCTTTTGTACATCTCCACCATATATATTCGTACACTGGGACGAATCATTAGTAAGACGAAGTGGTTGCATTCGGACAGTTTCTTCCCGGGAAGAGCTAATTTATGGAACAAACTCCCGAATGGATGCTTCCCCGATTGATATAATCTTTTTTCTTCTTTTTTTTCAAATAATATAAAAGTCAGTGGTCGAGAATTTAAAGAAGCGAGCCAATTCAAGTATCTCAGCGAAGAGGATTCCAGAAGATAGTAGTACAAACGATGGCAGCTGTCACAAACTATGAATCGCCTGGAAATAAATTAACACCAGCCTTAAAGCAAATTTCAGATGTTTGCGTGCATTGGCTTTCTCGGCCTTTCTGAACGACTCTGAAACTTAGAGATTGATAGCAGAACTTCTGCGAAAAATCCAAGCATTAGACATGAGATGTTACAGGAAACAGCCTACGCATCTCCTGCATGAATCATATCACAAGTGACGCAATGTGGGACATCATCTTGCAAGAAGCAGATCCGTTGTAAGACCTCATAAGCACCTGTTAAGTTGAAATGAAATCGGCGCGTCATAAGAGTCAACAAAACTTTTCATTGCTCTCCTACAAGGTATCATCTTAGGCAAAAGAGAAGGAATTAAACAGAAAATAATGGGAGTGAAAAATTCACCGAGAGGATTGGAAGATCATTTACAGAGATTCAGATATTAGCACGCAACCGAGGTATATTCAGGGAGTTGATCAGGTGCTCAGCTGCGCACCGAACTTAAACCACCTCTGGTTAAGTGACAGATGATGATGATGTTGATGAAATATTATTATTAATTAATGAAATATTTTGAGTTTTATTTTAGGCTTGCTATGGGTCCCCCCCCCACAATAGCTTTGCCAGTTTTGCCAAGGAGTCGTTAGTTGGTGCTGTCAAGCAGCTATAAAATTGACACACTTCCTCTCTTCGTCATACCGGCATGCTGTAACAACGACACCCACGGTGCTTGCCCCGGGCATGGAAATATATTTCCCCGAGTGACAGAAATGACAAACACACACGCGCATGTGTACCACAGTTAAATTCTAACGTTTCCTTTCTTTTGCATAAATACTGGGGCACTTACTCTCTACTGTTATTCAGTTATCTAAAAACGCAAACATAAAATATCGCCTCGTAATTTATTCTATTTCCTTACACCTCTCATTTAAATGTGTAAAAATGTGTACATTTTCTTTGTCACTGCTTTTAGTATCACGAGAAAGAGTGCCGCAATATTGCTCGGTGATTTGGGAATTAAAAAAGACATTGAATCATAAAATTAATTTATGAATATTCACATTTTTGGATGGAAATTCTATAGCAGAAATACAAAATACGCTCTTTTCATATTTGTTTTTCATGGGTCTTTTGAAAAAAAATCGGTTTTGTTTCGGAATATTTCAGTTTGCCAATTTCGACCGACGCTAAAAATGTTAAAAATGGTGACCTCGAGCAGAAACTGAATCGCCCAGGTTTTTGACATTATCTTGAATTACATGTGTTTTCCCCAGATATTGTAACTATAAAAATCAGTTGTGCTGTTTATGCCGTGTTGTATGATAGACGTAATAGTTTGAATAAGAATTTAGTTTCCTGAGCATAAAACGGAATCCAGTGTATATTTAGAGTAAAAGGTCTGTGTTTTCACAGGCGGGACGTAGAACGGAAATGAAAGTTTATCCGCCCGAAAAGAGAACAGATAATTATTTTGAATGACACTGGCAAATGTACGGAATTCATGAATTTATTCGTCGATTATTTTATATAAGTGTTTTCACATTTTTTTTTTTTACTCTTATAATTAATTTCAATCGTGATATAGACACTAGTTTTAGATTCATATATAGTAATAATAATAATAATCTGTCTATATTTCTGAGATGAGGTATTATGTACACTATTTACATTGTTCGGACTATCATCCTCATCTTTGTTGGCATATTTATCACAACGTTTCGGCCGTTTTACGCTCCAGTCTTCTTCCGGTGGTTGGAATGTCGAACTGAACACTTTATTTCGCTCGCTGAGGTAGACTGTTCTAGTTCCACGTGCTATGCCTGATGGATGTCAGTTATCAGTTATCTCCTATGAAAAAAGAATGTTAACAACAAATACTTTTTCACACCCAACCCAGTTCTGCGGAATCAGTATCAACGTTGAGTTTAAGCAAGCGAATAAGCCCATTGGAGTAAAGTGCCATGCAGATTTAAATTTGTCGAATGCAACTATCGATTTTTTTTGCATGCTAGCATGCTAGTTAACATTCGTGTCAGTCAGCTGTTGGCCCTCACGCTAGCCAATAGAATCTTCCTGCCTATTCGTGGCAGCCAGCTATAGGCTCTCACTCTGACCAGTAGAAAATGGCCGCAAACTACATGAAAACTTCCGTAGAAGCATGAAAAATCGATTATTTCCACTATCGATAGGAGTTGGGAAATGCAAAGTCGGTCTTGGCCCTTTTACTAAATTGGAGCATGTGCATGTAAATTTTGGTGCAAATCCGTCGAAAATTACGGCCGTGCATTCGTTACACACACACACACACACACACACACACACACACACACACATCCTACCTTTTATAGATAGAGATTCTGATTTTTCATATGCACATGAAAGCATATAAGTTAGTATTTAAGTATTGTCATAGTTGGTAGGCAAGAGCTCTGAGTAATTGCTAAACCCATTAGTCATATGTTCTCAAAGAACGTGAGATTAGGCTAAATTTAACCGACAGACACAAATCTACTACGACAATGATATGCGCGACAATTCACTATGATATCCGGCAAAATAATGTAAATATTAAAATAAATTTTAAAAAGTAAAAGAAAATTAAGGTTTAAAATCAATTACTTAAAGTTCTATGTTTACATTACGAATATGAAATATAAATACTAGATCAAGATCTCAACCCCTGCCCCCTCACTTACAAAAAAAAACGTGTATTTCATAAAAAAGGTAGGAGTGAGCTTTGCCTCGTGCTGAGACATCCATTGGTGGACGGTTAAATACTGGCTAAATGGTGGTTTCCAAACAGAAAGGTAATGCAGGTTGAATTCTTGCCAAGAGGTACAATTTATGAAGACATTCTGTTTATGCTGGGAGACATCAGTCAGTTTCCGAGTTAAAGAAAGCGGGGACTGCTATTCAAATATAATTTATAAATATCTACTCAAATATCATTTATAAGAAAAAATTTTTAAAAATACATACACAGACACAGACACACACACACACACACACACATGTATATATATATATATATATATATATATATATATATATATATATATATCGTAACGTGAAATGGATGGTTGGAAAACAAACCGATAATTGCGCTACCTACAATCACGTAACTATTAGTCATAACTATAACTAATAAATTCTTTCATAAAACTTAGAACCAAATAAATATTTTTTTAAAATACTCATAGCAAACAAATGAATACAAATAATGTGTGTGTGTGTGTGTGTGTGTGTGTGTGTGTGTGTTAAGCAGTATGAAGATAATAACTATAAATAAACCAGCAAAACAACAGGAAGTCATCTTTTTTTCTAAGTACACTTCTCTTAATCGCTCAGTGACATACCGCTAAACGAGTAGTGACCTATTGTTTGATGATCGCCTGAAGAATTAAATCAACAACGTTTATGCTACGTTGATTCCTCTAACCGCACTGTGTCTATATCTATGAACATACTGTTTGCAATACATAAATATAACGGTATTTAAACATACGCGCGCGCACACACACGCAGATAGATAGATATCGGAAAGTTTTAGAATTATGTTTAGCAAACCAGTTTTCCTTGTATTACTTGAATAATGTCTACTTAGTATGAGGTTCGCGAGTCTTTTCACAGACTAAACAAAAGTTAATGAAAGGAATATTTCAATAATAAATACCTATAAGATATTGTCTATTATAACTATAACAATTACTGAGAACAGATATCAGTTTATTTTAATAGGGAATTATTTTATATATATATATATATATATATATATATATATATATATATATATATATATATATATATATATATATGTAGCGGTATTGACGGCGTAAATCAACCCGCACTTTACCCGATACTTTACAAATGTTTAAGCAAACCAAAAGCAAACAAGAGAAAAAAACACTAGAAAATAAATTTTCATAATAGGTACAATATTTATATTTATAATCATCAACAGTTTTTTTTACATGAATTATTAATATGAGTTACTTCCCTTTGAATGGGTTAAAGATTTTACTACTGAATATTTTTTACTTGAGCTCACAAAAATTGAAATAACTTGTGGCTCAAAATGTACACTGAAAGAGAGTTGAAAGAATCCTGTAAAGCTGAAAATATGTTGATAAACTTTTAGCTTTAAAAAAGTTGGAGAAGTGAATGTTCCGTAAACGTCTAATTTGTTTTCGTTGCTCGTAGTGGAACGTATTGTTCGTAATGTTTGTAATTTAAGTTTCGTAAGATTCAATAGCGTGATTGAATAGTTTTTAGTAAGTTGCAGAAGAAGTTGGTGAGTGAGTTGAAAATTTAGCTTGGATTACAGTGAAGTTATTTCATGTTAAAGAATTTGAGATTCTAACTTCGCTGCAGTAATGATACAAGCGTCCTAAACTCGTTTAGCAAATGCTAGTCGTCGTAAATTCTCACTGACTGGGTTCGCTCGCACATTCAATTTATATGTTTTTTAATCACGTATCAGTATCCTGAAAGCATTGTTTTTTCGTCAGGTCAAAAACTAGGTTGATGCTATTCGGACGTAGTGGTGAGCAGGTAAATTGTTTTTTTAATATTTGTTAACCACTCAGGTGTTAAGCAGAAATAACTCCAAGACTCCTGTGTATTAATATACGTGTTTTATTGCTGCCATCTTATCAGGAAGTGCCCCACAATCAAAGTCCCTTAAGGCATTACAGATATTGGGCCGCTTATGTATATAAGTCAACCAACATCCCCCATACATACAAAAGTCTGAAGTGTTTATTTTATGTGAGTTGCCATTCACCATATCGGTTGGGTGTCCTGCCTGCAGTGACTCTCTTCAGACGTGGTTGTCTTTCAGCTTTGTCTGGTTGCTGCTGTTTGGTGTTTTCCTTGCTGCCACGGTTGGTGATATCTTGTTTGCGGTTTGTTTCCATCATGTTGCTATGTTTTGGTCTAGTTGTGAGTCTTAAGTGTCTCCTATTTCTCACTAGTCTTTTCCCATTTTCCAGTTCGATCATGTATCGTCGGTATTTAAACTTTTCTGTGACAACTGCCTTTTTCCAATATTGGTTCTTGCCATATGGCTGCACAGTCACCTGGTCGCCTTTCTTAGGTCATGGACATTTTTGTCATAGTATTTCTTTTGATGTTGTTTTGCCTTTCGTATTTTAGTTTTTGTTTCTTCCGCATTAAATGGGGATAGAAATTTCTTCATCGTAGGCAGTACACTTCTCAATTGTCTTCCAAAGAATCTCTGCGCTGGGGACATTCCTGTGGATTTTGATGGTGTGTTGGTGAATTCTAGTATGGCCAGACAAGGATCGCTGTTTTCATTATTACATTTTTTATGATGCATTTTATTTGTTTTACAGCCGATTCTGCCATTCCATTGGAGTTTGGCATCTCTGGGGAGCAGGGATTCCATCTAAATCCGTATTTATGGGCCAGTTCTCTCATCATTTTGTTATCAAATTCAGGGCCCCCATCACTTACAACTTCTTCTGGAATGCCATATCTCATGAAGTGTTTCTTTATCAGCTTGATTGTGCAACCTGATGATGTTCCTTGGAGTCGATCAACCAAGGTATAATTGGAGAAATAATCCACACAGACTAGGTATTTCCTTCCATCCAATGTCATGGTATCGAGGCCAATACGTTGGAATGGGTATTCCGGCACTGGTCTTGTGATTAGTGTCTCTTTGCTATTTCTTGCAGAATATCTGCTACACTGTTCACAGTTGATGTAACATTCCTGTAGTTCGTGCCTCATTCCAGGCCAGAAGATTGTGTCTAGGGCACGTCTCATGTTACTTTCAACTGCTAAATGGCTTGTATGTGTGCCTTCTTCTTCATGTCATTTCTCATTGAGGCAGGTACAAAGACTCTGTCTTTGTAAAATACTAGATCATCCTTTGTTGACAGGTAGTCTCTGAATTTATACAGATGCTTCAACTGAGGTTCAAGGGCTTTATATCGGATTGGAAAGCCTTGTTTAATTAGTTTTATGAGCTTCTGTAGATCCCTATCTTCTTTGGTGGCACTGACTAGTCTGTCTCTGGTCTGTTCACTTACAGCAAGAAATTCTAATAGATTCACTTCACTGAAATTGAACTGGAACTTGTCATCCTCTACTGGGGCTCGTGAAAGAGCATCAGCAATAATTATGTCACTTCCCTTTTTGTATGTTATTTTGTAATCAAAATTTTGTATTGAAAGCATCATTCTTAACAGTCTTTTTGGTACTTCGCTTAGAGGCTTGTTGCTGATTGCTTCTAATGGTTTGTGATCTGACTCTATTGTTGCATGTCTTCCATAACAATAGTCGCTAAACTTGTGTAGTCCAAACACAACGGCTCTCATCTCTTTTTCAATTGGTGCATAGTTTTTCTCATAATCGTTCCACACCCTTGATGCGTATGACACTGGTTTCCCATTCTGTAGGAGGACAGCTCCAACACCTACATCAGACATGTCAGTCTGTATTGTGACTGGCTTTTCTAAGTCGTAGTAAGTCAAGATAGGTGTGTTTGCTATAGCTTTCTTTATGTCTTCGAATGCTCTTTGTTGCACCTCCGCCCATTGGAAAATCTTGTCCTTCCGTGTTAGCCTGTTTAAAGGTTCACATTTTGTTGTCAGTGAGTGATCAAATTTCGAGAGGTATTTAACCATTCCTATGAAGCGCCTTAGATGATGCAGATCGCGAGGTGCTGGGAATTCTGTGATTGCCCGTATTTTTTCTTCATCGGGCTTCCAGCCTGTGTTAGTCACTGTATGACCCATGTAGGTAACTTCCTCTGTGAGGAATTTGCATTTGTCAAGGTTAATTTTAATGTTTCTTTCTCTGCATCTCTGCAAATATGCTCGCAAATTCTGGTTGTGGTTATTGATGGCTTGGTCTGTGTTGTTTCCAAATCCCTCAACCAGACAGTCATCATGGATGATGCTAACCCCGTTTATCCCTTGGAATTGTTCGATCATTTTTGTTTGGAATGCCTTGCTGGCTGGTGTGATACCCATGGGTAATCTTTTGTATCGATAATTTCCCTGAGGCGTGCCAAAGGCGGTCAGTTCTCTTGCCTTGTCGTTCAGCTTGCAATGCCAGTATCCACTTCTTACGTCCAATTTGCTAAATTTTATTGCGTTTTTATTTGCAAACCTGTGTGTGATGGATTCCAAGCTTGGTACCTGGCAGTGGTAGTTGTTAATCAGTGCCTTGTTTAATGGTTTGGGGTCTAAACATATCCGAAGTTTTCCGCTGTGTTTTCTCTCAATCACATAGCTGTTGAGCCATGAACTAGGTCCTTCCAGTTTCTCAATTATATTGTCCCTCATCATTTTTTTTAGTTCCTGTTTAAATTGTTTTTCCAGTGCAAATGGGATACCTCTTATGGGTTGTTGTGTAGGAACTGTGCCTGGTTCTATTTGGAGTGTTAATTCACCTTCAAATTCACCAACTCTCTCTTCAAAAACGTCTGGGTATTCTAGTAAAATCCCTTTGATAGAATCATCAATATCTAATTTTCTGATGTCTTTCAGGGCTTGTTCTTTGAGGACATTGCATTCTGCAGCTGAAACTGTCGAGTCAAACTGATTTAGGTTGAACCGTATTAAATTTAGCTTTTGGCAAAGACTACAGCTTAAAATTGGTTGTACCTTCTCATTCACAACCATGACTGAGGCTGTCACTTTTCTTCTGTTGACAGGGTTGATAAGTTCTACCCTCATTGTTCCTTCGGTTCTAACCCTTTTCCCTCCGTATACTGAAATATCAAGTTTCTTACCTTTTTTTAGTAAGTGCTCCATTTTGTTGTCCTTAACGAATGTTGCAGGAATTACATTTACAGTTGCTCCGGAATCTATCATGAATTTAATGGGCTTCCCGTTTAATTTTAAATTCGCATGAACCTTATGAATTGTCTCCCCTTCAACATGAAAACATTCATTAACTCTTTGCTCACTGTAGTTACCTCTGCAAATTTTTGATGTGGCAAAATGTTTTTTTCTTTTGCATCTAAAACATTCCAGGCCATAGGCTGGACAGTTTCTTATTCCTTTTACATGTCTTCTCTGACAATAAATGCAATCATATTGTTTTCTTTCTCTTCCAATCGCATTGATATCTTTCTCGTATGTGTCGTCCTCAACATTTAATTTGTCGTATTTTTCAATTTTTTGCGACTGGATTTTACTTTGTTCTGCAGCTCTGCATCGGTCAATACACTGTGTCAGGGTTAAATCTGGTTCCCGCAGGAGAATTTCTCGCGTTTTTTTATCGTATATTCCTTTTATTATTTGTAATTTTATCATATCGTTCTCAGTGACGTTATTCCATTCACAATCTTCAGAACTCGATTTCAAATTTAACAAAGTCTTCAAAGCTTTCATTTTCACTTTGTTCTTTCCGTAGGAATTCCACTCTGTCTACAGTCAGCGTTTTCATGGGTTTGCAGTAGTCCCTAAATGCTTCGATAACCATTTCGAGTTTTTTTCGTCGTTATTTTCAATCGTTTCTCCTTTCGCATTCTTGATTGTTAGGGTTTTGTATATTTGTTGGCCCTTTTTTCCTAAAAGGTAAATAAATAAACTCCTTTTCTTCTTTTCAACATTTGCAGCTTTAGCGGTACTATCTCTACCCTCCCCTTCAAATTTCTGAAATTCAAAGAAAAGGTTCACTTCTTCAAGCCACTCATTAAAGGCTTTGTGCAAATTTCTTACTGTCCAGTCAAAACTTTGGAGTGAGTTGATTGACATCGTTTTTTGTTGTTTTAAACAAAGTAGTATTCACTCAGTTTATCGTCCAGTTCGTCCCTCTGACACCATGTTAAGCAGAAATAACTCCAAGACTCCTGTGTATTAATATACGTGTTTTATTGCTGCCATCTTATCAGGAAATGCCCCACAATCAAAGCCCCTTAAGGCATTACAGATATTGGGCCGCTTATGTATATAAGTCAACCAACATCAGGGAGCGCCTTACAAAACTCAGTCTGGAGCCTGATATGTTTTGTTTTGCTCATTGAGAACAAATATACGTGAAGATAAGCGAGATAATTTTAATATTTATTGTCCAATGAGAAACTAAGGTTTTCAGAAAAAATGTATGAAGCTGTGATCCACTTTTTGCACGAAAATCGACATTGATGAAAAAGTAGTAGCGGAATGCTAAAAATTAAAGACACGAATGCTATATATATATATATATATATATATATATATATATATATATATATATATATATATATATTATATAATATTAATAATATTTCATATCAATATCATAATATTATAATAATGTTATTATCCGTTAAGCACGTTCAATTTTTGTGATTTGTGTATCTAATAAAATATTGAGTCCGGTCTAACCCAATACTAACACCTCATAATGCACATGTATTTTCCTTATCCTGTCTAAGGGCCGCTAATATAGTCGGTTATCTGTGATACACAACATACTTTAAGCTCCTACATAGTAAACAGTTTTATCGTAATTTGATCGAACTACGAAAGGCACATTTCCTGAATGGTTTATACACTTTGGGGGCTGACCCTGTATACAGTTTAATCGTGAAGAACAATGTATAAGTTTGAAAAAAAAGTGAATTTTCTCAAAGAGAATAAGCATATTGCTAATATTGTCATAAAATGTCTTACCTGTGAGGTGCATTGAAATACGACATTTTTTAACTTTTGTTAAAGAATAGCAAGGAACTCACCACGTATATAGAAAAATCCCTAAAAATGTTAAACCAACTCATTACAATATATATATATATATATATATATATATATATATATATATATATATATATATATATATATATATATATATATATATACCGGGTGTAACAGCAAAATAGTCCAAATCGTGTAACAGCATAATTGTCCATGCCGCAGAATGTTTAATATCTAAAAGTAACACTAAACAATTTGAGTTTCCTTTTTCCAAGTTTTTAGATAAGGCGTTTAGCCATCCTGACACCATTTGTCATAACAATTATGAGTTATTGAGCTAGAAAGAGGACAGGTTAAAATCGTTTTGTGTCAGCCCCAGTCTTCACAAATTAGCAATAGTGAGAAGAAAAAGATCAGTCAGTCCTTCAGTAATGTTACCAACATTCATACTTGGCTTCCATATTCAAATCCATTCAAGAACCATTAAGAGAACGGTTAATAAGTTTAAAATAGAAGGAACAGTAGAGAGGAAAACTGTATCAGGAGATCAAAACAGGAAAAGGGATCACCATTTCAACTTAGAGTTAAAGAGATCAATTAGAAATGTTCCAACTCAATCCATAAGACGTTTGGCCCGTGAGAGAGGAGTTTCAGCTATGACAGTCCAAAAGAGCAGTGAAAAAAGACTTGAAAATGAAATCGTACATGAAACCTGTGAGGCAACTTGTTAATCCAGGACAGAAAGTTAGAAGGTTAGAGAAAGCGAAGATCATCTAAAATAAGTTGAAAAATGAACCTATTCATACATATATATATATATATATATATATATATATATATATATATATATATATGAATTTTATTTCAATCCTTCATTAGTTTCCGGCCCTTAGTTATGATTAAGTAATGATGAACATGTCATTTTCGTTTATAATCGATTTCATCACAATTTTTCTGTTCCGCTTGGAGAGTAATTATACGTTCTTATTGCTCAATATAGTCCAATAGTGTTATAAGAATTTCGGAAAATTCCAGTAAGATATCTTTAATGATTTCTAAGATACAATGGTTCAAATCTTAATCTAACAATTGGACAATTTTGCAGTATATGTATATTGACTAAATAGTGATTAAATATAAATAATGTGTCTTTTCCCATAGGTAACCGTATATTATCGTGTGTTTTATATAAACACACACATACACATGCAAACATACACACAGAAATTCCAGTGTGACCGTTTATATGATGTCACCTTGAATGATTTTAAAATGGTTCCATCAAATGTGAGAACGCTGGAATTAAAAACCAGTTACGTAACTACGCAGAGAACAATTCTTGAAAACGAATGTACAGGCTACGATGAGTAAATTTTCGCCATTTTTTATATTTTTAATTTTACTCATGCGCGTTGTTTGATTTTTATTTTGTCGACTTCACAGTATAATAGGGTAAGTTGGGCACCCGTCAGTGAGAAAAACTGCTTAGTGTTAGAGATATGAGAAAAACTATTATTAAGGAGAGAAGCCAATAAAAGAAGAAGCATTAAGAATATATATATATATATATATATATATATATATATATATATATATATATATATATATATATATATATATATATATATATATATATGTAAAGGAAAAAAGGCAATAGCAAAACTAGCTTTAGCTGACGTGGACATTTCAAGGCAAAAAACGAAATGAATTTATTAAAACAAAGTATCTATAAACAATAAAAAAAATGTCGTGAGCAACTAGAAGAATTTAGAAACGTTACTGTACAGTCATATGGTCAACTGAAAAATTATGTTAATTACTTTATGTTTGAAGAGAATATTTTCATATGTAGAAATATTGTTTGCGTTTTTGTATTGACGGATTCAACCGTTTTCTTTGATTTCTTGATATATTTGTTGTGTATGTTGGCTTGGGAGAGTATTGATTGTTAGGAAATGTGATATTGGGAAAAAAACCTGGGAGTAGATTAATATTTGAATAATATTCAATTTTAATATTTATTTATTAATAATTAATTAATATTCGACACTCTCGAGGGTTTTCCTTCTAAGTGAATTATTTTCTTTTTTTTATGAGTATCATTTATAAAAATCAAAATTGTTGTTGAATGTATTTCTAGCTATGACTAGTGTATTCGTTAAATTGTTATTTATGAGGTCTCTTTTGT
Source organism: Acanthosepion esculentum (assembly GCA_964036315.1). Classification (NCBI taxonomy): domain Eukaryota; kingdom Metazoa; phylum Mollusca; class Cephalopoda; order Sepiida; family Sepiidae; genus Acanthosepion; species Acanthosepion esculentum. Next base: position 63,478,018 of record OZ038477.1, on the reverse strand, counting down.
GCTCATTGATGCGTTTTTTTTAATTTCTGCATGTTTCTCCAGTGTATTGTGAGGAACAGTTTTGGCAATTTATTTTATATATTCCTGCTTCAGAAATATTATTGCTTTGTGTGTTTGAGCATCTGATTATATTCATAATAGTTGTGGAAGTGTTTGTGATTATTTGGATATTGTTTACATGGGATAGGTTAGTCTAGATCGTGTTAGTGACGGAGTTGGTCGGTAATATTATGTATCTGTTCTGATATAAATTATTATTATGGATTTTGTTGTTATTTTTGTTGCGGTTGTATATTTTGTATATCTTTCTTCTTGCGTTGTAGATGAAATGATATACATATATAAATGCTACACTTATAAAAAGTTTTTAAAAAATGTGTGGTGAAAGTTATTTTATGTGTTTTTTTTTATTTTGTATAATAATAGCTTCTATGGTTTTGAGTTTTTCGTTGCATTGAGTGATGCACATTATTTTAGTATTATTCATTAATATGTGTCTCATGTTCATACTTGTAATTTTGTTGTTCGTGATGTGCTGGCTGACATGCGCAACTAATTACACTGAGTTTCGACAGGTGACAAATCAACCTACGAAAAAGTGGTGCATGTGTGCAACAATTTAAATCTGTTTTGTGTGTGTGTGAGTGTGTGTGTGTGTGTGTGTGTGTGTGTGTGTGCGTGTGACAGTCGAAAGTACATGTACAAAACATTAGAACAAACATGAAAACTGAAATGCCTGAAGTGAATCCTTTTTTGTTTCGCTAATGTAAATAATAAAAGTTTAATAATTTATTTGATGTATATACTATTCCATTAGATTCTCATCCAAGGTCTCTCTCTCTCTCTCTCTCTCTCTCTCTCTCTCTCTCTCTCTCTCTCTCTATACATATATATATATATATATATATATATATATATATATATATATATATATATATAATGTGTGTGTGCGCGTGCATGCGTGTGTGTGTGTGATTGTGTTTGTGTGCACCGTATTTTCTTGGGTATAATACAACTTGAGTATGATACGATCCTATGTTTCTGTAGCTAAAAACTTGGAAAATTACATCCTTGAGTATAATACGATCTCGTAGTGCAGTGATATCTTTATTTTTTTTAAGTTGTACCGTATTATATATTAGAATCAATGTAGTACAGATGTTCGCTAAAATATTTAATGTTTCACGATATTAAAGAATATAAATGAACGGGATGTTTAACCATTGTGCGTTTAGTCTCTTAATTTATGTTTCAAAACTGTCGATGAAAGGTGCCAAATAGATATAGCCGGGAAAACATTTTAGAGTGATAATCAATCTATTTTACTTTTCTGTTTGATATGACTTTATTATATTTCTATATATTTTCTATGTTGTCTTTTATTAAGAATGAAGAGAGAAAACTATATTAAAAAAAACAAGAAAATCACAATATAAACGAACTTGATCTAATTTTAAACTTGTGTCAACCCAACGGAGGAATAGGAAACAGCAACCTCACCGCATTGAAATTATCGCCTCTTTTTTCAAGCGGAAAGAACTCTAAAAAGTACATAATTTATACAATAGTTAGACCATTTTCTTATCAAAATAATGTCATCAAAACACAACAGATCTTGTGTATTCCCTTTAATAATTTTTTAATGAATTTCAGTGATTTTCTTGTCTTTTCCATATTTAAAAGCCTCAATGAACCAATGGCATCCTCGCTTTTGTATATAAACACGTACAACAGAATAAATACTACATTACCTTGAAAAACTCCCTCAGAGGACGAAACGTGTCGGATTTTGCTCCTTTACAGATACACTCTATCTGAAAATAATTTACACACACGCGCACGCACGCGCACGCACGCACACGCACGCGCACGCACGCGCACGCACGCGCCCACACACACACACGGACACACACACACACAGACACACAGACACACACACATATATATATATGTATGTATGTATGTATATGTTCGATCACCGAAGTTAAGCATCGTAGAGCCAGGTTAGTACTTAGATGGGGGACCACTTGGGAACACCTGGTACTGTAAGCAGTGTGGCTGTGTGGCTGAGTGGTCTAAGGCGTTGCTTTAGAATCACGAGGCACCGAGTTCGAATCCTGGCTGGAATTAATTTCAGCAGCTATCGGACTCCAAGCACAGGGCACCTTTGGCAAATGTCTGTTCCATAGCCACGGGTCCACCAAAAACCATGTGAGGGAATTTGGGAGAGGAAACTGTGTGGAAGACCTCGTGGGCCAAAGCTAGCACGATATCACAAAAACACCGTGATTGCGAGTTGAGGTGGCCAGCCTTGTTCAGTCATGTTCACGCTGGGTTCGCACCAACGCTCTAAAAAACTGTTAATTGGCTCTGCACACGCCAATAACAGTATAAACTGCAGGTGGGCTCTGTGGGCATTTCCCAGTTGGGAAATTGCAAAAAGAAATGCCTGTGCAAATGTTGCAATATGCGCTAGCTAGCTGTGCATTGCAACGGGTGTCCTCGATATCGAGTGGCCAATTATTATTATTATATGTACGTATGTATTTTACATGTGAACGTGGCTATAAAGGCTAACAGAATGTTGTTTGCATAAAAATGAACCTTAAAGAATAAGCATAAGAATCGAAGGCTGAAGAATGAAGAAGATGTCGATTTTTAATAACAAGATTTTTTTTTCTGATTCTTTGAACAATAATTCTTAGTGAAATCAATTCAGGTTGCTTTAAACACACGTTTACAGAACAGATAAACAATTAAAAGACTTGATGAAAAAAACACAAATATTTGTTTTCTCATTGTGAATGGCCATGCAAAAAAAGAAAACGTGTGTCATAAAAATATCGAAAGATAGAAAACTCTTGGAAAATTCGATCTTTGCCGATTGGTACACGTTTACAAGCACAAATACTTGACCCTTTTTTCCCAATTTTTTCTCGCGTAAAATTGACAGTTTTCAAAGATATATGTATTATATGTTGATTTCTTTTTCCTTCTGGAATATATTTCGGCGACACTTGAATGACTTATTAAGAAAGAAATGCAGCACAAAAATCGGAATATCTGAGCTGTTTGACAATACTTCATTTTTTTCTCATTGAAGAGGCGTGTTTTCTCAGGGAAGTTGTCAAAGACAAGTAGAGGAACTCTTAAGAATGTTCTGTCATTACTGAATTCCATCAACAGCTTTATGGATGCATCCGTATTCACTACTTTTTTCGCATTTATTTGGAAGGACAATGATTTACGTTAACTTCTTTTACCTTGGCCAAACGATTTCTATTTAAAATTTTGCAAGTGGGACGTAAACGGTTGTCGAAGCATCAGTCATTGTACAGTTGTTATTTATCCAAAGTTTGAAAACGTCAACAACAGATTTTCCGTATAAAATCCGTCTCTATTAAATGAAAAGAAAAAACCTTATATGTCAAGAAGCAAGATAATTAAAACAAGAAGAAATATTCTGAAAATTTTATTTGTTTTTTACAGAGTTTAGCTTTATACACAAATCTACCAAATCGCAGAAAAAACATTCTTTGGAAACTATCTTAATGCTATTAATAGCAAATGAATAATGGTTTACAAATGCGAGTGGTATGCTATAAGGATAAAATAATAATAATTAAAAAGAATACAAAGGTGATTGTAATGTTGAGAATTAGAGTATGAATATGCAAATTCATGTGTCTTCTTCCATGTGCCGTGTTCCTTAAGGACGTAGTCGAGCATGGCACTCCTCAATTCTTGTCCTTTGTTGCTGTGGGTAAATTTTATCTTTTCGCCATCTCTCTTAATCGCTATTCTGCGGACTATTTCCAAGGCCTCTTTAGATAGGTTATGCGCTGCTTTCCTCTGTCCTTCTTATCTTCGGTCGTTGTCGAATTTTCTAAGTCCCTTTTTCCTCATTATGTGCCCTAGAAATTTCGACTATCACTTTCAAATTCGCATGAACCAAAAGAAAATAGAGACACGCATCCTTACACAAACGCTAGAAGAGCGAGATGAGTTTACTACCGAGTACATATATATATATATATATATATATATATATATATATATATATATATATATATATATATATATATATATATATATATATATTAATCGGTTGTTTGTTAAATTTCAAGCTAAGGACTGAACTGATTTGGAAAGGTTTTCTAAAACCTAAAGAAATTTGCATGGACCTTCCACTCGTAGGAACGTGCCAGAAAATTAAAATAATGATTTTATTGAATATTTTTTAAATTTATTTAAAGCAAAATAACAAATGAACTTAATCCTTTTTAAAGATTGTTTTTAAAGCATTCATCCTTACAGTTTTTAGCTGCAAACACAGAACGACCTGATTGTAGAAAAGGTTCGCTGGGAATAATGTTAAAGTTTTAAAATACTTAGGATTATTCACTTTCATAAATAAATATTGTACAATAAGACAAATGGTTCGAAGTTTCTATTGATTGATAAATCTCTTCATTTCATTGATGGTTTTTGCTTACCATTTTCCTGAATATGTTATAAAACAAGACACTCATTTCTCCATATTACATTTTCTTTATAATCCATGACAATTATCTATTATTACTTTGTCTTATGAAGTTATAGCAAAATTGATTTGTCATCAGGACGATTTCCCCACCCTCCTTACATACGTTATGCGCTGCTTTTCTCTGTACTTCTTGTCTTCAATATGTGATCTCAGTGCCAAATGTTCTAAGTCCTCCTTCCTCATTATGTACGCTGGAAATTTCAACGGTCTCTTCTTAATGTTAAATATAACTGTCCTTAATAACTAATTATTAATTAACACTGACATGAAGCGATTTATAAAACTAAAAACCGAAATCAACTTCTAAATGATCCAACCGTCTTTAAACTAGAGAAGTGTGATGATATGATCTCAAGGAACTACTTTCTGCCTTTTTATGCAAACCGTTCATGCGTATGTACAACCTCTTTACAATTATTCAAGCCATTTCAGCCTGCTTCCCAGTAGGGGTGGATGAGGTTGTTTGAGAAATCCCTTTTTGGTTTGCTGAAAATAATTTGAGGGTAAAATATTTAAAGGACGCGTCTCTCATCGATTTCGACAATTCTACATTCCTTTGCCACTCTTGCCTTCAATATGATTTGTCAGTGTCAAATTTTCTAAGCCTTCTTTCCTCATTGGGCGCCCTAGAAATTGTAAGTGCCTCTTTCAAACTCCCATGCACCAAACACAAATACCGACACATGTACGTTAGGGCAGGTTGATTTTCAACATTACACTCGGTGCAAAAGCTGTGGTTTCATGGGATCAGTACTGATATCAAGAATTAGATTCATAATTTCTATCAATTTTGGGGATTTAGTATTAAATATCGTCTGAAAAAATGTACAGAAATATATAATTTCAGAAGTTTTTTTTGCTTAGAAACTAACTTCAAAATTTTGCTATTTCAAGAATAAATCAAAATAAATTTGACATTTTTGTATTAATCATATTGACTGGAAAATAAATTCAAACAAAAATTCTCACTATAATTCACTACAAGCAAAATATGCAGTTTTTTTACTTTAGTCGATATGTTAAAATTGCGTTAAAATTTAAAAGATTACAAAAAGGCTAATTAATGACTAAAATCTTACACTATTTGTTAGGTCATAATTAATAAAAACAAAAATCGATGAAAGTGTATATAACAACATAATACTACTGGGCACGAAATTTAATGTTTTAAATTTGCGTTGTTTATTTAAAATCGCAGTAAAACTACTGCACTTTATAAGATATTACATCATAATATAGCTAATTATTTCAGTATAATTTTTACTTTGAATTAAATGAAGGTCTTATCTAATGGCACAGTGATTTAGTAATAATGTGAATGTGCCTTGCTTCTTGACCGCATACAATTTGTGCAGCTGCAGTAGTTAATTTAACTGCTCTTTTCACACCTTGCAAATGTGCAGGTAAATTCGGCAACTCCAACGTCATTCCATTCATTAGAACCTCTTGCGATTCATTATTTGAAAAACCTTCTGCAAGAGCGAGTTCACAAACTCTATTCTGTGAGAGGTTAATCAAATTTGACCAGTTTATCGCTTAAGAATTAATGAATGTAATTTTTTAATCTCTTCTTTGGTGGCTCGCTACTTCTGAAACAAAAAAAAAGTATTAGAAAATTTAACCATACTTATATTCATGTGATGTAATTTGAATGAAATTTTAAAAATTAGTCTTGCAAACTGACATAAATAATAAAGTATGAATAAATGTTTACTTATCTAACGGACAAAAATTTTGTAGCCTCTTCCCTTACCTCCAGTTCATCTGACTTCAACACTGAGAAAACGTATTTTTCTAGAAGCAAGGCGAATGCATTTTGCTGTAAATCTTTTAATGCATCATTCTGTATTTAGGTCGACTGTTGTTTTATTCCCTGCACCAAGTTCAAGATGTTGGATATGGAATTTATAATGCCAGAATAAAATTCTAAAGCTCAAAATGTTTACCTAAATTTAATCTTTAAACTCGTTTTTTCAAAAAAAAGTTAATGATTTAAAGAAACAAAAATACGTCCTTATTAATCATGTCAAACCCCAAATTTAAAATTGAGTGAAATACCAACGGTTCCAAACTCAGTCTGCCCTAACGCACTTGCAAACACACTAAAAGTTTGAGCTGAGTTTGTCAAAATTTACACACAAACACACACACACACACACACACACACACACACACACACACACACACACACACACACATATGTTCATGTTCAATTGAATATGTCATATTTGTTTACAATCACGATATATTTGTCTTGTCGCTTGCATGTTTTCCGTAATTGTCAATGATGACCTAAGTTCCGGTTTATCATGTGATGAAAAAATAACTCCCTCACCTCCACTCTCTGAGCCTAATTTTCTATTTAGCGTAGATCAGACACTTGATTGGTTGATCAAGGCAAAGCTACAATTCTATTTTTAATTCTGACCATGTGTTTCCTCACCCTCCTTTATCTTTCGAAAAAGAGGTAACACTTTGCTTTTGATATTTTCTTAAAAATCATGTAATCACCAGTCACTTACCATCGCCTGAAGAGGCACGATATAGTAGCGAAACACAAAAGCTATAGTGTAGCGATTTCAACATAATAAAAATAATATATAGCTCTACTTTGCATTGAGCATTTTTTTAATTAAATGCTCCGAAAAGTGAAATCTTACTCCATCTGTACTTTTTCACATTAGGATATATATATATTTATATATATATATATATATATATAGAGAGAGAGAGAGAGAGAGAGAGAAAGAGAGAGAGAGAGGGAGAGAGAGAAAGAGAGAGAGAATTACATTCCATTATCGCCGATCGGACCCTGAACTACCACCAGTTACGATGAATGGATGTTCTTTCAGGGAGGCCCCGTGCCTTGAGCGATTATTGGACCTCAAACTCAACCCAGACCGTAAGTGTAACTCGATCATACGATCCCTCATTCAATATGCAAAAAAAATGTTCGGTTCTCTTTAACCTTCCAATAAGTACCTGACTCCTCATGCTATCCTCCATCTTTACAAGAGCCAGATCAGGCCGAAAATGGAGTAGTGCTCTCATATCTGGACAGGAGCTGGCAGTGCTCCACCTCCATTATCGATTGAGTCCAAAAGCGTCTCCGCATCCATGTGGGTGATAAATTATTTCCATCCTGCAACCTCTCCCTCACTGATGAGATGTCGCAAGTCTCTCACTGTTCTATTGCTACTTGCATAGTAAGTACTCAGACAGGAAACATTCCTTAGTTTCACCAGTTCTAACCTTCAGAGCTAGGACACGCCATGCCAAGCACATTGTAACGAACCACGCTCATTCCCGTATTCCAGAAGTAATTTATTGAGAAGTAATTTTGACTGGAACAGCTTCTTCCGGAGAACCTCTATTCTGTGGAACCGACATCCAAGATGATATTTTCCATTTCACTAAAGTCTTAACCAGCTCAAGTCGAGAGTTAACAGTTATCTTTCCCACATATCCGTAATCCTCTAACTCGAGTGGCTCCCGTGTTTTATACAAGATGAACATCAATGTAATATATATATATATATATATATATATATATATATATATGTTTGTGTGTGTGTGTGTGTGTGTGTGTGTGTGCGTGTGTGTGTGTGTGTGTGTGTCGTGTAATAAATTTGGGCATGTAATCCCGACAGATTTATAAGTTATTGACATTTGGAAAAAAGTTCATGAAAGTATGTTTCGAAAAATAATATGTGTGTGTTTAAAATAATTAAAACATTTAATTTTCCCAAGCTGGCGTTATTCAAGATTAAAAAGAGAAAGAAAATGATTTTTTTAAAGTCACTCATTTTCATTCTCTTTTTAGTCTCAGGCCACGCCAGCTTGAGAAAAATAATAAAAGATTTCATTATTTTAAACCCGCACAAACGCATACACGCACAACACGTATTTTGTGATCCATCTGATGAAGTCATTAGAGGCGAAATGCATTATCGGATATTATTTTTCGACTCATACATTCATGAGCGTTTTTCCAAATGTCAATAAAATACAGACATATATATATATATATATATATATATATATATATATAAAAGTGAACATAGAAGTCAACACTTAGAGGCGACAGTCTGTTTCATGCTAGATGCAATCATCGGTGTCATCGTGTTACCCGTGGCCCGATGATTGCATCTAGCATGAAACAGACTGTCGCCTCTAAGTGTTGACTTCTATGTTCACTTTTATATTTACACACGCTCTATCTCTGATATTGAGCACTTTATCCCATAAATATAGCACACTTTAAGACTATATTTCTTCATATATATATATATATATATATATATATATATATATATATATATATATATATATATATATATATATACTCGTCAATATTTTTACTTCAGTTTTGAGACTAAGGACTGCACTGTTTTTGGAAGGACTTTTAAAAATTTGGTTGGTCGCTCCATTCATAGGATCTCACCCCAAAGGAAAACGAAAACAATCAATACAAGATTTTGTTCGATTTTTTGTACATTTACTTAAAAGAAAAAAACTGTACATTGGATAAAACACGACAAAACATATTATCATAAATTTAAAATATTTCTGACTTTGATAAAAAAAAATGAAAGACAATGTATGGATTTACGTTTTAATCAAGAGATTCCTTTTAAAAGCATTCTTTATGACTGTCAAAATTCATTCATTTACTTATGCGAATCTCCATTAAGAAATTTAGGATCTATCTATCTATCTATCTATCTATCTATCTATCTACACACGCACGCATATATGTATATATCCAATCTGTCCGTATTTATCTATATTTGCATCGCTTCTTACAGATTCATGTATATAAATATCAATTCCAAAAGCTTTTCTTTCTTTAGAATCAATAAACGTTAAATATTTCAGAAACAAAAACATATCATTTATTAAAAAAGAAGGCAAATAATAACTAGATCAATAATTTCGTGACTTTGTTTTCATTTTCAGTAAATAAATCTATAGACTTGTTTTCGAAGGAAAAGGCAATAATCAAACTATTGATAATCCATTTATCAAGAGCTTTTTATCACCAAATTTTTAAATGATGAATTAATTTAAGGTGAGAATAATATCTAAACGTGTATGTATAATATAATAATATCTAAACTTGTATGTATATACGTACTAAATTCTTCTTCCAAGTGCCATGACCCTTCAGCCCGTGGATGATCATGGCTCGAGACAACTCCCTATCGTTTGTGAATCTTAGTAGTGTCTCTCACTTTGCCAATATTTCCGGCTCCCACGTTCCGCCATCCATTCACACAAGCTCGTTAGTTAGTTAGCCCACTGCCTTCCCCTATCTCTCTTGCTCTCGATATGCCCTGTGAAGATCGAGTCTTCCAAGCTGTCCTGCCTCATTAGGTTTCCAAGTAATTTCAGATTTCTCTTTCCGAATCTAAGTATAAGTGCCCCTTTTGTCATTATTTTTATCAAAACGTCTTCGTTACTTACTGGCTCAGTTCAAGAAATTTAAGTCAGGACAAACATTTTTTTGTAAAAAGAATCGTTTCACCTTTTCATAAAAATTCAATATATTCTATTAAATGTAAAGGATGACATCGGGAAAACCAAACTCACCCTCAGAAACAGAATGACAATTCATCGACAACAAATACGAGACCCCCGCCGCAAGGTCGATACCACTCAGTGGTCTTTATTTTTAGACTCGTGTACAACAAATAAATGTCCCAAATTCCTAGTCTTCCAAATTTATCTTTGCCCAAACAATAGCACAGACCAAAGACGAATAGATAAATAAAATATATTTATTCAAAAATACAAACCACGTTTGGACAAACTCTAACAAGGCACTATCCCACCCCCACACATATATAACATCTTTTTCCATTTTTATAATGAAATTATTATTATTAAGGCGATAAACCGCAATCCCTACATACATACAGATAAACACAAATAAAAATTCTTGTCAATCTGATTACTTCTTTTATGTGCCGTGTCTCTTCAGAACAGAGGTGATCATGGCTCACCACTTTCACCCATTCCTTGTCGCTCTCACTAAGTTTTGTCACTTTGCTACTTCTCCCAACCCCTGTTCTGTCATCCACTTGCTTACACCGGCTAGGCATGCCATGCGTTGCTTTCCCTTATCTCTCTTTTCCTCTATTCGCCCTTCGAATATCTGATTCTCCAAGACCTCCTTTTCACGTTACGCGTCCCAGAAATTTCAGCTGCCTCTTCCTGATGTTGAATATGAGTTTCTTCCTTGTTGCATCCTCACCAAAACCTCATCGTTGCTCACATGTTCGGTCCATGGTATCCTTATCATCCTTCTGTAGAACTATACCTCCGTTGCCGCAAGTCTCTTCTTCATCTTTGAAGAGACGTCAACATTCGCTGCCGAAAAGGAGGACAGATATCGCGTTACAGGTCAGTATTCTTTTCTTTGTTACCGGCAGAATTCTCCTGTCTCATAATACTCTGCCTAGATAGGTTATCCCTTACTTCTTCGGACCTCAACGTTGCACTTACCGTCTTCTGTCAGAATACTTCACAGATATTCACCTGCTTGATTTTAGTGTTCTCGACCTGCAAATCGCATTTCGAACTCATCCTTTTACTGATGACAATGCATTCTGCCCTCTTGTAGTTTATGCTTAGTCCCTTCTTCTCGATCTCCTTCGCTACCTTTTGTAGGAAGTTTTGTAATTTCTTTTCCGTGTCTGTTATCGGAACTGTGTCAGCTGCGTATCTTATGTTGTTAAGATTGTGGCCGCCAATGATGAATCCCGGTAGATTATCTAATTCTCACATAATTGCCTTGTTACATAGGTTGAATAAGTCCGGTGAGAAGACACATCTTTGCCTTATGACCTTTTCTATTTTTGTATAACTGCTGAACTCTTTTTTTTTATCTTTATGCAAGCGGTTTGTTGCCAGCTTAGGTTTTTGATTATTCTAATGTCTTTCCCAAATATGTCAAGGTTGCTGAGTAGCACTAACAGAGCTTTTGTATTATACTTTGTCGAATGCCTTTGTGTAGTCTATAAAAAAAAACAGGTGCACGTTCTTCCGCATTTGTATTACTCTTTCTGATAACATTCTGAGCATGAATATCTCGTTCCTTGTTCCGGTGTCTTTAACGAACCTGAACTGTTCTTGTCCTATCTCTGGCCTGATTCTACTGCGCGCTCTATTCTTCAGAATACAGATGATTAGTTTTGTTATGTGGCTCATTAGGCTTATTGCTCGGTGGAGTTCACATTCGTTTGTGTCTGGTGTCGTAGGCAGTGCTATGAAAATAGATCTGCTTAGGTCTTCTGGTATATCTACTCTGTTGTAAATTTTATTTATTATTTCTCTGATCCTGTCTATGCCAAAATCATTAAAGGCTATCACTATTTCCGTTACAATTCCGTCTGGCCCTGCCTCCTTGTTTCTATTCAATTTCGCCAGTGCAGCTTCTACTTCAGGTTTTAGAATTTCACGTCTGTCGGTAGTTCTGTGTAAAGCTGGTTGTTCTCTTTCGTCGTAGAAGAGTTCTCAAATATATTCGCTCCAGAGCTGAAGATGTTTTCCTTCTCTAATATGAGCGTTCCATCCTTTGATCTTAGGCAGCCTGTTGACGAGCACGTCTTCTGTCCTGTTAGTTCTCCTATTTGTTTATGTGTATCTGCTTTGTAGTGGTACACACTCTCTCTATTTCTGCACATTTTTTGTTTAGCCACTCTTCTTTAGCCTGCCTGCATCTGGTCTTTATTTCATTGTGTGGTTTTCTGTATTCCGTTCCATATCTTGGCAGAGTTTTCTGTCTCCTTTGCATCATGTCGAGAATTTCATCAATTATCTATTCGTTTCTCCTTTTTTCTACATTCTCCTTTGGGATGATATCGTTTGCTGATGTCACTAAAGCTTCTCTCAGTGCGTCCCATTTCGAGTTTTCATTTCCATTTCCATTGTGTCCCTCTTATATTCTTTTCACATTGTTTATATATTTTTATTTCAGGTACGGGTCGCTCAGTTTGTTGTACTGTAATTTGGGTGCTGCATTAGGCTTCTTCAGTTTCCGTATTTTCACACTTATTTTGCATATAACAGGGCGATGATCGCTTCCGCAGTCGATACTTGGGTAGGTTTTGCAGTGAACCATTGCATTCCTGAATCTTTTGGTGATAGTTATGTAGTCAGTTTGGTTTTTAGTTTCTCCTCCAGGGCTTCTCCATGTCCATAATCGTCTTGGGTATACTTAGAACCACGTGTTAGCTATTGGCCGCACAACATTGGATCCATTTTTCTCCACGTTCGTTGCGGGTTCCTAGTCCAAATTTTCAGGCTATATCCACTGCCCTCTCCTTGTCTACCTTTGGCGTTCAGATCTCCCATGATAATTATGATAAGAGCCTTGGCATTGTCTAGCATGGAGTAGGAAGATTCGATTTCTTCTTCCTTACTTTGCACTGTTGATGCATACACTATTATCATAGCTATGTTGAAAGACTTTCCTTTCAGCTTGACTACTAAAATTCTTTCGGATAATTGATAGTATCCCAGAACGTATTTCTTGAATTCTTGATCTAGTATCAATCCTACTCCTTTATCGTTTTTCTCTCCGCCTGTATAAATGATCCTGTGATTGTCACTGACAATATCTCCGTTGTTTGGCCACCTAGTTTCACATACACCTAAGATGTTGATTTTTAGCCTACTCATCCCTTGTTTTACATTATCTAACTGGTCGCAGTGGTTCAACGTCCGAACGTTCCATGTTCCGAGAGTTATTTTTTGTTTGATGCGAGCAGTTGCAATATAACGGTCCGGTGACACCTGTCGCTCATGTCGTTCCGTTCCGAGCGAGAGATAGGTTCCGAGGAATTTTATCCCCTTTACTCCGTTTATGCTAGCAGTTGCTGGATGACGGTCAGGTAACACCTGGTGCACATGTCTGTCCCTACCGGGCGAGGAGTTAATTCCCATAGACTTAACCCGTTAGATTTCATATTGTGTGTGTTTATTAGCCTTGATATATCTTGGGATTAACAGTGGAGTGATTTTCCATTGCCTTCTCCACGGTGGTTTATGGAGACAGCACCTCTAGTTAGCTAGCCATTGACTCCTAGAGAGTTCTTGCGCCCTTTGTTAGGTCTTATTTTTCGTCCTCTTAGCTGTCTAACAATCCGCCTCACTCGCCAAAACTTGGAGTAGGGTAGTCGATTTAGTCGCCGACATTTCAACTATCGAATACTCAATATATATATATATATATATATATATATATATATATATATATATATATATATATATATTATTTATTTATTATAATTCTATCGTATAGACAAAACCATTTTACTCACTACAAAGATGCAACTTGGTGTCAGTGCATTTTAACTGCACAACTACGGGTGAGGGTCGGAAATGGTTATGAACGATACTGTTTGTAGGCATGTCCGGATGTAAAACGTCACTTCCATTTTTTAGAGGAGAAAAATATACATACAAAATATACATAAAGTATCTGAGTGAAACATCCGGGCTTGCCTACAAACAGGATCGTTCATAACCATTTTCGACCCTCACCCGTAGATGTGCAGTTAAAATTCTCTGAAACCAAGTTGCATCTTTGTAGTGAGTAAAATGGTTTTGTCTATATGATAAAATTATAATAAATAAATAATTATCGCTCTACTACCTGTATCGAGCTCTTTTTTGAATTAACGCTGCGAACGTTGGAATTTATACATTACTTTCGTTCTCATCGCATCGGATATATATATATATATATATACATACATATATATATATATATATATATATGAGTTAAATCTGTTTGATCCACAAACGTTTTACCCGCAGATTTAGTAACGTGAGGGAATAGAATAAATTGATTTTTTTTAAGTTTTAACAGTAGAAGTTCCATTGCCCACTATTAAAACAATACGCGATTGTCGAGCAATTATTTTAGTGTCACTATACTTACCAAAACCTGAAGTAAGCCAGACTACACACAATATATATGCGTACATGTCGAAAATTTAAATTTACACATTAACATAACAGGTACGAAAATAGAAATAAAAAATATAAAAAATACATCCAAACAACAACATTTCATGTTAATCTTTCTAACCTCGAATCAAAGGTCATTTAGTGAAAAGTGTGGCAGACTCTAAATACGTCTCCATTTCAGGGACCAAATACGCTGGGTTGGATGGTTTAGGGAGATGGGAGGCCAAACAAAGATGAAGTCACTTTGTGTGGGGACTTCAATGAGATATATATACGCATAGACATTCATGTACAGTTGTTGATTATTTTGCCATCAGCATCATTATTATGACAATTATTGTTTTTACTTGTTAGAAAGCACTAAACCTATTTCTACACACACGATCCAACTACCCCCGCCACACACAGGAAAATAAAATTCAGGTAAATTGAACGTTTTGTGATAGCCACTAAGCTCCAATGAAATATAATCCCTGCTACTTGAACAACTTCACATTTTGTTGTCATTAACCAAAATGTTATGATCAATTTGTGGCGTAAAAATTACTATGCCTGATCACGTGACCATAATCATCCAATCAGACTGCATTTTAAACCGAGAGCAATCTGAGCCACATTTTGCATAAAACGGATAACATTCTCGAGGTCCAGTTAGATGCCAGATATATGACGGTATAGCCACGCATCTCTCCATATCATATATCCATGTCCATATTTGAAAATCATGGAACTATTAAACCTGTTAATTTAATGCAAACAAATATTCTTAAAGATTTCAGTTGCATTTTCATGTTCTTTGTCATACAGCAAACTTCTCTAAAGCTTAATAATGCGGCACGTATCCATTCAGAATGCAAAAAGCTCTTTCTTGTTTAACAATGGAATGCCACTCAGACTTAGTCAAGCATATTAGGATCATAATATATCACCTGACTCATCTAACAATAACATTGTTTAAATATTCAACATTGTCACGCATTACGTGTTTATTCAAAGTGCCAAGAAATTCGAGGTTTTTTTTTTGTTTAACTATAGGAGGATACACTCCTGCTAACACTCATATAGCGCGTAACAAGGTTATAATCGTCCGGGTTTAACCAATGAGGAACAAATATGAAGTAACCAGTCCGATGACTGGATAAAATCTATATGGAAGTAAAATTCAGGGGATTGACAGGTAGTGAAATCCTATGCTACCTGACTCGTCTAACAATATATAGTCATTATAACAATATATATTCATTAAAACAATATAGAGTCATTAAAAAATTACTCATAAATTATCTATATACACCTCGAATGGACGCTTTTCTTGTTTAACACGTGTAAATAGCAAAGAAGAACGTAAGCACAGATGGACACATTTATGAAATAATTAAAACACATGAATCCATCCTAAAAAAAATTATTTGAATGAAAATAAGTTTATCACATTCAAAAAAAAAATAAATTCACGAACAAATCTTAATGACAATTTCAAACACGCTGAAACATCCACAATACTATTCTACACAACCTAATTCATCTATCCTCATTTATTCATAAATATTCAACCCAATTGTATTTGTGAATTAAACGAATGTTATTGTTGCACTTTTTAAAAAAATAAAAAAATAAATAAATAAATGCAGTACCACACAACTATGTCTTATTCACAATCTGTTGATACAACCACTGGTTTGAATTCCTTTTAGTCTTTCCTTCCTTTGCTGACAGGTTTTCTTCTCTTTTCCCCTTCCTTTTGCCCTTTGCTCTTTCCATTATTTTGTTCCTTCCCCTCCCACACCTGAGTTTTTATTGTCTCGGCTGACAGAAGCTTTTTCACTGGTGTATCAGCGAGAGAATTTCGCTTTTCCTATTTCTTTCATAACCCTACCAGACTACCTCAGTACAATGTTGGTGAAAGATTCTTTAGGTCACCGTTTGAAAAAAATGAGAGAAAAGATTGTTGCGTGTTTAAATAAAATGATATTTATTTACTCTTAGGATACACAAATTTATCTGTAATTCCTTTTTTTTTTAAGCGTTTCACCCCAATGAAGGCAGGAGTGCCACTAGTACGAAAGGGGCTATAGAAAGTGAAAGTAAAGGAAAAGACTGGGTATAAGGGGTGTGGTTGAAGAAAGGATAAAATGAAGCACGGGAATCAAGGCATCAGATGTTGATTGACATTACATTTAAATTTTTAAAGATTATAGTTACCAGAGAAGAAAATAAGAGGAAGGGAGTTTCACTGTCGGGAAGTGCGAGAGAAGAAGCTGTTGAAATAGAAGAGGCGGCTTCATTTAACTGTTTCGAGAGTAAAAGGGTTGGACCGAGATGCCATCCTAGTAGCACGCTTAAATTCATGCTGTAGGGGCACCAGTGAAAATAGCTCATCAGAGCAGATGCCATGAAAATATTTATAGAAAAGACAGAGGGAAGCCTCATTACGTCGGTGAGAAAGTGACTGGAGTCAAGTCAGGGCCGATCACATTGCATACCCGTCTTTGGATTTTGTCGAGTACCTCGAGATGAACAGCGGGGGCACCAGACCATATATGGACGAATGATAGATTCGTAGATGTGAAGGATGAACTCAGACGAGAAAACATTCTGGTGCGACAGAAACAATCAACTTTCCTTGCGGTAGGTGCAGCTATTGTTCAACGTAGTTGTTCTACTTATCATGAAATGACAGTTAGAAAGTTCCTCTCTTTGACTGTATGGGAATGTACATGAATAGATTTTTGGTGAAGAAGAAAGTGGAGTTGGGAGACAAGATCAAAGGGAGTCCGCTGCTGATTTGATGAGAAAGACAAGACGCCGATGTTGAGTCGTGTCTCTTTATTGTTGACAGTTCTTCTGCCGTTGTTTGATTTTTATGTCTTGTGTAGGCTCCTAAGGCCTGTGTTTATTAACTGGCGGGAGATGATTTTATTGGCTATTTATTTTTATTAAATTGAAAATTTGAAGTATGTTTGAAACCCGGAAGTCTGCGCGGAGCCCTTGCGTGGTGTGTTTAATTTAGTCATTTTCTCTTATGAATTGAATATTGTTCGCTTTCGCCTACTCTACAACATTTTCAAAGGTTTTGAGATAAACCCAAAGCTTTGGGCTGTGGACTCGTTTAAAGGAAATAATAGAAGCTTATTATATTACAAGGGCATAAACTTATTTGAAAATGAATTTAACTTAGAAAATAATTAAAGCAATTTTTTTTACTTACCGCGCTAAAATTGCTGATTTTTCAGAAATTTGTTTTAAACTTCATCGATTCACAGAGATTCGACTTGTAAATAGGAATCAAGCAGGAGGGCTTAAATGCGCATCTACTGGTGCCACTTGCCAACGAACAGACCCTACCGTTTCTGAAATATGCTTTGCGCATCAACCTACCCTGTGCATAAATATATCCCGTCTTACCTTATGTAAGATGTAGAAGAACCTCTCATCCTTAAGATGTTATTTTTTTCTTGGGATTGTTTTGCGAGTGTGCCTTTGCACTGCCATGTCAAAGAAAAACACTTTTTTCCCGATCAAGTTGTTACCAATAAACGTCTGCAGTTATTGACCTTTCATTTTTTTTTCATATTCTATCAGACAATGACTTTTTGAATTTTTGCGAATGGAATGTAGGTACTGGCGTTAGCCTTATTTTCTCAGTTTCTTTTGTGATGGCCATTGTCTCATTCTGTTGAAATGCAAAATCCATTACATCCACCTACAGTATTAGGGTATTCGGAATGTAATTACGTTTTACCACAAAGGGTATAAAAATAAATATGAGATAAATGAATTGAAACATTATTTATCAAAATTGCAGTCATCGTCATTTTTAACAACTGCATAACCAACGGGCAAGCAGATTTTCGATTCCACGTTTAAAGAAGCCTGGGTTTTACACCTAAAAATCTGAAAAACTGTTTTCAACTTTGTTTTTCTTTGTTGCAGAATGTTCTGCCGCTTAACAACTGTTCTAGAGATCAAAGCAACTGAAAATCCTTAAGTTTTAAATCTCAAGAGTACGGAGGACAGGAAAGAACTTCCCATTCGCCATAAATGGTCTTATTTTTTCTCGGGTTTGTTGCCGAGAAAAACATCTACAGTAATACTCCTTCCATGTTTCATTAGCTAGTGAACGATGACGCCTTTCATATTCAACGAGACACGAAGCGAGGACTGAGGACTGCTATGAATGGAGTCCTGATTATAGTATTGGCAATGGTTTCTCATTTTGTGATAACCGTTTTCTTTTTCATTCACGTCTGCTGATATGGAAAATCTATCTTTCGCGACTTTATAAAACGCAATACAAAAATGGAAGAATGGTATTGCTGATTAAAAGACATTTGCATAATTTGGACCGTTGGGTTTGAATCTCAAGCAAAAACTCATGAAAAACCCAAATTCCTTCTTTCTTAGTTTTACCAATTGTTTGAGAATGACCACATTTAAATAACAGGGGCTGGAAGCTTGCGTGTGCGAGTGTAGTAAAGGATAATGGCACGGAATTGTTAGTCACTGAGCCATCTTCCAATTCGCGTTGGGTTGATTATATTCAACCGTTGGGTTGGCTATATTCACACAGGAAAGGGGGCCACGAATCCACTTCTTTTCACCCCAGCTATAGTTAATTAGTAAGACTTGTATCACTAAATCGTTATTATTTCCTCCAAAATCTTACTATCTAAAATATTTTCTGGCTTTAAGTAAACTGCAAAGGGTTGATAAGTTGTAAAAAACGAATTAATCAATCTGCAACAATTAAATTATCTACCTTATCACCGATCACTAACAAATGCATCTTCATCCTTACTGGTTCTAATTCTTTTCTTTATTTTTCATCTTCCCTCGTCGAGATACTTTCAACTAATTCTTCTTTTTAACGACTTACCGTATATACCCGTGTAACGGGCGAGCTCACGTATCGTGTGACCACCAAATTTTCACTTATAAAAATGATTTTATAATGTAGCTCGTGTATTGTGCGAATTTCTTTTTTGAGAAACCAAATTATAATAGAATAACCTGTTTTCGTCTATACCTTTTTCCCATCTATACCATTTCAAATTCAATTTGGGATTAATCAAAGTCATTTTGAAACTAAGCAAGTTCATAATGAAACAGCCAAGTTAAGAATTGGACGTAGGAAATTCAAAATGAAATAAGTAAGTTTGAATTGGGAGTCAGCAGATTCTTTATGGAAAAATGTTTCGAACTTATCTGCGCGTTTCAATAAACGAATATCATGGATTCAAAAATCAACTGACAGGTAAATCAGATAACTAAAAATCGGAGCGCAGCGTTGCGTAGATTTTACTATCAATTGCTTACAAGAGGCTATTCTTGAATGGATAAATTTGTGTCAAAGTTAGGGTTTCTGGTACTTTCGTTGGTAAGACAATCAGGGAGAAGAGAAGAAGAAAGAACGAGATGGATAGACTGTATATAGGATTAAAAGAGAGAAAATAAGAGTAAAAAGAATAAAATAAAAGTTATTCAAAATAAAATGATTTGGGGGACAACAGGGTAAATCCCGAAAGTCCTAAGAAAATGCAACAAGGAAATATAAATTTGCTTTATTCCATTTTAAATTTGACTATTTTATTTTGAATCTGCTTAGTCCCATTTTGAATTTTAGTATTCCATTTTGAATTTGGTATGTCCCAATTTAAATTTGACTATTCCATTTTTAATTTCTTACATCCCATTTTGAATTTGACTATCCCATTTGGAAATTGCTACGTCCCATTTTAAGCTTGGCTATTCCATTTTGAACTTGGCTATTCCATTTTGAATTTGGCTATTCCATTTTGAACTTGGCTATATCATTATGAACTTTCTTAGTCCCAAAATGATTTTGATTAGTCCCAAATTGTACTTGAAATGGTATAGTTAAATAAGTTCAAAAATGTAAAAGAGAATGATAAAGTATCGTTAGTAACGCTATACTCGTTGCGTAAACGTGTACAGCCCTAAACAACCAAACGTGTAACAGCTAAACATCTTATAAACGTAAATAATGGAAAAGACGCATATTCGCTGTTTGTATTTTATAATACGACACTAATATGTGAATATTACATGCATTGTTATTGGATACATTTAAGTAAAACAATAGTCTTATCAACATTTTGTTTGTTTTAAATATATTTGCTGGTAACATGTTTTTGTTTTGTTAAATAGGACACACTACTACAGGAAAATACCAATCAAGTTTAGTTTAGTGGTGTAAATTTTCTATATGATTGTTGCACTTGAAATTAAGATATTTTCGCATTTCGTATTTTTCCGCCTTTAGAAAAATCATTATTTACATGATGTTTTAAATTATAATGGGGTTTGGGATAGAATTATCATAACCCTACAAAATGATACCAAAGTGTACCCAAAGAAATGTTATTAAGCCTTAAGATTTGCCCTCCATCAAATCCAGATTCCCTTTTTTGTTTAGGTCGTGGGTGTTAAAACTGGTGCTTTTGGTGAAATGCAAATAAACATATCTGCCAGTAATATGATTGCTTTGTTTAATAGAACCCAAGTCTACATGAAAATACCAGTCAAGCTGTGTATATGATTGTTTGAGGGCGTACATAATTTTCTATGCGAATGTTGCACTTGAAATTAAGATATTTTCTGCTTTTATCGGATTCCTTCTTTGTATGAGTTTTGAAATTATAACGAATTTTAGGTTAGAATGATCATAACCCTACACTGCAATATCAAATCTATTGAAATTTGACAATCGAAAGAAAAGTTATTGGTTTTAAGGCCCCCACCCCCAAACCAGATGTCCTTTTTTGTCGTTTAGTGCGGGGGTTACAATGGCTGTTTCTAGTCTTGTGGAAATGAGTTTACTGCTAGTTAACATTTGATTCAGGTACCACAGGCCCCTGTGCTACAAGAAAATACCAAGGAAGTTTATTTTAGGGTGGGGGTGCTAGAATTCCTTCCTATCCCATAGCCTGATACAATTCATGACTACGTTCATACTTAGAATTAAGTTCAACCACAACTTAATTCTAAAAAAAATATCGCACCTATTAAGAGAAAATAACTTACATGGAAAGTTCTTGAGGGTGCTGATATCAATGTTTAAGAAATAATTTATAAAACAAGAAAGCTGTCATTTTCACAGTGTCTTTACAATTTCTAGGTGGAGTTTATCAAGAGAATTTATGTAGAACATATATCCGTTCAAAACGGACGCTTTGAAATAAGCAAAAGATGAATAAGAGAGGAAAACTGTTGACCCAAGAGATTCGTTGTTAATTAGACGCTGATTAACTTGACAAACAACAACCTCTAAATTGCCGTCGAAAAAATGAAATAAACAAAACGTTCATCTTTTCAATAGTATTGATGATCGAATTAAGCTGACATTTTGTTTATAACAAAAATGAAGGAGATGAAAAACAGGACTTTCGTCTATTTTTAAAAATATTTTTGTATAATGAGAGAAAAGTTAATTGCCTCTCGTCTGACAGGGACATAAGATTATAATTTCAAAATAACGACTGGGAACCGATATTACCGATAAGGTTACATTACATTGTATGTAATGCAACTAATTACCATTGTCATTACTTATATGTTGTCTCCTTTCAGGAAATAGGCAAGTATGGCTTTCCTCGACTTCCTGTGCTTTGTAGTTTTAAGCAACGCTTGACTCTTTACCATACTATCCATGCACACAAGATCTTTAGGCATTGTTTCCTTCGACCTCTTCTTCTATCAATATTTCCTGTAAGCATTAATTTTTCCAAGCCGTCTTTCCTCATACTATACACCAGAATATTCAGGTATTTCATTTTATTTTAAGTATTAATGTTTATGGAAGTTAAAAGGTTGGTTGTTTGTGTGTATTTTAGATGGAGTGCGTGTTCACATATGATAAACATAGAAAGCCTGATTTTCTCCGACAGACCGTCTATTCTTTCTTTTATGATGACTGTAGTAAAAAAAGTTCTCAATGTCCGTTTTCCTTCTCTTGGTTTAGAAGTTAGAGTAAGTATAATCATCGTATACATGGTCGAGCTCAATTCAGTCTTGCGCAGAGTTGGAACAACCAAAGGAAAGTTTGTGTTTACATTGTTGATAGAAGGTTTAAACATGATTATTGGACGTACGCTTTTTTTGTGGTTCAGAAGTTAGGGTAAGTCAGTATTAGCATCGTTACAATGATCATCTGAAGTCCGCCTTGCGCTTAATTGGAACAACCAAAGAGAAAGTTTGACTTACTTCATAGGTGAAAATTTGGGACGATACGTGCAAATTTCATGCGTTGGAAAGTGAACTGAGAGAGTCAGTAGGTAGAAACTAACATTCCCCTAGCGGGGACGTAATTACCATGTGGTTCTACATCTTGGAAGAAAATGATAAAGAAACTGAGACAATTGTTTATAGACTTAACTAACCATAAGCAAGATGAATGTTCTTTTAGAAACATTATAAAGAAATAAACAACCCCAGTCGACCAGAACATGAAAATTAAATTATCTACTATAAAAAAAATTAAAACCGCTAAATCATCAACAATAACAACACACCTACAAGATCTAAATTACAGAGAATCAATATTTTTTTGAATTCACATGCCTTAACGAACTGCAATCCTGATGAAAGCAAACTCATGAATAATTATATTGCACACACCACTACATGCTATCAAGAAGACTCACGTTACACCTCTTTGACCATCGGTCAATTAGGATTCATTTAAATACAGACGGAAACCTACTAAATCCCATCCACAACATACTTGCAGAAAACACAATGACAATAACCTCATCCACATATAAAAAAGACTAATAATAACAGAAGCACTAGTAATAAAAAAGAAAAGACTAACACTCAAAGACATCAACTATGAACACGGCCAAAATGTGCTGACTATGCTTGGAAATTAAAACATCCTATAACTCTAGATACATACATAAAAATTCCATACACTCAGTTCAAAATAAAAAAAAATAAAAATGATCCTTAATAATGGCTAAAAGGACTCAAGAAAAATTAAATAAAATTCTTAATCGTAGTACCTTGTCAGTCGTCTTTAAAGATATATATATATATATATATATATATATATATATATATATATATATATATATATATATATATATGAATAAAACAAAAGGTAAGATATTCTTTACCAAAGCGTTTCGTTCTCTAATTGACTTTACCAAGGCAAATGTAAGGATTTTATTTTGCAATAGATATTGGTAAATAGAAGTAAAAACGAAGTTTAGCCATTCAAATTTTTTAATTTAACAGCGCTCATGAATATTCTTCAGACGATATGATTTCATGACTAACTTCATAGAGCTAATTAAGTTCAATAATAGCTCTATCGATGCGATACAGGAGACTGCTAGCATAGAACTTGCGTTTACATTCAGCCATTTCAAGTGTAAAATGATATGACCTTTTTCGCTAATCTAGTACTACGCTTAATTTCATAAAGTATATAAGTACCATAGAAGAAAAATTACTACGAAAGTATTTATAGAAAAGGCATAGAGAAGCTACATTATGGTGACGGGAAAGTGACTGAAGTCGAGATACCAAGTCAGGACCAATAATATTTCTGATTCTTCTTTGGGTTTTATCAAGAATCTCTAAATATATATCAGGAGCACCGAGACAGATGTGGCAGATATATTCAAAGCAAGGGGTGAATAGTAGACTTGTAAATATATAAGATAGATTTTGGTGAGAACAATTGTCTAGTACGACACAGGGAATCAACATTCTTAGCAGGAAACCTAGCAATGGATTCAATATAATCTTTCTACTTCATGTCAGCAGAAAACCTTAGTCCAAGAGGTTCCAATGAGTCACTCTCTTGGAAGTTAGCACCAACCATGTTGATGGAAGATAAAAGAATTCTCTCAGACGATTAAAAGAGCAGTTTCCTATGTATTATTTGAATAATTGATAGAAACAAGAAATTAACCGTTTAATAACTTGTCAGTATAAAATATTTATCACAATCTCTGTCAAAAATGACTACCAATATCTTTGCTTCCTATATATTACCATTAAACTTACGGATTTATAAGCTTGTAAAATCCCTGTAATCAATAATGCTTGAAAAGCCCTCACAAAATTTCCACTGTGTTAAACACAATACTTGTATAATTTAGTTCCGTGTTTATTTACATACTTAAGGCTTTGTAAAGTTCTTAATTAATGTTTGCAAGGATGTAAAGAGCAGAAAACTGTACCGTTATTTTTTACGCGTCTTTTTTTAATACTTTACTGGAACCAAGAGATTAAACAATGTCTATTTTCTCTTGCACAAGAATCAATCAACTTCAAATGAAAGAAAGAAAAAATTCAATCACTTTCATCATGAAAATAATTAAATTCACAGGACGATAACGACTTATTTTCACGTGATATACAATACAGAGTGGCTACATACTGATCCTGCGAAAAATCTTTATCTCTAGGACATCAAAAATCTGTTTGAAGTTTGTTGAATGATCGAACTTGGTCAAGTCTTTCTTTTGCTTAAAATAGACAAAACACGTTACAGTTAACTTTACGGGAAATAATTAAAGTTTTATGATGTTGCGGTACTGAGATCTCTATTGAATTTTACGGCTGCTATCTCTGAGAATTATAGACATGAACTTTTAAAAAATGATAAAATGTAATTCGTTTAATAAGTTGTGAATCGGTGCAAAGTTTCGATTTCCAAGCAGTTGCAAAAGCCAGAATTTGGAATGTTGATTTTTAGACTGGTAGTAAAATCTAGAAAAAAAGCACTACTTGTAAGAAGAGAAATTGCATCAGACACAGGCCAAGTTCCGAGTTACGTATCGGGACGTTAAAATCTATCAGGTGATGAAATTTAACTATTTTCGATTATAGTGACAGACGATGGAAAGTGTGAGACGTAAACTCAAAAGCGGATAATAATAGACAGGAAAGATAAATAATAATATCTGCGTCATTCCCAGAAAGAAAGAATTGTCTATTCTTATGTATTTGAACCTTCGGGTGGAGTTAAAGTGCATCTACAGTCCGGCTGAAGTCATTTTGCAAATCACATAAACCTTAACATCTCGAATTTGCTTTGAAATTTTTTTAGCAAATTTTAGACGCTCGAGTTAAATTTTCATGTCTTTTCAACATATTTTATTTATTATATTGGATTTATTATAAAAATAGCAGTATGAAGTTATTATACAGATTAGACTAATATTAATTTAAGGCCTCTTAAATGTAATAAAAACGACTTTTCTTCTTTTTTTTTCATAATATATGTTGAAACATGGGTAATGGACTGCATCTAACAAATACTGAAAAACGGAGGGAATGTCTACATTGGAGATATCAAAGAAGATTCGTAGAGATCGTCGAACGATAAATAGAGCTGTTGAAAATATAAATAAGTTGAGAACTAGAATAAAAGGAAACGACCGTAAGAACTTGTCTCCTCGAGGGGAACGTAAAAAAACTGAATTATAGTGAAGCAACAACTTTTGACAGTAACCAGATAGACAGTACATAGCGATTGACATCGCATTTAAATTTTTGCAGATTAAATTTGGCTGGAAAGCATGGAACTGGATGGGAGAAGTGCGAGAGAAGAAACTGTTAAAAAAGAATTTACGGTTATATCTCCTCATTTCAGCTGTAGATTGATTAAACCTCGTCGCCAGCATAGTACTGCGCTTAAATTAAGATAGCCAAATGCTCATCTGAACAAATACCATTAAAGTATTTATAGGAAAGATATAGAGAAGCAACCTTACGGCGGTAGGAAAGTGACTGAAGCCAAACCTCCAGATTAGGACCAATAATATTGCTGATTCTTCTTTGGATCTTATCAATTAGATCAAGGTAAATAGCAGTGCCACCGGACCATTTGTGGCAGGAATATTCTAAACATGGACGAATGGTAGACTTAAGCAAATTTCGTTGCTGGAAAACTTCAATGCGCTTTTCCTATCCTCCAAGTTTAGCGTGTTCTGCAAGCAATAACGTTTGATCAGAAAGGATATACAAACAAGCGTAAAATACATGCATTTAAATATTATTTTTCACAAATCATCGATTTCCAACGACTTCAGGCCGACAGAAACGGAAGGCAAATATTTGATTCTACAGTGAAGAAATCTGGTGTGGGTGTTCGTGATATCCGAAAGAGGGTTTTCATTTTTTTTCTTCTGAAACACCTACGACTTATAAAATGTCCTAGTGATGGAAACAAATGAAAATCTGTAGGTATGAGAATGGAGGATGTGAAATATCTTCCCTTCTTAAGTATCTTATTTTTCTCATGTATGTTTTGCTGACTGTGTCCTTGCATTGCCAAGCTAGAGAATAACAGCTTTTTCTGTTTACCCAACATGGCATTTTCGATGCAATGATTCGTTGACCTGATCTAGTTGCTAGCAATAAACGTCTACAGTGGTGGTCTTTCCGTGTTCTACTAACGCTGTATAAGCTGGCGTCTTTCAAAGTCCGGCAGACACAAAGCAGGCACTTTTTCATCATCTTTAACAGTGCGATTAAAAAAATGAAAAATTGGTATACCCGCTTAAAAGACTGCTAATGTTGTGTTCGGTTGTCACGGGAAACACATTTTTTTTCAATTCACTTTAGATTTCCCTAGTGCTTTGAAGTTGTTCCAGTTTAGCAGTATCTTTTTTTAAAGCAATTCACCCCAAGCAAGGCGGGAGTGCCACTAGCACGCAAGGGGTTACAGAGGATTGAGAACAAGATTAAAGGGGCGTGTTTGAGGAAAGGATACAGAGAAGAATGGGAAACAAGATCATGGTGTTAGATGTCGATTGACATTACACTTGAATATTTGAAGATTATAGTCATCGAGGAAGCAAGTAAGAGGAAGGGAGTTCCACAGGCGGGAAGTGCGAGAGAAGAAGCTGTTGAGAAGAAGAGACGGTTACATTTCAGCGTTTTGGCAGTGTTGTGGTAGGATCCACCTAATTTGCATAGTGGAGTACCGACCATATAAATATGGTTGGTACCGGGAAGAGAGGGGAACGAATCAAGAGATTCAACCAGAGACTCTGCCCGACTGCGACTCAGTCAACACATTCTCCAGGAACGGTCTTCCCAGGAATATACAAAAGACTATATGTAAATATTGTGTACACTTTCTTGTTTCAATACATTTTGTTCTAAGTACCTTTTGTGTTGCATTATTATTCCATGCATTAGTCAAGTTTCAACAGACAGTGAAAGGATGGGACCGAGGTGCCAGGCTGATAGCTCGCTTAAATTCATGCAGTACGGGAACCAGCGAAAGTAGCTCGTCGGAACAGTTGGCGTGAAAATACTTGTAGAAGACAGAGGGAAGCCACGACACATCTGTGGGAAAGCGATTGTAGACTAGATGGCAGATCAGGACCTATCATCTTAAATAATGGTCTCTGGATTTTGTCGAGGACCTCGAGGCGTACATCGGTAGCGCCAGTATCATAGTGCTTCATTCAAAGTAGATCGTCTTCCAGGGCGAGGTACGTCGGATACATTACAATACCCATTTTGAAACCCATTAAACCACGTGATATGTATGAGCATTCACTGTGTATATACAGCACACATGTTTTCCAATACCTCAATAGCTTTATGATCCTTTTCTATTTTATATAGTAAACAGTAGCGAATATATTGTGTTTTGTATTCATAATACTTGAGACAATAACCGAAATGCACTATAAACGATACATTGTCGCATACAAAAGAGGATGGACTGATTCTAGACGCAGTTTACTACCACTCAATCCTAGTTGTTCGTTGATTGGTTACCTCATAATTCTTTTCGAATGTCTTAATGCACTTGCTCCCCGATCTTTTGGTTCAGATCTTACATTTCACCAAAATAAATACCCCGATAATGTTGCCTTAATTGCCTTCAGGTCTTCCTTAATATTTACTTCCTCCCATAGATTCATTTCCATATATTTTGATCGTCTTCAATCCAGATACTTTCGCTTTAAGTAAGAAAAAAATATTTACGAGATTTTAAATTCCGCAACTATCAAAATACAACCTAAATGTAATGATAGCAATATCTAAGAACTGCAACTACAATAAAATCCACCTTGTAAATATTTATTACATTCAATCTCTATAAAGAGTTACTAAAATTGCCCTTTTAAAATCTCACTCATCTCTATACTTCTAACACATCCGCCTAAAACTATAAAATATTATCTACTATTCATTGACATTTTCCCCTCTGTAGGAGTAGATAGGTTTATCTACAGCCTTGAATACAAACCGTCCTGGGCATGACGATGAACTACATCAGCGTCCTGGGTAAGTCGATAAACTACGGCCAACAGCAAGGCCTCTGATCAGGAGGTTTTGAGGAGCGTGGAAACACCTCTTAATTGCTGGTGTTCCCAGGCCCACCCTGACCCAGGGTAGTAGCACCTGTTAGGACCTCAGCTATCGGTAAACCCCCCAAAATGAGGTCAAAACACTAGGAAATACTGTGGAAACATTTAATACCAGAAATACTTTGGAAAATTTATTGCCAGCCATAAATTTTTGAAGAAAAATTATTATCGTCAATATATTATTACCATTATTATTGCTTTGTTTCAGCAAGACAATGCTAGACTAAAACTCTGCCAGGTTGACTAAGGAGAAGTTCAAACAGATGGACAGTCTTGACATTCTTCCACATCAACCATTCAGTCCCGATGCTGCTCCGAGTGATTATGGCTTATTCCGCTCAATAACACACTTCCATTGCAACCAGCGATTCAATACTTTTGATGAAGTGATGAAGTGAAGGAATTTTGTTAATTGTTTTTTTTATTATTATTATTATTCAAAGCCAGCGAACTGGTATCTGGGATAGATTCAATTGCCGGCTGATCGCTCGCAAAAGATCATCGTGAATGAGGGACTTTATTTTGGAGAATAAATGTTAGTGCTGTTCTGTAAAATTGTGTTGTTTCCTTTCCTCTTCCTGAGTATGGCAGCCCTAATATTTTCTGGCAGCCCTAATATTTTCTGGCTTTTACTAACCTGTAAAATGTTGATAAAAATAACCCATAGAACCACCTAACTCGGTAACCCTGTAGTTTGTTTGGCTAGTGAGCCTGGTACTGGGTGAACATTTATTTAAACAATGTAAAATTTAAAAAACGGTATTTCATGAAGAACACTGCACTGAACATTGAAACGCCAGCCTTGGTATCCCAATGTCCGTTGGCATTACTACTGAGCTTCAATACGCTTTTTGACGACATGAGCAGGTAGTAAAAGTAAAAGATATTGAGAAATTGATTCCGTCAGAGTTCGAAGGAAGATTAAAATTATTTCAAGAGTGATTTGGAGATTAAGTTAATCATGGATTAAGAGAATTATAACAGAAACTGGGAAAAAAAATTCATAGCAGATGAAAATAAATGCACCCAATCCGATCAAATACATAAATACACAGTTATTGTGATGCGTGCAAGAATTCTCATGTGGAAACACGCCTTTACGAATCCACAACAGTACGCAGAATGGAATCAAATGAATTCACAATTATTCCACTGAATCAATTTCTATCCAAATATTTTGTACAAGCCAACCTGTTGGGTTAGATAACCGAATTTCCTACCCGCGCAAGGATTCGATCTCAGCTTAATGCCCGGATTTTCTATTATTTTTTTTCTTACGGCAAGCAACACTACTCCACTTCAAAGATTGGCGCATTAAAATCTTACAATCACTAGCTCCTTCCTACTTGGCTTTGTGCGCTATTCTCGATAAGTTTAGTAAAACATAAGCTCTAAAAACTGCTCACACACATCCACTGTGTCTCACAGTTTTTAGCCACTTTTAATTTTTAAAAGACTAAGGAAGAAATTTAATAAAATCTTTTCACTTTTAATATATAGGACATTTTTCGCACAGTGTGCATAAATTATAATAAACTACAAAGTTTTTATAAACCTGCGCCGATCCAGTAGATACCTAACTCCTGCTATCCTCGACATTTATAAGAGCCAGATGAGGTCGAAAATGGAGTACTGCTGCCATATATGGACAGAAGCTGCCATATATGGACAGGGGCTGCCATATATGGACAGAAGCTGCCATATATGGACAGGGGCTGCCATATATGGATAAAGGCTGCATATATGGACAGGGGCTGCCATATATGGACAGGGGCTGCCATATATAGACAGAAGCTGCCATATATGGACAGGGGCTGCCATATATGGACAGGGGCTACCATATATGGACAGGGGCTGCCATATATGGACAGAAGATGCCATATATGGACAGGGGCTGCCATATATGGATAGAGGCTGCATATATGGACAGGGGCTGCCATATATGGACAGAAGCTGCCATATACGGACAGGGGCTGCCATGTATGGACAGGGGCTGCCATATATGGACAGTCTATTATTTCCAGTCCCGATAGAGTTCAAAAGCGTCTACGCGATCTTGTGGGTGATTAATTATTTATGCAATTATTTTCCACGCAATACCCCCTTTCCCAAAGACAAAACTTTGCAAGCCTCTCGCTACTCTATCGCTGTTTCCATAGAAAGTGTATAAACGAACTAACTTCCTTATTTCCACTAGTTTTAATTTTCACAGCTAGGATCTGCCATGTCACGCACATTGTGGCGAAACACCTTCATTCCCTTCGTATTCCACTGGTGAGTTGCAAGTTCCACTTGAACCGCTACTTTGTGTAACCGACTCCCAAGAGGATGCTTCTTCGATCACTACAATCTTAACCCATTCAAATCTAGGGTTAACCTTTATTTCCCTCACATATCATCATAAACAGTGTCCTTTACCTCTCACTCTCTAACTTCCTTGAGTAGCTCTTGAGCATTGTACTGTGTGAACATTAGTATAAAATAGTTACCTACTTGTGTTGTAATAAAAAATATTACAGAAATTACGTAAAGTTTATAAGTACAAATGGGAACATTTTTTTTTAAATTGAGTCATTGTCGCGGAAAAAATGCGATAATAACAACATCAGTGGGAAATATGTTCCGTGTTATGAAACTAGATGTAAAATTCATTATGTGAATGCTTCACGGACTTCGAAAAACAAACCGGAAACTACATTACAATAGTATCTTGGAAACACATTTTATTGAGATATTAGTTGTCTTCGTTGAAAGTGATAGAGAATGATCGTGCGTAAATAACGTCTTTCTCAAAGCATTATAATTCTTCTTCAATCATGATTCCATGTATGCCTTCAAAATCGATGTCATCTGATCGCCATCTGTAACTTTCTATGGCCGTACCACCTATAACAAAAATTACCAAACCAACTCTACCTTATTTACATTATTCGGACTATTGTCCTCATCTTTGTCGCCATATTTGTTACAACGTTTCGGCCGTTGTACACTCCGGCCTTCTTCAGGTGGTTGGAATGTCGAACTGAACCCTTTATTTCGCTCACTGGGGTAGACTGTTCTAGTTCCACGTGCCATGTTTAATGGATGTCAGTTATCAGTTATCTCCTGTTAATTTTTCCCTCTGAAAGTCCTCCACTGCCTTAACCGGGCATTGAACTCACTGGATCTAACCAACGACTTTATCCACTGTGCCATGTTGTAGCAAATATGGCGACAAAGATGAGGACAATAGTCCGAATAATGTAAATAATGTACATAATACCTCATCTCAGAAATATAGACAGACACCTCTACCTTGTTTATGTCTCAATCTGTGAGGGCGGTTTTTGCCACTAGTCATCTCGCTAACTCCGTCCGCATTCCCCATCAAGGGTAGCACGAAATTTCTCAATGAAAAGAATTGTTGAAAAATATGTCTTCATGTATTCCGTTGCTGATTTCATGCGATTTTTCTTATGAATGTCCTTTAAAAAAAGAAGAGGGCCTCGTGATCGGTCTTAGAAGTCTTGATTTTATAACCCGACAACTTCTGAGTTATTTAATGGTTGAAAAGAAGAGGTCAGATTTTTCGTTTGTAGTGAATGTAAGATAGAAAGGATGTGATATATTTATTTCTCAACCTTTTTTTACTTCCGGACGCACTTGTCGAATAACTAAAACTCCGAGGCGCAATCTCAATCAGGAAAAATAAGTCATGAAATTTGAAAATCGGAAAATAATAAAGAAGTCTTCTGAAATAAGTATTTATTTCTAAGACATTACATTGTATATTTAAGAAAGCTTGTAAAGTGTGTTCCGGATTTTAAATGTGAATTAATTTTAAGCGTCTAATAATTTTTTCTTTCAGATTTGGCGGACATTTGGGCGATATTATTTTTCACACATAATTGCCATGACTTAAATAACATGATCCAATAGAGAAATAAATAAATTTTCACCAATAACACTGATTTATTTTCTGCTAACCTTGATCCGTCTTAATGAAACACCTTTGTATATAATCTGTCTTAATGAAACACCCTTTATAAAGACTGTGCTCTGGTAAAGAAGAAAATTACCTTTAATGGTTGTCAGGTTTGGTTTGCCACCCCCAAAGAATATTAGCGGTACAGTTTTCAGTTAAAAGGATTTATGAAGAATCTGCTATTTCTTTTTAGAGAATCCTACAATGACTGATTGTGGAAGGCAAAAGGGAAAGGATTATACACTCCTTAAAGATTAAGGAATTTCGAATATATTTTAAAATATGAAATGGGGAAGACTTGATTTAAACATGGAAGCCATGGACTTGGTATTTATAGCTTTTTAAAAGTAAAAATTTTTGAAATATAAAAATAATTCACAAATTACTCTTCTGTTAATTTGGGGAACACCTGGCACAACGATTGAGAAACATTGATTTAGAACATTGCCTGAAACATGATAACTACTAAACTACCATCTTTGGTTTGAATCAACGGGACCCAGCGCCTTCTCCCACTTCAAATGAGGAGAGAATAGATACTAGCATTTGATACCAGCCAAAAGAGCGACAAGCGAATATTTACCTGAGCTCATTACTAATACATGATATGACACAGCGTTCTTTTTAAGGTAGGGACCCCATACACATAAAAGTGCATACTGACCAAGGATAAAAATTATCCAATCCCCGCGACCACTGTCACGCTGGCATTGATATTACACTGACCCAACCTCTCTTAGTGCAATGTAAAAAGTGCTACCGCAGGGTTGAAATCCATGGGCCCGGGCGCCTTCTGCCATCTAAAAATAGGAAGAGAACAGATATGTTTTTCTTCAGTGAGCCCACGCCTCTACTGAATGTAACACAAAAAGAGTTTAAAATGGATTTAACAGCTATACCGTGGGAAAATTGTTCGACACTTCCCCTTTTTTTTGGGGGGGCCTCTCAAGCACCGGGTAATGATCAAAGCAAAGTAAGAGAACAGATACTATTTACTTTCCTCCCCGCGATGGCAAGATAGGACAAAAGGTCAGTTTAATGTAGGGAGCACGAACGCTTGCACCCGGACCAGGTCCGAAAATAGCGCAAACGTCTGTTGCGCTGTCATTGGTATTATTACCAATCCCCACTCTGAGGGAGAAACTACCGTGAGCAGATGTTCTCCAAAACCGGGCACCTCTCACTAATATGTTCATTTGCGCTGTCCGCAGACAGATACACGAGAATGGACCACCTTTGGTAAGTCGTGAATTTGAGTAGATTTCTGATACATATCTGACCGATGAGATGGGAGATAAGATAGTGACTGAGATAATTGCGCCACTGTCTCTAGTGGTCGTTTCTTCTTCTTCTTCTTCTTCTTCTTCTTCTTCTTCTTCTTCTTCTTCTTCTTCTTCTTCTTCTTCTTCTTCTTTGTGTCATGTCCATTCAGGGCGTGGGCGATTTAGCTCTTGATAAATATTGTCTTTTTGCTATCTCTTCTAATCTTTGTTCTGCTAACCATTTACAAAAACTTGCTCTTGATCGATGTGACATATCCATTCAGGGCGTAGGTGATCATGACTACCCACAATTTTCTGACTTTTGTAGCTCTTACTAAATTTTGTTTTTTCTTTATCTCTCCTAATCCCTGTTCTTCCAATCATTTACGAAAGACCGTTCGGTTAGTTATACTCTAATTTCCTCTTGCCTTCAATATGTCCTGTAAATGACAAATTCTCTAGGCTCTCTTTCCTTATTACGTAATTTCAACGCTCTCTTTCTGATTCTAAGTATAATTTTCCTTTTTGTTTGAAATTTTCTCTAAAACTTCGCCGTTCCTCACACGCTCAGTCCATGGTATTATCAGCATCCTCCTGTAGAACAACACTGAACATATTTTAGTCCTGGATATGACGATAAACTACGTCCGGCAGCAAGGCCTCTGATCGGGAGATTGGAGGTTTTGAAGACCGTGAAACCACCTTTTAATTGCTGTTGCTACCAGATTTACACTGACCCAAGGTGATAGCACCTGTTAGAATCCCAGCTATGGACAAATGGTGAATCACCAAACCAAACCAAAGCCCTGTGAACGTATATATTATGAAATGGACAATTATTTAATATATTTGCTGTTTATTCATAATTTTTATAAATACGGATATTTAAGTAAATGCTCTGTTTATAATAAGCAGTACTAATTTCATTTACTGACCTGAATGTCCAAAAATGTCATACAAAATACGACAATTCAAAGGACGGTTCCATGTAGGACACAGGTTCGATTCCTGTCACATAATTTTTACGCAATTTCTTAGACATTCAAACCAGTAAATGTAATTAATACTGTTTATTATAAACAGGGCATTTACTTAAATAAGTGTATCTATAAAAATAACATATAAAAAGAAAATATATTAAACTATGAAAGTATAAAAAATACATTTTATTGTAAAAATACCAGAAATAAATTTTCGATGAAAAAAATTACCAACAATACCAATTTAGTATCTGTCTATATTTCTGAGATGATGTATTATGTACACTATTTACATTATTCGGACTATTGTCCTTATCTTTGTTGCCATATTTATCACAACGTTTTGGCCGTTGTACACTCTGGCCTTCTTCAGGTAGTTGGAATGTCGAACTGAACCCTTTATTTCGCTCTCTGGGGTAGACTGTTCTAGTTTCACCTGCCAAGTCTAATGGATGTCAGTTATCAGTTATCTCCTGTTAATTCACTTCTCCAAGTTCTTCACTGTCTTAACCAGGTATTGAACTCACAACTCTTTGGGTCCTATCACTGGATCGAACCTTAAGGACACATGTCACAGTGGATAAAGGCGTTGGTTAGATCCAGTGACATGGCACAAGGAGTTGTGTGTTCAATACCTGATTAAGGCAGTGGAGAACTTGGAGAAGTACATTAACAGGAGATAACTGATAACTGACATCCATTAGGCATGGCACGGGGATAAATAGAATACCAATTTAGATTAAATGACCAGCAATAGATTTTACCTGTAGTTGAAGGCATACAACTGTGTTCAAAATATTTAGATTTCAGTATTATATAACCAATAGAGGCTGATATGCCGCTAAACAAAATTAACGGACTGAACGTATTTTAGACTGGATTCTGATTTAATTTGAAATTTTCGGTACTCAAGTATAAGTAACAAGTCAATTGCTTTTTTTTTAAGCTTATCACCCCAAGCAAGGCTGGAGGCCACTAGCACGCAACGGGTTACAGAAGGTTTCGAGGAAGAGCAGATAGGAGTGGTAAAGGAGAGGATGCGGAGAAAGATAGTGGATCGATCAAGGCAAGGGGGTTACAGAATATTTGGAGCGAGAGCAGATAGGAATGAAAGGTGAAAGGATGTGGAGAAGGGAAGTGGATAGACCAAGGCAACTGGAGATGTCGATTGACGTTACACTTAAATAGTTGGAGATTGTATTTGTCAGGGAAACAGGAATAAGGAAGGGAGTTCCACAGGCGAGATGTGCGAGACATGAAGCTATTGGAGTAGAAGAGACGTCTACATCTAACAGTTTCAACGGTGAAGGCGTGGGAACGGGATGCCAGCCTCGTAGGACGTTTAAATTCATGAGGCCTAGGAACCAGCGAAAGCAGCTCCTAGGAGCAATTACCGTGAAAGTATTTGTAAAAAAGACAGAGCGAGGCAACGTCCCGTCTGTGAGAGAGCGACTGCAGACGAGATGACAGATCAGGGCCAATTA
This sequence comes from Acanthosepion esculentum, assembly GCA_964036315.1. Lineage (NCBI taxonomy): Eukaryota > Metazoa > Mollusca > Cephalopoda > Sepiida > Sepiidae > Acanthosepion > Acanthosepion esculentum. The sequence continues at coordinate 63,441,435 of OZ038477.1, read as the reverse complement.
CATTGCATATCCGTCTCTGGATCTTATCAAGAACCCTGAGGCAAACAGCAGGGGCTCCAGACCATATATGGCAGCAATACTCCATGCAAGGGCGAATGGTCGATTTATAGATTTGGAGAATCGTTTCCGGGGAGAAAAATTTCCTGCCTTGCGGTGGATGATGCAATTGACTCGATGTATTTGTTCCATCTCAGATCAGCGGCCAGCGTGAAACCGAGCAGCCGCAGAGAGGAGCTCTCGAGAAGTTGGTCTTCGGCCATTCTAATGGGATGCAGGGATGGATCCTTGTGGTGGTTAATAGAGAGGACCTAAGATATTGTATTGCTAAACTTCTTTAAAGTATGCTTACATGAATTGAGAAACAAATCACTTATAATTGTGATATGCACTTCCTTCTTCGTATTAAATGCAGCCACAAAAACATGTGTATTGGAAAAATTCTCGGTTCGAAAAGTGGGTTATGCTTCTAGTTCAGGATCTATCTTGCCACATTTTATAAATCAAACCGCAGTATATATGTCTTTAAAATAAATGGGATTGACGCACTCATTTGTAAATAAACAAATATGCGACAATTAGTCAAACCTCTGCAAAAGCATTGATGTAATCTGTTTGTAAATTCAAATTACTTGGTGGTTTATATGTAAAATAACATTTCATTTCACTTCAATGTTTAATTTGATTGATTGATTCGTTTTCTACGTGTAGTATCGTATGCAAATGAGACAGATAACTATAAATAGAGAACAACTGGTGAATATAAGGACATTGCTTAGCAAACCCGTTTGCTAAACATAACGCGGAGAACTGCGCTACGCCTGCTACTCCACAGAGCTATATAACAAACATAACACTACGGTTTATCAACCTTTTGCAGGTTATTTAATGACAGAAAATATTTTTAGATTCTAAGATTTTTTCCTATAATAATTTTTTATTGATACATGATTTGTTTGTTTAACGGTATATGGGTCATTTAATGCCAAAATTTAATTTTCTGCAAACAGTTTTATGGCTTCAACTTATATATATTGAACATGATTGTATGCCTTCAACTACAGATAAAATCTATTGCTGGTCATTCTGATATAAAATGTATTGTCCGTAATTATACTATAAATATATATTGTTGGTAAATCTATTATAAATAAGTATTGTTCGTAATTTTACTGTATGTATTATTAGTAATTATTTCATATAAAAATATATTTTGGGACTGTTTACTAAAAAAATATATTTTTGTACTTCCATATTGCTTTGTTTGATTTTTTGTGGTGGTGGGGGGTACTATTTGGCCATAGCTAACTGGTGCTACCACTCTGGGTCAGGGTGAACCTTAGAGCAGCAATTAAATGTATTGCTGGTACTACCTTTTTTAAAAACATGCATTGCTGGTACTATCTTTTTATTATAAAAATGTATTGCTGGTACTATTTTTTATTATAAAAATTTATTGCTGGTACTATCTTTTTTTATATAAAAATGTATTGCGACACGATTTGACACTGGTGAATGGAAAGATAGGGTTTAAATCAAAAACATAGCTCGGAACGAGACGAGAAGGGTTAATGAATAGAACGATGGGCAGGCCGAGAGAAAGAAGGGAGATTTCTCTTTTTCTGATAGGAAAGCTTAATTCTTTAAAACCAGAAGAAAATACTTAAAGAAAAGTAATATTACCACAAGAAGCCACGTGGCGATCTTTAAGCTGGCAGCTCGTTCATGAGGACGGATAAGATTTGATCTGTAAGCAAGTCAAGGGAACAGAGGTATTTGGAGTGCAATGTTCCTAGCGAGATCGGAGGAGCCATCGGGTAAATTTTTTTAGGCAAAACCAGGCTGGGAAAATTTCGATTACGCGAAATTTCAAATGATAATTTTAATTAATGACCATAAGTTAAGCTACGCCAAGCGGTCGAGAGCCAGATTGTTCAAAGGGTAGCCAAGGTGGCAGGTGCAGGTGAAATAGCGGCGACCGCTTCACCTGATCTCACGTGACTTCCTGCTTGTAGGAAACCTCCGACATAAGCCTTGTGCCAGAAGCCTTGTTCAGATTTAGCTAAACCAACTGGTCTCGCGTCTAACTTATGGTGCGGTAAGGACCAATAGTTTTCTGTATGGAGAACTAATAATTTTAATATGAAGAATTAACCATGTCCTTTACAAAGAACTTGTATATAAAAACATATTCTTTTATTCAAATTATTTACTTAATTGTGACTTCACTCTGCTCGAACCAAACCAAAACGATGATTCCCGTCGACGACTCGGTCCGTGCCAGCCTTATGATCAAAATCAGGCAAGCCGTCAACTCATCGATCAGCATTGGATATCGGACGGACTACACTATCTTTTTTATTATAAAAATGTATTGCTGGTACTTTCTTTTTTTTATACAGATGTATTGCTAGTATTATCTTTTTCATAAAAATATATTACTGGTACTATCTTTTTTTTATTATAGTTTAGTTTAGTTTGGTTTGGTTTGGTTTGGTTTGGTTCGGTCTGGTTTGGTTTGGTTTACAGCATATCAACTTCCTTGGGTTATTTAATGCCGACAAGATATTTTATTGTTGGTAATATTTTTTTCAGAAAGTATTTCTGGTATTATTTTTCTAATAATGTATTGCTGGTATTTTTAAATGTATTACTGGTAATATTATTTGGACCTGGGAACACCAGCAATTGAGGTGGTTCCACGAACTTCAAAGCCTCCTGATCAGAGGCCTTGCTGTTGGATGTAGTTTATCGTCTTACCCCGGACCGGATGTAGTTTCTCGTCATACCCAGGACGATTTTTATTATAAAAATGTATTGTTGATACTATCTTTTTTTATGTAAAAACGTATTGCTGATATTTTTTTTTCGCACCTTCACTATAAAAATGTATTTTTACACTTTCATGGTATTTTGACCTCAGTTTGAGGGTTAAATATTTGCCCATAGTTGGGACCCTAACAAGTGCTACCAAGTCAGGGTGAAGCTGGGAACAACAGAAAATAAAGGCGATTTCATGCTCTGTAAAATGTAACAGAGGCCTTGCTACCGGATATATTTTATCGTCATACCCTTGGATTACATGTTTATTCGATTTAATCGCATTCAGCCTCAATGATGGCTTCAATGCATGCATTACATGGTCTGTATTGATATTAGCCATTAATTTATTAATGGCGGCTGTCAAGGAATCAGTTGTATTGTGGAGGCGGTTATTAGTTTCCCTATTCAACAACGCTCCACATGTAACAATCGAAAAGATTTAGGTCTGGCGAGATTTGGTGTGATTTTATTCGTTCAGATAGACCTCCAGCCAATCACGAGTCACCCTAGTTTTATTAATAGATAGAGAGTACTGCTGAAACATACAGCTTTCTATTACATACAAGGTCTATCCAGGCTTTCTACAAATAGGTTCAGCGCTTCAGTGTAACCAGCAACATTCAATCGAAGTTTCCCATTTCTGAGATGGTTGAAAGAAATAGGGTGGCATGATGTGTCTTTCCTAAACGATCTTGGTCTTATATATACAAGGATCGTAAGGTAAAACCACATCTTACAAACAATTAAATTTATTGATACAACACTTGATACACAGATGCATTAATAGTTGGAGTACATGTTTATTCGATATGATCGCATTTAGCTGTAATAGCTTCAATGCGGGACCAGAGTCGTTGGCATGCACGTATCACATGGTCTGCTTTCCGTTGTCCCAATTTAACTCAAGTTTTCCTGTGAGTATCAGGTTTTCCAAGCACTTCTTCCTCATGACGTGTCCCAGAAAGTTTAACTGCCTCTTCCCGATGCAATGAAGTCTGCCATAACCCCATAATACAAAGTAATAATAGATGATTGTCATAGATTATTAAGAAAATGTAATATGGAGAAATGAGTGTCTTGTTTTATGACATATTCGGGAAAATAGTAAACTAAAACCATCAATGAAATGAAGAGATTTATCAATCAATAGAAACTTCGAACCATTTGTCTTATTGTAGAATATTTATTTATGAAAGTGAGTAATCCTAAGTATGTTTTAAACTTTAACATTATTCCCAGCGAACTTTTTCTACAATCAGGTTGTTTTGTGTTTGCAGCTAAAAACTTTAAGGACAAATGCTTTAAAAACAATATTTAAAAAGGATTAAGTTCATTTGTTCTTTTGCTTTAAATAAATTTAAAAAATATTCAACAAGATCTTTTTTTTTTATTTTCTGGCACGTTCCTACGAGTGGAAGGTCCAAGCAAATTACTTTAGGTTTTTTCATTTGCTATTAATAGCATTAAGATAGTTTCCAATGGAAGAAACTTTTTTGACGCTTTTCAATGGACAGCAAATAACGAAAAACTACTTTTTATCAACGAAAACAACAATACGCAATGATGACGATATAAGATTTTTTATTCTTTCTTAATGTTAAAAACTCGATCATCGCTTGTAATAACCGGTTAATTCTTTTTTAAACCACATAAACGTAACAATTCATACCAATACATTTTTCACGCGATGAAATTACTAGCCTCATACCAAACCGGTTTTGAATTCAAAATTTAATTTTCTTAGACTGGTTGTTAATCAAGGGCAAAGAGTTCAGTCTGAACTACTATTTAGCTAATAGTTAACTAGTAACTAAATTTATATCTTTTTCAAAGACATAAGTGAATATATTCCTCTGGATCTCTAATTCTGTTCTCTCACCCGCACTTCTACACCTATATCCAGAGTTCAACCTATGTATCGTCAAACTCTGACTACCAGCGACTTCTTTTTCCATGGTTGAAATCTCAGTGAATGAGATTAACGAGAAATCTGCCAATCATCATACAGGATTTGTAAAGGGTATTGTTCTGGAAAAAAGAGACGGTGGGTTGTGTGTAGTCAAAGAAGGAATACAGACTATTTCTGACGGAAAAAAGATCAGGATGCTCACCAACATGTAATCATTAAATGAGTCGAAGTACCGACAGCACAGGAGATTTTATAGCTTACTCACTAAATTTATACGTACCCTGGTTCAAGAACTCCTGAGTTAAAAGGTCAGTATTTAAATCTTTGCATCGTAGCGATAATATATGAAACTTGATTATTCACATAATATACAAATTAAGACCGTTCAAAACGTAAACGATAACGGCTCTCCACAAGTTCCATCCTTTGCAGCTCGTAGCAATGTTTATCTGTTTCATTTATTTCAGCTATACTTTTTTTCTTCTTCTTCTTCTTCTTCTTCTTCTTCTTCTTCTTCTTCTTCTTCTTCTTCTTCTTCTTCTTCTTCTATGTGCGTGTCCCTTCAGCATGCTGGCAATCATGACTCGCCGCAATTTCCTGTTATTTGTCGCTTTTAATACATTTTGTTTTTGTGTCATCTCTCCTAATCCCTCTTCTGCCATCACTTAATCTAGCTTGGTAGGTTACGCGTTGTTTTCTCTGCCCCTCTTGCTTGTGAGTATCAACATTCCCAAGCCTTCTTTCCTCATTATGTGCCCTACAATTTCCAACAATCACTTTCTTTTTGTTTCAATTTTCTCTAAAACTTCATCGTTGCTCACATGTTCGGTCCATAGTATTTTCAGCTTCCTCCTCATTTCTCTTGCTTCAAGCCTCTTTTTCATCAGTGAGAAGATTGTCCAGCATTCATTGCCATATGGGAGAACTGATATTACGTGGCAGTTCAATACACTTTTCTTTGTTTCTAATAAATTTTTCTTGTCCCTTAATACTTTACTTAGCTTTTGGAATGCTTCTTTCACTATCCCAATGCGCCGGGTTTGAGTGTCGTATTTTGAGTCCACTCTTAAAAACCATCCCAGATATTAATATTAATAGCCATAATTCCATTACTAGCATTTGAGTACAGTACGTAGTATTTCTTTTATACTTTTGTAGGTTCCTTCCTAACTTTTTCTTTGCCACATGTTTTATTCGACTGGCCTCTTCAGTTTTCAGATATTTATTGGCTTTGTCTAGCTCACCCCTTTATATTGCAGTACCTATTTTTTTAATTGTTAAAAATGGCTTCAAGTGAATGAAACCCGTAGGTCTTAGTAAAGACCATCCTTCTTTGAAGCTTGTGAATTTGGGCTACAGTATCAAAAAGAAATGTACCAAATAACAAAAACCACATCAGTTGAGTACTTTCAACAGCAACAATAACTAAAATGGATAGAAAACGGATCTCTAAGAGAATATGATGACATAATCAAGATGTTGAGGTTTTGGGGGATTCACTCACATCAGAGCGACAGAAATTAGTTTTGTGTTCACGGAGATAAAAGAATACTTAATAGAAAATAAAACGTAAACAAAATAACAGGAAAGCATGATAAATTGTATGTCAGTTTCATACAATTTATTTATATTTTTGTGTGTATTGGTGTGTGTATTTTTGGTTTCAATTGTTTCATGGTACATGTGATAAATGGGAGAAATGACTTTATTCCGTAGTATTACAAGCCATATTAAAGAGAGAAGTTGGACACGTGTTGCCCGTACCAACGTTCGTGGTGAAGAGATTGAATTTAACGTCTTTTGACGGAATGTCCGTATTTCCGGTAGGATCAGTTTTCTGTTGCATACTGGGTGTATTTTTTTTATTTAATCTATTTTATAATACATTTTATGTTATTGTTTTATTTTATTTTATTCATAATTTTCTTTATTATTATTATTTTATATTTTATATATTGTTTATTTATAATAATAATAATATTCCTGCAGGTTCTACACTACTTCAAAGAAAAAAGATTAGAAAGGTAACTCCCATCAACTGTCGAGCAAATATGTGGTACTGAATGCGATATTTGTTTTAACACGTTGACCGTCTTAAGAAAAATTGTTCATGTTAACATTTCCAATCAGTTAAGATCAGAAGATAGGAGAAACATGCCTAGTGTAGCATCAGGACATTTATAATAATAATGATAACAATTAATAGTAGTAGTAGTTGTAATAATAGCAACCGTAGTTGCAATATTAGTAGTGGTAGTACCCGTGAAAATTGTCCTACTTAAATTTTCTGATGAATCTTAATTCTTCAGTTAATAATTGAATAAGGTCATATCGAGTTCTACTGCAATAAAATATCCATAGAAATTCCCCTTTCGCATCGTTAAATATGCGAACTTAACAACTTTAACAAAAATATTACAATAATAATTGTTATTATCATTCTTCTTCTCTCTCTCTCTCTTTCTCTCTCTCTCTCTTAGCTCTTGAAATACGACCCTCATTCATATTCATGTTTTAAGATGGTACAAATATTTGAAATTGACAACTTTTTCCATTTCAATGAAACAGGCACTAAACGGTTCTTCTTTACTTCTTTCTTTCTTTCTTTCTTTCTTACATTCATTCATTTTCTCACTACGTAATGTCTCTGATACGTCTTTTCACGCGATCAAAAGAGAATAGTGCATTATTTATTAGGTATTGACAGGGTGTAACGGTCGTGCTAACTAGGAGAAGGACAAACAGAATTATAATAAAATCATTATTATTATTATTATTATTATTATACATGAATCTCGCCTTTAAAAACATTTTTTTATATTCTACATGCATTCATGATTGCGGTTTTAGATTCAGAAAACTAAATTCTTATTCGACCTATTACGTCTATAATACAACTAGGCACAAACAGGTCAGCTTACTTTAGGGTTATAGTGGTAGTTACAATATCTGGGGAAAATACATGCGATTCAAGAAAAGGCCAAAAGCCTAGGCGATTCATTTTCTCTTCAGGGTGTCCATTTTTAACACTGACATTTGTAGCGACTGTCGAATTTGTAATATTCCGAAGCAAAACAGATGTTTTCAAAAGACCCATAGAAAACAATTATAGACGGATGGTATTTCGTATTTCTGCTATAGAATTTTCAGCTAAAAATGTGAATATTCATACATTAATTGTATGATTCAATGGTTTGTTTTTTTTTATTTCCAAATCCCTGAGCAGTGTTGAGGCGCACCTATTCGTGATGCTAAAAGCAGTGACAAACAAAATTGACACATTTTCACATATGTAAATGGTGGGTGCAAAGAAATAGAATAAATTACTAGGCGATTTTTTAAAATCGATTTTGCACAAAGCAAGGCAGTAAAGCCACTGAGACACAATGGCTTACTGGGTGTGGAAGAGTAAAAAAGGAGAGTAATTAGGAGGGAAGTAGATAGCAATTAGCATTTCTTTTAAATTTTTGAAGATTAAAGATGGCTGGAAAGCATAGAGCTGAAAGGGATTTCCACAAGAGAGAAGTGCGAGAAAAGAAACTGTTAACATAGAACTTACGGTTATATCTAACCAATTCAATTGTGGATTGATTAAACTTCGTCGCCAGGATAGTACTGGGATTAAAGGAATAGTCTAGGTACCATAGCGAAGAGCTCATCCGAACAATTACCATGAAAGTATTTATAGAAAGGCATAGGAAGGCAACCTTACGGCCATAGGAAAGAGAATGAAGCCGATACACCAAATCATGGCCAATAATATTGCTGATTCTTATTTAGATAATGTTTTTGCTTTTATATAACTGAAAGTGAAAATGCATTATTACTTATGCAAAAGGAAGAAAACATTAAAAGTTAGGAATGTGTGTCTGTGGGTGGGTATAATTAGGGTCACCAGAGGAAAGATATCCGCATGCCCGGTGGGTGGCGTCGCTTCAGCATGCTCGGGGGAAGAGAGAGATTAGAGGGCGAGGACAGGAATATGTCTATTTTATACTTGCTTAACAGCGCTACCTAACGACTTCTGGGCGAAACTGGTATTTCAGCAATTAATAATATTTCATCATCATCATCATTATGATCATCATCAGTCCCTTGACCGAATGTGGTTTAAGTTTGGTTCGCTGCTGAGCACCTGACCAACTACCTCCAGATGTCTCGGTTACGGCCCAATATATGAGCCTCTGTGAATGATCTTCCAGTCCTCTCGGCGAATTTGTCCCATTATTTCCTCCTCTTCTTTTGCCTTGTAGGAGGGCAATGAAAAGCGTTGGTCATTTATGACGCGTCCATACCATGTTGTGATAATTTTAAGTTGTCAGAATTTCCTAATCGAGGCATTGTGATCATTATTCTTCACTATTTTATCATCTTATTTTTGTTGGATTTTATCTCAGCGTTCAGATCGGTTTTGCATTCTAAGGCCGTTAAACAAGCATCATAACCAAAAAATAACGGCCGACAAACATAAAAGACAAGATCATTAAAATGAATAACCAAAATGCTTCATTTAAGAAATTCGGTCGGTTTAAGATCTGCTTCAAAGCCTAATCAAGCGTATTCCCAAGAGAAGGCGATACAAATTCAAACTGCGACAGAAGTTAATTCTTTACTGTTTTTTTTTTGTTTTGTTTTGTTTTTTACAAGGATGTTCACTCTAAACAAGACCCAAGAGCTACTCGAGGTAGTGGGATACAGATTAACATGTACAGAATATGGGGATACGTGGGAAAGATATCGATTAATCCTAGACTTGAAAAGGTTAATTTTATAGTGATTGGGGAAGCATCCTTTTGGGAGTCTACTTGCTTAACAAACGTAGACGACAGAATGTCACTACAGTATTTCCTCAATTTTCGGACTTCGATTATCCTGGCGTGTAATGAACATTGATGGTAATATTTCTTGAATGACGAGACATAAATTTTTTGATAAAGCATGAGACTTATTTAGATCCTTTTAAAACTGTGGTACATTTCTAATATCAAATAAGTACATGCATGATGGCCGTCCATTCATTTCCAAGTACAGTATTTCTTCGATTGTCCGTACTTTGACTTTCCGGACATTTATACTGCAATTATGCGAAGCAGATCTTAGTTACAGTATCTGGGAGAGACAAGCACAGTCTGGCTTGATCAGTAGTTGAATACGACCAGTACATCCAAACACTCGCACAACAATCGACAGCTTCTGAACAGCTCCGTCTGCCCAATGTCACTCACAAGGCTTGGATCAATCTCTCTCTCTCTCTCTCTCTCTGTCTCTCTCTCTCTCTCTCTCTCTCTCTCTCTCTGGCCTCTGTGCTGGTGCGGCGGAGTTTCACCCGTGATGCGTGTAGTCTGTGGCATTGCCTGTTCATTCTCAGGGTACACGGTTGACAGTTCCCTGGTTGCTGTTTCCGACGGGTAGTTAGGAGCCCTAACGCTTGCGTAGCGTCTTGAGCGGCCGCTCTGATCAACACTTGCATAATATCGGGGTGTCTGTAGTGCCATGTCGCGCATGGATAGATGTCCCTGCAGTCATCTCCGGTGGGCAACCCTGAGGCCACATTATGATTCAGGCTGTGCCAAACCCCCTCTCTACCCGCATCATGGGTGTTAACCGTCGGCTTCCTGTAACTCAGGCCTTCTCTTTTACCAACACCAATTACCCACCATGAAGTACAAAAACCAGAAATATAAACCTAAACCAGCCTTCCAAAAATCACCCAAACCTTTAAATATCTCCTTCTCCAACATCCGTGGCATTAGAACCAACTTCTGCAGTGTTGAGTCCTTCCTCATTGCTAATTGCCCGGATATACTGGCCCTGTGTGAGACCAATCTTGACTCCTCTATCTCTTTCTCTGATCTCTCGATCCCTGGATACCTTCCTCTCCTCAGAAAAGACTCTCTAACCCACATGCATGGCCTGGGGGTCTACGTCAAGGACCATCTCCCTCTGGCTAGAGAGTCCTCTCTCGAATCGCCGGATCATTCGTTCTTGTATCTCCGGCAATCTCTTCTCAATGCCGTTAGCTATCTTTTCTTCCTCTACCGCTCTCCATCCTCTCAGGACTGTGGGATACTTGATGTCATTTCTGACAGCATAGATAGGACCCTCTCTGCCCATCCGTACACTCACATATTTGTATTTGGCGATTTTAACGCCCATCACACCCAGTGGCTTAAGAACGCTACTACCGACCTCGCGGGCATTCATACTCTCAACTTTTCAGTCTCTCAATCCCTCACTCAGATAATCGATTTCCCCACGCGTTTTGCCTACAACCGTGACGGTAAGGCCTCACTCCTCGACCTGTGTTTTACCTTCATCCCTGAGTCTTGTAGAGCCACGCAGCTCTGTCCTATCGGTAACTCCGATCATGCTGTAGTGTCGGTTAGCATCTCATTCAGCCCCACCCCCTGCAAAGAGCCTCCTACCACCAGAACCGCATTCTGCTACCAACGGGCTGACTGGGACGAGTTTCCTGACTTCCTCCGCGATGTCCCAGGGATGCTGTATTTAAGCTCCCCACTCATGATTGTGCTTCTGAGTTCTCTTCCTGGATTAAAGCCGGTATCGAAGTTTTCATCCCCTCCAGGAAATTCAAGGTCAAACCGCGCTCCTCCCCCTGGTTCACAGCTGCTTGCTCAGCCGCCATTGCCCATAGGAACCACTTCTTCCACCGTTTTCGAAGTGATATGTCCGACTCCAATAGACGTCTATTTACCTCTGCCCGCAACGACTGTAAGCGTATCCTCGACGATGCCAAGTCACTATTTGCTGCTCGGATGAAGGAACGTATTGCATCCCGCAAATTTGGCTCCAAAGATTATTGGCGCCTCTGCAAGAGCGTCCTGAACAATAACAAACCCTCCATTCCTCCCCTGTTCAATCAGTTTGAGGTCATGACCACCTCTGCATGACCACCTCTGCTGAAGTTTTCTTCCAATTCTACGCTAGACTCTTCCGGGGTGCCCTTGCCCGATTTCCCTCCCAGAACTGAGGCCCTCCTTGACGGAATGCACATAATCCCGTCGTCGGTATTGGGCATTATTTCTAACTTAGATCACCACAAGGCTACTGGTGGTGACGGAATACCAGCCATTGTCCTGAAGAAATGCGCACCTGAACTGGTGCCTGCCCTCTCTAAACTGTACAACCGCTGCCTCAAGGAGTCCTGTTTTCCTGACTGCTGGAAGTCCTCAACCATTGTCCCTGTCTTTAAGAACTCTGGTGACCCCTCCGACCCATCCAATTACCGTCCTATCAGTCTCCTTCCCCTCTTCGGCAAATCTTCGAGGCCATTATCAACGCCGAAGTGATTAATCACCTGATATCCCACGATCTGCTCTCAGACAAACAGTATGGTTTCCGCTTTGCCCGATCTACTGCCGATGTGCTTACGGCCATCACTGAATTTGTCTACCGAGCTATCCGTAACAACGGTGAAGCTCGTGCCGTGGCCCTTGACATCTCCAAAGCATTCGATAGAGTCTGGCATGTCGGCCTTCTCCGCAAGCTCCTGGGTTATGGTATCACGGGTCGATTGTTTGACCTAATACAATCATTCCTGTCAAACCGGGATTTTAATGTTGTTCTTAGTGGATTCATCTCCAGATCCTATCCCGCTAACGCAGGTGTTCCTCAAGGCTCCATCCTATGCCCTACTCTGTTCCTCATATTTATAAACGACCTTCCTGACGCCATAGACTCCCAAGTCGGCATCTACGCTGACGACACCACTATTTACTCCTGCCTCAAACACAAATCTAGTGAGGCGGACAAAGCTAACCTGACAGCTCCAATTGAAAAGGACCTCCAATCGGTTGTGATATGGGGTGAGAAATGGATGGTTAACTTTAACGCCTTTAAAACAAAACTGCTCTCTATCAACCACCACAAGGATCCATCCCTGCATCCCATTAGAATGTCTGATGACCAACTTCTCGAGAGCTCCTCCCTGAGGCTGCTCGGTCTCACGCTGTCTGCTGATCTGAGATGGAACAAATACATCGAGTCAGTTGCATCAGCCACCGCAAAGAAAGTTGGTTCTCTGTGCCGAGCCAGGAAATTTTTCTCCCCGGAATCGATCCTCCAAGTCTATAAATCGACCATTCGCCCTTGCATGGAGTATTGCTGCCATATATGGTCTGGGGCCCCTGCTGTTTGCCTCGGAGTTCTTGATAAGATCCAGATACGGATAGGCAACGTGATTGGCCCTAATCTGTCTGCAGTCGCTCTCTCACAGACGCGATGTTGCCTCGCTCTGCCTTTTTTTACAAGTACTTCCACGGTAATTGCTCTGAGGAGTTGCGTTCGCTTGTCCCCAGGCCTCGTGAATTTAAACTACCCACGAGGTTGGCATCCCGCTCCCACCCCTACACCGTGGAAACTGTTAGATGTAGATGTCTCTTCTACTCCAATAGCTTCATGTCTCGCACATCTCACCTATGGAACTCCCTTCCCTATTACTGTTTCCCTGACAAATACAATCTCCAACGGTTTAAGTGTAGCGTCAATCGACATCTCCAGTTGCCTTGATCTATCCACTTCCCTTCTCCACATCCTTTCATTTTTCATTCCTATCTGCTCTCGCTCCGGATCTTCTGTGGCCCCCTTGCCTTGATTGACCCGCTGTCTTTCTCTTTCACTACATCCCCTCCCTTGCCACTCCTATCTGCTCTTCCTCCAACCCTTCTTTAACCCCTTTCGTGATAGTGGCCTCCGGCCTTGCTTGGGATGATACGATTAAAAAAAAACAAAAACAAACCCATGGTAGGATTTTCAGGCACCTCCAAAACGGAAAGTATACATACATACATTCATACATATATAGTATTTCGTCAATTCGTTGACAACATTTTCGGACTGACGATATAGATCCTTATGTGCTTTTACTTTTCAACGCGACTCACGTTTTATTACGTTTTGAAATTGAAATAACCACGAAATCAAAGGATAAAACAATACAAAAAAAGTGTACCGTTATCTGTTGAGGAGAAAGTAGATGTTTGTGACATGGCATGAAAGAAAATTCCAAAAACCGAGACCGTGATGAAATCCAGTCAGCGATATTTTGAAAAGCGTTGAAAAGCGAACAGGAAAATGTAGAATAGGACGAGGAGGATAATGCCCATGTTAAAATTCAACGTCCGTCCCCACAATGCCCAATGTTAAACACCGAATCAATGATAACAGCTGACAAATGTTTAAGTTGATTTCCTTTTCGACCAGAATCTACCTTTACAAATACATCTACTTTAATAACAGATCGGGACTTAGAATTAGAATTACGTACATTTGCTAGTGTATTTAAAAATCCTTAACAATTTTTATTTCTCTTCTACGTCCTGCCTTTTAAAACCCTGCTGATTTACTCTAAATACACGCTGGTTTCTCTTTTTATACTCTTTCTGACTAAATTCTTATTCAAACTATAACGTCTATCACACAACAAAGCACAAACAGCTCAGCTGAATTTTATAGTGAAAGTTACAATCTCTGGGAAAAACACATGCAATTCAAGATAAGGTCAAAAGCCTGGGCGATTCAATTTGTTCGCTATGTCACCATTTTTAAAATTTATAGCGTCTGTCGTATTTGGCAAGCTGAAATATTCCGGAACAAAACTGTTTTTTTTCCAAATGACTCATGGAAAACAAATATAAAAGGATGGTATTTCGTATTTCGGCTATAGAGTTTAACACTAAAAGTGCGAATATTCATACATTAATTTTTCTTTACAAATACATCTACTTTAATAACAGCTTCGGGAGTTGACAAGAAACCATAAAAATTGACGCATTTTTTTTTTCATGAAAATAAACTGGACGAAACATTTGACAAATATTTTGATATTTTTATTTTAATATATGAATTAAATTTATTTCAAAAAATGACTTTTTTCATCATTCTTTTTCGATAATTTTTGTATCCGGTATTTTGAATTATCCAAATATATTTATTCATCCTGGTACCAAGTTATCCGGATAATCGAATAAATACTGCATTTGTAAATTAAAAGCAAAAGAAATATACCAAATAATATATAATGAAAAAAATAGCATTCATAATTGAAACTTTTGTTTCAAGTTTGATCACGAATTATTCAACGCATTTAAGGATAGTAGAGGATATGTCTATAGCAAATTAGCTAAACTTGAGCCATCCATTTTCGGACAGGTTATGAATTCAAAACTGTCCTTCTTCAAGACTGGTTGCCTCATATCACGACCAAAGAGCCTATTGTGTTCTGTTATTTAATATATATAGAAGGCGGATTGATGGCTTTTCCGAGGGCATTAATGCTAAGTAAATGAAATAGACTCGGGATGTAGATAAAATTTCTGGCAGAGAGCGCATAATAGACAGTTTGAACAAGGTTAGCACTCTTACACCCTCGGTCACGATGACTTCGTACTAGAGCAACCATTGACGGATTTCGAACAGTTCTGTTTATCAAATTTCCCTCAAAATGTTTGGGTCATCCAGGGGTATGATTGACAGACACTTTCCAAATGCGGCACCTCCCAGATTGATGATATCAAGAAGTTACCTTCGTGTCAAATCGACTATTGTGAGATTCGAACACTTGTCTCATAGAATGAACGAGTTGTTCTAGTCTCACGGCCACGCGCACACAAATCTTCCATATAGAACATTGGATATTACATGGAAGTTAAGCGTTCTTATCTTTCCTCTATTTTAATAACCTCGGTTCTAAAAAACATCATTGACTTTTCCTATGCCCTTTTGGATTGCCGTGTCGTATTATCCATCGTCTATACTACACGAGCAAGATTGTTAAATTTCTCTATCTGGTTGATTTCTAATAGGAAGCTCATTCAGTGTTTGCGCTTTTGCTAATAACCATGCATTATGTCTTTTTACAGTTAAAAGTCGCTTTTTATTATTTCTTTTACTAACTCATCTAAGTGTTTTCCTTCTGAGACCACACATTGACATCCACGTAGTTTATGTTGTTAAGTCTATGTCCTTCGATATTAACTCCTGGTAGGTTATCTTGTTCTCTTAGGATTGTCGCGCTGTACAGGTTAAATAA
The DNA here is from genome assembly GCA_964036315.1 of Acanthosepion esculentum. Lineage (NCBI taxonomy): Eukaryota > Metazoa > Mollusca > Cephalopoda > Sepiida > Sepiidae > Acanthosepion > Acanthosepion esculentum. The sequence goes on along the minus strand of OZ038477.1, from coordinate 63,425,656 downwards.
ATCCGGTAAGGAATGTAAACCTCGTTTATTCGTCTTTCCATTCTTGCGCAGTCCATCTCTATCCAAATGCAGACTACTTGTCCGGCAGTCTTTTCGGCCATATTATGTGTCTAAATGTTGTCTCTTTTATTTTATGTGCATAAGAATAAATACTGTATTGTATCATTTGATATTTCTAGTACTGGTTCAAATGCAGTTTACCTAAAATCAGGTTTCAGGGTCAAGTAGTATTATCCGTTCAAATGGATTATCTGATACCACAAGCCTTCAGTAAAAAGAAACTGTTCATCCACTTGATCTACGGTATCATTTAAGTATATTAAAAGGAAAAAAGTATATAATAAATGTGAATTGGGGAAAAATATTTGACAAAGTGGAAAAAGTTATCTTGCGACGCGTTTCGTCCTTTAGGACTTCATCGGACTAAAAAAATTTATGTTGATATTTTAATCAGATTATATACTTAAAATCAGGATGAAACAGTTGAAATTTCTATGGCACGTAATGAGGAAAGAGGGCATGGAAATTTTGATATTTACAGGACAGATTGAAAGCAAGAACGTTACATGATTAAACTTTCGAACGTTACAAGCTTATCCTCTTCAAGTCTAGAGTCAATCGTTATCTATTTTCCATTTTCTCACTTTCTGCTCCTACGTTCATATCAAACGCTTCATTCGGTAAAGTTCTTTCTTGAGTCGCGTTTGGGCCTTTTATTGAGCGAAAATGAGGAAAACCTGATAAAACAAGAGAAAAAAAAACATGTGTGTGTGTGTGTGTGTGTGTGTGTGTGTGTGTGTGTGTGTGTGTGTGTGTGTGTGTGTCCAGCACACTTTTTTGCTCTATGGACATTTTATTATCGTCTTTCAGAAGTATGACGGCATACCTTCGTTTCGACCATATTTTGTTATATTTTATTTATTTTTATTATATTTTTGTTTTATATTGCATATTTCTATTTTTTATTTGTTGTAGTTTTTGTTTTATTATATATCTATCTTAATTTCCCATGTATAATACGCCTTCATCCATACTAAGCAACACCTAAAATTGTCCTGAAAGTGTGGGAAAATACTTCTTACTCACACATAATACGCACCCCTTGTTTGGTAATCAAACCCTATAAATTGTACCTCTCCAATTTCATTGCAGACAGCGTTTTCTACTCTTATTAAAAAATGGTTTTAAACAAAATAATATTATTCTAATTTATTTTTATAATAATTCTTATTTTATTTTATATTTGTAAGTATTGTTAGGTACATATGATTGTATTTGACATCCTTATGGGGTCGCAACCGCCGAATGTAAGTGCCAAATTGTCGTATATTTGTGGTAAGTCATTTCGCAACTGAAATCGACCTATGAAAATGCAATTTTTAAAAGATATTTTTGTAGCTGTGCAGAATACGCACCCCTAATTTTGCATGTTACATTTTTAGAAAAAATGCGTATTATACATGGAGAATTATGAAGTAATTTGTTTCTATTATGTATTTTTTTAATGTATTAAAGTCATTTAAAGTACTTCTATGCGCTGTGTTACTTCAGGACGTTAACGAAGAATCATAAATTAATCTAATGATTGAATAATGTCCTTGCTATTTCCACGACTGGACATCGTCGATTGCATTGTTAGATATTTGAGCTTAACATTCCTATCTTACTTTCTGTGAGGCTTAAAATACAAATGATTCTGAATGATCAAACGGAATTATAGTTTTTCCAAAGTTTAGAATCCTCAGAACCGATGATCTGACATCATAATGTGTTTGTCTTGTACAACACGTCGCACTAAACCTATTCTTCTTTTGTGCCTTCAGGACGTTGGCGATCATGGATCTCCACAATTTCCTGTTCTTTGTAGCTCTTAATAAATTTTGTCTTTTTGTTATCTCTCCTCAAGATTGCTCGGCCATCCATTTACTCAAGCTCGCTATGTAGGTTATGTGTTGTTTTCCTGTGTTCCTCTTGCCTTCATTATATCGTATAAATATTAACATTTTCCAAGCCCTCCTTCTTCATTTCAATTTTCAACTGTCACTTTCTGATGTTAAGTATAAGAGTCCCTTCATCGCTGCTCACATGTTTTGCCCATGGTATTCTTAGCATCTTTCTGTACGATAACATTTCTACCACTTCAAGTCTCTTCTTCATCTATGAGGAGGTTGTCCATTATTCACTGCCATATGGGAGGATTGATATCACATAACAGTTCAGTATACTGAATAACAATGTTTTATCTAACAATTTTTTCCTGTTTCTTAATACTCTGATTAGCTTTTGGAAGGCATCATTCGCTATTCGAATGCTCCTTCGGATATCAGTGTTTTCCGTCCTCCGTTATTGAAATTTTTGTACTTGTTGGATTTTGGTATCTCAGAATTGTAACTTGAATATCATGCTCTTTTTTTTTGCTGACAACCATGCATTCCGTCTTCTTACACTTGGTGTTTAGTGGTTTCTTCTCGTTTTCTTTCACTGCGTATTGTAGGAGTTCTTGTAGTTTCCCTCCGTGTCTGCTATCCGCACTGTGCCATCTGCATATCTTATATTGTTAAGATTGTGACCACCAGTAATTAATCCTGCTAAGGCTTCTAATTCTCTCAGAATCACCTCACTGCAGAAGTTGAATAAGTCAGGTGAGAAGACACATCCTTTTTCTTTATTTCAGTCAGTTATGTGCCATGAGTGATCATGTATCGATGCATGACTGAAGAGGCAGACTTTTTCCCGCAGTAGGTTACCATTTCTTTCTGCGGTAGACTAGTTGTCATCCAAGGCTATAGAACACGGACTGTCCTGCTATTTATCCATATCTGGGTGGGGGCGGAAGAAGAGGATTCATACCTTTCCAAAAGGTATTAGCACGTAAGTGAATGTAATGGATTCGTCTGGAATTCGAACTCGGCTCTCTGATTCCTCAATCCGTTACTCCAAAGTGCCTCATTTCTATATTTACAGAACTCATTTTTATCCGTATGCAGGCGATTTTCTGCCAGTATAGGTTCCAGATTTTTCTAATATCTTTCCGAAATATGTCATGGTTAAGTAGCTTTTGCAAAATCCATAAAACACATTGTATTTTTGTTCTTATTTGTTTGAAGCCTTTGATAGGATGACATTTGCTAAAAAGATATTATCAACGCATTTTTCTGCAAAAATCTGCATAATTTCAAGTTATTTGTCTTTTTCAACACTGACCTCTATTTAAACCGGACATAGCTTCTTCTTTTTTTTTAATATCATTTAAAATGTGATCTTCATCTACAAAGGAGTGTTCAACTGTGAATGATGAATGTTTCAAAAATGTGGAATTTTGTACAGGCGATTTCTTAATTAACAATGCTTTATGGTCAAGTAAACTAGATTTGGAGACTTTTTATGAATATCAGAAACAAAATAGGTCCAAGTATATATGTATAGCTGGCCATTCGTATTCGAAGATACTCGTCTACTGTTACAGACGCTTTCTCAGGCGCATTTATGCTTATTCAACACCCACAGAGCCAACTTGGCTATCGACGGGCACAAGGGTCCCGTCTACCCAATTTCACTCACAAGGCTTGGGTCAACCCGTGGTATGGTTTTCAGGCACTTCCCAAAGGCGCCTCACGCTGGGATCGACCTATTCAGTCTGTTAACATCAGGAAGTCACCTTCCTGACAAATCGACCCTGTTGAGATCCGAACCCGTGTCTCATAGCCAGAATACGAACATTCTAACTCCTTATCACTTGTGAGTTACGTTCGAAAAAGAGGTTAAGTCTAGGGAGCGTAGGGGTGCATTTTTCAACGAATTTTGACATCCGTTAAACGCTTGTCGTCTGTTTTTTGTTTTTTTTATTATTAAAGACAAAATTTTTTTCGGTATTTTTTGCGTTAAATTCGTACTTGTATACTTAAAGATTCTTTCTAAAAGGGTGTCTGGGTTAGAATACGTTATATTTAACTACAATTTTAAAATATTATTTTTACTTTAATTACTAATAAACTATATTTCTTTTAAAATCAAGTAAATGTCATAGAATTTCTTAAATTATTTAAAAATTATTATTACATATCAAATATAAGTATGTATATTACCAGCTCCCTTTTTTATTTTCTTATTTTATTTTTAAATATTATTTAAGGAAAATTTTTGACAATGTCGGCAAAGAATAGCTATTTCATTTCTTCGATTCAGTAATTTTTTATTTTTTATAAACTTTGTAATATATAGTTTCTCATGTATGCACAAAGGACATGGGTCATTTAATGACATACATATTCTAGCTTTTCTTATTAATTTCCATTTTACTGTAGGTGTTTTGTTGGCTTCTTTTAAGTGCTAGAAATATTTCGACAGGGATGTCTGATTTCGGTATTTATTTATCCTAAATGAAGTTTGGTGTTGATTGAACCTCTTTTTGAACTCTTGGCTTGTGCAACCTATATAGATTTTTAATCTTGTAATCTGTTCTTTACCATTTATGTTTCGGGATTCTAAATAGATGAGATATTTCATTGGTATACTAATGATTCCGTGCGACATTTATTTTGTAGAGGACAGTTATGAGGATTTCTACAGCTACATAATTTTTGTTTGTCTTCATCTCTTTTAATTTTTATATTGTCTAAATTTCTTTGTTTTTGGTCTAAGTGTTTATTCAAGATATTAGCATTATGTTTCTTAATAATTTTTCTAAGTTTTCAGTACAGTTGTAACTTAGTTTTAGTGTATTTTTATTGAAAATAGTACTTAGTTTACTATCTTTAAGAAAGTGCTTAACGATTAATGCAAGGAATTTTTGTTGTAATTTGTTCTTTACCATTTGGTTGTATGGGGGTGTATACCAAATTATTTTCCTACTTCTGTTTTTTCTGTTTTCCATTTTCCTTTTTTATATAAGTTAGTTTTGGGCTTTTGTAGCCACTATCTTTTAGAGATCTATAATAGAAATTAATTAGAAAATCTTCTCATTTGCTGAATTTGTACTTATTCTTTTTTCGATAGATAAATGTATATGCTTAATTAATGATGGGGGGCGATTAGATTTAAGGTGTATATATAAAGGATTGGTATTGGGGGTTTTTATAAGGTATGTATAAATTTTTCATTAAATCTAACGTTATATCAAGGAAGTTAACTTTTTTTAATTTAGTGCTTACCGTAATTTTTAAGTTAAGGCTTTTAAATTCTTTATATAATATCTTTCTAATTTTATCGATTTTAAGTTCTTTATAACCATAAGTCCATCCACTCTGTATAAAACAATGTCAGTTATATTAATTTCACCGTACGCTGTGAGATTGTATAATATAAAAAGACCTATAAGGTCAAAAGACTCAGCTGAGTCTATCGATCCCATTGTGATTGTCTTGGAAACAAAAAATTATGAATTTATATGTGCGTTTAAAACTCAGTAAATTTAAAATAACTTATTCCAAAATTCGCTTGAAGATGAAAGAGAACTAATGCTATTAATTTAATTATATAAATTCAATTTGTAGTTTTTAGCTTCGGTTTTTGAAACATGGTTATTACTGTGTAGCGATGAAACCATATTTTAAATCAATTAATTAATAATATTAATGCTCTGTAAATTTACATTTAGCACTGTTTTGTAAAAATAAATAATATCAATAAGAACACTGTAAAAATAAAAAATATCAATAAGAACACTGAATTATATATCTTACTGTTCTTTCTTTTTATTATAAGATATATATATATACATACATACATACATACATATATATATATATATATATATATATATATATATATATATATATATATATATATATATATATATATATAAGGTGTTCCAATAACTTTGACCGAATATAAATGTGAATTAAGTGTATGCGTCTAATGATTTTTTTTCTTTTTCTTTCAGATTTAACAGATTATATATATATATATATATATATATATATATATATATATATATATATATATATATATATATATATATATATATATATATATATATATATATAAGGTGTTCCAATAACTTTGGGTAATTTCAACCATGGAAAGATTAACAATCAAACTTAATTCACATTTAAAATCGGTACAAGTTATTAGATCACCCTTTATGTGTGTGTGTGTGTGTGTGTGTGTGTGTGTGTGTGTGTGTGTGTGTGTGTGTGCGTGTGCGTGTGTGTGTGTGTGTGCGTGTGTGTGTGCGCGTGTGTGTGTGTGTTTTAAAATATCGGAGCGCATTTTCTCTTTAAAACGAAGCTTTTGATGAACACTTTTTAAGAAAGATTCATTGAAAAATGATAACCCCAATCATACAAAAAAATAATCATAAATTGATCATGATTTTTATTCCAACGAATCATTCTGAAGACGTGTTGGACGAAAAGGTTTTCTTTTAAAGAAAATAAAATGTGCTCCGTCATTTTTAAAACAATATACATACATACATACATATATATATACATATATATATATATATATATATATATATATATATATATATATATATATATATATATATATATATATATATAGTGTAACCCGGATATAAGACACCCGGATATAAGATTATAATTTTATTTATTTATTTACATCGATTTATTGTTTTAGTAATACATTTATTTTAGTCGTGGCTCCTTATTTACTCCCATGTATTTTTCAGTTTCACAGTTTATGATTATTTTTTATATGTTTGTGTGAGTTTTTATCCAAAAGGAAGAAAAAGTTTCTGTTTAAAGAAAAAGAATGCGCTCCGTTATTTTAAAAATAAAATGTAAATTCTGTGGTATTAAATTTATGTTCAGATATAGAAAGAGAGAGAGAGCGAAGCAGTACTGTCTGCGAATGACATATATATATCAACTATGGTAGAGTAGTGAGTTAATTCATCATTAAGTGCTATGTTTAGTACATTGTTATAACTGCTTCTCTTTTTGTGAGTGGACAACTGACATTTGTTTGAGTCATGTGACAAACGCATCCAATGAAACCCTTCCTTTAACCTACATTTCCTTTTTTTTATGGGAATAAGAATCGTCATTTCAGAAAGCATCAGTTAAGTCCCATCTGCACTGCTGGCAGTGGGTCTGTTTCTTCGGATTCTGAATACTTAAAGGCTTGACCTCAATATTTAGTGAAACAGATTTCGTTTGGAAAAAAAGTGACATTTTTCGTAAGTAATTGGAATGTTTTTCTTTTTGATTATTTTTCTTTTCATTTAATATTACATTACTTTCTTTTTTGAACTGGAAATATTTAAAGAAATGTGTTTAAATACTGTAAATTGTAAGTTTTTTACTTATTTTTTTTTTCATCCTTTTATTGTTGCTTTTAATCTCTCAGATCGGTTTTGCATACTTCTTTTATGTGCCGTGTCTCTTCAGGTCGTGGGTGATCATGGTTCTCCACAAATCCCAATCTTTTGTAGCTCATAGCAATGTTTGTCTTATTATTATATCTCCTTGTCCCTATTCTGCCAACCAGTTACACACGCTCCTTAGGCAGGTTATTCATTTCTTTCCTCTACCCCTGTTTCCTTCATAATAATAACATTTCAGTGTTAATTTTTCAAAGCCCTCTTTATGATGCGGTTTAGAAATTCCAATTGTCTCATTCTGATTTTTGTTTCCATTTTCTCTAAACCTTACTCATTACTCACGTGTTCAGTCTATGGTATTCTCAGCATCCTTCCGCGGAACCCTATTTCTATTCCTTCAAGTCACTTCTTAGAGGAGGGCTGATGGACACTTCGACGCGGTGCAAGGGTTAGCAAGATCAATTCCAACTGAATAGTGAGTTCGATCCTCACTGGGTGCTCTAAACCTTCAGCTATGTGACCTATCTAATCTATACTTTGTGTAATGGTTAACAAGCTTACCTCGTTGGGTCGATTACTCATTATTATGAGTTTGATCATCACTGAGTGTTCCATACATTTTTATGCTTAGTAAATCACCATATAGGAGGGCTGATATTACATTACAGTCTAGCACTCTTTTACGACCGTTAAATCAGTAGAATTGTTCTTAAATTAAAAAAAAACAATTGACACTGAGGTGAAATCGAATTCCCAAGTTAATGTAGCCTTGTACCAGATTAGCCTAATTGTTGAAAATAATTAAGACTTATCAAACTAGTATCGCTGAACTATTTGTAAGCATAGTGTGTCCGATCCTCACTAAATTACTCGGTCTTCTGTTGAGAAAGATTCTTGTAACAACTAACCTTATTTCATCCACAATCAGTTGACTTTTAGATTTTTTTTGTCATGTATTATTTAGTTTAATGTCATCTTTTATCTGACAATCCAAATTGGCCATTAAAAATACTTATTTGACATTAATTATTTTTTTCAGTGCTTCTATTATCTGTTTTGATACAATTTTTATTTATAAAATATTTTCTGGAAATTGGAACTTTACTTTAACAAGATGATTTTTCGTAACCAAATTTATAACGATGACCTTCGTAACGTTAAATTCTTCGATTCAAGATAGTGGCTGTAATTTTCTCATGCTTTTTGTTTCTTCAAAAGCCTACGAGAAAATATAACCCCCCCCCAGGGTTCTTTTAGTATGCTAATAAAATCGAAAATACCTCACTCAGCTATCGAGGTTTTCCACATCGACTTGTTAATTCCTACCCAAACCGTTACCAGATAAAAATTCAAAATATATTGCATTTTTCACTCAAAATTTGTCCTATCACAAATTGTGATAAATCACAGGAAACTGTCCACATTCCCTCGGTATTCCATCAACGAGAAGTAAGTTCCACTCAAACAGCTTCTTCCACGAATCACTGGGGGGGTGTTCTTGGGAGATATTTACCGATCACTACAATCTTAACCTGTTCAAGTTTAGAGTCAACAGTTATCTTCCCCTCTTATCCATATAAATTATTAGGTTGGTGCAAAAATAATGTCGTTTTTTGACGTTCAACTTCATGTGAGAAAACGACATTATTTTTGCACCAAACCAATACATTACCCCGTATCGTGACTTTCTAATTCGAGTGGCCCCAGGGCCTTGTACATGGTGAACCTAACTGTAAAAAAAAATCACAATCTATAATTGACAATTGGTTAATTTAAAACGGGATTAAAACTAACTTCAACATAAGACCCTGAAATGCAAAAAAAAAAAAAATTGACAAACACGTGTTTCTATTTAAATCACATCCTGTCACGTCTATCAGTGAACGCTATGCTTTTTGTACCTGAACACAGTCGTTAGAAAAATATTTCCTAGAAATACCTTTATGCGACATTATTCAGAGTCATTCGCTCGAAATCACATACGCCCTGATTACAGATCAGGTAAAAAAAACAATATGGACACATGTGAAAATATATCGAGACATTCGTGAATTACTGCTAAATCACACTGAAGTGTGTGTCTGTGTGCGTGTGTGTGATATTTTGACATGATACGCTGATCAACTAGCATTCCCCCCCCCCCGCCAAAAAAAGATGGCTTGTCTCTCAACCAAATCTACATTTGTGAGATAGAATTGATTTTTCATATGAACGCGTGATTTCATTTATTTATTTATTTTGTTCGCGGTGGGCGCTGTTTGATGATCGAAACGTGTCAAAATATGGCCTTTCTACATAAGTGATTCTCAGTGTGGACCCTTTGGCCCAAAAGTGGTCCTAAAAAATATTTTAAATAGGCCCCGTGATACCAAGAATAATGTAGACCTTAGTCAGTATTTATATTTTCAACTAAATTTTAATTTTTGTAAATAAGATGTTTTCCCCGTTACATGGAACTTCTAGTTGTGCTTATGTGGGCAAAAAATAGATTTGACACCAAAAATGGGTTACAAGTAAGAAAAAGGTGGAGAAACACTGTTCTGTAGTGTATATTTAGCATTCCGGGAGATACAACATTTGAAGATGGGTAGATTTTTTCGACACGGCAAAGAACACATTTCCCATCCCAAAGTTTTGACTTTTCGCCAATTAACTAGAAATAGGAAATGGGTGGCAGTGAACATTTTTAAAACGCACTTGTGTCTATGATGCACACGGTGTATTTTCTTATATATATATATATATATATATATATATATATATATATATATATATATATATATATATATATATATATATATATATATATATATCGCTTCCTGCTCCATGAAACCCGGGTTCAAATCTCACCATGGTAGAGTTGTCAGGAAAGAGACTTCCTGATGTTATTGGAATGGATCGAGGTCGATCCCAACATGCGGCACCTTTGGAAAGTGACTGAAAACCATACTAAAGCCCAGCATAGTTGTAGTATAAACCACAGAGGGGGGGCTCTATGGGTGTTGAGCACTAGCCGCCTTGGTATCCTCGAATACGAGTAGCCAACTATCATATCATATATATATATATTTGTCATCCACAGACAGACTGTTTCGCTGTTTCACAGCTCATCAGTGTGGCTAGACGTCAGCTAGGATCGAAACCCGACTGAATTGGCGTCAGTCGGAACTTCTCCCACTAAGCCGTCGGCGCACGGCAGGGATGAAGGTGAATTTTAGCGTGTTTATTTTTAGATTTAGATAAACACACAGTGACTGACAGTGACTCAATTCTGCCGAAGAGTCGTGCAATATTAGCTTAAATAGTCACTGTTTACAAACAGAAATGTATATGTATACACTACATATACATATGTATATATATAGACTATATATACATATGTATATACAGTGTAACCCGGATATAAGAGACCCTGATATAAGAGAAACCCGGATATAAGAGAGATTGTATCTTGTCCCAAATTAGAGCCTGTGTTAATAAAACAAAAAAGACCAAACCCGGATATAAGAGAAACCCGGATATAAGATACTTCTTCTCCGGTTCCGACAACTCTCTTATATCCGTGTTACACTGTATATAGACTACATATATATATATATATATATATATATATATATATGTGTGTGTGTGTGTGTGTGTATGTATGTATGTATACACACTACAATTCAAAAGTTTGTGGTCACACCTGGTAATTTTTTAAAGTGGCACAAAAGTACTTGTTTTGTACTTTAATTAAGAGAAAATTATTATACATGGTTAAAAAAGTGAGACAGGATTTTCTTTTACTAGAAATTTTATGATGTCAAAAAAAAAAACTTTTTATGTTTACATTTTGTTTTCGTCAAAAGATCCTCCTTTAGACTTGTTTACTACAGCACAAATTTTTGTCATTCGTTGCAAAAGTTTCTTGATGTATAAGTATGGTAATTCATTCCATTCTGTTTTCAATAACTCCAAGAGATCTTTTTCATTTTTATTTCACTCTTCTGTAATGTTCATCCGTTGATAATTAAGTGTAGAAAGGGTAAAAGCGTTCCTTTTGTGTCGAGAAATTTTACGCATACTGTTTTGTATGTGTGCGTGTGTCCGACAGACTGGTAAATATACGCGTTCCGCTGATAAGCCTAATCAGGACAAATACCCCAGCCTTAATATGACGAACGGGAACTATGTTCAGTTTCACTAATAATGTGTGTGTGTGTGTGTGTGTGTGTGTGTGTGTGTGCGTGCGTGTGTGTGTGTGTGTGTGTGTGTGTGTGTGTGTGTGTGTGTGTGTGTGTGTGTGCGTACGCGCGTGCACGTGCGTGTGTGTCGCAGGAAATACAAGTTTAATATGTCATAACACCATAGAACACGCTCATTCTTCCGTGACATTTATCCGAACAAAGCCGGTTAATTAAACGGTGCCCGTTTCAACCACAAATGATGTGATTATTGTTCAATATTACTTTGACTGCTTAGTGGGGAAATTTCTTTGACATTTCTTTTCCTGCTTGGCAAATGCAATCGAAACCTAATAGTTACCAAAGAAGGACACTGTTTTTATTCTCATTTATAAAGTTTCACATTCTTCATCTAAAATATAATCGTGATGCGCTTGCAATAATGTCAACGTTGTAATTTAAGATATGTATCCGTATTTCATTGTTTCTGAAATGTGTTGGAGATTAAATCGCTTTTTTCTCACCCTGCGTGTTCCTTTTCAAATGAGAATAAGATCGTGTCAAAATCCATAATCGAACCTGTTGCTGTATAAGAGGTCAATTTTATTGTGTTAAAATATCTTCATTTTATATCCAGCAATTACTCTCAAGTACTGATTTCTTATACTTATTCTAGTTTTCTTTATATTTATTATACATCCAATACAAAACACGAGAACCTTTCAAAGCAAAGAGTTGCTCTAAAAATAGTTACGATGAAGACGGTATATTATATGAACGTAAGAGTAGGTGGTATAAAGGGAATATGTTAATGATAATGGGGATAGATACCGATTGACTTTTGACTTGAAGAGATTAATATTGTTATGTTTAGGGAAGTATCAACAAGGGAGTCTGTATTTCCCGATGTTCTTCTTGAATTTATTACGTCTTGTGACAATTAAACTTTCCAAGCCTACTTTCTTCATTATGTTTCCCAGATGTAACGACTGTCACTTTTTGATTCGATGTACAAGTGTCCTTTATGTTCCCATTTTTTCTGGCATCTTGTCATGTGCCGTCCAAGAGATTCTCAATATACTTCTGTAGAACCGGATATCTGTTGCTTCAAGAATGTCCATAAGGAAAATGTCCAGAATTCACTGGCATATTTGATGATTGATATTACGTAGAATCAAGTAATATTTATCAAACGAAGATGTCCACTGATTTTCTTGTTAATGCCTTAGTTAGTAATTATAACAACATCTCTTGGTGATGTTTGAACTTATCGGTACTTCAATTTTCTTTTAACATTTCATAATATTCTTCAAATATATCTTCTGCAATACTGAATACTTAATTCATTTTTTTTTTCATTTTCTTCTTTCAGATAATGGGCGAATTTAAAATAACTCTATGTAAATACGGAAGTGTAAGTAGATACCAACATTTTTATCCACATTTGGGTGTAAGACAATGATATGTTTTCTTACCGGATTTATTCATACAGTATAAGTGAGAGAATTAGAATTCCTACAGGAATTCATTATTGGCGGTCACAATCTTAACAGCATAAGATATGTAGATGACAGTTTTGGTTGATAGTAAAGACAGAAATTAAACTACAGAAAATCTTGCAGAAGCTAGTAAATAAAACGAGAAGAAACGACTAAACATCAATTGTAAGAAGAGAAAATGTAAGGTTGTCAACTATAGGAACATCCCAAAATTCGAACTCCAAATTAGAGATTTCGGAATCGCGCAAGTACAAAAATTTGAATGTCTCGGAAATGTTTTAACAGAGGACGAAAAATGCAAAACCCAAATCCTAACGCGAATTCGAATACCCAAAGTTGCCTTCTAAAATCTAAGCAAAGTATTAAAAAAACAGGAAAATATTGTTAGAAACAAAAACCGTACTGAACTGTTACGTAATATTACTTCTCATATATAGCAGCGAATACTGGAAAAATAACTTCACAGATGAAGGAGAGACTTGAGGCAACAGAAATGTAGTTCAACAGAAGGATGCTGGGAATAGCAAGGATTGAACATGTGGAGAAAATGAAGGCACAAAGAACACATATTTTGAATCAGAAAGAGTGAGTAGAAATTAATAAGAAAAGAGAGCTTAGAGAATTTGAGGCTCTCAAGACACATTAAAGGCAAGAGGAACAGAGGAAAACAGCGAATAACGTACCTAACGATTGATTGATTTATTTGTTTAACGGCACATCAAATCCTTATAGGCCTTTTAATACCGAAAATTAATTTTCTTGAAAGCTTTGAAGTAAGAAAAATATATGTTATTCTGCTTTCACAGTTGAATACATGGTAGATGATACTCAACGTCTGTACATATGCATGTTTGTGTCGACATAATTACTATAGGCGGTGATGTGTGTTTGATGTTGTAGTTTGTTTGAAGATATATTTTGAAATACAGTTTAAAATGTTCAAGAAATTGTAGGGTATTATATGGATTAATGGGATGAAAGAATTGTTTTATGTTTTGATTGGTTAGTTGATAGATTGATATTGTTTACCAGCATATCAAACTCTTTGGGTTAATAATTCCGAAATCTAAATACTTTGGACACAATTTTATGGTTTCAACAAAATATATTTTGAATGCAATCGTATGCATTCAACTACAGATAAAATGTATCAATGGTCATTTTTATATAAAAACTATTTTCAGTATTTACATTAGTCGGACTATTGTCCTCATCTTTGTCGCCATTTGCGCTCCGGCATTCTTCAGGTGGTTGGAATTTCGAACTGAACCCTTTATTTCGATCACTGGGGTAGACTGTTCTAGTTCCACGTGCCATGTTTGATGGATGTCAGTTATCAGTTATCTCCTGCTAATTTTCCCTCTGAAAGTTCTCCACTGCCTTAACCGGGTATTGAACTCACACTCTTTGGGTCTTGTCACTGGATCTAACCAACGCCTTTATCCACTGTGCCATGTGTCAAACGTTGTGACAAATATGGCGACAAAGATGAGGACAATAGTCCGACTAATGTAAATACTGTACATAATACCTCATCTCAGAAATATAGACAGACTCTGAAAAACTATTTTATTATGAAAATGTATTTTTATACTTTCATAGTGTTTCGTTTGAAGAGGTTCACTATTTGCCCATAGCCGGATGTAGTTTATCGTCATACCAAGGACACCTACCTAATGAGCTTGTATATATTGTTTGTAAAATAGATATTAGGAAAAGTAGAAAAAAGCAAGGCTTACTTAGATCTACAAATGATAGCAAGTTCAAGATCGTCGACGCCCTGAAAAAACACGGCACATAGAAAAAAATCCTTCAGCAATTGAAAGGGGGTAGTTATTAAATTAGTTATATATTAGCAATGTAAATGCAAGGCTAAACTAATCATCATCAAGTATATGCTACATAAGGACGTGAGCGACTATGGCTCTCCGCAACATCCTATATTTTTCTAGCGCTAAACACTGTTTGATTCTTACCATTCCTTGTCTTTGCTCTGCCATCCATTCACGCGAACACCTTAGGTAAGTTACGCGTTATTTTTCTCTACTCCTCCTTCCCTCAAAAAGTTCTGAGAGTATTACATTTTCAAAGCTGTCCTTCCTCATAGTGTGTTCTAGAAATTTCCATTGTCTCATTCTAAACGTGAGTGTCTTTCTTGTTATTATTTTCTTCAGAAATTCCTCATTGCCAACGTTTGCTATCCATAATACTCTCAGCATCCGTTTTTGTGGGTGTGCGGGTGGGGTAATGGATAGCTAATGGGAATGAGAAGTAGAAGAGCCAAGATAATGTTCCAGCTATGTTCCTTAAACGCAATAACTTTCGGAAAAGTATAAATCAATCTCCTACCCTTAAAACTGGGTTATATAGTATGGCTTGTAGTTTGAAAAACATTGTAGTTCTCAACAAAATTCTTCATGCAATATTCACTCGGAAAAGAAAACGGATTCTTACAACCCAAAATATGTTTCCTCTTTAAATAACCCGCAAAGAGTTGATAAGCTATTAAAAAAATAAACAAATCCGTCGAGTCTTTTCACCTGTAAGGAAATTGTCCAGTATTTATTGTCATGAAGTGGGGGAGGGATATGGCAAGAAGAATGTTCCAATACGAAAACCACTTCCCGAGAACACTAGCTCCTCAATCCCTTTTCAATCTTAATCTCTCCAGTCACTTTCAATCTTAATCTCTACAAATATAGATTAAATCTTTATCTATCCGCCATATCCTTATCATTTTTTCACTTCCTACTTCTTCTTTTATGTTCATCAGAAACACTTCATTTAGTAACACTCTACAAAGAATGGATGCACTTTAGTTATTAACTTTCTTCCTCTTACTTGCTTTCCTGATAACTACAATCTTCAAAAATTTAAATGCAATGTCAATCGCCATATTCTGTTGCCTTATCCCTGTCCTTTTTCTCTTCCTCAATCCCCTCTACACCCAATATTTTCTCTCACTTTCACTCTCCGTAACCCCCTAGGTTCTCGTGGCAGTCCTTCCTTGCTTGGGGTGAATTGTTTAAAAAAAATTCCATATATATATATATATATATATATATATATATATATATATATATATATATATATTATAAAAGAAAGAACAGTAAGATATATAATCCGGTGTTCTTATAGATATTTTTATTTTTACACAATAGTGCTCAATATAAATTTACAATATAATTTTTTTTTCGCTACACAGTAATAAACATGTTTCAAAAATGGAAGCTAAAAGCTTCGAATTTAATTTTGTTATTAAATTAAAGACATTAGTTCCATTTCCACGTCAAGCGAATTTTTTAACCAAAATTCGCTTGACGAGGAAATGGAACTAATGTCTTTAATTTAATAACACAATTAAATTCGAAGCTTTTAGCTTCCATTTTTGAAAGATGGTTATTACTGTGTAGCGAAAAAACATATTTTAAATCAGTTAATTTATAATATATATATATATATATATATATATATATATATATATATATATATATATATATAGGGAGGGCCGCAATATGGAAACACGTGGAGGTCAACCGCTTGCTACGAAATACATTTTTTTTTTTTTTGTTTTAATAGTTAAGGATAATGTAGAAGTGAAAGTAGTGTTACGGTTATTGGCTAGCTCAGATCAAATTCCAGAAAAACGTACTAACTTTACGAACATAACAACCAAGATTAGCTAGCTGATCCGAACAGCAAAGTATATAATAATAATTATGAATGGATAGCAGAGCAAAGACAAACAATGATAAAAACCAGACATTGCTTAGAGCTGAAAAAGACAGGAAGTTGCGGTGAGCCATTGTCGCTCACTAAATAATAATAATTCTTTATCTGAGATATTTCGACAAATAAAAAAGCATTATTTTTATTTGGTAACTTCGTATTAAGTTTTCATTACAACATTTATCTCTGTCGTTTCCAGACTTTTCTGAATGTGCGGGTGAGGTAATGAATGGCGGATGGGAATGAGAAATTGTAGAGCCGAGATCATGTTCCTGTTGCGTTCGTTACATTTCCTTATGCGCAATAACTTTGGGAAATGTACCCTCAAAACTGGGTTAAATAGTATGGCTTGTCGTTAGAAAAATTATTATCTTTAACAAAATTGGTAATTCAATATTCACCCGCAAAATACTTTCATTGCTTTCAAATGTTTTGCTTAGCATTCTATATTCGCTACCATTACTTGATATTATCTGTTGTATGTTTCGTTATTTCAGGAATTTCTTAAAACAGTTAATATAGGAAACCCAACAACCAAATGACTTCAGAAATGTTCAAAAATATCTTTAGAAATGTTTTCTACCATTTTATCATTGCAGGTTTTGATGCTACTGTCGATGATAATAATACTGCAAATAGTATTACTCACTCGGTAAGTGTTTAGTTGTTTTAACATCGATTTATCGCCAGGAAATGCCTCTTCTGTCGTGCATTTCACCAGGCATTTTTAGATAACAGTTTTATTATGGTTATTATTCATCAATCATTTTGACTGTAGCCGCGAAAAAATGGAATATTGGCTAATTTTTAAACATTGCTTAAATGCAGATTATAATGCGTTGATAGCAGAAAGAAAACAGCAGGAAATCTTTGAAAAAATACGTAAAGGAAAGCAGGGAGAAAGGAATAACAATCTATTGTAAGAAACCCGGATGTGTGATCTTTAGCAAAAGTGACAGGCCAAGATGCGAGCTATGAATTGTAATCGTCAGAATCAAGCGTCTACAGAATGTTAACTACAAGGGACATATTATAGCAGACGAGGGGAAATATGACACAGAAACACGAAAGTGCATTGGAATAACAATGGATGCCTTCCAAAAGAAGGTTTCAGGAAAATTTCGTTAAATACAAACAAAAGCATATTGAGCAGCCATGTAATATCGATCCCTTCCTTTAAAGACTAAAGATATGGGAAGTGATTTAAACAAACGAAGGAAAGTTTGATCCATAAATCCGAAGCTGTTACAGATAGCAAAAGATGTCTACCAAAAATTCATCAGGGTATTGGGAAACAGGAAAAATTCGTTAGAAACAAAGAAAAGTGTTCTGAAATGTTATGTAATACCAGTCCTCTTACATAGCAGCGAATGCTGAACAGTATCTCCATAGAAGAAAACGGGACTTGAAGCAACAGAAATGTGGTACTACATAAGGATGCTGAGAATACAATGTACTGAACATGTGAGCAATGCCAAAATATTAGAGAAAATGAAAACGAAAAGGACACTTATGCTTAACATCAAGAAGAAACAGTTGGTATTTCTAGGACAACAAATGAAGAAATATGGCTTGGAAACTGGTGAGACTGAAGGCAAGTGAGACAGAGGAAAACAATGCATAACCTAACTAGCAAACTTGAGTAAATGGATGGGGAAACAATGTTTAGGCGAGATAAGTAAAAGAAAAAATATCAAAAGATACAACGGACAGAAAGTTGTGAAGAGTCATGATCGCCATCTTACTTTGAACAAGCAGATATCAGTTGAGCTGGAAAAAACTTTTATTAACAGTTATTAGTAAGAAGAGCTGAAATTAACGCATGCAGGATTTCACAGCTCTAGGCCAATGTTTCATAGTCAGTATAAACCTAGAATAGTTTTATTTCTTCCAAGTAAGTTTTTAAAACTCTTTTGAGCATAGCTTTCATCTTTTATTGTCTGTAAGCATCCTAAAATTTTAATTTTAGAATATATATATTCGTTATCTATTAAAGTAACAATTTTTCAAAACTGATCACAAGATAATATTTATTGAAAGAACAAGAGGTAAAGAAAAGTTCCACATGAAGTTTTCAATGAAGCGATGTTTCATACTTAGAGATAGAATTTTGTACAGTTACAAAATGGTGTGAAAATAGAGGAAAACTTTACACGAACTTGAAATGTTTTTGTTTCAATTTGGATTACTTCAACCAGCGCTTTTATCCACTGGGTTATGTTTCCAATAAGAAGTTGAAGTCATCCATAAAGTGACTTTACTCAAAGAGTTGATAGTTCAATACCTGGTCATAGCAGAGGTGAACAAAAATTTGGTGAGTTGAGTTACTAAAGGGAATTAACTGAAACTGGTATATCCAGAAAAGGCATGAAACGTGGAATGGGAATAATCTCACCCCGTGAACTAAATAAATGGCTCAATTTGAAATCCCAACGTATATCACCTGAAGAAGGCTGGGGCGTACAACGGCTATAACGAATATGGCAGTAAATATAACAACAATAGTCCGAACAATGTAAATAAATGTCTGAGAAATTGTCATAGAAAATATGCGTCCTCCGATAGGAATCGAGCCTGTATCCTATACGGAACCGTCATATAGCCTCATGTGCTTTTACCGATTTCGCAGGGCATTTACTTAAATATTTGTATCTATAACAAAGAATGTATAAACATAAAAATGTCTTAAAATAATTGTTGTCCATTTCATAATGCGTGACGTCATTTGTTTACATTTGGTGTACATCGAGCAGATATGAATGTACGTGAGAAAATCATGGAAAATTGTAGTTTAAAAACAGTAAAATCGACCTTGCTAACCGAAACTCTCCTCTGTGGCGAAATCGATAAAAGCACGTCAGGCTATATGACTGTTCAGTATAGAATATAGGTTCGATTCCTGTCGGAGGACGCATATTTTCTATGACAATTTCTCGGACATTCAGGCCGGTAAATGTTGTTAATACTGTTTATTATAAACAGAGCATTTACTTAACTATTTTTATCTATAAAAAAATGTATAAATATAAAAATGTATTTATATATGGGATATTTGGTTTACATGAGCAATGTAAAAATATGCAGTTTATTTTCTTTCATTGGACTAATATATGATATGAAATTACAATGAAAAATTAACACTGTTTCTGATTTAAAAACATAAAAGTAATTTGTTTTCCATTTCTTTTGTTTTAGTCCCTACACGTCAGAGTCAACTACAGCGATGAACTCAGAAAATTTCGTTACAGATGTAC
Source organism: Acanthosepion esculentum (assembly GCA_964036315.1). Lineage (NCBI taxonomy): Eukaryota > Metazoa > Mollusca > Cephalopoda > Sepiida > Sepiidae > Acanthosepion > Acanthosepion esculentum. The sequence goes on along the minus strand of OZ038477.1, from coordinate 63,405,726 downwards.
TTTACTCTTCATTTTTTTACACTGCGGAAGAACATGAAATATATAGGAATTTAAGCAAAAAGAAGAAACTTTATGATCGGTGCTGTCAACCGTATGTATTTTTAAAAGATTTTTCAATTATATTATCATTGCTATCGAAAGCAGTAAGACTTTCAAGGTCTACTTTGTAATTTCAGTTGCACTATTTTTTTTAATAAACTGAGCCAGCTCAAATACTTCATACATAATGCTTTGTTTCTTGTGTATCAAAAACGAATCTAAATTCTCACTACCTGTAGAGAAAACGAAAATTAGGACTTCTTTGCTATATAATGAGGAAAGATAACTTGAAGAATTTGATACACAGAGGGCATATAGATGGACAGAGGGAAAGAGCGATTAATCTACCTAACAATCTTGTATAAATGGTGGCCAGACAGGGAGTGGCAGGGGTAGTAAAAGAAGACAAATATTGCTAAGAACTACAAAAGATAGGAAGTTGTGAAGAACCATGGTCGGTCTTATTCCTAAAGGGACGGCACACAGACAAAAAGAATTATGCACTGACACAAAAGTAAAAACTCAGCAACCTATACAAAAAAATTGCCACGTTTCATACTTTGATAAACTTAATTTCATTTTTTTAACTTCAGACACAAAAAAGCGAACACGGTGAGGAAGACATTATAAACGTTTTTGACTTTTTTTTAAAACTAAGTTGAAACAAAGGAGTTTTTTATTTTATTTTTTTAGATTTAACAGCAAGCTCGTTTCTCGCAAATTCTGATAAGATGATGGTACATGAATGAACTTTCGGGATTTTTATGTGAATTATGCGAGTCGGTACTTATTTGATCTTCTTTGAATACTACTTAGGTTGTGCCAATACTTCGTCGCCTATTACTATCTTATTAGAAAGTATTGAGTCTGAAAAAAAATGTTTCTTTACTTGAATTCTGAACTTTTGACACTTTAAAGGTTTGTTATGTTTCCCCATTTTATTAAAATCTCATACCCATTGAGAAAATTCTGAACCCTAAATATTAAGATACACTCCTTGTATCAGTTTCTTGCAAAAGTCCGATTTTTATCGTTAAAAATACCGCAACTTGACACTTGAGTTTGTTTTGGTGCTGATTTCTGCTGTGTTCTAGAATGAAGCTTTTCATCGTTCACTTGCCACTCAGATTTTGTTGAATGTTGATATTTTGTCCATAAATATATGCCTTAAAGATAGAGAATGAAAAATTGCATTTTCGCAATATTATACGAATATTATAATACTAATATTAAACACTAATAATTACGGAAAGGAGTAATCGTCGGAAATGCAACAAGAAACATTTGAAGGTTTATTTGGATCGTTCTCCTTCTCTTCAAATGGTCAGAAAGTGTAAAATGTAGAGATTTTAAAAAAGAAAGGTTTCTTTACTTAAATTCTTAATTAATTTTTGATACTTTACTGATTTTCTTTTTACTACGCCCTTATTAAGATCCCATCAATTATTGACCATGGAAAAAATTGTAAACCAAAATTATTAAAGTACCTTCCTTGTATTAGGCACCTTAGAGCAAAGAAATGAGTATTTCTTTTTCTTCCCAAAAGGGAAAAAAATGGATATTGATGTTAGTTGAGAAGCGTTTAATATTTAATTGAAAACTTTATATAGGATTTATGTAAACTTCTCTAACAAGTCCTAACTTAAAAAATCAGGATGTGTTTTGAATATCTGTAGAACCGGTCGCTCAGCCTTTAGTTAACTTAGCGACGAATCAGAGTGAACTCACTACCTGTACCGGAACAATAAATCTCCCGTGATTTTTTTAATTTTGTTTTTTGCTTTTTTCTTTAAAATTCTAATGAATGAACATCTTCAGTGTAACCCATGCACACTGAATGACCGGCTGTACCAGATTTGTCTGTCTGTATTTTCTGTCCAGAGAGATAACTAGACCGTAGACGGGATTAAGTGGAACCTGACCAGGGTAGTGCTAATGAGCATGCATGTGTATTGTGTAATAATTACAATCACAATAACTGATTATACCAGAAATGTTTCACTATGATTTCGAGGTAGGAACATTTTCAGACAGGAGACAAAATTAAAAGGGACGTTATCAGGAGGTTGACAGAGATCACGATATTGCAGTTTTGAAAAATGGAAAAATGTTAGGATAAATGGGAAGTCTCAGCAAAAGTATTTTAAATTAAACTCTGGCGCTCTTCTTCAAAGTATTTCTTTTAATTACTTTTTTTAAAATGTCGGGCAGCATGTGAATATTTTCAAAGATTTAACGTTAGAATTTCTATGCATTTTATGTAAGAGACGTAGTTATATTTCTGTACGTGTTAAATTTGACTTATGTTAGTATTTTCTTTTCAGAAATACAACCTGGATAACCCCCGAAACAATGAAGGATGTCTACGGAACTGAGCGAACGTTGGCGCAATTCGAGAACAAGAAACAGTTTTTTAAGCATGATGAATGCGCAGTGTTAGTTTTATTTTTATCTTTCGTAATTTTGTCTTCTTTTCATAATGAAAATCGTTTATCGCCTTATAACTTCGTTTGTTCATGCTATATTGTTTACATCGGATAATAAGAAAATAGTTTTTTTAAGAATTAAAGACACTAGAATAAGGAATGCAAAATTTAATCCGACAGTGTTAATCATTATTACAAACGTCATAGTCATCAGGCAAACGTATTTCAGTAAACATGCATGTAAATAGTGACACAAATGTCTATGTGTAGGAATTTCGATCTCAATGACGGCTGATACTGATCTCTTACTGGTTAGACAAAAATAAAAATAACACGTGTACTCGAAAACATGTGCTCATGAAATATAACATTTACGTTAATAGAAATATGTGCAAGTTATTTTTTTGTTTTCTTTAAAAGATGCCACCTGTAAAAAAAATGGGTTACGATAATGAAAATTATGAAAATATGAGTCGCTATCTTAGATAACCTCCTAAAATGCACCTAATACTCTGCCCTCGAATTTACGTCCTCATTTATTAACCCACACCTGAGCCTTGTATTGGGCAAAAAATTGAAGAAAAAGAAGCATTAGATTAAAATAATATTATTATTCATACATATATATATATATATATATATATATATATATATATATATATATATATATATATATATGGTGGTGTCCCCGTCATATTCGACGTATGAGGGTCAAGCAGCTCAGTTCTTAGGAACCGACAGCCAGATTTGATTATAGTGGTTAAGGCTTTGTGCAGAACCAACTACACTTTTTGAAGAGCCGAATACAAAAACCTGTTACACTACGTGTCACAAGGTCCCCAAGCGACACTACGCAGGTTTTGAATTCAGAGTTGTCCTTCTCCTAGAATTATTTATATATATATATATATATATATATATATATATATATATATGAAACAAATAAATTAGATACAAACAACAATAATTTTAAAAATAAAAAAGATTATTATAGAAAAATTTTACAGATATAGAATTTAGCTGAATGTTTGCAGTTTTCTTTTGTTTATTAACGAGAGAAGTTTTAGAACTCAAGATAAACATTCTTTCTACGTACCACAATGTCCCCAAACGACCCTGCGCAGGTTTCGAATTCTGATAGACCAGTTGCCATCCAAGGCTATAGGACCCAGTCTGTCCTGCTATTTACCCATAGTTAGAAGGAGAAGAGGATTAATACCTTTCCCAAGGGTATTACCACGCACGTGAATATATATATATATATATATATATATATATATATATATATATATATATATATATATATATATATCGAGCGGAAGATGTCGGAGCGGTAAACTTCAAATTTTAAATGAAAAAAAAAAACACTGATAAAAACATCAACACTAAAAACAAGTACTGAAATATATATAGTCCCCTCCAAAAGTATTGCAACGGCAAAGTTAATTCTTTTGTTTTTGTTGTTCACTGAAGACAAGCTTAAAAAATGTATATGAGACAATAGTTTAGAATTTTTGCTTTTATTTCCTGTTATTTACATTTAGATGTTTTAAACAATTTATGGCGTCCCACTTTTTGTCTAAACCCACCCATTTTTTCAAGTGAGCAAAACTATTAGAACACCTGATTAACAGTTGTTTCTTGTTGAATAGGTGTTGCCTTTTAGATGTATTGTTTTAATTGCTCTGAATGATTACTCTTAGTTTTAGCTTTGGGTTTCACCTGTCAATATTACATTTCTTTTTAAAACGGATAAACCAACATGAAAACGAGAGAGCTAATTATAATATTTTGAAGCTGGGTAAAGCAGAAAAATTGATCAGAACCATTGGACAAATATTGGGCACAGCCAACACAACAATTTAGAATTTCCTGAAAAAGAAAGAAACTATTGGGGTACTAAGTAACAGACACAGAACAGGTCGGCCAAGAAAAATATACATTAGACGAAAGCAATGTTATTATTGATAGTATATAGATGTATATAGTCTTCAGTGTTCACTGAAGATATTTGGGTTTAAGATCAAAGATGAATATGAGATAAGAAATCAGAATTTCATCTTTTATTTCCTGCTAAACTTAGAGCATACTATCTTTTGTTTGAACGCACCCATTTTTCAAATGAGCAAAATTATTGGAATGCGTGGGGTGATTCTTGTTGACAAGGTGCTGCCTTTAGATTAAATGTTTAAACATTAATAGCTCTAAATGACTACTTTTAGTTTGAGTTTTGGGTTTCACCTGTAAAGATTGCATTTCTTTTTAAAAAGTATAAACCAACATGAAGACGAGAGAGCTGTCTATGAGAGTAAAAAATAAACCATTTTGAAGTTGGAAAGAAAAGGAAAATCGACCAGAGCCATTGGAATAAGCAATGGGGATAGCCAACACAACAACTTGGAACTGTTGTATTGAGCAATATACATAGAACAGGTCGGCCAAGGAAAATAACAGCAGTTGATGACAGAAACCTTACGAGAGCTGTGAGGAAAAACCCAAAAGTAACGATCAGTGACATCACCAATAACCTGCAGAGTTCAAGGCGATGGTTTCACAATCCACCGTTCAAAGAAGACTTCAAGAACAGAAATATAGAGATCATACCACAAAATGCAAATCACTCATCAGCAGTAAGAAGCTGAAGGCCAGACTGGAAATTTCAAGTATAGAGATGAGCAACAAAAGTTCTGGAAGAAAGTTTTATGGACTCATGAAGCCAAGAATAATCTCTACCAAAGTGATGGAAAGGCTGGCGTGTGGAGACAGAAAGGATCTGCTTATGATCCAAAACATACAAGCTCATCTGTGAAGCATGGTGGAAGCAATTCCTTGGCTTGAGCTTGTATGGCTGATTCTGGAACAGGCTTATTAATATTTATTAATGATGTAACTCATGATGGTAGCAGCAGAATGAATTCAGAAATCTACAGAAACATTTTGTCTGCCAATTAATATAGCAACAGGCATCCAAACTTATCGGGACAAAGTTTATCATGCAGAAGGATAATGAACCAAAACATTCTGCCAACATGACAAAAGACTTCATCAGGAGAAAAATGTGGACAGATTTAGACTAGTCAAGTCAATCACCAGAACTTAACTCAATAGAGCAAACATTTCATCTCCTGAAGAGGGGACTGAACTTTTGTCTCATGTTCAGTGAACGACAAAAAGACAAAGGAATTGGCGTTGCCGTTCCAATACTCCTGGAGGGGACTGATATAAGGAGGCGGGATGAAAATCTAAACCAAAGCGTTAGTTATATCTATAAAATGAGTGGAAACGCGGAAGATATCGCGACGTTAAACTTTACATTTGAAATGATGCACATTAATACCAATGAAAAAATGCTGATAAAAACAACAACACCAAAAACAAATGTTGAATCGCTCGACTTTAAAATGCTTGAAACGTTTATTTAAAACACTCATAGAAGAAGCAGAAACATGAAAAAGAGTTGAAATGCTGTATGAAGTCGCCTAGGATGTATGTCGAGACATATCCAAGAGCAAAATTTTTAATTTTTCTGCTTAAAAACAAGGTTTAATAGATTGAGAAATAACTTTATTTCAGAGTAATTAAAATGTACGATAACCACGCGTGAATTATTATTATTATTAATATTTTCCTTGTTCTTTTCTTCATCTTCTTCTTATTATTGTTATTATTTTTATTTTCCTTATTCTTTTCTTCAAATTCTTCTTATTATTATTAGTATTTTCCTTGTTCTTTTCTTCATCTTCTTTTTCTTCTTCTTATTATTTTCCTTGTTCTTTTCTTCATCTTCTTCTCATTATTGTTATTATTTTTATTTTCCTTATTCTTTTCTTCATCTTCTTCTTATGATTTTTATTATTTTTATTTTCCTTATTCTTTTCTTCATCTTCTTCTTCTTATTATTATTATTTTCCTTGTTCTTTTCTTCATCTTCTTCTTATTATTATTATTTTCCTTATTCTTTTCTTCATCTTCTTCTTATTATTATTATTTTCCTTGTTCTTTTCTTCATCTTCTTCTTCTTATTTTTATTATTTTTATTTTCCTTATTCTTTTCTTCATCTTTTTCTTATTATTATTTTCCTTGTTCTTTTCTTCATCTTCTCATTATTGTTATTATTTTTATTTTCCTTATTCTTTTCTTCATCTTATTCTTCTTATTATTATTTTCCTTGTTCTTTTCTTCATCTTCTTCTCATTATTGTTATTATTTTTATTTTCCTTATTCTTTTCTTCATCTTCTTCTTCTTATTATTATTATTTTCCTTGTTCTTTTCTTCATCTTCTTCTTATTATTTTTATTTTCCTTGTTCTTTTCTTCATCTTCTTTTCATTATTGTTATTATTTTTATTTTCCTTATTCTTTTCTTCATCTTCTTTTTCTTCTTATTATTTTCCTTGTTCTTTTCTTCATCTTCTTCTTATTATTTTTATTATTTTTATTTTCCTTATTCTTTTCTTCATCTTCTTTTTATTATTTTTATTTTCCTTATTCTTTTCTTCATCTTCTTCTTCTTATTATTATTTTCCTTGTTCTTTTCTTCATCTTCTTCTCATTATTGTTATTATTTTTATTTTCCTTATTCTTTTCTTCATCTTCTTCTTCTTATTATTATTTTCCTTGTTCTTTTCTTCATCTTCTTATTATTATTTTTATTATTTTTTATTTTCCTTATTCTTTTCTTCATCTTCTTTTTCTTCTTATTATTTTCCTTGTTCTTTTCTTCATCTTCTTCTCATTATTGTTATTATTTTTATTTTCCTTATTCTTTTCTTCATCTTCTTCTTCTTATTATTATTTTCCTTGTTCTTTTCTTCAACTTCTTATTATTGTTATTATTTTTATTTTCCTTATTCTTTTCTTCATCTTTTTCTTCTTATTATTTTCCTTGTTCTTTTCTTCATCTTCTTCTCATTATTGTTATTATTTTTATTTTCCTTATTATTTTCTTCATCTTCTTCTTCTTCTTATTATTATTTTCCTTGTTCTTTTCTTCATCTTCTTATTATTGTTATTATTTTTATTTTCCTTATTCTTTTCTTCATCTTCTTATGATTTTTATTATTTTTATTTTCCTTATTCTTTTCTTCATCTTCTTCTTATTATTATTATTTTCCTTGTTCTTTTCTTCATCTTCTTCTTATTATTGTTATTATTTTTATTTTCCTTATTCTTTTCTTCATCTTCTTCTTATTATTATTAATTTCCATGTTCTTTTCTTCATCTTCTTCTTATTATTTTTATTATTTTTATTTTCCTTATTCTTTTCTTCATCTTCTTTTTCTTATTATTATTTTCCTTGTTCTTTTCTTCATCTTCTCATTATTGTTATTATTTTTATTTTCCTTATTCTTTTCTTCATCTTCTTCTTCTTATTATTATTATTTTCCTTGTTCTTTTCTTCATCTTCTTCTTATTATTGTTATTATTTTTATTTTTCTTATTCTTTTCTTCATCTTCTTTTTCTTCTTATTATTTTCCTTGTTCTTTTCTTCATCTTCTTCTCATTATTGTTATTATTTTTATTTTCCTTATTCTTTTCTTCATCTTCTTCTTCTTATTATTATTATTTTCCTTGTTCTTTTCTTCATCTTCTTCTCATTATTGTTATTATTTTTATTTTCCTTATTCTTTTCTTCTTCTTCTTATTATTATTATTTTCCTTGTTCTTTTCTTCATCTTCTTCTCATTATTGTTATTATTTTTATTTTCCTTATTCTTTTCTTCATCTTCTTCTTATTATTATTATTTTCCTTGTTCTTTTCTTCATCTTCTTATTATTTTTATTATTTTTATTTTCCTTATTCTTTTCTTCATCTTCTTTTTCTTATTATTATTTTCCTTGTTCTTTTCTTCATCTTCTTCTTCTTATTATTATTATTTTCCTTGTTCTTTTCTTCATCTTCTTCTTATTATTGTTATTATTTTTATTTTCCTTATTCTTTTCTTCATCTTCGTCTTCTTATTATTATTTTCCTTGTTCTTTTCTTCATCTTCTTATTATTGTTATTATTTTTATTTTCCTTATTCTTTCCTTCATCTTCTTCTTATTATTATTATTTTCCTTGTTCTTTTCTTCATCTTCTTCTCATTATTGTTATTATTATTATTTTCCTTATTCTTTTCTTCATCTTCTTCTTCTTATTATTATTATTTTCCTTGTTCTTTTCTTCATCTTCTTCTTATTATTGTTATTATTTTTATTTTCCTTATTCTTTTCTTCATCTTCTTTTTCTTATTATTATTTTCCTTGTTCTTTTCTTCATCTTCTTCTCATTATTGTTATTATTTTTATTTTCCTTATTCTTTTCTTCATCTTCTTCTTATTATTATTATTTTCCTTGTTCTTTTCTTCATCTTCTTCTCGTTATTGTTATTATTTTTATTTTCCTTATTCTTTTCTTCATCTTCTTCTTCTTCATATTATTATTTTCCTTGTTCTTTACTTCATCTTCTTCTCATTATTGTTATTATTTTTATTTTCCTTATTCTTTTCTTCATCTTCTTCTTATTATTATTATTTTCCTTGTTCTTTTCTTCATCTTCTTCTCGTTATTGTTATTATTTTTATTTTCCTTATTCTTTTCTTCATCTTTTTTTCTTCATATTATTATTTTCCTTGTTCTTTTCTTCATCTTCTTATTATTATTTTTATTATTTTTATTTTCCTTATTCTTTTCTTCATCTTCATTTTCTTCTTATTATTTTCCTTGTTCTTTTCTTCATCTTCTTCTTATTATTGTTATTATTTTTATTTTCCTTATTCTTTTCTTCATCTTCTTCTTATTATTATTTTCCTTGTTCTTTTCTTCATCTTCTTCTTATTATTGTTATTATTTTTATTTTCCTTATTCTTTTCTTCATCTTCTTTTTCTTCTTATTATTCTCCTTGTTCTTTTCTTCATCTTCTTCTCATTATTGTTATTATTTTTATTTTCCTTATTCTTTTCTTCATCTTCTTCTTATTATTATTATTTTCCTTGTTCTTTTCTTCATCTTCTTCTCATTATTGTTATTATTTTTATTTTCCTTATTCTTTTCTTCATCTTCTTCTTATTATTATTATTTTCCTTGTTCTTTTCTTCATCTTCTTATTATTATTTTTATTATTTTTATTTTCCTTATTCTTTTCTTCATCTTCTTTTTCTTCTTATTATTTTCCTTGTTCTTTTCTTCATCTTCTTCTTATTATTGTTATTATTTTTATTTTCCTTATTCTTTTCTTCATCTTCTTCTTATTATTATTATTTTCCTTGTTCTTTTCTTCATCTTCTATTTATTATTGTTATTATTTTTACTTTCCTTATTCTTTTCTTCATCTTCTTCTTCTTATTATTATTCTCCTTGTTCTTTTCTTCATCTTCTTCTGATTATTATTATTTCCTTGTTCTTTTCTTCATCTTCTTCTTATTATTATTATTTTCCTTGTTCTTTTCTACATCTTCTTCTCATTATTGTTATTATTTTTATTTTCCTTATTCTTTTCTTCATCTTCTTCTCATTATTGTTATTATTTTTATTTTCCTTATTCTTTTCTTCATCTTCTTCTTCTTATTATTATTATTTTCCTTGTTCTTTTCTTCATCTTCTTCTCATTATTGTTATTATTTTTATTTTCCTTATTCTTTTCTTCATCTTCTTCTTCTTATTATTATTATTTTCCTTGTTCTTTTCTTCATCTTCTTCTTATTATTATTATTATTTTTATTTTCCTTATTTTTTTCTTCATCTTCTTTTTCTTCTTATTATTTTCCTTGTTCTTTTCTTCATCTTCTTCTCATTATTGTTATTATTTTTATTTTCCTTATTCTTTTCTTCATCGTCTTCTCATTATTGTTATTATTTTTATTTTCCTTATTCTTTTCTTCATCTTCTTCTTATTATTATTTCCCTTGTTCTTTTCTTCATCTTCTTCTCATTATTATTATTTTTATTTTCCTTATTCTTTTCTTCATCTTCCTCTTATTATTATTATTATTTTCCTTGTTCTTTTCTTCATCTTCTTCTCATTATTGTTATTATTTTTATTTTCCTTATTCTTTTCTTCATCTTCTTCTCATTATTGTTATTATTTTTATTTTCCTTATTCTTTTCTTCATCTTCTTCTTATTATTATTTTCCTTGTTCTTTTCTTCATCTTCTTCTCATTATTGTTATTATTTTTATTTTCCTTATTCTTTTCTTCATCTTCTTCTTATTATTATTATTTTCCTTGTTCTTTTCTTCATCTTCTTCTCATTATTGTTATTATTTTTATTTTCCTTATTCTTTTCTTCATCTTCTTCTTATTATTATTATTATTTTCCTTGTTCTTTTCTTCATCTTCTTCTTATTATTCTTATTATTTTTATTTTCCTTATTCTTTTCTTCATCTTCTTCTTATTATTATTATTTTCCTTGTTCTTTTCTTCATCTTCTTCTTATTATTGTTATTATTTTTATTTTCCTTATTTTTTTCTTCATCTTCTTTTTCTTCTTATTATTTTCCTTGTTCTTTTCTTCATCTTCTTCTCATTATTGTTATTATTTTTATTTTCCTTATTCTTTTCTTCATCTTCTTATTATTATTTCCCTTGTTCTTTTCTTCATCTTCTTCTCATTATTGTTATTATTTTTATTTTCCTTATTCTTTTCTTCATCTTCTTCTTCTTATTATTATTATTTTCCTTGTTCTTTTCTTCATCTTCTTCTCATTATTGTTATTATTTTTATTTTCCTTATTCTTTTCTTCATCTTCTTCTTATTATTATTATTATTTTCCTTGTTCTTTTCTTCATCTTCTTCTCATTATTGTTATTATTTTTATTTTCCTTATTCTTTTCTTCATCTTCTTCTTCTTATTATTATTATTTTCCTTGTTCTTTTCTTCATCTTCTTATTATTGTTATTATTTTTATTTTCCTTATTCTTTTCTTCATCTTCTTTTTCTTCTTATTATTTTCCTTGTTCTTTTCTTCATCTTCTTCTCATTATTGTTATTATTTTTATTTTCCTTATTCTTTTCTTTATCTTCTTCTTCTTATTATTATTATTTTCCTTGTTCTTTTCTTCATCTTCTTCTTCTTATTGTTATTATTTTTATTTTCCTTATTCTTTTCTTCATCTTCTTCTTCTTATTATTATTTTCCTTGTTCTTTTCTTCATCTTCTTCTCATTATTGTTATTATTTTTATTTTCCTTATTCTTTTCTTCATCTTCTTCTTCTTATTATTATTATTTTCCTTGTTCTTTTCTTCATCTTCTTCTTCTTCTTATTATTATTTTTATTTTCCTTATTCTTTTCTTCATCTTCTTCTTCTTATTATTATTATTTTCCTTGTTCTTTTCTTCATCTTCTTCTCATTATTGTTATTATTTTTATTTTCCTTATTCTTTTCTTCATCTTCTTCTTATTATTATTATTTTCCTTGTTCTTTTCTTCATCTTCTTCTCATTATTGTTATTATTTTTATTTTCCTTATTCTTTTCTTCATCTTCTACTTCTTCTTATTATTATTTTCCTTGTTCATTTCTTCATCTTCTTCTTATTATTGTTATTATTTTTATTTTCCTTATTCTTTTCTTCATCTTCTTCTTATTATTATTTTCCTTGTTCTTTTCTTCATCTTCTTCTTATTATTGTTATTATTTTTATTTTCCTTATTCTTTTCTTCATCTTCTTCTTATTATTATCATTTTCCTTGTTCTTTTCTTCATCTTCTTCTTATTATTGTTATTATTTTTATTTTCCTCATTCTTTTCTTCATCTTCTTTTTCTTCTTATTATTTTCCTTGTTCTTTTCTTCATCTTCTTCTCATTATTGTTATTATTTTTATTTTCCTTATTCTTTTCTTCATCTTCTTCTTATTATTATTATTTTCCTTGTTCTTTTCTTCATCTTCTCCTTATTATTGTTATTATTTTTATTTTCCTTATTCTTTTCTTCATCTTCTTTTTCTTCTTATTATTTTCCTTGTTCTTTTCTTCATCTTCTTCTCATTATTGTTATTATTTTTAATTTTCCTTATTCTTTTCTTCATCTTCTTCTTCTTATTATTATTTTCCTTGTTCTTTTCTTCATCTTCTTCTTCTTATTGTTATTATTTTTATTTTCCTTATTCTTTTCTTCATCTTCTTTTTCTTCTTATTATTTTCCTTGTTCTTTTCTTCATCTTCTTCTCATTATTGTTATTATTTTTATTTTCCTTATTCTTTTCTTCATCTTCTTCTTATTATTATTATTTTCCTTGTTCTTTTCTTCATCTTCTTATTATTGTTATTATTTTTATTTTCCTTATTCTTTTCTTCATCTTCTTTTTCTTCTTATTATTTTCCTTGTTCTTTTCTTCATCTTCTTCTCATTATTGTTATTATTTTTATTTTCCTTATTCTTTTCTTTATCTTCTTCTTCTTATTATTATTATTTTCCTTGTTCTTTTCTTCATCTTCTTCTTCTTATTGTTATTATTTTTATTTTCCTTATTCTTTTCTTCATCTTCTTCTTATTATTATTATTTTCCTTGTTCTTTTCTTCATCTTCTTCTCATTATTGTTATTATTTTTATTTTCCTTATTCTTTTCTTCATCTTCTTCTTATTATTATTATTATTTTCCTTGTTCTTTTCTTCATCTTCTTCTTCTTATTATTATTATTTTTATTTTCCTTATTCTTTTCTTCATCTTCTTCTTATTATTATTATTATTTTCCTTGTTCTTTTCTTCATCTTCTTCTCATTATTGTTATTATTTTTATTTTCCTTATTCTTTTCTTCATCTTCTTCTTCTTATTATTATTTTCCTTGTTCTTTTCTTCATCTTCTTCTCATTATTGTTATTATTTTTATTTTCCTTATTCTTTTCTTCATCTTCTACTTCTTCTTATTATTATTTTCCTTGTTCATTTCTTCATCTTCTTCTTATTATTGTTATTATTTTTATTTTCCTTATTCTTTTCTTCATCTTCTTCTTATTATTATTTTCCTTGTTCTTTTCTTCATCTTCTTCTTATTATTGTTATTATTTTTATTTTCCTTATTCTTTTCTTCATCTTCTTCTTATTATTATCATTTTCCTTGTTCTTTTCTTCATCTTCTTCTTATTATTGTTATTATTTTTATTTTCCTCATTCTTTTCTTCATCTTCTTTTTCTTCTTATTATTTTCCTTGTTCTTTTCTTCATCTTCTTCTCATTATTGTTATTATTTTTATTTTCCTTATTCTTTTCTTCATCTTCTTCTTATTATTATTATTTTCCTTGTTCTTTTCTTCATCTTCTCCTTATTATTGTTATTATTTTTATTTTCCTTATTCTTTTCTTCATCTTCTTTTTCTTCTTATTATTTTCCTTGTTCTTTTCTTCATCTTCTTCTCATTATTGTTATTATTTTTAATTTTCCTTATTCTTTTCTTCATCTTCTTCTTCTTATTATTATTTTCCTTGTTCTTTTCTTCATCTTCTTCTTCTTATTGTTATTATTTTTATTTTCCTTATTCTTTTCTTCATCTTCTTTTTCTTCTTATTATTTTCCTTGTTCTTTTCTTCATCTTCTTCTCATTATTGTTATTATTTTTATTTTCCTTATTCTTTTCTTCATCTTCTTCTTATTATTATTATTTTCCTTGTTCTTTTCTTCATCTTCTTATTATTGTTATTATTTTTATTTTCCTTATTCTTTTCTTCATCTTCTTTTTCTTCTTATTATTTTCCTTGTTCTTTTCTTCATCTTCTTCTCATTATTGTTATTATTTTTATTTTCCTTATTCTTTTCTTTATCTTCTTCTTCTTATTATTATTATTTTCCTTGTTCTTTTCTTCATCTTCTTCTTCTTATTGTTATTATTTTTATTTTCCTTATTCTTTTCTTCATCTTCTTCTTATTATTATTATTTTCCTTGTTCTTTTCTTCATCTTCTTCTCATTATTGTTATTATTTTTATTTTCCTTATTCTTTTCTTCATCTTCTTCTTATTATTATTATTATTTTCCTTGTTCTTTTCTTCATCTTCTTCTTCTTATTATTATTATTTTTATTTTCCTTATTCTTTTCTTCATCTTCTTCTTATTATTATTATTATTTTCCTTGTTCTTTTCTTCATCTTCTTCTCATTATTGTTATTATTTTTATTTTCCTTATTCTTTTCTTCATCTTCTTCTTCTTATTATTATTTTCCTTGTTCTTTTCTTCATCTTCTTCTCATTATTGTTATTATTTTTATTTTCCTTATTCTTTTCTTCATCTTCTACTTCTTCTTATTATTATTTTCCTTGTTCATTTCTTCATCTTCTTCTTATTATTGTTATTATTTTTATTTTCCTTATTCTTTTCTTCATCTTCTTCTTATTATTATTTTCCTTGTTCTTTTCTTCATATTCTTCTTATTATTGTTATTATTTTTATTTTCCTTATTCTTTTCTTCATCTTCTTCTTATTATTATCATTTTCCTTGTTCTTTTCTTCATCTTCTTCTTATTATTGTTATTATTTTTATTTTCCTCATTCTTTTCTTCATCTTCTTTTTCTTCTTATTATTTTCCTTGTTCTTTTCTTCATCTTCTTCTCATTATTGTTATTATTTTTATTTTCCTTATTCTTTTCTTCATCTTCTTCTTCTTATTATTATTTTCCTTGTTCTTTTCTTCATCTTCTCCTTATTATTGTTATTATTTTTATTTTCCTTATTCTTTTCTTCATCTTCTTTTTCTTCTTATTATTTTCCTTGTTCTTTTCTTCATCTTCTTCTCATTATTGTTATTATTTTTAATTTTCCTTATTCTTTTCTTCATCTTCTTCTTCTTATTATTATTTTCCTTGTTCTTTTCTTCATCTTCTTCTTCTTATTGTTATTATTTTTATTTTCTTTATTCTTTTCTTCATCTTCTTTTTCTTCTTATTATTTTCCTTGTTCTTTTCTTCATCTTCTTCTCATTATTGTTATTATTTTTATTTTCCTTATTCTTTTCTTCATCTTCTTATTATTATTATTTTCCTTGTTCTTTTCTTCATCTTCTTCTCATTATTGTTATTATTTTTATTTTCCTTATTCTTTTCTTCATCTTTTTCTTATTATTATTATTTTCCTTGTTCTTTTCTTCATCTTCTTCTTATTATTGTTATTATTTTTATTTTCCTTATTCTTTTCTTCATCTTCTTCTTCTTATTATTATTTTCCTTGTTCATTTCTTCATCTTCTTCTTATTATTGTTATTATTTTTATTTTCCTTATTCTTTTCTGCATCTTCTTCTTATTATTATTATTTTCCTTGTTCTTTTCTTCATCTTCTTCTTATTATTGTTATTATTTTTATTTTCCTTATTCTTTTCTTCATCTTCTTTTTCTTCTTATTATTTTCCTTGTTCTTTTCTTCATCTTCTTCTCATTATTGTTATTATTTTTATTTTCCTTATTCTTTTCTTCATCTTCTTCTTATTATTATTATTATTTTCCTTGTTCTTTTCTTCATCTTCTTCTCATTATTGTTATTATTTTTATTTTCCTTATTCTTTTCTTCATCTTCTTTTTCTTCTTATTATTTTCCTTGTTCTTTTCTTCATCTTCTTCTCATTATTGTTATTATTTTTATTTTCCTTGTTCTTTTCTTCATCTTCTTCTTATTATTGTTATTATTTTTATTTTCCTTATTCTTTTCTTCATCTTCTTTTTCTTCTTATTATTTTCCTTGTTCTTTTCTTCATCTTCTTCTCATTATTGTTATTATTTTTATTTTCCTTATTCTTTTCTTCATCTTCTTCTTATTATTATTTCCCTTGTTCTTTTCTTCATCTTCTTCTCATTATTGTTATTATTTTTATTTTCCTTATTTTTTTCTTCATCTTCTTCTCATTATTATTTTCCTTGTTCTTTTCTTCATCTTCTTCTCATTATTGTTATTATTTTTATTTTCCTTATTCTTTTCTTCATCTTCTTCTTATTATTATTATTTTCCTTGTTCTTTTCTTCATCTACTTCTTATTATTGTTATTATTTTTATTTTCCTTATTCTTTTCTTCATCTTCTTCTTATTATTATTATTTTCCTTGTTCTTTTCTTCATCTTCTTCTTATTATTGTTATTATTTTTATTTTCCTTATTCTTTTCTTCATCTTCTTTTTCTTCTTATTATTTTCCTTGTTCTTTTCTTCATCTTCTTCTCATTATTGTTATTATTTTTATTTTCCTTATTCTTTTCTTCATCTTCTTCTTCTTATTATTATTATTTTCCTTGTTCTTTTCTTCATCTTCTTCTCATTATTGTTATTATTTTTATTTTCCTTATTCTTTTCTTCATCTTCTTTTTCTTCTTATTATTTTCCTTGTTCTTTTCTTCATCTTCTTCTCATTATTGTTATTATTTTTATTTTCCTTGTTCTTTTCTTCATCTTCTTCTTATTATTGTTATTATTTTTATTTTCCTTATTCTTTTCTTCATCTTCTTTTTCTTCTTATTATTTTCCTTGTTCTTTTCTTCATCTTCTTCTCATTATTGTTATTATTTTTATTTTCCTTATTCTTTTCTTCATCTTCTTCTTATTATTATTTCCCTTGTTCTTTTCTTCATCTTCTTCTCATTATTGTTATTATTTTTATTTTCCTTATTTTTTTCTTCATCTTCTTCTCATTATTATTTTCCTTGTTCTTTTCTTCATCTTCTTCTCATTATTGTTATTATTTTTATTTTCCTTATTCTTTTCTTCATCTTCTTCTTATTATTATTATTTTCCTTGTTCTTTTCTTCATCTACTTCTTATTATTGTTATTATTTTTATTTTCCTTATTCTTTTCTTCATCTTCTTTTTCTTCTTATTATTTTCCTTGTTCTTTTCTTCATCTTCTTCTCATTATTGTTATTATTTTTATTTTCCTTATTCTTTTCTTCATCTTCTTCTTATTATTATTATTATTTTCCTTGTTCTTTTCTTCATCTTCTTCTAATTATTGTTATTATTTTTATTTTTCTTATTCTTTTCTTCATCTTCTTCTTCTTATTATTATTTTCCTTGTTCTTTTCTTCATCTTCTTCTCATTATTGTTATTATTTTTATTTTCCTTATTTTTTTCTTCATCTTCTTCTTCTTATTATTATTATTTTCCTTGTTCTTTTCTTCATCTTCTTCTTATTATTGTTATTATTTTTATTTTCCTTATTCTTTTCTTCATCTTCTTTTTCTTCTTATTATTTTCCTTGTTCTTTTCTTCATCTTCTTCTCATTATTGTTATTATTTTTATTTTCCTTATTCTTTTCTTCATCTTCTTCTTATTATTATTATTATTTTCCTTGTTCTTTTCTTCATCTTCTTCTCGTTATTGTTATTATTTTTATTTTCCTTATTCTTTCCTTCATCTTCTTCTTATTATTATTTTCCTTGTTCTTTTCTTCATCTTCTTCTCATTATTGTTATTATTTTTATTTTCCTTATTCTTTTCTTCATCTTCTTCTTATTATTTTCCTTGTTCTTTTCTTCATCTTCTTCTCATTATTGTTATTATTTTTATTTTCCTTATTCTTTTCTTCATCTTCTTCTTCTTATTATTATTTTCCTTGTTCTTTTCTTCATCTTCTTCTCATTATTGTTATTATTTTTATTTTCTTATTTTTTCTTCATCTTCTTCTTATTATTATTATTTTCCTTGTTCTTTTCTTCATCTTCTTCTTATTATTGTTATTATTTTTATTTTCCTTATTCTTTTCTTCATCTTCTTTTTCTTCTTATTATTTTCCATGTTCTTTTCTTCATCTTCTTCTCATTATTGTTATTATTTTTATTTTCCTTATTCTTTTCTTCATCTTCTTCTTATTATTATTATTATTTTCCTTGTTCTTTTCTTCATCTTCTTCTCGTTATTGTTATTATTTTTATTTTCCTTATTCTTTTCTTCATCTTCTTCTTCTTATTATTATTTTCCTTGTTCTTTTCTTCATCTTCTTCTCATTATTGTTATTATTTTTATTTTCCTTATTCTTTTCTTCATCTTCTTCTTATTATTTTCCTTGTTCTTTTCTTCATCTTCTTCTCATTATTGTTATTATTTTTATTTTCCTTATTCTTTTCTTCATCTTCTTCTTCTTATTATTATTATTTTCCTTGTTCTTTTCTTCATCTTCTTCTTATTATTGTTATTATTTTTATTTTCCTTATTCTTTTCTTCATCTTCTTATTATTATTATTATTATTTTCCTTGTTCTTTTTGTCTTATTCTCATTCTTTATTATTATTATTCTTATTATTATTATTATTATTATTATTATTATTATTATTATTATGCCATCGTTATTGTCATCAGCTGTTCCTCCGTTATTATGTTAATTAGCACGTCCATTATACACTACCATTACGTAAGATAACTAATGGACAATTCCGTATTCTGTGCAAGGGTAGACGACAGAAAAATATATCCAGAGACACTGGTATTCGTGAGAAAAAGAATGCATATAAAATAAGTATGGAAGAGGAAATGATGACGTTCTTACACGTCTAATGCTTGCTTCAGTGAAATGGAAAACACTGTCAGTTCTGAATCTTTTCCTTTGTGCCCTCTTAGGTCTTCAAATAATGACATGTTTTTATACACATATATTTTTTTTAAAATTGTTATCCCCAAATATTTAAGGAAGCACTAATTAAAGAATTCTGTGCAATTAAGCTTTTCATTATTATTTAATAATTTAAGTTTTCTAATTTCTTTGACCTTCATATTATGGACACCAAGAACAGGTAGATCGATGAGAAGGCATTTCTTTTTCAACGACGGTGATAACTGGTTTGGTGGTGTCAAGGATGCGTTCAATTTGGAATAACTTAATGATGAATTAATGTTTCTGAATCTACCTTAAAATCTAGTTTTTTATTATTTGTGTTTGTTTATTAACAGTGAACTGATAACATAATTGATTGTGATAAAGATATTAATCATTTTTATTATTTATTAATACATATTTTGTTTGATATTTATTTATTATACACTGATTTACTCAAACTAGTCTCCTCATGCTTGTCACATAACACATGATGAACCTTGCATGATTTCATGGCTTCCTACAGAATGTTGTTTTCTGAAGTTCCTGCAGGCCTTACTGTTAGTGTTAGTCGGTTTTCCCCTTTCCATTCCCCGTCACATCAGTATATAATAGAAAATATGCAACGTTTTTTCAGGTTCTCTTCTGAAGAAGCCATTTTCAGAATAGTGTGTCAAACATGATAAATGCAAAAATGAAAACCGATGAAAATCCCATAACTATAGAAGATGATCAACCTATGAAAACATTATTCCATAACAGCAAATGACAATTAAATACTTCTGAGGAAACAATACAAAAAGAAATGTCGCTAATTTATTATAATTATCAAACCAATTCCATGTTCTACACTCAAAATGCATCCAAAATCTATGCCGGGAGCAAACCTCCTTATACGCAATGATAATGAAAAGACGATGCAACCATTGAAATTTCTAGGGCATATAATTAGGAAAGCGGGCTTGGAAAACTTGATATAGATTAAAGGCAGGTGGGGAATCGGAATAAACGTAAAACCTACCTAGCGACCTCGGGTAAATGGATAACAAAACAAAGTTTAGGAGACAGAAATACACATTAAAGCTACAAAAAACAGGAAATTGTGGAGAGTCATGATCGCCTGAAGGTTCACGGTACATACAATATGTACAAGACCCGATAGCGTTGAAATCACCTGAAACACAAGGTGAGTAATTGAAATAGAAATGGATGGATTGTATGGAAAATGCAAAGTTTCTTAAGTGGCACATCGCTAGATAGAGGAAATGTCTATGAAAACTCTTCAGAACGATATTAGTATCCTAATACTACGTGGTTTATGGCCACATCACGATGAAACATTGGTTCCCGAACGATCTTCGAAATTAAGCAACATCGAGCGTGGTCTGTATCTAGATGGGTGACCGCTTGGGAATACCAGTTGCTGTAAGCTTGTATGTGCGGGTGGTGTAATGAATAATGGCTCGGAATTGTTAATAGGAGAGCCGAATTCAAATTCCACTTAGGTTTGTTATATTCACTTTTGCGCAAATATCATTAAGGAAAGTATGAATCCACCTCCTCCCCCGCAAGCCAGCAATGGGCTCATGAAAAATAAGCACTTAGACTGTTTCTAACATCAGACCGACAATAACAAGAAAGACGAGGATACCTATCCGAGTAAATCAGTGTATAATAATTGTTCTTCTCAGACAACTCTATCATAATTTTTATTTGTTTATTTTCATATAGGCGGGACCCTACCTGTTCGTGTATATGTGCTGTAGAACGTGTTCTGGTCTCTGGCGTTTATATAAACAGTGGCATAAAAGATAGACATGGCGTTGGCACTTTTGTAGCTGATTCCTGCTGCAAATGTTTACATCAGTAATTTTTCTCATTTAATTATGAAGATTACACACATATTACTACGTTAGTCATCATGTTTGTGAAATCATCAACGTCCTATTTTATCGTGTACTTATGAAGATTATATTACTTTTTTTTTAATCCTTATTTGTTGGAGTAACAAACATTTAACCACTGAAGCGGATTCTTGGTGAAATTTCATTTATTTTCTAGCTTTTCATTTTTCCTGTTTACATATGAAACACTAGAATTATCAGGTAGAGTTTTCCGTTTTTGCTTATCAACAATATTTTTCAAATAATAAACTACAATTATATTTCATTCAATTATATATCCACCATTATTTGCAATGGCTTGCGAGGACTTTGTTTCTATATATAATTTTAACAAATTTTCCTGCATTTTGTACCCAGACATTTGTTGCAACACGTCTGTTGAATAAAAAAAAAAGTCTATAAAAATATTCTGTAATTATTTCTTTTTAACCATTCCCTTAAAATTAGGTGGTAATGCCCCTAAGACACAAACGTTTACTGGAAGTTAACGAGAAGGGGAAAACTTTAGTGAATAAGAAGGACAATAAAAATACCGATTTCAAATGATAGAAGATGGTGACTGATATTGCATTTAAATCTTTTGAAGATTGTAGGTGACAGCGAAGCAAGAAACCTGAAGAGATTTCCACAGAAGTGAAGTGCGGGAAAAGAAACTATTAGAAGAGAACAGACGCTTTCACCTAGCTTATTGAAAAATAGAACGATGAAACTTATTTGCCAATCAAGTAGCACGCGTAAAATCATGCAGTCGAGTTACAAAGGAGGAGGAGAGCAATATTGATTTTGTTGTAATACAGAAGTGTGGCACAAGGCCAAAAAGGAGGATAGAGGAAAGCTGGTCTTCAGTTTGTTTTATCTTAAACTTAGTTAGCCACGATTACTGGTCCAAACATGCCACAGTATTTCTTACACCAAACTTATTCTTACTTACCGTTTTTACTACAGTTATGAAAAGTTATGACAAAGTGGAAGCAGTTTTTCGTGTGACGAATATAGTCATTTATGACTTCGTCGTACTAAAATGATGTTTATGTGCGC
The DNA here is from genome assembly GCA_964036315.1 of Acanthosepion esculentum. Classification (NCBI taxonomy): domain Eukaryota; kingdom Metazoa; phylum Mollusca; class Cephalopoda; order Sepiida; family Sepiidae; genus Acanthosepion; species Acanthosepion esculentum. The sequence goes on along the minus strand of OZ038477.1, from coordinate 63,383,827 downwards.
TCGTACGAGAGGTGGCACTGTAAATTGAAAAATGAACTTTGGTAAAACTGCTTCTAAAACGATAATAAAAAAAACTTTATTAATACAAAATAAAATAATAATATGCTCAAACCTGAAGGACAAAATTACTCTATCACCTGTAATAATTGCGACAAGAAATACATAGATGAAACATTAAGGAATTTTAAACGATTACGTGAACACCAAAGAGATGTTTTACAAACAACACATTCAATACGTTAGTTACTCAATGATAATTCTGATTTTAAAAATGCTACTTTAATTACAATAGAAAACAATTTACTTTGATGAAAATGCATAAAAAGTGCTTTAATCACTAGATCCTCTACAATAAATTTACGTCTAAATTCCTACAATATTTCATCTTTCATAGTATTCTATCATCAAAATGTGGAATAATTAATTAAAAAAAGTTATCAAAACATAAACAAAAAGAAAAAAAGCGAATGCAATAGGATAGCAAGACAATATATCCAAACACATATTTTTAAAAAAAGAAAAAGTTTAAATTTTCAGCGTCCCCTCTCCTTCATGCGGATGTGTGTTTATATCAACGTAAACATGACTTTAATCCGGTGAAGACCTAAATACGTCACACACAAAATAAATCCACTGTGTCATAGATTTTCCTAAAATTATACTGATATATAAAAATGTATATATCTTTTCCCAAACATACGATCTGAAACCAATGGCTAACATTTTCAGGTGCTTGAGATTTAAATTCAGAGTTTGAATAATTACACTTGCCTCATCTTTTTTGTCATTATCACAATGTTGCGGTCGTAGACTAAATAAAAGTTTCGATTCAAATTGCCTGAAGGTTACTCGGATCGACAATCATCACAGGAAGGCAATGGGGACAATCGTCATAAGAAAGCAATGGGGACAATCATCATAGGAAGGCAATGGGGACAATCATCATAGGAAGGCAATGGGGACAATCGTCATAGGAAGGCAATGGGGACAATCATCATAGGAAGGCAATGGGGACAACGGCCGAAATATTGTGATATTAAAAACAACGATGAAGACAATAGACCGTGTGTAAATAATGTAAATAATGAAATTCAGAAAGAAACCTCGAAACCCAAATGACAAAATTGCTTTTGTTTTCCGGGATAGATCATGGCAGGTATATGCTGTATATGCTGTATTATTCGATTCGATTATTGTCAAATAATGCATTAATTTAATCGTTATGAATCTCCATTCAACCTTTCTTATCAAATGGCGTAATAAAATACGTTATTCTGTGGGTACACGTGTTTGGGTTGACACCCCTGTTTGTTTGTTTTTGTTTTTTGTATTTTTATCTTCTTTTATTCTCTAGAAGGATTTCTCGATTTAGAATCTGAATATAGATTCGTAAAAGACTCAACGCGAGATTATTTTTGAAATAGAAAATTGAACTTTAGTTTATCAAGACGATCCTTCGTAGACAAATATGTAACGGTAGGCTTCTGCTGTAGGTGTGTTTTCCCTGGTGGAAAAGGGTATACGGGTTCGATTCCATTTCTTTCTAGGCCGTTTGTTATTAATTTCACTGTTTAAAAAATAAAAATCAAAGATATCTCAAACATTTTTGCCCACTAAGAATACAATTTAAGAAATAATGTCGTATTAAAAAAGGTACATTTAAAAATAATACTGTGTTTAGGTTTCGGTTATAAAGGATTAAACTAGCCGATATAGATTTGAAGAGATCCCAACATGACATATGTTTTCCGTAAATAGGTAATTGACCCTTGCTTTATCATAACGGTCTCCCGTAACAGAGTTGGCAACGGCACGCTATCCTGACGAAAAAGGGGACACAAATTCGATTCTTGTCTAGAGATACGTTTTTCTTTTGTAGAACTCATCGATCTACGATTGTTATTAATTTTACTGCTTGAGAAAATTAAAAAATAGAAAAACAGGCATGTCATATCAAACATATATACCCACTAAAACTGGTGCATATTTTAATAAGAAATAATTTCAGATTAAAAATGTTAGCATAATCATCATTTTATGATCAAGTGTTCAAAATTGTCGCCACAAGTATAATTAGTTACATTGATGTGCAGTTTCCGCTGAAGTTAAGCTGAAATTGTAAGCGTAATTCATTATAAGGAAACATTTTATATTCATTGAACGAGGATGTGTTATTACTGTTGCTGGAAATTTATAAAAAAAATAGTATATTAAAATAATTTCAGGAAAATATATTCCTCAAATCTAATAGCTGTTATCGCTCTTTCCAGATAGTGAATTTATTCACCAACGTACTTTGGTGAACCAACTCATCTAGTTGGATTGGATGGGAGCATCTTTGATTATTTCCACAAAGTGGGCGGAGTTTCGGACATACGAAAGTGACTTTCCTATTAATGGGTCAATTATATCTACAAAGAAGCTACTTAGAGGGTGGCACACAGAGCCTTGGCAGCTAACAATCGGCCTGAGCGGAATACCGTCTTTTTGAATTTTGGGGAGATCGTATAGTGATTTTCCAAGCGTAGCTTAGATGTGACACAAGGCCGAAAGTATGGGGTACCCAGTGACGATCGAACTCACTACTCAATCGTAATTGTTCTAGCGGGATAAGTTTTGCTAGCTATTACACAGCCTCGGGGTGCCCATATGAGGTATCTTAGTGTAAGGCTTCGATAACAACCTGTATGTCTTAGGTGGCAAGTGGTCCTTGTTTTTTATTAAGACCTGTAACAGTTATATATATATATATATATATATATATATATATATATATATATATATATATATATATATATATATATATATATATATATAACTGTTATAGGTCTTACAGGTCTTGTACAATGTTGGTGTTATCACCCGGTATATATATATATATATATATATATATATATATATATATATATATACATGCAGCATGGCCCGGTGTTGCTCGTGCTTGATTCAAAAATCGTATGACTCATACAGCAATCGCTATCACTTGACTTAAAATATTTTTGTCCTTCCTTGCCTTTAAAGGAGTGGGCTTTGCCGCGATGATGATGCTACATGCCTTACTTCTTGCCTATCTCACACTGCGAATTTTTTCTAAGCTCTATACTAAACATTAAATCTGTTACGAAAAAAGAACTCAACAAAATGAACACAAAACGATCAGCTTTAAAAAAGGACTCGTAACTGGAAAAACCGAATGAAAAATGAATGTTAACAACAAATACTTTTTCACACCCAACACAGTTCTGCGGAATCAGAATCAACGTTGAGTTTAAGCAAGCGAATGAGCCAATTGGAGTAAAGTGCCATGCAGATTTAAATTTTTCCCACTTGTGACGAATGCAGCTATCGATTTTTTTTGCATGCTAGTTAACATGCGTGTCACTCAGCTGTTGGCTCTTACGCTGGCCAATAGAACCTTCCTGCCTATTCGTGGCAGCCAGCTATAGTTTCTCACTCTGGCCAGTAAAAAAATGGCCGCAAACTACATGAAAACTAACGTGAAGAAATCGATTATTTCCACTATCGATGGGAGTTGGGAAATGCAAAGTCAGTCTTGGCCTTCTCGCTAACTTGGAGCATATGCATGTAAATTTCGGTGCAAATCCGTCGAAAATTGCGACCGTGCATTCGTTACACACACACACACATGCTGACTTATATATATATATATATATATATATATATATATATATATATATATATATATATATATATATATATACCAGGTGATAACACCAATATTGTACAATTGTTAGATTAAGTTTTGAACCGTTTTATCTTAGAAATGATTAAAGATATCTTCCTGGAAATTTCGGATGTTTTTATAACACTACTGGGCATTACTTTGAGCAATAAGAATGCATAATTATTCTCCAACCTTAGCAGAAGAAATCGATCATAAATGAAAATGACAGGTTTACCATTAATTAGACATGACTAAAGATCGGAAGCACATGAATTAATATATATATATATATATATATATATATATATATATATATATATATATATATATATATATTAATCCAGGATCATTTTCCAACTTATTTAAGATGGTCTTTGCCCTCTCTAACCTTGTAACTTTCCGTCCTGGAGTAAAAATGTTGCCTCACACGTTTCACGTATGATTTCATTTTCAAGTCTTTTTTTACTGCTCTTTGGACTGTCATAGATGAAACTCCTCTCTCACATGCTAAACGTCCTATGGATTGGGTTGGATCTTTTCTAATTGATCTCTTTAGTTGAAATGATGAGCCCTCTTCCTGTTGTGACCTCCTGGTCTAGTTGTCCTCTTTAATGTTCCCACTTTTTAAACTTATTCACAGATCTCGTGATGGTTCTTGAATGGACTTTGAAGATGGAAGCCAAAATATGAATATTGGTACCATTGTAGCGGACACCCTGGAGGGGGGTGCAATGGCCCGATCGCCCCCATGTCGTAAATGATGATGTCACAAGGAGCCCGCCACATTTTTAGTTAGTGATCTGATCAAGTGAAACAATATGGACAACAGAACAAAGATATGTATGATTTACGCTGGGTTTTATTACATGAAGGAGAAAACTAGTGGAATATATTGGTAATGCCGACGGTTGGACGTTGAGGTGCTGACGTTCCAGTTGAGTCATTGGTTCGACGTTGCAGGTGCGGACGCTCCGGTTGAGGGTTGATATGCGGTCGTGTCGACGGTTGGAGGTTGATGATGCGGTTGCTCCGGCCGTGTCGACGGTTGGAGGTTGATGATGCGGTTGCTCCGGTCGGGTCGACGGTTGGAAGTTGATGATGCGGTTGCTCCGGTCGTGTCGACGGTTGGAGGTTGTTGAAGTGCAGGTGCTCCGGTCGTGTCGACGGTTGGAGGTTGATGATGCGGTTTCTCCAGTCGTGTCGACGGTTGTAGGTTGAAGTGCGGATGCTCCGGTCGTGTCGACGGTTCGGCGTTGAAGTGCGGATGCTGCGGTTGAGTAGACGGTTGCGCGTTGGAGTGCAGACGCTGCGGTTGAGTCGACGGTTGGGCGTTGAAGTGCGGGCGCTGCGGTTGAGTCGACGGTTGGAGTCGAAGTGAGTGTCCAAAAACCTTCCGTAATAATTACTAACAATAGTGTACGGGAAAGGTTAGTTAGTCATCGCAGGTGGGCTTTGCTAGTCGTCGGTTTGGTTAGCACTGTTGGTCGGCTGGTCGGCTGGTCTGGTTATTGCTGCCGGTCGGCTGATGATCGCTGCTGGTCGTTGCGGATGGTTGCTGGCGTTGCGATGTTGTTGGGCCAGAAGTATATGGAGAGAGAGAGAGTTCCAACTCGCGTCCAGTTGGCAGACGAAAAAAAATAGGAGCGTAACTTAATACACAGTCAGGGGCGGCGTCCTGGCCTCAAAGGCCAGGAGCCTGTGCTCCGACCGTATCAGAGCCGATCGGTCAGTACCGACCTCGAATTCGGCGAGGAGTCGCTGGGTTATGTTGAAGGGGACTTACAACAGAAATGGCATCACTAAAATGCTAAAAATCTCTCTAAAGAATGAGTAGAGATTTGCTATGCGAAACTTAAGGTGTAAAACGCTTAGAAGGTTCGTAATAACAGCGAACTAAAAATTGTAATTAGTTCATCTCTAAACAAAATTACAAGTGTGAAGGGATCACGATTAAAAGGTCAAGGTTGAGATGCCCTGTTCTCTTCCGCTTTAGTGATCAGCTGCGATACCATCACTAAAGGCCTGAATGAATTTTTCCTCTCACCATTTCTCAATTGAAATGACAATGGAGCTGACTCAAAACGACTTTAACCTATTCTCTTTCTACCTGAATAACTCAAAGGGTTTTGCAGTGATACTTACGGCAAACAGTATCAAGTTGACTAACAGCCTTATCTGAAAACATGGAAAAAAGAAACTGAGTTAGTTTAGTGGCTTTTTAGATATTAAATATATTGTGGTATGGATAATTATGCTGTAACATGTTTTGAACAATTCTACTCTTGCAGATATATATATATATATATATATATATATATATATATATATATATATATATATATATATATATATATATTGTTTGGGCAGCAAAATATGCATTATATATATTAATATATATTCACGGGGTGTATCAAGTATCAAAGAAACTTTGGGGTGGGTTCCTCGCACAAAAACAATGATAAAAGTCCATGTAAACATATGTCCGCAAATACTTCGTTTTTGACTTATTAATTTTACAGAAAGTTCATGGTAGATAGCACTGTGTTACTATGTAGACTAGGTTAGACTTGTCATTCGTGTACATCTGTGGCTAGTCTGTCTTCAACGTTTAAGGTGTGTAGTAGTCAGTTAACTGAGAAGTATTCCGTTTAATAATGACAGGATATTCATATCGTGAGCAGGCAGATATGATTTTTACAGACAGTCACTCGAAAGGTTATGGACGCGAGGCTGTAAGTTGCGTTTCCAGACCGAGTCATTCAACCTTTTCTGGTGTTTATCGTCGCGTTGCTGAGACAGGATCCGTGGCACCACAAACTATGGATCGAGGAAAACCGAGATTCGCTCGTACGCCTGATCACGAAGAACACTTTCTACAGGATGTCGGAGACGATCCAGATATCAGAACACTTCAAGTGACCAGAGCATGTCGTACATCTCACAGTACTGCATGTAGGGTAATTCAATAGCAGCTCCTGTACCCGTATCATTTGCAACGTATGCAGGGTCTTTCACCCTCTGAACAATCACCACAGGAGAACTTTTACCAATGGTTTATTGAACAAACTGCCAATAGATTTTTGTTTCTTCAGTCTTGTTTACATGGCAACATTTGGAAGAGATACAACCAACACGTGTGGGCGAATCAGAATCCCCAAGGTACAATACAGGCTAGACACCAGCATCAGTTTACGATTAATGTGTGGACTGGAATTGTTGGTGACTGTCTAGTAGGTCTATGTAATCAATGGACTCGAGAGCCTTCCAAGGTGGAGAGTTACTCCCAAAATGTTTACGATGAAGAAGTTATATTATGTGAACAAAATAAAAATAGTAGGTAGTAGAAAGAGAATATTTTGAGGATAAGAAGGATAGATACCAGTTGACTTTTGAATGAAGAGTTTAAAATTGTTATGTTTAGGAAAGTCTCAACAAGGAAGTCTGTTCTATAAAGTAGCAGTTTCTGATGAAAAAAAAAGTCAGATTCAAATGTTTGTCTTTACATTTAGAATGCGGGGAAAAGAGGGTGATTCGATTCTGTGAATGTAGCATGACATATCTTGATTATAAAGGTCTTAAACTGTTAGAACTGAAGAAAGGAGCTTCGCGGTGGAGTAGCGATAGGTTTTAGATGTTGTGTCTGTGGAGAAAGAAGATGCAGATGGGAGAATAAGCCTTCGCTCTACAAGAGTGAGTAAATGATTTTGAACTCTATCACAGATGGAAAGTGTGGATTGAGCCGAGACCAGGTTAGCGAGACAAGCAGGAATAATAATGTAATGTAGATAATGAATAGTTGTAATCGAAAAAAGAGAAAACTTTTTAAAATTACATTTTAAAATGAATGGTTGATTTTATACTGAACTTTATTTAATATTCACTTAAAAAAATTAATAATAAAAAATGTTTTTGCTGAATGCTACATTAAAGTAAATAAACTAAATAACATGTCATTAAATTCAAAAAACAATTAAATTCATTATATTCTAAAAACAATTTAAAGGCTGAAATTCATTATTTTAATTGTTTCAAACTTTAAACCATTTTTTATTATAATTAGCATTGTTTTAACTTCCATGTTTTTATTTTAATTGTAATAATTATTCACTTAAGTTACAATCAGCAACAACTGAATTATGAATTAGGGAAAAAACAATGATTAAAAAATAAATAGACAAACAAATTACAAGTAAATGATTATATATATATATATATATATATATATATATATATATATATATATATATATATATATATATATATATATATATATGAGACAAATGAACTAAATACAAACAAGTAAATAAACTAAATACAAACAATAAATAATTTTTAAATTTAAAAATATTATTATAGGAAAATATGTTACAGATATAGAATTTGGAAGAATGTTTGAAGTTTTATTTTGTTTATTTTCCCTAGAACAAAAATTATTTAAGGGAGCATTTGTAGAACTCCAGATAAACATTCTTTCTATTTTTTCTATACTGTGGCCACAAGTGTCAACATTAAAAAGAAGCTCATAATCTGAAAAAAACATTCACTGTTATATGCATGGTTAATTTCCTTTGGTTTACTGAATGAAGAAATTAATCATTTTTACCAATGACTACATAATTATACAGAAAAAATTTTCTAGTTGTATCTTCTTTTTATTCAGAATGTAGGCGATCATGGCTCTCTATTTCCTCCTATCCTTTGTAGCTCTAATATTTTGTTGGCATAACATGCACAACATCCTTAAATTGTGAGAATACGCAGCAAAGCATAAAAGCAAAAGCACTTGTTGCAGCTTCATTGCTGTTGTCAAATAAACCGACAAGATTACCACCATTATAATCAAAATAAGGTTTTAGGTGAATTTCATCAACAAGTAAAATTATTGTGATATCTTTCCATGTAACTTAAATTTATTTTTTATATACATAAGAAAATTGTTATCAGGTTTCTCAGTCAAAGGATTCATATATATTGATAGGGTTAGTCTTTTAATTGCTGAATACTTAGGTAAGATTATATTTTTGCTGTCTCTTAACAACCTATACTCTTTAGAGCAGCTGTTATACAAAAATGAAGAAAATATCATCATTTCTGTTGAATAATCAAACTTATTCTGTGTCATTAAGTTTCGCTGCTCATATATAAATTTGATCGAATTAAAATATTTGTTTGATTCTTCTTGCACCAGTAACAGAAATGACATTACCAATTGTAATATAGAAATCACATTTTGAGGTTTAGTTTGCTGTTCTGTGTCTATGTTCTTCGTGTTTTCCATAAGAATTTCAAAAGTACTTTGATCTGTTACATAGGAATCTTATAGTCCCCTATCGTATTTATTTCCACATCTTTCAAAAGCACATGTACTGCAAAATCAGATTCAAGAGACAGATTGATTTTTGGATATGGGGATTTGATGCTGCTGCATATGTGTCTTTTGTAGCCTAAAAACGCTCCAGTAATTTCTATCAAGGAAATTTAATTTCCCTTCTAGATCATTAATATTATGGAATTTGTTCTGCTGTTTTTCATGCTAAGTCACCAGTAATACTTTGTAATTTGCTTTTTAAGCCCCGCGCACAACATCTATTAAAAATTTCGCAAATCTTTATATTTCCATGTAAATTTACATGCTGAACTCGAAAATAACAATTAAAAAGATTTTCCACACCACTTAAGTGTGCAGTAATTTAAACGAGTAAGATCAGTTAAGAGCAGTAAAAAGGCCGTTTATTAAGCTTCCTCGCTCAAAATGTTCCGCAGTGAATGTAGTTACACAAGGCCAGTAATGACCGACAGCTGAATGCGAATGAGTCCGAAATTTTATTGTCGATAACTCCAATACGGTAGATTTTATCAAAATTTCTTTGTTATTTTCGAATTTATCATGTAAGTTTACACAGAAATATAACAATTTGCGAAATTTTTATTAGATACTTAGCGCGGGGCTTAAAAAGAAAATTACTCAGATATTCACCCTGAAATTTATTAGATGTAAAAATAAAATCCATTCTTTTGATTGAACACGTCCAAATATATCAGATAATGTTTTAACTTTCGGAAAAGAAAACACGTGTACTTTTAGTAATTTCCTTTGCAATGAGGTACAACATATAATACATCTAAAAAACAAAAGCGAATCAATATTTAAAAGAAAAACAATAGATAAATAATTTAAAACAAGTCTAAGTTTTCTTCGCAAAAGCAAGGAAGCACACAAAATAGTGACATCATCTAATTTCCACTTCCAAAGAACTGGTCTTCTTTTTCGGTGGTCTTTATTAAGCATCAATTCATTTTGGGTTTCTGAGACTCAAACGAAAATGTCAACAGACTTTTATCGGTGCATATTGTTAATATTTTCAAAATTCCCACTATATCACTGATTGATATTTCAAGATGCTGCATTATTACAAGTTTTAATTATTCTATCCATAATCTACTCACTCAAGTAGTGCTTTTTTTTTTTATGCCGCACTCCTTCAGAATATGGACGAATATGGTTCACTACAACTTACCATTTGTAAATCTAAGCAATATCCTTTTTTCTGTGGGGTGAAGTGCGTCAGTATAGACACGAAACTGGTTCCGAGTCATGACTGGCAAAATTAGTTACATCTGTGTTTTTCCTGTTAACAGCATCTAGTACGCAGTTTTGCCAGTTGTCTTATGCTAATAAAAGCGACGGGAAAATCAACAGGGGGCAGCAGCCGCCACTCAGTGTCTTGTAAATCGTTCCCTCAGACATTTTGTTCTTAGATTTGCGTGCCGCCCGCTGTGGTTTCTGTGTTATTTCGCTTCTCTGTCTGCTACCGCATAGTTATTGGAAGAATAATTTGTTAGGTCTCCCTCCCCACCTTAACACATCCTTACAGTATTTTACAACAGTTTCCCTTCCAGCTCATGCTCTGCCATCCGTTTACATGAACTCATTCTTTACTTGATCGGTGTTTCCCTATACTCTTCTTGTATTTCGTGTCTTGTGAGTGTTAAATTCCCTAAACCTTCTTTATGCGCCTCAGGTGTCTTTCAACTGTCAGTTTTTGGTTCGGTGTAAACGTTCCCTTTTTATACCCTTATTTTTTTGTGCATCTTCTCATATATTCCGTCTACGTGATTCTGAATATAATTCTCTAGAATTAGATCTCTGTTGCTTCAAGAATACTTCACCCGTGACGAAAATGTGCAGCGTTCACTGGCATATTTGATGATTGATATAGCATTAAATAATATTTATCAAACGAAGATGTCCACTGATTTTCTTGTTAATGTCTTCTTATTTAGTAATTGTAATAACATCTCTTGGTGATGCTTCAAGTCATCAATACTTCAGATGTTTTCGTTTAACATTTCATAATATTCTTCAGATATATATTCTGAAGTCGAAACGACAAAATACTTAAGCCATTTTTTTCATTGTTTTTTTTTTCAGATAATGGGAGATTTTAAAAAATAGATATTAAAGGCATGTAAATATGGAACTGTAAGTAGATACCAACATTTTTATCCGCATTTGAGCCTAAGACAAGGTGAAGAATGTGTCATCTCAACGGATTTATTCAAAGTTTACAGTGAGACGAGCCTTTAGAGTTCTAATTTTAATTAATTTTTAAATGTGAATATATTTCAACAAATATTACTGTTTTTAAATAATATTAATATAAATTTCACGTAACAAAATTTTATGCTTTTGAAAAGTATTCCAAAGTAGGTTCGTCCAATCAGTGACTAGTTAAACTGTAAAACGCCTAGGCATTTTCTTAGAAGTTAGATGACTTTTCTTGGAAAAGGGTTTGCCTTTTTTGGGCAATCATGTGATCCAAGTAGTATATAAACTAAAGCGCATGAATCATGTGCCAGTGAGACTGTGCCGATCTACATCGCACACGTATACGCACATACACAAATACAAATCACATACAACGACAAGCACCCATTGGTTAATAAATCACCACTACGTTATTATAGACAATTTACAAATCGCAGCAATGTGACAATGTTGTAATCGCACTATTTTCATGTGGTCAATTTTGTGTACTTTTGAGAGAAACGGATCCCAGAAGCTTTCTTGAGTCTTCCCAAAACTCGCTCGCTGATTGGTCAATGCCAACCAATCAGATCGTCTGCGCGTGAAGAATAACTCTTCCCGTGCAGCAATTCAGAGCCTATGGTTACCGATATAAGCAAGAAATATTCTTAGATAACTAGTGAGATTTCAGCTGCCAAATGAATCCACGACAGCTGAAACCATGCGCCAATCTTCTCACTCACACCACCACTCACATACTGAACATTCCTTACACTCACATAATCTTTTCTTACACAGCAAAAATCTTGAGAACATTTTTTACAAGAACTATCACAAACTTTCTTTCAGTGAACTTTGGAATACAAAATAATAGTTAAAGAGAGGCAATTCTTGTTTTATTCACCCTTTTTTCCTACTCAGTGCATGCCTTCTTTTACATCCTTGTACATCTTGTTAAATACATATTTTATGTGTAATGATGTCTTTTGCTTATCCTTTTCCACGTCAGTTTCGTTTACTGGTCTAAAGTTAAATTAATGTGATGAAGTCCGCCACAATACCACCAGCTTCCAGCAGTGAGACCAAAAACTGTTTGTGAGAATTGTAGCTAAAGAGAGTGGAGCTGAATAAACTTTTCTTGAATACTGAATCAGAAAATTCAACATCCACTACAAAAAGAGGCTGCATCAAATATTGTGAAAAACTACATGACAAGTAATGTAAAAATAAACCTTTTTCTCACACACTCACTCACTCAATTCAGATAACAACCTTTCCAACAAAATACTGACACTTTTCACAAGAAATAACAAAATACAAGACAGAAGATAAAGTTGATAATAACATAACAATAGTATTTATTGTGGAAATGAATATACATGTATGCGAGACAGAGTTACGTCTCTTAGACCTGATGAAATTGTGATTGAGCTGATATTATGAAAGTATAGTGTGAGTTAGTAAAGTTCAGAAATAATAATACTTGCATGTAATAAAGTATTGTTCATTTAACGTCTGACTTAATCAGTCGAAACGAATGTTCCTTGATGGTTACATCTTGATGGCTGTGTTGAAATGACGTTAGCAAATCAAGAAGAGTGAGTGAGAATTACGAGAGCCAGCGTCCGGAGTCCAGCGTGAGGTTGAAGGCTCTCTGCTTTTGTTGGTCACACGTGTTGGGTTTATATATCATCGCTATATCATATGGGAGGTTCTAAATGAATTTTGCGCCTAAATTGACTCTGCACGTGAGAGCGATCTGATTGGTTGAAACTGACCAATCAGCAAGACTGAAACTGACCAATCAAAAGACTGGGTATAGGAGGACAGAGGAAAGATAAAAAGCTGAACAGAATTCAAGAAGATGGCGATCGACATTTAAGGTTCATAACGACCTTCATTACACGATTTGATAGGAACGATTGGATTAAATCAAACAATCGCCCTGTAATACCTTGGAGCTTACGTAGACGACCAGCGTGCTAAACCCTGTCAAACACCTTTGATATATCTAGAGTCACAGCTCGAGAACTCACTTATTATCAAGAGCTTGATATACATATTCAGTGATGGCCATAAGCACGTTAGCAGTAGACCTGGGTAAAAGGATTTTATCTTGTTTGTCAGAGAGTAGGTCGTGAGATGTAATATGCTTAACCACTTTAGCATTAATTAAAGCCTTGAATACTTTGCAAAAAGCGGTAGAAGACGAAGAGGGAGATAGTTAGAGGGGTGAGAAGGTTCTCAAGAGTTCTTAAAAACAGGAACTACAGAGGAGGATTTCCAAAAATCTGGAAAGCAGGAAGCAGCGAGACAATAGTTGTGTAGTTTGGAGAGAACTGGATCCAGCTCAGAAACACATTCCTTTAGGACGACAGCACAATCTTGCCGAGCTGCCAATAACCTCTAGAACTGAACTTGCGAGATGCATTGTTTAATATACTATCAGCAAACAGTAACTTCACTTCTTTGGGGACATGATTGCACTCATTACAAGCAGAGACAGAGACGTATGCCGCAATCAGGCGTGTCGCTTTGGTACAGCCAGAGGAAGTGATTCCTGTGAGATATAGCGACCCAGCATGCAGGAGAAAACCAAGGAGATGAACTTGATTTGGCATTTCCTTGCTGGAATGAACGCATTGATGCCGGCTTTTACCCAGGAGGAGACATCAGATACGCATTTTTTTAACAGTACGATTAAAAACTGCATTCCAATGGACGTCACAAAGGAAATCACGGAACGAGTCCGATCCGCTCGTTGATAACAGAAAAATATACTGTTGGTAGATGGTTCTAGACTGATGGGGGAGTGGAAAGAGATATTTACAAACACTACCGCATGAACAGCGTTGCCAAGAGGGAAGAGATGTATAGTACGACATCAGTAAGGGTTAGAGGTAAGAAAAAGAGATCTAGAAGAGAAGACTGTCCGTTAGGTTTACTGGGTAAACGCGTGGGAAATTTCGCCAAAAAGACTGAGTGATTGAGAATTTCAGGGTTTGGATGACAGCGATGTCAATGACAGAGTGTTTAAGCCACCTGGCATGGTGGACATTAAAGTCACATATTTGCAAACGGGTGTAGAGAGATGGTCTTGTCTATCAGAAATTAGGAATACTATTTAGCATGCAACAGTCAAGAGAGGAAGGCGAATGGTAGAGAAAGAAGAGATAGCTGACTGAGTTTAGTAGGGAGAGATGGAGATACATGTAAGAATGGTCTGGATATTCAAGAGAGAGTTCCCTAACTAGCGGGAGATGTTCGTAGACATAAACTCCCAGAACGTGCATGAGGAGATTAAAGTCCTTCCGAAAGAGAGGAAAATAGCCAGGAATAAAGAAATCAGAGGAGGCAATTGAAGAGTTATATTAATTTCACAGAGAGCTAGGATGTCCGGAGATTTTCGAAGAAGAACGATTCCACACTGCAGAAGTTTAAACGAATACCACGAATGTTAGAGAAAGAAAGGCTGAGAGGTTTAGGTGTTTTTTTGTTTTTGTTTTGTTTTGTTGTTTCAGTTCTATATCTTTGGTTGCTTATAGTCATGGTGTGTTATTTTGGTAAGGAAAAAGCCTAGGGTAGAGGTAGCAGTCGTTCGTATAATGTAACATGTCCTGGAATTGAATTGACACAGACTGCAACATATTGTAACTTCGGGGTTGCCCACCGGAGGAGCTTGCAGCAACATCCTTCCATGCGCGACATGACATTGCAAGAACCCCGATATTAAGCGACTGTTGATCGGAGCAGCTTCTCTAGACGCTACGCAAGAACTCGGGTTCCAACCTATCAGTCGGGAACAGCAACCAGAAAGCTGCCAACAAGGTTCCCTCAGTATAAAGAGACGTTGCCATCATCCACACATATCACAAGCTATTCATGACAGCACCACTATTAAGGCCTGAGATAAGTAAAGTAACCGGAAACCGCTTCCAATATATAACAATATTTTTACACGTGAAAGTACTTTACGTAATTTTCAGTTGACAATAGGAATACAATAGCGTTTTATAAATTCTTCTAGTTGTTAGGACGTTTTTGTTTACTTTGTTTTCAATAAATTCATTTCGTTTTTGTCTTGAAAAAGTCCACATTGGACGAAACGCAGACAGACTGTTTCGCTGTTTCACAGCTCATCAGTGTATGAATTGGCGTCAGTCGGAACTTCTACCACTAAGCCGTCAGCGCACGGCAGAGATGAAGGTGAATTTTAGCGTGTTTATTTTTAGATTTAGATAAACACACAGTGACTGACAGTGACTCAATTCTGCCGAAGAGTCGTGCTATATTAGCTTTAATAGTCACTGTTTACAAATGCACCCCTCACACCCACAGAGCTCAACCCAAATTTTATTTTTCAGGAGCCAATATTTTATATTTTATATTTTATATCTATATGTATATATATATATATATATATATATATATATATATATATATATATATATAGAGAGAGAGAGAGAGAGAGAGAGAGAGAGAGAGAGAGAGGTAAGATATCTGACTGATGTCAAATCAGTCGGTTTCCGATCCCGGCTTTAAGCAATCGGACGTCTAGCGAAACAGTCTCTCTGTGGATGACTATATATATGCTCCCGGAAATCTAATTGAGCTCTCTAGGGAAAGGGGTTTTTAAAAACAACGGCTCCTACTGATATTAAGCATTACTCTTCTAGTATGAATTGAGTTCTCCGAGCCACTGGTATATTTCGTATAGAGAAAAAAAAAACGTTAAAATTCCCTTCCTTACTTCTGTGCGACAATGGCCTAGAGGTAAGGTATCTGACGGATGTCAAATCAATTGGGTTTCGAGTCCGGCATGAAGCAATCGGACATCTAGATACACTAAGGAGCTGTTTGTCTGTGGATGACTATATATATATCATTAAAGACTTCATTTTTAGTTGGCACAAGTGTTTCTGTTACTGTCTTCTATTATTTCTTAAACAGTGAAATCGGAAAGCCCTATAGAAAAATATGCCTCCTGACTGAAATCGAACCTGTATCCCTTTGGTCAATAAGGGAAACCACTTCCTATAACCAAAGTCTACCATTATCGACATTATGTAATATTTATATACTATTATGTCGGATTAAAAATTCAATAATTTCAAAATTCCTATTTTTTAAGTTTCGGGTAGGAAAATAAATCTAGCAGATATAGATACGTACAAATCCCAACAAGAGATCATTCTCTCTTAAATAGACCATTGGACTTTAACAAGATGATCCCACGTGACCAAATTTGTAATAGTAAGCTTCTGCTATAGGAGTAGTAAACCTAATGGAAAGGGGAATACAGGTTCGATTCCTGTCGGGAAGCACATTTTCCTTGAGTAGGACTTTTAATGTCTACACCGGTTGTTATTAATTTCACTGTTTAAATATGAATAAAACACACATGGATAGCAAGTCAAAACGTGTACCCACTCACAAAAATAACCTTTAAAGTAAACAATAATGTCGGATTCCAAAATCCAATTTTATATATATATATATATATATATATATATATATATATATATATATATATATATATATATATAATTGGATTATATATATATACTACAAAATTTAGTTGCCAAATATGCTACATATATATATATATATATATATATATATATATATATATATATATATATATATATATATATAGGATAATATCGAGGATAAAATGTGTATAAATATAAAAAGTATGGACATTGATACCAACACTAAGTGGTGACAGTTTATTTCATGCTTGATCCAAATCTTCGAGCCATATAAAGTTAAAGGTTTCATCGCTAGAAGAGTACATTCTAACATCACTGTTCATATTTTCATATATATATAAAATCGGACACTGATGTCAATACGTTTCCTGCTTGGCCATGCGTGTTGTCTTTTGGTTTGACTATGTATAAGTTATTGAGTAGGATTTATTTTAGTTTAATGCATTAGCATTGTCTAAAGTATGTTACATTATCTGCGTTTTCACTTTTTTTTATATGGTATTCGATTTTTATATAATGTAAAGATTTGGGTCCGCGTCTAGATTTTGTAATAAGCTCTGTTCGTTTATTTGGTAATTTGTGTTAGTCTTAGAAGATGATTATATATATTTCTCTTCCAGACAAAGTTTACATTTATTTTAAATGTGTTGTTCTAGGCTTATGCTCTTTTCCTTATTTTTATGATATTTTGGTGTAATTTTGTATTTGTTTTTAATTTCCCAGATATGTTTATCAAGGACTGTACTGTTCGTGTATTTACTATTTGTAAATGATGTTTTATGTGAATCGTTTCTCTGTTCCCAGGGAATTTTAGTTGCACCTATGTATATTTTTCTTCCTTATCTGTTGATTTAATAGAGTCATCGTATATTATATTGTTTTACAAGCAACTGCCATTTAAGTGACATTTGTTCTTTGCTCTGCAATTACAGGATTGGGCTGAAAAGCCCATAGACTGACTATGAAGTAGATATGCTAGATCGTTGACATTTTGCATGTATTAATTTCAACTCCTCTTATAAATAAATGCATTGTTTTCTTCCAGGTGAATGACAATCTAACTGATCAAAGATAACTGTTCATCATGTTGGTCTAAACTAAAAAGTCATCCACAGCAGATATGACGTCATCGATTTTTCATGTTGGGGAACAGATAGTTTTTGAAACCAAGAAAATGCTTGCTGCAGCATTGTCCTGATGAAACAATTCCCCTTTCGTCAAGATGCAAACCATTCATCAGCAGTAAGAATCGGAAGGACAGATTGGAATTTTCAAAGAAGTATAGAGATGAGCGGCAAAAGTTCAGGAAAACAGTTTTCTGAACTGATGAGTCCAATATTAATCACTACCAAAGCGATGGAAATGCCAAAGTGTGGAGAAAGAAAAGGTCTCCTTATAATCCAAAGCATACAAGCTCATCTGAGAACAATGGTGGAGGCAGTGTATTGGCTTGGGCTTGCATGGCTGCTTATCGAACAGGTTCATTCATGTTTATTGACGATGGTAGGATCAGAATGAATTCAGAATTCTACAGAAACATTTTGTCTGACAGTTTACAGAGAAATGCATCCAAACAAATCGGGAGGAAGTTTATTATATAGCAGGATAATGACTCAAAACATAATGCCAAAACAACAAAAGACTTCATCATGGCCAAGTCAATCACCAATAGAATATACATTTCATCTCCCGAAGAGAAGCTTGTAGGAAAAAACACCCCTGAAACAAAACAGAATTGAAAGAGGCTGCATTAAAGTTTGGATAGTCATCAGAAATGAAGAATGCAAAAGTTTGGTGATGTCAGTGGGCCGCAAGCTCGATGCAATTATTGCAGGCAAGAGTTATGCAAACAAATATTAAATGTTATTTACTTTAAGACTATCTGTTCCTTTACTTTTGCTCGTCTTGCTGATCTGATACTAGAGGTTGTATGTCCTAAGTTGTTGGACACATCTAAATGTAAAGACCAGAAAATAAAACCTGAACTTCTAAACTCTTGTCTCATAATCTTTTGAACTTAAAACCAAATATCTTCAGTGAACAGCAAAAACAAAGGAATTGGCTTTGTCAGTACTTTTGGAGAGGGATGTATATATATATATATATATAGGAAGATAAAAACACAAACACCAAATTTTGAAACGTTAAGCTTTAAATTTGAAATGACGGTTATTTAAAAATAACTCCTAAAAACGGCAGCAACAAGTGTTGAGAGGCTGTATAAAGTCGACTAGGCTGTATGTCGCTATACATCCGACACCAGAAATTAAAATCTTTCTGCTTAAAAACAAGGTTTAATAGATTGAGAAATAACTTTATTTCAGAATAATTCAAATGCATGATAACCATTTTTGAATTATCATTATTGCTATTATTATAATTTCTATCCTCTTCTTCCAATTATTATTATTACTATTATTATTATCGGTATTATCATCAACTGTTCCTTCGTTATTATGCTAATTAGCACGTGCATTATACACTGCCATTACTTAAGATAAATAATGGACAAATTCATATAAAATGCGAGGGAAAACGGCAGAAAAATATATCTAGAGCCGCTGGTATTCGTGAGAAAAAGTATGTAAGTAAAATAAGAATGGAAGAGGAGATGATGATGTTTTTACACGTCTAAAGTCTGCTTCAGTGAAATGGAAAACACTGTCAATTCTGAATCTTTTCATTTGTACCCTTTTAAATCTAAAATCTAAATTAAATAATGACATGCTTTTATATACATATTTTTTTAAATTGTTGGTTAATCAGAAAATACAAAGAAAGAAACTGATATTTTCATGTGGTGTTTTCCATCGTCGTATGACTTGAATCAAATAGCCTCTTTCACAAAATATTCTGAAGTAATGGGATACTAAGCTTTATTCTGGATTTCTTAATATACGTCATTAGTTTCGGTGGGATAAGCTCCAACGTCCCAATTATAATTGGGATAATAGTGGCCTGAACATCCACATTCTGATAACTTCAATCTGGAGGTCAGTGTATTAAGCTTTTCAATTTCTTTGACCTTAATATTATGGACACCAAGAACAGGTAAATCGATGTGAAGGCATTTCTTTTTCAACGATGGTGATATCTAGTTTGGTGGTGTCAAGGATGCGTTCAATTTGGAATAACTTAATGATGAATTAATGTTTCTGAATCTACCTCAAAATCTAGTTTTTTTATTATTTGTATTTGTTTGTTAACAGTGAACTGATAAAATAGTTGATTGTGATGAAGATATTAATCATTTTTATTATTTATTAATACATATTTTGTTTGATATTTATTATACACTGATTTACTCAAACTAGTTCCTCATGCTTGTTACACATGATCAAACTTGCCTGATTTCATGGTTTCCTACAGAATGTTGTTTTCGGAAGTTCCTGCAGGCCTTACTGTTAGTGGCTGGCTCTTTTCTCCTTTCTATTCCCTATCATATAATAGAACATATGCGACGTTTTGTCATGTTCTCTTCTGAAGAAGTCATTTTCAGAATAGTGTGTGAAACATGCTAAATACAAAAATGAATGTCGTTGAAAATCCCAGAACGATAGAGGACGATCAACCTGTGAAAACATTATTCAGTATCAACAAATGACAATTAAATACTTCTGAAGAAACAATGAGAAAAGAAATGTCCTAAATTCGTTACAATTATCAAACCAGTTCCATATTTTCTAAACCCAAGATACATCCAGAATCTATAGAGGTAGAAAACCACTTGCATACGGATAGAAAATGAAGACAATTGAAGCAAGATAAATGTGGTTCTGCTGAAGGATGCTGAGGACACCATAAACCAAGCATGTAAGCAAGGATGTAGATTTAGAGAAAATGGAAAGAAAAAAAAAGACATACTTAACATCAGGAAGAGACAATTGTAATCTGTAGCGCACATAATTCGAAAGGAGGACTCAGAAAATTTGATGCTCACGGGACAGAGTGATGGCTAGAGGGACAGAAGAAAAAAATGCATAACATAATTAGCGAGATTCAGTAAATGTATGGTACAGCAATGTCTAGAAGAGATAAGAAAAAATGACAAAAGAGAGCCATAATCGCTTATGTCTTTAATAGACACGGTACCTTGAAGAATATATACTTTACCCAATTGCATTGAAATCTCCTAAAATGCAAGGTGAACAACTGAGATGGAAATTGATGGAGGCGATGGAGGAAACAAAGTCTCCTAGATCGCATCTCCCTAGGAAGGGTAAAAATCTATAAAAACCCTTCAGAATTATAATACAGTGTAACCCGGATATAAGAGACCCGGATATAAGAGAAACCTGGATATAAGATAGATGTTCTCTGGTCCCAAATTAGAGCCCGTGTTAATGTATATATAATAGACCAAACCCGGATATAAGAGAAACTGATATAAGAGAAACCCGGATATAAGAGACTTCATCTGCGGTCCCGGCAACTCTCTTATATCCGGGTTACACTGTACTATGCTTATACCAATAGCAGACGAATGCAGTACAATCGTGGTTGTAGACAATTTGGAATAGTTATAAAAACTGTCACGCTCAAACGGAATTTGATCTTGCAACTTGAGAAAGCTCGCACAGATTCTGGACAATTTACATTAAATGAATACGGAAAAAGATAGATTAAGCTACCACAAATGTAGAGTATTGGCCAATTTACCAAAGACTCTATTCTACTAAAGTTCATTTGACGGTGCGCAATATGTCATCAATTTCGCATTACTTATAGATATATTCAACCCATTAACATGAAAGTCTCTGTCCCATGTCAAGAAATCTCCCTACAAAGATTCTGTCTTCCATTCTACTTGAGTTTGAATGTTTTCACCAAGTTCCCCACAGTCGAATCTCTGTGGTTTGAAATCACCTTATATCGAACCCTCTCTTCAGGAACATACCAGTATTTCAATAAATAAACCTTATAGAGATATTCTCTGCACGATCAACAGTTGACCAATTCGTTGGTATGATTCTAGAAGGGCTTAAGCAGACATACGCCCTTTTTTGCATTTTCTAATCATAATCTCTACAAGATGACGTACAGAATATTATGATAGAAAAACCTGTTGGTGAAGTTGGGCCCTAATTAAAAAAAAATGAGTTCTGAATTTTTATCGTTTAAGGTATTTTAACATAAAAAATCGGATTTAGCATCAAACCGAAAATTTGACATTTGACATATTGACAGTAAATCAGCTTGGTTACAGACTTGAAAACATTCAGAACTTTTGTCCATATAGCATCAGGTCAGTATTTATACGAGGGTCATTCAATAAATAAGGTGAATTTTTCGGTATAAGGACTTGTAATACAGATAGAAGCTTACTCTTTTTTATTTTTTTTTTGTTTTACTTCTTTTTCACATGGATTTAATTTCTTTTGCAGATTAACAAAAAAACTTTGAGAGTTTTGGCGATTAACAAAGATGGCCGACCAAGAAGCATGCTCCAGGATTGAACAACGGTCAGTTATCAAGTTTTTGGTTGCTGAATTCCCCTCCCCAAGTTCTCCACCGCTTTATTGAACTTACACTCTTTGGGTCTTGTCACTGGATCTAACTAACGCCTTTATCTACTGTGCCATGTGTCCTTGAGCGAAATAAAGGGTTCAGTTCGACATTCCAACCACCTGAAGAAGGCCGGGGCGTACAACGACCGAAACTTTGTGATAAATATGGCAACAAAGATGAGGATTGGAGAGCCGGTATCAGTTTTAATTTGCTCAAACTATTGTACTTAGTATTAATACAGGAGCAAATAGTTGTGTCATCAGCATAAATAACTAGATGGGAGCTGATTACGTCATCAAGTTCATCTATGAAGATAAGCAACAACGTTGGTTCAAAGATCGAGCTCAAGGGGACTGAACATTAATGTGAACTGATCTACAAACTTGTCCGTTAGACACGACACAACCTTCATTGCCAGATTTTTTAAGAAGAATTGAATTAATCCAAATATTCGGCCAGCGACACCGTAGCCCTAGATCTTGTGGAGTAGGCCAGCATAACTAACCCTTTCAAATGCCTTTGAGATATCTAAACACGCAACCCGAGTCTAGCCGCTTTGTTTTTTTTATATAGATTTCATCCCAGGCAAGGCAGAAAAGTCACGAAAACATAAGGCGTTACTGGGTGTGGAAGAATTAGGGACAGAAACATTAATAATAAACTGGAATAGAAAACAGTAAACAGGAGGAGAGTAGATAGAGATTGGCATTTCATTTAAATCTTTGGAGATTAAAGTTGGTTGGAAATCATAGCGCCAGAAAGGAGTTCCACAAACGAAAAAAATAAATTGCACAGAATTTACGGTTACATCTAACCAACTCAACTGTAAATTGATGAGATCTTGACGCCAGTCCAGTACTCCGATTAAATTTTTTAAAAGTCTAGGTATCACAGCGAAGAGCCCACCCGAAAATTACCATGAAAGTATTTATAGAAAAGACACAGAGAGGCAACCTTACGGCGGTGGGAAAGTGAGACCAAGCCGCCAGATCAGGATCAATAATATTGCTGATTTTTCTTTGAATTTTATCAAGGATCTCAATGTACCAACAATATTCTAAGCATGGACGAATTGTAGCCTTATAGATATGTATATTTGTCTGGAGAGAAAAACTGATCTCACACGTCACACTGAACCAAATTTCTTAGCAGCTGACCTAGTAATGGATTCAATAAAGTCTTTCCATTTCATGTCAGCTGAGAATGCTAGCCCAGGAAGGTACAAGTCACATTGCTGGAGGTTAGCATCAGTCATATTGATGGAAGGCAGAGGCGCGTCTCTCAAATGATTAATAGAGAGGGGTTTAGTTTTAGAGCAGTTAAAATTAACAATCCATCTTTTTCCACAGTTAACGGACTAAGTTGTTTTGGACATTGGCTGCCATTTTGACTTTATCGAACTGATAAGCCTTACTAGTAAGACAGGAGTAGATGGTTGTATCATCAATGCAGATACCAAGTTAACAACTGGTACTATCGGGAAGGTAATTAATGAAAATTAAAACCAATGTAGGTCCAAGGATGGAATCATGGGAGACACATGCATTAGTATAAAATGATCTAGACGAGTGGCCGTTCAGGATAACTTTCATTTCACGATTTGATAGGAAATACTGGAGCAATTCAAAAATTTGTCCGAACTTTTCAGATGTGAAGACCTGAATGTCAAACCCTGTCAAAAGTCTTCGAGGTCTGCAAAGATACAACCCAGGCTTCGCCGATTTTATCTAGAGCATGATAGACTCTTTTCGCAATTATCGTCAGTACATCAGCAGTTGACCTGGAAAAAAGAAAGCCATATTGCTTGTCTGAAAAATGGCTTTGCGATGAGAGATGCTTAACCAATTCAGCATTGATTAGTTTCCCAAAAAGAGGTAGATAGTAGGAAGTGTCAGACGGTTCGCCCATTTTTCTTAAAAACTGGAACAACAGATTGTTGAAACTTGACTAATGCATGGAATAATAATGCAACACAAAATGTACTTAGAACAAAATGTATTGAAACAAGAAAGTGTACACAATATTTACATATAGTCTTTTGTATATTCCTGGGAAGACCGTTCCTGGGGAATGTGTTGACTGAGTCGCAGTCGGGCAGAGTCTCTGGTTGAATCTCTTGATTCGTTCTCCTCTCTTCCCGGTACCAACCATATTTATATGGTCGGTACTCCACTATGCAAATTAGGTGGATCCTACCACAACACCCCCTCCCAAGCCTTGGAATCCCTTTTGGATTTCAAACTGGCTTCCTATATGGGATGATGATTATGGCTATTTCTTTGTAGATCCCATTTGCATACTTCATATGCATATGTCCATCCGCTTAATTTTAATTTCTTTTCCGTTTTGAATTCACGTCCAATGGGTCCGTGAACTTTCGTTTCCTACCGGATCTTCTCGGTTCAGGAGCACTCTGCGGAGGTTCTACTTGAAAAATATACATTACATCAATGGGATCTTCCTCCTCATCTGGTATACTCTCTTCATGCTCTAGAACGTAACATTTTTTAAGTTGGTTCTGGTGCGTTTTATGAGTATTCTTCGGCCCTTTAATTATGTAAATCAGGTCACCGATTCTCTTGTCCACTATGCCTCGCTCCCAGAACTCAACGTTGTTTTTGTAGCACTTGAAAAACACCTTCTCTCTGGAGGTGTATCTTTTTCTAGCTGTATACATAGTATTCTTTACTCTATTTTTTCCTGGCAAAAGCTTGTCAAACACTGACTTAACTTTCCTAGCGAACATTAGTTCAGCTGGTGCTATGTTTGAGTGTGTTCTCTGGTTTACATGATTCTGTATACTTGTAGGAATTGCTGAAACGCCTTTTCCGTTGGAACTCCTGAGGCTTTCTTCAGAGCGCGCTTTAAAGTATTGACAAATGTTTCTGTTAGTCCATTGGACCTCGGATGATACGGCGGCGTCGTTATGTGGTTAATTTGCTATAACTCACAAAATTCCTTAAATTCTTCAGAAGTGAATTGTGTACCATTGTCACTCACAATACACTCTGGCACACCGAACCGTGCAAATAGTTCATGCAAGAAAGTTGTTGTGGTATTGGACGTAGGCTTTTTGCAGCGTAGTACTTCCGGACATTTTGTAAAACTATCTACCACTATTAAGTAGTAATAATCTTCTACTGGACCAGCGAAATCAATGTGTAATCTTGTCCACGGATGATCCGTCTTGGGCCATGGTTTGTGTACTATAGGTGGTGCCTTAGCTGCTAGCGCACACCCTTTACATCGATGAACCATGTCTGCGATATCCACATCCATTCCTTTCCAATATACAAATCTTCGCATTAAGCTTTTTGTTCTATTAACCCCCGGGTGACCCATATGAAAGTCCCGTAGTATTCTTTTCTGAAACTTTTTTGGTACTACTACTCTCTCACCATATAATAAAAATCCGTCACATATTGAATAAATCTCTTGCACTTTTTGGTCATTTGCTACCATTTTGCTTTTTATTTCTATAATGAAATCATCGCTTTCAGCTTCTTTTTTTATTTACTTTGGTGTAACCGGTAGCTCTCTTAAAATGTTGTTTACCATGCTTTTCACCTCATGATCTGCTCTGATATTTGCAATAATTGATTCTTCGAATCTTTCGGTACGAGTCTTGATAAACTATCCGCATGAATTATATTTTTGGATGATAGGTGCGTTATGTGAAAATCATAATTGAGAAGAATGGTTCCCCATCTCAACAGTCGATTTGCCGTATAAACGGGTAACCCTTTCTTTGAACCAAAAATAGTGATCAGAGGTTTATGATCCGTTTCTAGCATAAAATGTCTGCCGTAGATGTATCTATGAAATTTTGTTATGGCAAAAATGATACTCAGAGCTTCTTTTTCTATCTGTGAGTAACTTCTTTCTCCTGGGAGTAAAGTTCTCGAAGCATGTGCAATTGGTTTTCTAGAACCATCTGGCATTATGTGTTGAATACACGCTCCTACCCCGTATGAACTGGCGTCACTTGCCACTACAATATGGGTTAAAAAGAGGTCGGATGTAAGCATTTTCTTTATTTCATTAAAGGCTTTCTGATATTCTACCGTCCATTCCCATGGCTTGTCTTTTTTTAGTAGTTCATTCAACGGATCTCTTAGATTGTACATTCCTTTAATGAACGCTTGATAATAATTTGCGAGCCCCAGAAAACTCTGTAGCGTCGCCACATTAGTGGGCGTCGGTATGTCTCTAATCGCAATGGACCTTTCCGGATCTGGAAATCTGCCATTTTTGTTGATTATGTGACCTAAATACTTAATTTTCTCCAACCCAAATTCGCACTTTGACTCCTTGACTTTAAATCCAAAGTCCTGAATCTTTTTAAATACTTGATTGAGATGCTCTCGATGTTCGTCGACGGTTGCGCTCCTTACTATGATGTCGTCTAAGTAGGCGCACACAAAGTCTAAATCATTCAACATGACGTCCATAGCTTGTTGAAAAATGGCTGGTGCCACTTTAATACCAAAAGGAAGCCTGTTGTACTTGAATAACCCTCTATGCGTGTTTATCCCTAGTACTTCGAACATTTCTCTTCGACGGGAATTTGGATATAGGCATCTGATAAGTCGATTTTTTAAAATATAACTCCACCATTTAGCTTGTTAAAAATCTCCTCCGGACTCGGTAACGGGTAATGGTAGTCCTTAATTACCGAGTTCAACCCAGTCGAAAAATCAACGCAGACTCTGATTTGGTTTGATTTCTTTTTTATGCACACAATCGGCGCAGCCCATGAATTAGATTCTACTTTCGAAATAATTCCCATTTTTTTCAACCTATCAAGTTCTTCGTTAATTTTCTCTACACTTGCGAAAGGCACGTTACGTTTCTTTTTAAAAATTGGCATAGTATTTTCCTTTAATTCAAATTTAGCTTCAAACTTGTTACATCTTCCAAGACCAGGTGTGAAGGTTTCCGGAAACTTTTTCTTTAATTCATCTTTAATGTCCTGTCTTGTTTGCGTATTACTTTCTACTTTTCTGCAGAATGAGTTTAACGGTTTATCCCACAATTCGAATGTTTCAATAAAATCTGTACCCATCAAGTTTTCTCCATTTTTCAGAATTAAAACTTTTATTTTTTTAACGATCTCGTTCAATTTCATGGGAAGTACAACATCGCCTTCGAATTTCCTTTCCAGTTACCGTTCGAGCCAGCTTCGTTGACTTCATTATTGTAGGCCTTTTTAAAATTTTCCATGTTTTATAGTTCATTATTGTTAAATCTGAACCCGAATCGAGTTGAAATTTGATATTCTTTTAAATATTTCAGTCGTCACATATTTCCTCAAATCTCTATCTGATTTGATATTCGAATTTGTTTGTCTAATTCGGCTATTGAATTTTGTCGTTTTACAACACGATCCTTTGTGTCCATTCTTGTGGCACACGAAACATTTCTTATTTCTATATGAGCAATTTACCTCCCAGTGTCTTTCGTTGCAACGTCTGCAATTATATGGTGGGACCTTTTTTTCATCCTCGTTCTTTTTATTTAATTTTTCTTGTCTATTTTTAAAATACGCCGAATTTTTACTCCAATTTTTTGCTGATGGGTAATTTGACTGTTTTTTTATTTTTTTAATATAAGCAATGCCAGCTTCTTCGATTTTTTTAGACTCTTTCTTTAAACTTACGGCCCGCTGACACTCCTCTGCTAACTTTTGCAGGGTAAGGTTTTGTTCAGATTCGAGTTTAGACAAAACTCTACGTCTTATTTCGGCACTCTTACTGGATACCAGTCCTTGAGCAAAAATTAAACACTTGAATTCTTCAACCGTAATCTCTGCCAATCTGAAGTTGTCACAATGTCTATTCACTATAGATGCATATGTTAAGTAATCCTGATCGTCGGATTTAGAGACATTCATGCATAACCATCGCTTATGCCAAAGCGACATATTTGCTCCAAACAGCTCCTTTAGCAATTTTCACTGTTTCCGAGAATTCCAATTCCTTCGTTTTTCTCGGTAGAATAAAATCTACAAATTTGCTATGTTCTGCTGTAGCTAGCTTTCTTAGTAATAGACTGACTTTTCTTGAATTCGACCAGTTTTCACAGTCTGTGTAGAAAATATCTTCATATCGTTTAAAGTACGCTTCAAACGTTTTTTCTTCGTCTGGCACATAGGTGAAAGTTTCCAGCGAATTAAATATGGTGTTATTAGAATATGAAGAATTTCCTTCATTTGCCTGATTGTTGTTTAATTTCTCCAGTGTTAACTTTTGAATTTCTAAAACCTTGATCTGCATTTCTTCCTGTTTTCCCAGTCTTTCATCTTGCTTTTCTTGATATTTTTGCTGTCTTTCATCTTGCTTTTCTTGATATTTTTGCTGTGCTATCTGTTGTTCCCTTATTAATAAAGCAAACTCTTCATTTTGACGTTGCTGACTCAACTGCTGGGATTTGAATAATTCAGATATGACTTTGGATAATTCATCCATCTTTAGCTGATAGTGTTCATGCAACAAAGAATATACTTTTAATTTGTGTATCCACGGATATAATATAAGCTGACCAGAAAAATCGAAACAACTTACGACTTTTTATTTTATGTCTTGCTTTTA
Source organism: Acanthosepion esculentum (assembly GCA_964036315.1). NCBI lineage: Eukaryota > Metazoa > Mollusca > Cephalopoda > Sepiida > Sepiidae > Acanthosepion > Acanthosepion esculentum. The sequence goes on along the minus strand of OZ038477.1, from coordinate 63,355,024 downwards.
CATTCAAGCCCGTGATAATCAACTTTGGTATTTTTTTTCTCTTATTTTATTTTTTTTATTTTTATTTATTTATTTTTTTTTTTTTGTGAACAGAGACCGTCGGACTTTTTTTTTCGTTTTCGACTTCTGTTCGCGTATTTCAATGACAACTTCTGATTTTTATTATCAGAGGTAAATTCGTTACTATAAAATATTGTTGAACAAACAAAAAAAATAATTTTTTAAAAGTTCGTTACCTTTCAAAGTCGACAAGGTGTATTTGTGCGCCTTTTAATTCCATGCATGTTTTTGTAGTCGGCCAGTTTTTTTTGTTTTTATTTATAACGGGTTTCTCGTTGTAGATAACTTTTTCAATTTAAAATCACCGTTATTCGTTTACGACACATTTCAAATTTTTCTGAGTGAACGTTCCTTTATGCTTAGTCGTCCTTTAACGAGTTCTAAATATCCAGAAGTTCAAAATCCTTCGTCGTTACGTTAAATGTTGGACTTTTAATTAATAATGTTTTCCTTCCGCCTGGGTTTTTCAATGACTTGTCACAATTGTTGAAGGCTCTCAATTATTAATTCTTTTTTTTTTTTTCGTATGGTTCTTTCTACCTCGTCGCCATTGTTGAAATTTGACTAATGCATGGAATAATAATGCAACACAAAATGTACTTAGAACAAAATGTATTGAAACAAGAAAGTGTATACAATATTTACATATAGTCTTTTGTATATTCCTGGGAAGACCGTTCCTGGGGAATGTGTTGACTGAGTCGCAGTCGGGCAGAGTCTCTGGTTGAATCTCTTGATTCGTTCTCCTCTCTTCCCGGTACCAACCATATTTATATGGTCGGTACTCCACTATGCAAATTAGGTGGATCCTACCACAACACAGATGATGGTCTTCCAGCTGGCAGGAAAACAGGCGTCAGCCAGTAATTTATTATACAGTTTAGAGAGAACAGGAGCCAGTTCAGGAGCACACTACTTAATGATTATTACAGGGATGCCATCAGGTCCACATGCTTTGTGGGGATCCAGGTTAAAGATGATAGTAGAAATCATAGAGGTGCTTATATGCATATCACTCAACAGAGACTCGGTTCTAAGTAGGAAGTTAGGCAGAGATACTGTAGATCAATCAAAAGTAGATTTTAAAGAGAATATACGGGCGGAGCATTCAGTTTTACCAGCAGAGGATGTTAACACCTCAAATTGATTGAAGAGAGGAGGAATAAAAGCCTTACACTTATATAATACACTATTACATATCCGCCAATAATCATGAGAGCCAAAGATGCAATGCGTGCCTCATTCTCTCAGCAAAGCTCCTACTTAGCTCCTTCGAAGACTTGTTTGCCTTTATTACGACCAGAAACGAATAGGTGTCTGTTGTGATGAGAGCTGTCATGCTGGCATAGCGTTTCTTGTGGGATATAGTGGTCGAGCATGGTAGTGGGAACCATAGAGAGGCTTGTGGTTTCACCTGATATTTCTGAGAATGTACAACAGCATCCATGTCGGCTCTGGCCCAAGAAGAAACCTCTCAGTGGTGGAATTCTCAGTTGGATGGTTAAAGATGTCAATCCAAGAGTCGCCACGAAGAAAATTACGGAGGGAGTCCTAATCAACATGCTGGTAATGGAAATAGGTGTTATGAATAGTGGGTTCCTGTTTAATAGATGATTGGAACAAAATATCAATAAATACCACATAATTCATCCGATTTACCAAGAGGGCAATGTTGCAAAGCTCAGATCTCAAAACTGACAATGCTTTCCTCGGGTAATAACCAACTAGTTAATTATTCATAAACCATTCCTTACCTGCTGTAGATGTCAGGACTTCGAATTGATTTAATCGAGGAGGGATTGAGTATATAATGTTTTAAAAATATACTATTAAATCGTCATGATTGTTTACATCGCTTGATTCCATTCACAGGCTGAGTGAAAACATATTTTACACAGATAAATATATACACTGACCAGCCAAAACTGATGAGATAATAATGTTAATGGTATATGGCGTCACTGGTCCTTGACGTCGTGGAAATGTACAAGCCTATATCTGCCGTACAACAGTGGCGTCACTAGGTTTGGTGTCACTCAGGGAGGAAACTCATGACACCACCCCATGAATTTCCATCTGTAAGAAACAATTTAGAATATTTTTCCATCATTTTACTCGTAAACTGATGCCGGATAGGAAAGGGAACTAGAAGATCTCCTCGAAAAAGTGGTAGAAGATAGTGAGAATAAAAGGTTAACCATGCACTTCAAAATGAAAGTAAGTATGGTTATCAGCACGAGAAAATCCCAATATTCGAGTTATGATATAAACATCAAGCAGATGCAGAAGTTTAAATATCTTGGAAGCGTTTTAATAGAGGGTGAAAAGATGTGGCACCGAGACCCGAACATGCAAAAGAAGTAAGGTGCAGAGAAACGGAAAAATTCCTTAGAAATAAAGAAATGGCTGATGAATTACGATGTGATATCCATGCTCTTATTTGACAGTTAATGCTGGACCTATATCCCAATGGATGATGAAAAACTAAAGTCAGCAGAAATGTGGTTCTATAGAAGGAAACAAAAACCACCAACCAAAAAATAAATATACTCATGGTTACTCTTTTGATGAGCTTTCCTCTTTGGTACCTAGACTTTATGAATTTAAGCAGAGTACAAGATTGGTAGCAAGGTTTCAACATCTTACAGTTGAAATGGCTAGATGTAAACGTAAGCTATATGCTAATAGATTTTCTGATGCACTTCTCACTTGTGAGATTCTTGCGTTTTTTTTGCATTCGAATCAACTTTGATCTTCAAAGATTTAAATGTAATGTCAATAGTGGCTTTATTGCCCTGCTTGGAGTAAAATGATTAAGCTTGATGAGGATTGATATTACATAACACTTCAGAATTCTTTTGTTCCTAACGAAATCATCCTGTTTCTTAGTACTTAGTACTTTTGGTATGCATCCTTCACTAATCCAATGCACGTTCGGATTTCGGTGTCACATTTTCCATCCTATGTTAAAACACTTCCCAGAATTTTAAAATTTTATACCTCCTTATTTTAACTGGACTGTTATGTAATATCGGTATTAGATATATGGCAATGAATGCGGAACATTCTTATCACAGATGAAGAAGACTTGATGTAACAGAAACATTGTTCTGTCGAAGGATGCTGAGAATCTCATGGACTGAACATATAAGTAACGTAGCAGTTTTAAGTTGTGGGACATAAAAATCAGAAAGAGTCACTTGAAATTTCTAGGGCATATAATGAAGAAAGAAAGGTTGGAGAATTTAACACTCGCAAGACATGTTGAAGGCAAGTGAGATAGACCCTGAGACCTAACAAACCATTGCTGTAAATCACCCTTCATGGCGTAGAATCATCCAAGGGAGGAACAAGACTTTTGAGTTCAACCATTATCATGAAGAGGATCTGCGCCGTGCTGTCAGGAGGGCCCGATTTGCCTATCCGCGTCACCATCCACATTTCTCTGAGACACCTGTTCACAACTCTTCAGGAGTAGGCTGGGATTTCACAGCCATTTCCATCACTGCCACCAAAGGGGAGAACGGGTATAAGGACAGGGGATAATGATCCTGATGCTCAAATGCACCAACAATGGCGATAAGTAAATGACTGCCTAACTTACATAGCTAAGGCATAGGGTATATATAAGTGCCCAAGCAGTAAGGGGAGGGTCAGAATACAAAACAGAAGATTAACGACTAGTTTTGGATTGAGAAAATACAAAGGAAATCACATACCATAACAGTCTATTAATATTTGCTAATAAAAGGACAAAATTTATGAAAAGCTACAATTGACAGGAAATTGTGGCAAGCCATCATCACCTCTGTCCTGAGGAGACCCGGCAGATAAAAAAAGAAGTTTCTTAATATTTACTAATAGGAACCTGGAGAAATGCGACTGTATAAATATTTTCATGGCAATTGATCTAATAAGCTTTCCTCCTTGGTACATCAACTTGGTGTATTAAAGCGTACTTCCAGATTGGTAACAAGATCTCATCATTTTACTGTTAAAATAGCTAGATGTAGCCGGAAGTTTTATTGTAATAGTTTCTTTTCTTGCAGTTCTTGCCTGTGGAACTCACTTCCGCTTTCTTGCTTCCCTACCACCTACGAACTTCAAAAATATAAATGTAACATCAATTTCCATCTTCTGTCTTCCGGAAAACTGTTCTTTTATTGTCCTTTCTCGTCACTAGTATTTCCCATTTTCATTCACTCTCAGTAACCCGTTGCGTCTTAGTGGCATTATCACATTGTTTGGGGAGAAACGATTAAAACAAAACTCAGTCATAAAAGTAGAATTAAAATATTTATAGATACTTTGCAATACTGGGAATGATGGCTGAAAACAAGTAAGCAATAAAAATAGAATTGAAATGACAAAAGTTATTTTTCAAGAGTTCATGGCATAATGAATACATTGAGGAAATAATTTCTGATAAGACCAGGGTCAAGTTGAAGTTTCCAGAAATAGATAATTAATAATGACTGAAATCAAGATGCCAAGTCTGGATCAATTACATTGCAGATCTTTCTTTGGATTTTGTCAAGAACCTTGAGATGAATAGCAGGAGCACCAGACCAGATATGGCAGCAGTATTCAATGCACGGCTGAATGGCAGATTTGTAAATGTGCAAGATGGACTATAACAAGAAAAACCTTCTGGCATAACACAATGAACCAGCTTCCCTTGCAGTAGATGCAGCTTTTGATTCAATGTAGTTGTTCCACTTCAAGTCAGCTGAATACATGATGCAAAGAAGGTATGGTGAAACGTTCTTCAGGTGTCGAGCATCAGCCATGGCACTGCAGTTAATTTCTCGTGTTTTTTTTTTTAATTTATCCGTTTCTTTTCTTTTGACGTGCTTAAGAAGTGTACCAAATCGATATCATGTATGATTTACTTCGGATCAGTTTTCTTGTCGTTATCGCACGTTTTAGGGCAGATTCACCTGTTGGCTATCTTCAAATGACTGTCAGATACGATCACGAACTGAAATTGCCAAAAAGAATACTATTTGATTCTTAGGGGCATGTTTTCTCATTTCGATACCTGTCAGGTCCTATGTTCTCACAAAGAGATTTGAAACTTAATCACGATCATTTCTTTCTTCTGAAGCCCCCTGACAACTGTCTAATTCAACGCTACTTACACAGTGAAACGTTCTTCAGGTGTCGAGCATCAGCCATGCTGATGACGGGCAGGGAAGCTCCTTTTTGGTGGTTAAATCAATACATTGAGGAAATAATTGTAGATAAGATAAAGGTCGTATTGGAGTTTCCTGAAACAAATGATTAATAGTGTATATGCATTAAAGGAATGACTTTGCAACAATTCCCTGTCGATGAGTTGATTTTATAAAAAAACGTTAAATTTCATATACAAAGCTGAGTAAATATGGCTTTCGTGGAAAATCTGAATGAGTGAATGTGCTATAAAAGCAAATAGATCCTTGCTTGATTGTGAAGCTCTTTATAGCCGAATGGTAAAACCCTGCCAGATTAGGCGCTGGTTTGTTTCCAGTAAAAAGGACCCATGTTCGAATCTTGCTAGAGAGCACATTTTCTTGGATAAATTTTCTCGAGTGTGCAGGCCAGTAAAGAAAATAAATATAATTTCAGAATAAATCAAACATCTACGCAAATAAGGCTACACACTAAAAATAACGTTTGAAGAATCTACAAAGCTTCTAAATAAATGTAATTTTGTTGAATTCTGGGTCATGGGCTGAGAAGCAATTCATTAAATTCTGTGGAAAGTCAAAGTTCACTTCAATCTTTGAGTGATTTGACATATATAAAGACAAATGTTCAAAGAAATTTGAACTTGCAACCTATCTGTTAATAAACTATTTCATTCAGTCATAATTTACATGTTTTATCACATTTAATCTTAAAAAGGATTACGTTTTTTTCCGTTATATCTTCACTATTATTTGAAATTAATGGTTACTTCTTATCAAGCAGCTCTTTGATACCTTTTTGAGATGAAAAGATTTTTGAGAAAGTATTTAAATTGATTTTCGTTTGAGAAAAGTTTCCCCATCAAAATTTTTTGAGGTGATTGAAAAAGGTAAAAATCGATTAGTGCAAGGTCAAGTGAAAATGTTATGTTTGGTAGAAAGGTCAACAGAGTTCCAATTTTTTCCATGTTAATCCTGTATTATAATGGAGGAGAAGTGCATTTTCTGTTGTTGACCTGTGCATGGTGCATTTTCCTCAAATTTCTGTGAACTTGTTGCAGCTGCTGGACATATAAATATGCATGTAATGTCTCATTGCATTTTAAACATTCTAAAGAAATAATAATACCCAATGATACCCCAACACAGATACAATATTAACTTTCTTCCATCTAGCTCAGCTTTTTGGGTAGGTTGTAAAGATTTACTCATGTCAATCCCCTGCCTTTTATGCCTAACATTGTTGTATGTTAGGATGATGCATTCACCATTACAATTGAGTCTCAAAAACAGAAATACTTACAACTCAAACTAATTTTTTTCTTTTAGTCGTTAATGGTAAAGATGTTGGCACATGTAGGAACATTAAATGCTAAGTGTGATGAATTCATTCATTCAGGCATAATAGAATGTGACAATTATTATGATTATAATTGAAAGTGATGATAAATGAAGGTTTTGGAATCAATATACATTAAGTCCTATCAACCATCTCTCTGTAAATAAGAGTGGTCGGTGGGCTTAAAGGTAATTAACCTATAGCATTTAATGTTATATTTGTTGTTTTTATCTAATATTACTCAGGTGTTGAATATTTTTTAGTTACTGTTCATATTTTTTGTCTTGAATTTTGCTCTGATGAAAGAAAACTGATAAACCAGTTTAGTAGATTTTAATCATTATAATTCAGTAAAACCAATTTACAGTAATTTCAGTATGACTGGTAATACATGTCTTTTTTTGCTATCCACCTTTTTTGTTATGAATGTTCATTTAATATCTGTTTGTATTGCTGTAATATAATGATTTTTATGAAATAAAATATATTTAACAATCAAACGCCCAATTTATTAAGAAATGAATTCCAAACTGAAACATAATCATCTTCATGGAAACGAAGATGACTTGCATGAGCAGATATTGGCCAACTCTTTTCCCAAATCTTATCTCCATGTTTTTCTTTCTCTAAAGCCAAAAATTCCTTTAAAGTATTCACATCACACATTGGATCATTCTCACAATAAAAAAATAAAGAAGGAACTGGCAAGGAATTTTCTTTAAAGAACTTGAGGCTCTTATTGAAACTATCTTGGGTTTTCTTGCTGATTATCTCAATATAAATCACAGTTAATCTTTTTATTAATCTTTGTAGGTGTTTATTATTTGTTACTGAAATAGCCAAACCATCAGCCAAATTCTCAGTGCTTCCAATTGTAACACTGTCATATATCTGACCAATAACCTTTTCTGAAGGGAAACTGGGGACTCCAGACCTGGTGTTCATTTGTGCTAAGGTGTAATTATAAACTCCAACTGAAAAAGAATGGATTAAGTATTTTTGGTAATAAGGAATTTCACTCAAACATTTCTTAAGTTCATAGCCAAGTTTAAAGGAATGTTGGGGCCATAGAAAATGCTTGAATGTGCCTCGCACTACCAACACATCCATTCCACGCTGGTGATAAAGATTTACATATTTTTGCACTGCAGGTGTTGGAGCTTTTAACCAAAGAAACATCAACGTTAATGGTAAGGATTGGTTAGCTGATTGCATTTTCCATAATTCGATATGCTCAGACATTTTTACCTTTTCCAGTGTGGACTGCTCTAAAGACATTTTTGTGATCCTTGTTCTCAAAAAAGTGATCAACAGTTCGCTTTTTCCAAACAGTTTTTGAAAATTTATAGCCATCATGTCAATCTCCTCCTGTAAGAAAAAAAAAGTTTGTTAAATAAGTAAGATGTTATTTCTAGCATATGTTACAACTTCTAACAATCTTTTTTATTATTTTAAATTTGGAATAAAAAGATAAGGAGTTATATTTAAAGCTCCATTGCAATAATCTTCTGAGGGCTGTCCAGTCCGCCTGTTTTGAAAGACTTCAAAATTGTTTATATGGCTTTGCTGGTGATGAATTATTTTCCATTCTACAATCCCCTCCCCACAAACTAGGTATGTATGCTGATGACCCAATTATTTATTGCTGCCTTATATAAGGCTAAATTGGCAGCTAATCACCAAAATGACCTACAAACTGTTGCTAACTGTTGCTTGTTAATTTTAACATCTCTGAAACAAAACTACTCACTTTTCATCCTCTGAGAGAACCATTTTTATCTTCCATCAACGTGGCTCATGTTAATCTCTAGGAAAGCAAAACCTTGTGACTTCACAGGCTAATGCTTTCCACTGACATGAAGTGGAAAGACTATATTGAATAAATTGCTAGGTTTGCTACTAGAAAAATTATTTCATTATGTTCTTTGGTTTGGTTTGGTTTGTTTTCCGGCATATCAACCTCAATGCGTTATTTAATGTTGACAAGATTTTTATTGCTGGCAATATTTTTTTTCAAAAATGTGTTGCTGGTAATATTTTTTTTTTAAATGTATTGCTGGTAATTTTACTATAAAAACCTATTTTTACAGTTTCATAGTCTTTTGACCCCAGTTTGGGAGTTAACTATTTGCCCATAGTTGGGAACCTCATAGGTGCTACCATTCCAGGTCAGAGTGGACCTGGGAACAATAGCAATTAAGAAGTGGTTCCATGCTCCTCAAAACTTCCTGATCAGAGGCCATGCTGCTAGATATAGTTTATTGTCATACCCAGGATGTTATTATGTTGTACTAGACAATATTTCTTACCAGGCAGGATATTGCATAGTTTGATATTGTAAAAATTGTGTAGGTGAATCTATCTTACATATTTATAAGTCTACCATTCTCTCTTGCTTTGAATATTGCTGCCACATCTGGCTCAGTATGCCTACTGTATATTTAGAGATTATTGCTAAAATCCAAAGAAGAATCTGCAGTAGTATTGGTCCTGACTTGGCATCTCAGCTTCAGTCACTTTCTCACCACCATAATGTAGCTTCCCTCTGCCTTTTCTATAAATACTTTCATGATAATTGTTCTGATGCGATTTCATCTTTGGTAACTAGACTTTAAGAATTTAAGTGCTGTGCTAGATTGGTGACAAGTTATAGTTGAAATGGCTAGATCTAAATGCAAGTTCTATGCTGACAGTTTCTTCTATCAGACTTCTTACTTGTGGAACTCTCTTCCAGCTTCTTGCTTTCCAGTCAACTTTGACCTGCAAAAATTTAAAAGCAATTTTATTATCTTCTGTTCTTTTATTGTTCCCTCTCATTAATAACGTTTCTTTTTCTTACTTTCTTACACTTAGTAACCCCTTGCGCCTTAGAGGCTTTATCGTCTTACGTGTTGTGAAATGATTAAAAATAAATAAGCAACCACATGAAGTTTACTTCTTGCTTTTTCCTATGCCCATACAACATTGTCCTGCAAGCCTAGTCACTCTTGGACCTTGAATTTGGTGACCATTAATAAAATGAAATTAAAACAAGAGGGAAGATATTTTTTTAAATAGTTTGTGGTAGAATGAGGAATTATTTGTTGATAATGGGTGCAATGGAGTTTCCTCGAGTAAGTGATTAAGAATGACTATACAAACAAATATGATGAACAGTAAAATACATTTTATTGCCTTAAAGTCAGAAAATGTCAGGAGAGTAATGTAAGGAGGACAAGGGAGACAACCAATATTTTGCTCTTGATGTAATTAGAAAAAAATTTATTTAATCCCTCTTATAACAGTAAACCATCCAACAAGGCATCCTTAAAATGATTGAACACCGAACAACCTCCTAAGGTCAAATCAGGTCATATTAACTTCTTGACTGTGAAGGCTAAAGTACACCTGGTCAGATGTTAGTTTCTCTTGCAAAACTTTCATCCATAAAGAAAAAATATTTTAAACTGTATTTCATTCTCTTATTTTTATCTTGGATTATTGCTTTGAATACAAGTAGTGAACACATCAATCCTAAAACAAATCTTTTTAACAAGGTGTTTTACATTTTATAAATTTCATTGGTATACAGTAGTAGATACTATACACTAGGTGATTCACAGACATTTTTTTATTTTTTGTTTAACCCCAAACAAGGCGATAATGACACTAGAATGTAAGGTGGGGGGTACAGGGAGTGAAAGTGAAAGAGAATGAGAAAACTGAGAATGGAGATGATTGAGGAAATGACCAAAAAAGAAAGAGAGTTCAAGAAGATAGAAGATGGTGATTGACACTGCATTTAAATTTTTGAAGATTGTAGTTATCAGGAAAACAAGAAATCAGAAGGGAGTTCCACAGGTGCGAAGTGCAAGAAAAAAAACTGAGTAGAAGTGGCAGTTGCATCTAGTTAGTTCAACAGTAAAACAATGAAATCTTGTTGCCGGTCTAGTAGCATGCTTAAATTCATGTTGTAGCAACAGGAAAAAAGTTCATCAGATCAGTTACTATGAAAATATTTGTAGAAAAGATAGAGGAAAGCCATGTCATATCAGAGAGAAAGTCACTGAAATCGAGATGCCTAGTCAGGATCGTTTACATTAAAGATCCTTCTTTGAATTTTGTCAAGAATTTCAAGATGTGCAGCAGGAGAACCAGATATGGCAACAGTATTAAATGCACAGGTAAAATGGTAGACTTATAAATGTGTATGATAGATTCTGACAAAATAATTTTTGGGTACAACACAGTGAACCAACTTTCCTTGCAGTAGACATAGCAATTAATTTGATATAGTAACTCCACTTCATGTCAGTGGAAAAAGTGAGGTGAAGATTGTGTAGAGTGTTTATCATACATGCAGGCAGACAGAAAAATGAAATAGGATTGACATTAGACAAAGACATGAAGAAATTTGTTCTTGGATACTGTCAACTATCTGAAAGAATTCTTGTTGTTAAACTGAAAGGACGACAACACAAAGTACAGAAGAAGAAATTGAAAAGTTTTACTGTATGCTAGACAATACCAAGGCTCAAAGAAAATCATAAGAAATAACTAGTATCTTGGGAGGCTTGAATGCCAAAGTAGGCAAGGATAGAGATGGTGAAATAGTTGGCTAATTCGGACAAACAACTCATAATGAATGTAGAGAAAAATGGATCCACTGGTATATAATGAATGATTAAGTAGTAGCCAACACCTGATTTTAAAACACCCGAGATTTATATGGACTTGGAGAACCCCAGAAGGAGAAACAAGGAACAAGTCAACTATATAACTCTCAAAAAGAGATTTAGAAATGCAACCTTACAGTGCAAAACATACCCAAGTGCTGATGATAGGTGTGACTACCTTCTAGTAATAGGTAAACTTAAAGTGACACTACAGAAATTGAAGAAGTCCAGGGTAACATCCAAATTGCAAGATAACAGATTCCTGAATGATCAGAATAGGAAGGAGAAATATACAGTACAAAAAGCAGATACAATGGATAAAATAAGAATGAAAATTCAAAGTGGGGGATATTAAGAGAAACTTTAGTAATAACAGCAACTGAAATCATCCCAAAGAAAAATAGACAAAAAAAAGAACTGATGATAGATGAAATTATCAACATGATGAAAAGGAAACAGAAAACAATGCCAAGATATGGTACAAAATATAGAACTCTGCACAAAGAAATTAGGAACAAATCCAGCAAGACTAAACAGGAATGACTCAATGAAAAATGTGCAGAAAGAGAAAATGAGAATCACAGATATATGCATAAAAAATAAGTGAACAGGACAAAAGACATGCTCAACAGGATGCAAAAAATCCAAGGACGAGTGACTGATATTAGAGAAAAAAAATACTTCAGAAATGGAAGGAATATATCTGAGAACACTTCCACGATGAAAGAAAACAATCAGCAATACACAGAGATATCGAAGGACCAGAAATATTAAAATCTGAAGTGGAAACAGCACTGGCCAAATTGAACAGAAACAAAGTAGCTGGACCAGATGGAATCGTAATAGCGATGCTGGTAACCTTAGATGTTTTCAGCATAGACAAGATTATATTATATTATTATTATTACATTATCCATAATCAATGAAATATACAACAGTAGTGATATACCAAACAACCTAAGTAGATCAATTTTCATAGCACTCCCTAAGTAGCCAGGTGCAAACAAATGCAAACTCCATTGGACAATCAAGCTAATGGGCCATATAACAAAACTTATCTGAATTCTAATAAATAGAAGATGTAGCTGAGTGGAATTAGAAATAGGGCAAGAACAGTACAGGTTCGCTAAAGACACTGGAACAAAAATGTGATATTTATGCTCAGAATAATATCAGGAAGACCAATATAAATGCAGACAGACGTGTACCTGTGTCTTATAGAATATGTAAAAGCATTTGATAAAGTTGGCCACAAAGAATTGTTGGAAGTGCTAAGTAACCTTAACATATTTGGGAACGATATTAGAATAATCCAGAACTTATACTGGGAGCAAACTGTCTGCGTATAGATAGACAATGAGTTCAGAAAGGGGTGTAAGACAAGGATATGTCCTCTCACCAAACTTATTCAACCTATATACAATGAGGTGAATCTGAGAGAATTAGAAGTCCTGCCAGAATTCATTACTGGCAAGCACAATCAACATAAGATATGCAAATGACAGTGTTGACAGCAGACTTGGAAAATAAACAAGAACTCCTAGAGAAGTTAGTAAATGTATGTGAGAAGAAAGGTCTAAATATCAACAGTAAAAAGACAGAATGTATGGCTGTTAGCAAAAGCAACATGCAACTTACAAATTGAAGATATCAAAATCAAACAAATCCAACAATTTAAATGTGTAGGTAGTGTTTTAACAGAGGACAAAAAGTGTTAAACTGAAATTCAAAGCTGCATTGGAATAGCCAAAAATGCATTCCAAGAGCTAAGCAAATTATAGGGTGGCCACTGAAAATCTGTAGGGTTTGAAGTCATAAATTGTTCGTTTTCAATCTTTTTTTTTTTTTGCAGGTTATAGAGCATCCATTGGAGATTAAAATCATTATGTATGTTGTCTAGCAATGTGTAAAACAAACTGAGTATTTCTATTCCAATGAAAGATCGATTATTTCAAACTCAGAGAAAATACCAACATCTTAATGTCAGAGTATCTCCTAGTGATAACATGATTCGGGACCTAATCATCCAGTTTGAAAGAACTGGATCAGTCGCAATCTTCTGGGAAGAGTTATAAGAACACTGGAAGAGTTATAAGCAGTGGAAGCTGTATGAATGAGTGTCTTTGACAGCTTCTACCTGTCATCGCTCTGCTCAACTAGACATCGCCAGGACATCTGAAACTGGATTTTAAAATGTTTCCATTCAAGATTCAAATGGTCCAAACTTTACTACCCAAAGATATGTTTGTATTTGTAAAAGTTATTTTTGTTTTATATCGTTCAGTCTTTCAGTAGCCATCCTGTATTATAAAATGATAAATTTTCATTAAAAGCAAACAAAAGAGTACTGAACTGTTATGTAATATCGATCCTTCAATATGGCAGTACAGGATAATTTCCTCACAGATGAAGAGGAGACTTGGAGCAACAGAAATGTGGTTCTACAGAAGGATGCTTAGAATACCATGAACCAAACATGCAATCAATAGAAAGTTTTAGGGAAAATGTAAACAAAAAAGACCCCTGTGCTTAACATCAGGAAGAGATAGTTGAAATTTCTAGGGCAGAAAATGAGGACAGAGGGCTTGAAAAATTTGATACTCACAGAACATAGACAAGGGGACAGAGGAAAACAATACATAACCTACTAAGTGAACTCAAAGCAAAATTTGGGAGAGATAACAAAAAGACAAAAATTATTAAGATCTACAAAGGACAGGAATTTGTGGAGAGCCATAATCGCTTGTTTTGAATGAACATTGCATATAGGATAAGATCTAATGATTATCAAGCTTGTCTCGCACGATCAGTTACAACTGAGTACTTGCCATTGGGTGCTCTTTAGTTTCGGCCTTGTGCCACATCAAAGTTGCAACTTCAATATGGTGCAATGGTTAGCAAGCTTATCTTGCTAGATCAATTATGACTGAATAGTGAGTTTGATCCTCACTGAGTGCTACCTACTTCAACCTTGTTTCATATCTAAGCTATGCTTATTAAATCATTTCATTGACGTTATGGTTAATTTGACTGCTCAGGCCATGACTCATTAATACCCTTCCAAGCACCATTCCACTCTTTTAACATCCATGAACCAGGATGTCATTCTTCACCGTATGCCAGTTTAATATATATATATATATATATATATATATATATATATATATATATATATATATATTAGCGTTATTTTGTAAAATAATTGATTTCCTATATCATTATTTGATGAACTTTTGTTCAAAAATAATAAAGAAGGGTTTAATTCCATTAATTTTTTTTTTAAATCTCATCCCCAACATGAAATTTCTAAAATTATATATAGGTACAGTAGTACTATAACTTTCTGAAATCTTCTAGAACTTTCTATAACTTTCTAAGACTTTATGGAACCTTCTAAAAATCTCTGGAGCCTTCTAGAACTTTCTGGAAATTTATGACATGCATTTTGTGAGACTATATAAGCTTGAGCACTGCTTGACTTGTCATTTAGATAAGGCAAATGGGAAAAGCGTGTTGTGTTTGTAATAAAATATTTTTTGTTTTGGAGTATATAAGCTTCCTGATTGAGCAACACTGATTTATTTGCTGAAAGTTCTCTAAGTATTCATTTCTAACCATAATGTCTGATAAAAAAAATGTTCTACCACTAAAAGAAACAAGAAGATCTGGATGAAGAATCTTATAAGATTTCAAGAGTCACATAAGAAGAGAAGAACTGTTCCATTAGAAGAACAATCACTTGAAAGCAAAAGCTGGATACCACTCAAAATCTGAATTGTTGGTCGCTTTTCCTTGAAACATCCATCTAGGGAAGGGAAGAGTATATAAAGGAAATCGCTAAAGAAGTAACTAGTTTATGGCAAAAGAAATTAAATTTCCCAAATTGATCAACTCAAGTCATACAAGCAAAACTGGATTAAGAGCTTAACACCTAAGGTGAATGTGCAAAATAAAGGAAATGTGATCCAATGAATTGAATTTTTGACATCACAAGAGAAAATGTTGAATGGTTGCATAGTGAAGACAGACAGTGATTTCATCTTCAGACTGAAAAAATATCTACAATGCAGATGATTTATCAGAAGTTATGTAGCATCTTGCAGACTCACAAAAAAGCATTAAACTCTTTGAAAATGTTTTGGAAATTCAGAACCATCGTGACCAGAAGTTCCCAGAACAAATTAGTGTGCAGAACAGGCAATCAAATGCCTTCAAGATATTTGTGACGTCTGTAAAAAGAAGGAAGGATAAATTTCAGCTGACATGTATTTTGTCTAACGAAACACAATAATTGTATGCTATACTATAGTTATAAATATTCCATTTTTATATAGTTATTCTTATTTGTAGATATAAGTTTCTAATTGTATATGAAAGTTTGCAATTTTTGTTTATTTGCAAATTTGTATGTTATGCTATAACTATGAACTGTTAAATGTGTTACAAAATACTATCTAATTCTATCCAACTGCCTATATGTTAAAATTGAATTCTTGCTTTGGGATTACCATTTTCAAGAAGTAAAATAAATTAATGCCTTTTTCATTACTTTTGAACAAAAGTCCATCAATTTATGACAGAGGAATATACAAAAATTACCTTATATATATATATATATATATATATATATATATATATATATATATATACGATGCGATGAGAACAAAAGTAATATATAAATTCCAACGTTCGCAGCATTAATTCAAAAAAGAGCTCGCTACCGATAGTAGAGCGATAATTATTTATTTATTATAATTTTATCATATAGACAAAACCATTTTACTCACTACAAAGATGCAACTTGGTCTCAGTGCATTTCAACTGCACATCAACAGACCCGTCAATGCGAAGTTGAAATGAAATCAAGTTGCATCTTTGTAGTGAGTAAAATGGTTTTGTCTATATGATATATATATATATATATATATATATACATATATATATATATATATATAAATTGTAAGGAGGATTTGATAATTATAATTAAGTAATTCATTGAGTCTGAAAGAAACCTCAACAGAATGCAGAAAGCACTGGACGGCTGTTTCGTCCTATATTTGGGACTCATCAGCAGTCCACATCCACTACCGAGAATTGAAACACTGACAGTTAGGTTGTCAAGCAAACATCATACCAACTGTTCAACAGGTTTCAATTCTCAGTAGTGGATGTGCACTGCTGATGAGTCCCAAATATAGGACAAAACGGCCGTCCAGTGCTTTCTGCATTCTGTTGAGGTTTCTTTCAGACTCAATGAATTACTTAATTATAATTATCAAATCCTCCTTACAATTTATATATATATATATATATATATATATATATATATATATATATATATATATATATATATATATAAAAGGTTGCTCAGAAAATTCTGACCATGTCGGTTGTGTCCACTTTAGCTTAATACTCTTGGAAAAACATGGATTCATCTATTCCCACAAATCTTATGGACTAAATAGATAGGAAAATTGGTCTGTTTGATCTTGGTAAAGCAACCTGTGTAAGACAAAAACAGCAATGAATTGAAAAGCATTGAGAAGGCAAAGGAAGCCCACTCCACTATCTTTTCCAATGAGTCTCTACATAGATATAAATAATATATAAATATATGTAAATAATAAATATTATATATATTATATAATATATATAAATCATATAGATATTACAAAAAATAATGCTGTGTAGAATTGTGACATTGAAGGTCATAGTATTAAAAAATTAAAAAGTAAAATATTTTTTCTTAATGATTTGTCATACTTTTTGTACTGATTATTGGGATAGTTTTTAGCCTATATCATTGCAAATGGAAACATTGACCTTGTACTGGGCTGTGGGTTTGTACGCATTGTGAGATAAACATGTGCTGAAATAGGGCCCACTACAAATATGGCAGGTTTAAGATGAGTCCACCCAAAAGAAATGTAAAAGAAAACAACCAATATATATATATATATATATATATATATATATATATATATATATATATATATATATATATAAACAATTATATGTGCATTAACAAACAAACAGATACAAATTACAAAAACAATAATGTGTATGTGTAACAAATAATTGTGTAAAGTTTGTGTTCCAAGAAATGCATGTGTGAATGTTTATACATATGTGCATGTGTGTGTGTGTGTGTGTGTGTGTGTGTGTGTGTGTGTGTGTGTTTCATGGCATTTCCCCAAGGAAACACATAGCATCCCCACAAAGGGGAAAACGCAATCTTCTGCAAGAGTTCACATCGATGTAGTGTCTGCTGAAAATGAAAAGTGAAAGAGAGAACAAGGCAGGGTCTTGTCAAGTATACATAGTGTCGGGAGAGTGTCCCCTAGGAACAATTTGGACAATTAGGAAATTAAGGAGGAGTTAACTCCAACAACCTCACTACTAACCAATATTTAAACCAGAGAGTGCACCAAATTTCACTTTTTATTTTTAGTACAGTATGTAATAAGTAAAGGTCTTGGCACACTAATCAGGCCTCAGAGGTTATTTCTGAATATAAATCAGAGATCAGTTTCAATGAATTATTTCTCCGAAAGAACAATTTTTGTATCTTCAAGTACATTCACCTTGTTGACTTAGCAAATTTAATCATGAGCATTAAATAGTTGACTATGTTTCAAAAGACTTTTAAACAGCATATTCATATTCATATGAAGTAATTTAATTGAAGTATTTTCTTGGCTCTAGTCTAAACTAAACCTATGTCTACCTTTCTGATTCTAGTCTAAACGAAACCTATGTTTACCTTGTTGACTTGCATGTAAACTGGAACGATGCACACTTTTTTAATCTACTGTAAACCATGCAGTTGTCTACTTTTTTATTCTCGTGTAAAGCAAAAATATCTCTACTTTTTTGACTTGGGGATAATCTGAACATATTTCTAATTTATGTGACTCCAGTCTAAAGTACAAGCACATTTTCTAATTTTTCCTTCATCCTGATTTTGTCCTATGAAACTCATCTTCAACATTAAATAACCCAATAATGCTTAATATATTGTAAAATTAAACAGTCTAACCTAACTTATTTGTGTAGCAAATTACATCAGCTTTTATTAACATTTTATCAGCAGGAGCTACTTGTCTATCTTTTTATTTATGTGTTAGAGGCACACATTTCTACCAATATCTCTATCTATAAAAGACAGGATGTGTGTGTGTGTGTGTGTGTGTGTTTGTAACGAATGCACGGCCGCAATTTTTGACAGATTTGCACCCAAATTTACATGCACATGCTCCAAGTTAGTAGAAAGGCCAAGACTGACTTTGCATTTCCCAACTCCCATCAATAGTGGAAATAATCAATTTTTTCATGCTTCTACGGCAGTTTTCATGTAGTTTTCAGCCATTTTTTACTGACCAGAGTGATAGCCTATAGCTGGCTGACAGGAATAGGCAGGAAGATTCTATTGGCCAGCGTGAGAGCCAACAGCCGACTGACACGAATGTTAACTAGCATGCTAGCATGCAAAAAAAAATCGATAGCTGCATTCGTCACAAGTGGGAAAATTTTAAATCTGCATGGCACTTTACTCCAATTGGCTCATTCGCTTGCTTAAACTCAATGTTGATTCTGATTCTGCAGAACTGGGTTGGGTGTGAAAAAGTATTTGTTGTTAACATTCTTTTTTCATTCGGTTTTTCTAGTTACAAGTCCTTTTTTAAAGCTGATCGTTTTGTGTTCAATTTGTTTAGTTCTTTTTTCCTAACAGATTTAATGTTTAGTATAGAGCTTAGAAAAAATTCACAGTGTGAGATAGGCAAGAAGTAAGGCATGTAGCAACATCAGCACAGCAAAGGGCACTCCTTTAAAGGCAAGGAAGGGCAAAAATATTTTAAGTCATGTGATAACGATTGCTGTATGAGTTGTACGATTTTTTAATGAAGCACGGGCAACGCCGGGCCATGCTGCTAGTATAATCATATACTTTATGTAATAAAACCAAATTTAGCATACACTTAGAAACTATTTAGATTGCATTAGGAAGATTTTTAGGTCATATTAACTTCAAATCGTTAAGATATTAAGATTTAAAAAGAATGTAACTTAATACAGATCTATATATAGCTTCTAAATGCATAACTGTTGCAGAGGTGTAGGTTATTAGGAAAAATATGTATATATCAGAAGGTATTATTTGTGTTGGCTGTGTGAAAATAAACTTCTCCACAAACATTTAATTTTGGGTAGGGCACAAGGCTATCAAATCTAAAATATAAAACAATATGTTTTCTAGAAACAAGGAAACATTTTTATATCAACAATATACAAAACTGAAGAATGAATTTACTCAGGTAATTTAAACTGAGTTGCAAATTGTTAGAAAGTGTATTCTAATATGTAGCATTTATAATTAATAATATAGCAAGAGTTATTTATCTTTAACTTGAGTTATTTATCTTTAAAGCCTTTTAAGAGAAAATATTTTTATCTGAACTCACAGAAAAGATTTCAGTTCATGAAATAAATCCAGTCTCAATGAAAAGAATGTTCTTAGATAAGAAGGTGTTGTAAACTTGTTGAGTACTGAAGAAAATCTCTCTGTTAGAAGTTGATAAGTGTCCTTGTAGTTGGAGGAATGAATAGATGTTGTAGATGTGCATACGTACAGGTGAGCATGTATGTGTGTACATGTGTGTTTCATAGCATCTGCTCTTAAGGGACAAATGTAATCACTCTAACAATACATCTTGTGTATGAAAGAAGGCAAAAAAGAGAGTTGAAAATGTTGCTTGTATTTATAATGTTGTATATCACATGATAGGCTTGAAACACATAGGGAGATATTTGGTGGTAAACTAATTTTAATTGTGCAGACATAGACAAAAGCATGATATTAGCATTAATTGAAGAACAGGAGTCAGAGAAATATCAAGGCTCTGTGATTCACTTTTTTTTTTTTACAGATTTTGTCGATCACAGTAGAAAATGTATCAGAATCTTTTTTAACCAATGGAATTAGTTAGATCACAAATAAAATATTATTAAATTGAAGTAGAACACTAAATTATATTTTACTATGTAATGTGTGAATCTAGATATATGGTTAATGGGTGTCAGTTATCAGTTATCTCCTGTTAATTCCCCTCTCCAAGTTCTCCACTGCATTAACCGGATATTGAACTCACACTCTTTGGGTCATGTCACTGGATCTAACTAACGCCTTTATCCATTGCGCCATGTGTCCTTGAGGAAGAAGAAGTCCGGAGCGTACAACGACCGAAACGTTGTAATAAATATGGCGACAAAGATGAGAATGAAAAACATGTTCTGCAATTGACTTTGCCCTTTCCTTTTTTTTTTTTTCCTTTCTTTATTTCTTCCCTGTCAAAGAATTAGGAAACAAGACAGTTGACCCTGGAAGTTATCTATACAAAGCCCAAGAAAAGAAAAATGGGGATTTGTTGCTAGGGGTTGTTGGATGACTTGGTATTGTTCATTTCTTTTCTTTTTCTTTCCCTCCTCTTCTATATGCTCAGTCCAGAGAGAGAGAGAAAAAGATCACATGAGCACAGAGAGTGGGAAAGAGAAAAAAACGAATTGCGGCCATGATGTCAAGATAAGGTAGATGAAATTTTGGGTTCAGCCTTACTATTGAATTTTGTGAAACCCAAAAAGGGAAGATTGCGGGTTGAATACTGATATAAAAAAAAGAAGAGAATGGGCGAAAATGGTGGGCCTGATGTCAAAATAGCTAAAGAAAGGATAGGCAAATGTAGATTTTGATTGATTTGAATTTGTTTTGTTTTATATTTATTCATTGGATAATTTGTCTCAACCCCTCTACCATAATAGTTGAACATGTTTTTTTGTTAATTAGTTATATTTGTTGTAAATAAATGTTTTATTAAAATAAATTGAATACTCTCATTTTGTATTTGTTTATCATTGGTCTCACTGTGTCGTTTGGGGTCCCTGAGTGTGCGCCAAGAAAGAAGACATTTTAGCAGACTTCGGTTTGCCTATATGTTACCACTTTGTGACAGTAAATTTTGATAATAAAACAATACAAAAAGAAATATGACATTTTTATGAAAGCATCTAATCTGATTTATTTCACATGATCAGAAATACTGCATCTATTGAGCTAATAAAATAAACAAAAATAAAATTTTTCATAAGCTTAACCAGAACGAAACCAGGACTCGCTAAAAAGTGCCAATTTATGTTTCAGTTCTCTTTGCCTACATAGAGCTGGATGAGATGTGTTAATTACAAACACCATCTTAGTTTTTTTAGGATATTACAACAAAAACATGTAAGATTGGCTACACAGTTGCAGTCGTGTTTCAACGTATAATTTATAATCACCTGAGGAGAAAAATATGCACTCTCTGACAGGACTTGAATCTGTTTTTTTCCAAGGTGAAACCGTCATTACATCCAACAAGCTTTGACCTTTTGGCTACAGAGTGCATCGATGACCAAGCAAAATTGAATAGTACCTTAGTATATTCTTGAAATAACTGTGCAGTTTTGTATCCTAATGTAAACAGCAATTTGCAAAGAAAGGGGTTGATTTTTTTTTATTAATCCAACAGATTTTTATTACTTAAATGCTATTTTTAGTGAATACTCGTATTTGAGTAGACTCTCTGTTTATTTATTAAACAGTATATTTACATATTTAAGTTAAAGCACATCGATTTCAGTCAATGTCAATTAGTCAGGAAGGTGACATTGATATTATCAGCCTAGAGAGGCAATCCCTGCATACGGCAACTTTGGAACTTGTGCCTGAAAACCACACCACAGGTTGACTCCATCTTTGTGAATTAAATTGGCTCAGTAAAACTGTTCAAAATTTGTCTATAGTTGTACTGGTACAAAGTCACAAGTCATCATAATGAAGGATTTGAGAGTATTGGCATTGTTCAAATTAATGATCGTGACAGATTATGTGCTCTCTCTCCCAGAAACATTCACTTAGGTCTACTTAGCATAGTTACAGTATAAACCACGGGTGGGCTTTGTGGGTGTCGAACAAATGCAATTAAGCCTGAGCAGATGTCTGCAACAAGGATAGGCTAGCTGCCTTAGCAGCCAGGTGTGCTCAGAAAATGAGATTAGCCAGCCGTTATGAGTGCATAGCTAGATAAATAGGTAGATAGATGATATAATCAAAATTTATTTCAAATTTTCTAAAATTAAATGAACATAAAATGTAAGTTTTCAAATGATTTTAAAAAATTAATTAATCATTGAAAACTGAAAGTGATTTTAATTATGTCATAGGAAATAAACCCTATTTCCAACACAAATGATATATCCACATACATACCATATTAAAATATGCCCAAACATTAAACAATTAATGACCATAATAAATAATAACAGACAATATTGCAAACATGACAAAAAGATTCTACAATAGAACACAGTGTTTTAATTAAAGTATTTATTGGTTACAAATTAACATCACCATATAAAATATTTGACCAATCCGAGCAAAAACTAAAAACTTATTTTTCTTGAGTCTACTTTTGGCAAAAGAGATACAGCTATCTCAAAGTCATTCAAAGATGTGGCTACATAGCTTTTTTTCTTTCCCCCAGAGTGTGTGTTGAAAAAAATCATATGTCAGTAATTTCAAATGAATCAGCTACTACAACAGCAGCATGGTTGACAAGTCAGTGATTTCAAACAAATCATCTCCAGCAACAACAACAAAGACGGTCAAAGAATCTTCACTAATGATAAAAGTCTTTTCTCACCTTCAGCATTTTTCTGTGTTGGAACTTCAAACCAAACCCTTTATTTAGTACACAGGGGTAGGTTTCAGATTCTATTCGCTATACAAGATGACCCAATCAAGTCGTTTTTAAATCTTTTTTATTGAATTTATTAAATAAATTCAATACATCAATTCTTTTCACTCAAATTCTAATAAAAAAATGGTGAGATATATTGTCATTTAACTACCAAATCTACAATACCAGATGAGTGGGTGCTGTGCTTGTGATTGGCCATTACAGTAGCCTGAAGGACTTTCCCTTTAATCATCCACTTGTTCCACCGTTCCCGAATGTGATCTTTAAACGACTTGTTGAGACCTCACATCCAGTTGTGCTTTTGCTTAACATCATTGAAAAAAAAAAGAGGCAAGGCATTGTCAATTAACTACCACAGGATTTAAAATTCACATTTTATACCAAGGTCATATGTCTTTGGATCTGTGTTGTACTTTCCGTCCTCTGTTAGAACACTTCCCAGATAATTAAATTTCTGTACTTGCTTGATTTTAGTATCCCCAACCTGTAATTTGCATTTTGGTCTCACTCTTTTGCTGATAACCATGCATTCTGTCTTCTTGTAATTTATGCTTAGTCCTTTCTTCTAGCTATCATTCGCTAAATTCTGTAGGAATTTTTGTAGCTCTGTGTCATCTGGATATTTTATATTAAGATTGTGGCCACTAATAATGAATGCTGGTTGAACTTCTAATTCTCTCAAAATTGTCTTGCTGTATAGGTTGAATAACTCCAGTGAGAAGACATATCCTTGTCTTACACCCCTTTCCATTTTTGTATATCTACTGAACTCATTTTCTGTCTGTATGCAAGTGGTTTGTGGCCAGTATAGATTCTTGATTATTTTAATGTCTCTCATGAATATGCCAAGGCTGATGAGCAGCTCTAACAGATCTTTGGGGTGCACTTTGTCGAACGCCTTTGCGTCGTCTATAAAACACAGATACACATCCTTCTGTATTTGTATTGCTCTTTCTGATAACATTTTGAGCATAAATATCACATTCCTTGTTCTGGTGT
Organism: Acanthosepion esculentum; assembly: GCA_964036315.1. NCBI lineage: Eukaryota > Metazoa > Mollusca > Cephalopoda > Sepiida > Sepiidae > Acanthosepion > Acanthosepion esculentum. The sequence goes on along the minus strand of OZ038477.1, from coordinate 63,331,008 downwards.
CTTTGATGAGTGTATACTGTTCTTGCCCTATCTCAGGCTTGATTCTGCTGTGTGCTCTATTCATCAGAATTTGGATGATTAGTTTTGTTATGTGGCTCATTAGGCTGATTGTTTGATGGAGTTCACATTCATTTGTGCCTGGTTTCTTAGGCAGTGTTATAAAAAAAAAGATCTATTTAGGTCTTCTGGTATATCCCCACTGTTGTAGATTTCATTTATTATTTCTGTGATCTTGTCTATGCTGAAGTCATCTAAAGCTATCAGCATCTCTATTACAATTCCGTCTGGCCCTGCTGCTTTGTCTCTTTTCAATTTGGCCAGTGCAGTTTCCACTTTCGTTTTTAATATTTCCAGTCTGTCGGTATTTCTGTGTATTGGCTTTTGATCTTTTTTGTCATGAAAGAGTTCTCCTACATAATCGTTTCATCTCTGAGGTATTTTTTTTCTTTTTATAATATCAGCATTCCATCCTTGGATATTATGCAGCCTGTTGATGAGTATGTCTTTTGTCCAGTTCTCTTATTTTTTTATGCATATTTCCTTTATCTCTGATACCCATTTGTTCTATTTCTACACATTTTCTGCCTAGCCATTTTTCTTTAGCCTGTCTGCATTTGTTCATTTCTTTGTGTAGTTTTCTGTATTCTGTTCCATGTCTTGACATTGTTTTCTGTCACCTTTGCATAATGCTGAGAATCTCATTTGTCATCTATTTGTTTTTTCTTCTTCATCTATTTTCCTTTGGGATGATCTCGTTTGCTGATTCTTCTCTTAGAGTTTCCATTTCCATTTCATTCCTCATATCTTCTTTTCACAGTGTTCATATATTTTCCCTCAGGTCTGGGTTGTTCACGAGTCTGTTGTATTGCAATTTGGGTGCTGTGTTAGGCTTCTTCAGTTTCCGTAGTTCCATTCTGAGTTTACATATAATGGTAGGGGGAGCATGATCACTTATGCAATTGGCACTTGCATAGGTCTTGCAGTGAACAACTGCATTCTTGAATCTTGCGTTGAGAGTTATGTAGTTGATTTGGTTTTTACTTTCTCCTCCTGGGCTTCTCCATGTCCATAATCATCTTGGATACGCTTAGAACAAGATATTGGCTATTACCAAGTCATTCACAATTGAACACGTTTTTCTTCATACTTGTTGCAAGTTCCTGGTCCGAATTTGCCAGTTATTTCACCATCTGTCTCTTTGCCTACTTTAGCATTCAGACTTCCCATGATAATTATAATTTCTTGTAATTTACACTGACCCTTGGCATTGTCTAGCATGGAGTAGAAAAATTTGATTTCTTCTTCTGTACTTTGTGCTGTCAGTACATAGACAATTATAATAGATATGTTGAAAGGCTTTCCTTTCAGTTTAACTACAAGAATTCATTCATATAACTGACAGTATCCCAGAATGCATTTCTTCATGTATTGATCAAACTCCTTTTTCATTTTTCTCACTACCTGCATATATAAACCTGTGGTTGTCACTGACAAAATCTTCATTGTTTGGTCACTTTGTTTCATATACTCCTAAAATGTTGACATTTAACCAACTCATCTTCAGTTTTACATTTTCCAACTGGCCACAGTTGTTTAACTTCTAACATTCCATGTACCAAGAGTAAATATTAAATAATAAAGTTATAATTAGGTGAATGTAAAAAGTTAATGTTAAAGTATAGTTTTCTGTCATAAGAAATTTAAAGAAAAGCTTCAGATGAATAAGAGCGTTTTAGCACAACTGTGAACTGCAAGGCAGTGCACTGCGTCTGCACAACATACAGGAACAGGATGTTCCTGTATGATACACACTAGACTTTATTCATTTGACGGGCCTCCAACAATAAGTGGTGTGATTTTAATTTTGTAAAGATGTTATTTTGTTTCAAAATAATTAACCTTTTGGCTCCTTACAATGCCAAAAAGATCAAGTGCTTGGAATTATTTTAGTAGAAAAGGTAATGATGAAGCCGAGTGATTAAAGTGTAAAAAGTGCTAAAGTGTGGTAGAGGTTCAATAACTGGATTGTTTGTTCACTTAAAAGCCATGCATAAGATTACTGACTTTGACTCAAACAATGAAGATGAAGTAGTTAAAAGACAAAAGATATTAACATCATTTCTCACTCCAAAATCTATCTAAGAAGAAATTACAAAAATCACTTCCATTGATGGCTTTAGTTTCATGTTCTACTGTGTCAAGCAAGTACATTCAAGAAAGTTTGGCCGCAAAAAAAAAAAAAATACGATAAGCTACAACCTTTACAGTCTGCAAGTAAAATGGTTAGCATTTTCTATAAGAAAAAGTGCATATTTGTAAAACATTTTGAAACACTGATTAATGAAGAAGTCTAATTTGGTGCCACTCTTGATGAATATACATCCATCAAAAATGTCAGATACATGAATGTTAATGCGGATCACAAAGACAAGTATTGGTACTTGGGTTTGGTTAAAATTCTTGGAAGCCCTAATAGTGTTAAAATCCTCTATTTTGTTAAACAGGTAAGCTGATTTTGGCCTTGATTTTGATAAACACATAAAACTGACGATGTCTCAGTCATGGTTAAATTAGGAAAAGAAATATTACCTGAACAATGTTTAGCTCATGTAATGCATCTAGCTATTTCTTAGGTTTTCTTCAAAGAATCAGTAGAATACAGCAAAAGTGAAGAAAGTGGGGAGGAGGATGGACATAAAGCAACTGTCACATCCAATTAAATTTCAGGTGAAAATGAAGAGAAATCAGACAAAGAATTAAAATCCTTTTTATAATATCTTGCTTCTAGAATTGTTCAAAAATCTCAGTGTTCCATTAATTCAAGACAGCATTTATGCTACAATAGATAAAGTTAGAAGAATCTGTCAAATTTTTCAGGTTCCCCACTAAGAAACGAGAAGCTCCAAGATATTGTAAAAGACCAGTTTAATGAGAAAGAACTCAAGCTAATTGTAGACTGCAAGACAAGATGGAATAGTCTTTTAAGCATGATAGAAAGATTTCTTAAACTGAACAATGCATCCCTGAAGTATTGTGAGCAATCTGTTTCACTGATACAATCAAATCAAAAGGGTGGAAAATTTTGGAAGACCTCAGTAATATGCTTTGTCTCTTTGAGATAGCTCTTAAAAGCCTGTGTTTAAGAGATTCAACACTCCTGACTGCTGAAGTCTCCTTAAAGTTCATTATAAAAAAACTTTCAGAGATGAATAACCTACTAACAAATTCATTAAAAGAAAGCCTGAGTGATCATTATTCCTCAAGAAGACAGTGATTGTAGGTTTACTTAAATACCTTCATGACCCTATAACTTTGAAAAATCAAGATGATGAGATGTTTTTCCTCCTTCTAAAGTTGTATTCAAGAAAACTGCAGACAGACTTCCTAAAAAAACTTTTCTTTGAAAATAATGTACAGTTAGATCAGCATGAAAAACGAAGTGTAAACCAAAAACCTGAAAGCTCTAAAAATACAACTGAAATAGAAGCTGGAAAAATGGCAAATGATGACCCATTGCTTGCAGAATATTAGCAAGAAGTTGTTTGAGGCAATTACACTGAGAAAAGAAACTTCAGCAACTTTTGATGTCATCTTGGAATATAAGAGCCTTGAAATACCTTTAAAAAGAATAGAAAATTGTAAAAAAGTGTAGAATCTGAAAGGGTGTTTTCAGCAGCAAGGTTGTACTGCACAAAATTGAAATCAAATCTTTCTCAAAATTCACTGAATAGTCTTTGCATTTTTTAAGTCTGTATTTCAAAATGAAAAGTAATCTGATCAGTTTGCTTTTTACTAAAAGATTCTGTTATTTCTCTAGTATAAGTAAGGTCTTGATTTTTCTGCTTTAAGACATCATATTTTCAATTACATATATATTGAATTAAACTTATTGCTTGATAAATATTTTCTTACCATTATAATATTTTTTTGTTTGAATAAAGTTTTTCACTACAAATTTATTGTCATATACTGAAAAAAATTGTTTTGTTTTAAAATTAGTTCTTTTATAGTACAATTTGTTTTTGTTTCAAAAAGCTTTATTATTAAGGATATAGTTTACTGAATTGAAATAATTATTGATTTTTTAAGTTATTTCTTATATCATTGAAGCTTGCCTATAGACAAATATGACTAAATTCGAAAGCAATAAAATACATTGCTCTCAAAAATTTTTTTATCTTTGAATCCATGAAAAAAAATGGATAATTTTGTTAATATGGTATTGAAATTAATAATAATAAAATTGGTAATAATACCAGAACTGGAAAGTTTGATATTATAGCATCACTATTACAAAGCCTATATTGAGCTACTTTTTAGTCCAGAAGGAACTAGACCCAACCAGCCCTTTGACCTTGATACTTTGATATATTAAAAAATAAAAGAGCACTTAATAAAGATAAATGCTTGGGCATTGCATGTGTACACAGTATAATCTACAATGAACTACTAGTATTACTATACTGAAATGACAGAAGAGAGTTAAACATTTAATGTTGTGTTACTGAGAAGTTTAGTCTTTTAGTTATAAATGATTTGAAGATATAAATACCAAATAAAAGTTCCTGTTTTAATTTTGTATTGTAGAATAAACTGCCTACAAAGAGTAAAGCAAAAATAAAAAATTGAATCATTAAAGAAATCAACACTTGAATTTACTGTAGAATTGGACATCATATTAAACTATTTTTTCCTTGAATGATCTTGGATTAAACATTTTAGAAACTATGTACGCCCTGTCTGAAGTTATTAAGCATATTATATAAACTTCAATAATTCAAATTTGGTTTGAAAAAATTGTCAAATTTTAAATAATCAATTTAATTGTCAAAACAAAGCCTGAGTTAACATTTTAGGTAGTATCAATGTTTTATTGAAGTCATTGAAGTTATTTCATGTATTCTAAAAAAACTGGCATCTGTAGTTATTAGGCAAAAACCAAATAATCACGTTTTACTTCAATAAAAAGCTAATCATCAAGAATTGATCAACACCAATAATAGAACAAATAACAAACACAAATGGCAAGTCTTTGAATCCTTTACATTTTAATATAGTGACCCTTCTTCTCAATAACAGTCCATAATCTATTATCCATTGATTTTCTTAATTTTTTTTTTACTTCAGTAGATTCAATTTCTGGCATGGTAGTATTAATAGCTTCTCATAGGTCTGTTTTGCTGTTATATTGTTTGCCACCTTCATATAATTGCATTTTTGCAATTGACCATAGATTTTTGATCAGATTCAGATCAGGACTTGATGGTGGCATTTCATTATTTTCTCTCTTTTATGTTCACATAATTCACAGGTAAGGTTAGACACATGGAAAGGGACATTGTTGTGCATAAATACACACTTCACTTTGAAACTGGGTCTTGTACCATGAAAAAAAAGTCCTGTTCATAAAACTGCACTGTTCAGTTTAACTGTTTCATCAACTTTGAATGGTCCAATAATGCGTTGATCGATAATTTCAACCCATATCATAACACTACTGACTCCTTCTTGTCTTCTTTTAGCGACAGGCATGTCTGAATCGGATAAAATCCATCCTTTAGGTCAAACATCAGGTCTATCAAATGTCTCTTGAGATTTGTCTGTAAAAATTACTGTAGAAAAGTCAATTTTCATGAATTTCTTGGCCCAATTTTGACACTTTCAAATATTTGCTTTGGTAAGGAGGTTGCCTAGGAATTTCTTTTACAGATCTCAATTCACAAAGTATTCTACAGCTTTTGTACTTCTTAAACAGTATGGCATCGATTAGTAAAGTTCCACAGTGAAGATATGAGTTTTGAAGATCAAGGTGGTAGAGCATGTTCATCTGCAACTGACAATAGACATCTGAAATCCCTAGTCAAACAAAACCCATATCAAAGTGTCTCGGATAATGAGTGTCAGCATTTCAATAATATCACACTATCTGATGAAAATTGGCTTGGTGGAGAAACCTGATAAATGAGTTCCACATGAAAGTGGAAGTTAAAGAGTTTCACATTTTAAAGTGTGTTCAATGATGCATCTGCAAAATTCGAATGTTTCATTTCTTGATCAAATTGTAACTTGTGATGAGAAATGGATCCTTTATGATTAGTTCAATGGCTTCATCTTGACAAAGGACCCAAACTCTTTCCAAAATCAAAATTGCAGTCATGGTAATCAAGAGTTAATTTTATAATGACACTCTATACGTAGATTGAACAAAGGATTCTGTTCAAAATTCCCTGATGGTTAAACAAACGGACAAATGCAAAAAGGACAGGAATGTATGTGGGGGAGGGGTGTGCAATCTTTTGTTTAAGCATTTATTCACTCAGACAGGTTCAGTAATATGCGATAATTATAATGATTTTATAAAATAAAATATATTTAGCAATTAAAGGTCAAATTTATTAAGAAACGAATTCCAAACTGAAACATAATCATCTTCATGGAAACGAAGATGACTTGCATGAGCAGATATTGGCCAACTCTTTACCCAAATCTTATCTCCATGTTTTTCTCTTTGTAAAGCCAAAAATTCCTTCATGGAATTGACATTACACATTGGATCATTCTCACAATAAAAGAATAAAGAAGGAACAGGCAAGAATTTTTCTTTACAGAACTGAATGCTCTTATCATAGATATCTTGAGTTTTCCTATGGGTCAGCCGAATATAAGACAGGGATAAATTTTTTATCATTTTCTGTAGGAGCTCATTATCCGTTATTGAAAGAGCCAAACCATCAGCCATATTCTTAGTGCTCCCAATCACAATACTATCATAGATCTGACCAGTAACCTTTTCTGATGGGAAACTGGGAACTCCAGACCTGGTGTTCATTTGTGCTAAGGTGTAATTATATGCTCCAATTGAAAAAGAGTGGATTAAAAATTTTTGGTAAGAAGGAATTTCACTCAAACATTTCTCAAGTTCATAACCAAGTTTAAAGGAATATGGGGGCCATAGAAAATGCTTGAATGTGCCTCGCACTACCAACACATCCATTCCACGCTGGTGATAAAGATTTGCATATTTTTGCACCGCGGATGTTGTAGCTGTTAACCAGGGAAACATCAACACCAGTGACGAGGATTGGTTACCTGATTGCATTTTCCATAATTCAATATGCTCAGACATTTTCACTTTCTCCAAGATGGACTTAACTAAAGATGCATTGGTATTCATTGATCTCTGAAAAGGCATCCACAATCCATTTTTTCTAAATAGTTTATGAAAATTTGTGGCCATTGTATCAAGCTCCTCCTATAGAATAAAAAAAGAAAATTAAATAAAATAAAAATAAATTTAATTACTGATGAATTTAAGTGTGTCTGATGTTGTTTCTTGCATAAGTATCATTTATAAAATGTAGCTGAAAATTTGGTCTGTAAATATTATACCTAGGACAAGGTAAGGAATTATAATTAAGACACTTCTAGAATATCTTAGTCAGCTATAAATTTGCAATTGTAGCAACAAAGATGGCAATAATATTAAAGATTGTTCATGGAATAATGGATAGAATTTAAAGAAAAATTAGCCTCTTAATTTTATATAGACAAATGAAAGCATATAACATTTTGCAAATGAACTAACTTCAAAATGTCGCTATTTTCATTGTAGATTTTTAAGTTTTACTCACAAAATCTCAGCAAAAATTGTGATTGTAGCATTGGTAATGGAACTGATCTTGAAGAAAAATGTTTTGTTGATAATTAAAAAAAAACAGAAATCACTTAAACTTTCAAGAAACCTAACATAAAAACTAAACTTCTCTTACATACCCATTGGTTCCACAATAATGATGACATAATGATTTACTAAGCATAGCTTAGATATGAAACATGGATGTCAGTAAGGGGCCCTCAGTGAGAATTAAACTCACTGCTTAGTCAGTTTGTAATTGTTCTAGTAAGACACGCTTGCTAACCATTACACTATATCAAAGTGCCTAAAAATGGTGCAATACTCTCCAACTACAAGAAATGCTATGCTTTAATGGTTTTCTAAATTGATGACAAACAACAAGGTACCGATGATAGGTACTCAGCAGTAATACATCAATCTGGTTTTGTCTCCCAGCAACAACTCACATGGAGACTTTTTGCTCCTCCTATGGTTACTGCTATATAAATATTCTTCTATATATCGGGTCGCTTCAGGACATATGTGATCATGGCTCTCCACAACTTCCTATCCCTTGTGTCCCATTAAAAAGAGATTTTAAAATTTTCATCTATATTGGAGTTTCAATGAGTGAAGAGTGACTGTGCCAATGCTTTAAAAATGTCTAAAATCTTTATTTACTTATGTAAATTTATTTACAGATTAACTTTAAACCAAAATTTACATTATTTAACATGTTTTTTATTTTCCTTTTAAAGTGTGCTTTGAATATTGTTGTCACATCCGGTCTGCTACCTCTGCTGTATATCTATAGGTCCTTGATAAAACTTACCAAATAAGTTTTTACTTTCCATCAGCATGGCAGATGCTAACCTCCAGGAAAGTGACTCTTTGTGCCTTCTCAGACTAACATTTTCTCCTGATATGAAGTGGAAAGAGTATTTAAACAATTGCCAAGTCTACAGCTAGGAAAGTTTGTTCACTGTGTCATGCTAGACAATTTTTCTCACCAGAATCTATCTTACATATTTATAAGTCTACTATTGATCCTTGTCTGTCTATATCTCTGAGATGAGGTGTTCTGATTACTTACATTATTTACATTACTCAGACTCATCTTCATTGCCATATACACAATGTTTTGGCCGTTGTTCACTCCAGCCTTTTTCAGCTGATTGCAGTAGTGAGTTCAATACCAGGCCACAGCAGTGGTGAATCAAAATCTTAGAGATTTCAGTTAAAGGGAAATAACTGAGACATCTGGAAGAGGCATGGCACGTGAAACTAGAACAATCTACCCTGATGGATGAAATAAAGGGTTCAGTTTGAAATTACAATCACCTGATGAAGACTGGAGTGTACAATGGCCATTGTAAATATGGCAATGAAGATAAGGATAATGGTCTGAGTAATGTAAATAATGCAAGTATTCATCCTTGCTTAGAATATTGCTGCCACATATGGTATGGTGCTCCTGCTATATATTTAGATATTTCTTGATAAAATCCAACGAAGAATCTGTAATGTTATTGGTCCTGACCTTCATATTTCATTACTAAGAAGTAACTTCTACTCAAATAGCTTCTTCCCAAAAAAACGGCTTCTTTGTGGGAGAGACTCCCAAGAGGATGCTTTCCCAACCACTACAATCTTAACCTGTTCAAGTCTCAGATTAACCATTCTCTTTCTCACATATCCTCATATACTTCACCTCTTACTTCTTACTGCTCGCACAACAAATTTTATCAGTAATCCTCTAACTGGAAAGGTTCTTGAGTTTTGCAAAGGGTGAACTATTAGTAATAATAAAAAAGTAAGGTTTGTTATTTATCCCGTAACACATGAATGTGTGTAAGCGCATGCACGCACACTGAAAATAGTCATGGGAGGTAACTCTTACTAATGGGGAAAAACTGTGCTTGTTAAATATTCTTGTTCAATAAAAATCATTTGAAAATCAAAGATCTTTATATAAAAAATTAAAATAAATAAAATTAAATAAACAAGCAATGGTTTGCTTCATGGTTGAAATACTTTTGGATTTTCCATGAAAAAACGCCTGATGCTTGAACCGAGCCCAAATTTGGATTTTAATTGTTTATATTTATCAATTTTACTCAGTATTACTGTCTCTCGTATCTCCAACACCACATAACCAGATAATAATAATAATATTAGTTTTGTTGTTTACACATCTTGCTCTTTCTCATTGTCAAGATTATTTTTGTATTTATAATTGTTAGGGGTTTTAAAATTATTTACTCAGAGTTATAACTCCCCTACAACACAAACAAGTTAGGTAAAGTTACTTAATTTAAAGACCCTTTTTATATTTATTTTGTTTAAAAAAATGAAAATAGGCCAAACAGCAGAAAATTGGGAGATGTAGGAGGTAATTCTTCATCCTATTGCTTGACAGATTCACTGTTGCAAATAAATCCCATTATTTCTTTAACAACTACTAAAAATTCACATTTTAATACTTAGTGGTGTACCTAGCATTTTTGTGCCTGGAGTGGTTGTAGAATTTGCCACCTGAACAATCAACATTACGAAACAGCCTCAAGATTCTGTGCATATATATTTCCTCCATTTGCATCTGTCTTCAGTCATGATCTTTTTAAAAATTTCAAAATCACACTGAAAAATTTAATATTTAAATAATTATTTGAATTAACTTAGCAGAATATTTTACACATTCCAAATATTAGATAAATTTGAATCTTTGACCTGAAGCCATAAAGTAGCCTTTATTCCTTGGGACTTGAAAAAGTCCCATAGATTTTTTTTTTTTTTTCCTAACACCTTTACATTTGAGAAAGCTAAGCTTGGCAAATATTAGCAAATAACTTGATAACCCATTCAATAATCTACCTGGAAAGTTAATTATATATAACACCGTTTAAAAAAAACAAAGGCAAATCTTTAAGAAAACAATGTATTTTCTTTTATAAAATTTTTAATACCATATCTCCTCAGGATAAAATTGTGAGTTTAGGGTAAAATGTAGATTGTAATCCGAAAGATTGATAAAATAAAGAATAAGTAAAATGTATACAGTCTTTCACATATGTTTTTTTTTTTTATAGATGTGTGTAATGAGTGTCCAGATAATTTAGTTGGAAAAATACAGAAAGTATCTGAGGTTTTCTTACCTTGAATTTTTGTTGAGTGCTAAAAGATAAATGTTACTATTATGGCCAGAAAAGGGAAAAAGAGATGAAATTTTCATTAACGAACATGTTAACGACCTGTCTGCATGAACTGCTTGTCCAATAGTGAGAGTGTCAGTGTTTGTGTGTTGAGGAAGAAATTGGGGTTGATTCTCATTGGTTTAGAATGTGTGGATTAATAATGATGTTTTTTTTGACACTATAATTTTTTTTATGGACATAATTAATTTTTTTATTTATGTATTGCTTTATGTATGGACATGACAGTGTTTTTGTTACGCCGTATATCAACCTCTGTGGGTTATTTAATGCCGAAATCTAAATATTTTGAAAATAATTTTATGACTTCAACTAAATATATTTTGAACACAGTTGCATGCCTTCAGTTACAGATAAAATGTATTGTTTATTATTTTACTATAGCTATGCATTGTTGGTTATTTTATTATAAATATGTACAGTTTATTAATTTTTTTTATATAAAAATTTACTGCTGTTTTTTGTTTTTTTTTTTACCATAAAAATCTATTTTTGTACTTTCAAAGTGGTTTGTTTTTGTTTGGGAGTTCACTATTTGCCCATAGCTGGGACCCTTCTCATTCTCTTCCACTGCCAGTAACCCATTGGTTGTTAGTGGCATTATCAGCTTGTTTGGGATGAAATGATCAAAAAAGAAAAAAAATGCTCCTATGTGGGCAGATGGTTTCAGCAGTTAATGTATTAAAAGAAAAACTGTTCTTTAACATTGGATAGAACCTTAGAAATCTGAACTGCCTCTATCAGAAGACCAGTTTTTCCTAGAAATGATATAGTATAAGATAACCAAAAAATCCTTGTCGTATTTATGTTGTGTGGGAAGAAGTGATCACTGATATGCAAATGAGTGAGTTACATGCTGGGAAATCAGTGGGAGTGGGAGCATTGCTATTGATTAAGACAGATGCATTGCATGCACACATCAGTCATAGTTCAAGTAGCAGCAAAGAAACATGGTGGCATCAAAACAGCAGTGAAGAAACATGGTAGTGTCGAAGAAGCTCGTTCAAGGTTATCTGCTTTATGAATTTATGGTGAGCTTGTCTGCAGCCATATCAAGTCACTGAATACTTCAAGCCTTTGGGGATTATGCTGTGAGTGAACGCACCACCAGACATTGGTTCCAGAAGTGCAGGTCAGGATATCTGTCCCTTTGTGATGAACCCCACTTTGGCCTGGCACAGGTCTTGGATGATGAGGACCTGAAGGCAGCCATAGAGAACAACAACAAACAAACCTGTAGTGAGCTTGCTGAATGCTTCCAGGTTTCTAATGAAACAGTCAGACTTCACCTGCACCACATAGGGAAGGCATACAAGTGCAAGCGAGTATCCCACACAAGTGACAGGCTGTTCCTCATTGCACAACAGTGAACTTACATTTGATCAAGAGCTCACCAGTGATGAAAAGTGGGTCCTGTATGACACTTCTAAGCAAGATCGTTGCTTTGTATCTGGTGGACTAGTCAACAAGTGGTGCATCATGAGGTAAATATAAAATAATTAAAAATAATACAATAAACTAAATTTCTTTATTGCTCTTTCTTTTGAAAGGTAAATATAAAAATTTATATAAGGTAAATTAAATAAAAAAGTGAAAATAAATATCAAATAAATAAATATTATAATAGATTAGATTTGTTTATTACACTTGTTTTTAAGATAAATGTTCAAAATGAATAAAAAAAATATCAAACAGCAAAAATTAACTAATAAATTTGATGTGAAATATTTTAAACTTTCTAAAATTAGAATGAATAAAAAAAAACAACAAAAAAAACAACACCAATTAAGTTGGTCAATGGCAGACTGTTTAAGATTTGATTTCAAATTTCAAAAAGAGATACATTTTGGAGTTTTTTTACCAAAGAGGTGTGTGTCTTCCTCCCATGCAAATTTAAAATTTGGAACTCATTTGGAGCTGATTTTGAGACTATAAAAGAAGTCCAAGTTGGTGGGAAAACTGAGAAGACACAAGAGTTTGAGAACGTATGAAAATCCAAAAAGATATGAAGAAGTGAGAATAACCCAAGCTAGAGAAGGATTTCAGCAGTAACCAGAGGATGAACTCGGCTGTCTTAAAAAAAAATCCCAGTGACTCTGGTGAATTTGCCAAGCCTTTTTATTTTTGACTTTCAAATAATTGTCTCTTTTCTGAAAGAATTTATATTTTGAACCTTTTTGAAAGGAACTATATTGTATCTTCTCAAAGAAAATATTTTCTGGAATATTTAACTGTTGTGCCTGCCAAAAAAAAAAATGAAGTGTCAAAAGGTTGGCTTTGCTTTGACACTGCTATTATTTCACACACTTAGTAAAGTTTATTTACAAAATTATAAAAATATGTGAACCAAGTACAATGTTATATTTAGTATTTGCCTTTTATAAAGATTTATTACTTACCATTTTATAAAGAAATTAATTTGAATAAAATCTTTCTATTCAAAATCTTTTTTAAAAATCCATCTACAATGTAATATTTATTATTTACCATTTTATAAATAACTATAAAAACAAAAACAATTTTTTTTTTTATTCCTAATTGTATAAAAATATCAATAAATTATAAAACAAAATTTGAATAAACATGATTTTCCGGACATAATACATTTTCTTCTCAGATTAATTCTTGTTTTAATTTTTCCAATTTTTTAATAATTGTGAAGTTGAAATTCAAGGGACGAAACTCCAGCGAATATAGGTTACCTCCCTTATTTAATACATTATAAATTGATAAATGGTATAAATTGATAAATGGTATAAATTGATAAATGGTATTTATTTGTTGGTTCTCATTTTTAGAATATTATAAATATAAAATTATTCTTGTAAATAAAAAATCCCATAAATAAAGTGTTCAATATTTTCGTTGTAAATTCTCAAAACAAAATCAAATATACGAAATGGATAAAATCCAACAATTATTTTGTTATTTACACACAAATATTTTTTTTTTAAATGTTTTGTTTAATGAACAATATTAACAACATATACTGGACTGAACGTCCTAAAATTTTCATAGAAAATATGTGTCCGACAGGAATCGAAACTGTATCCTACACTGAACCGTCATATAGCCTGACGTGTTATACCAGTTTAGCTACAGAGGAGCATCTGGTGAGCAAGGTCGATTTTACTGCTTTTAAACTACAATTCTCCATGATTTCCCTCAAACAATCATATCTGCTTGAAGCGTATCTAAACGTAAACAAATGATGTCACACTACGAAATGTTAAAATACTGTTTATTATAAACAGAACATTTACTTAAATATTTGTGTACATATAAATAACATATAACAATAATTGTCGGACTTTGTCCATTTCGCAGTGTGTGATATCATTTGTTTACGTTAAGATACGCTTCGAGCAGATATGATCGTTCGAGGGAAATCATAGAGAACTGTAGTTTAAAGGCAGTAAAATTGACCTTGCTAACTAGACACTCCTACGTAGCTAAACTAGTATAGTACATCAGGCTATATAACAGTTCCGTGTAGGATATGTGTTCAATTCCTGTCAAAGGATACATATTTTATGGGAATTTATTGGTCATTCAGGCTAGTAAATGTTGTTAATGACGTTTATTATAAACAGAGCATCTACTTAAATACTTGTGTCTATATAATTAATGTATAACAATAAAATGTATGAATTCACTTTCATCATTGCTTTTTAAATGAACATTGTCAAGGGATAGAAGGTAGTGAAAATAATAGTGGTGTCAAGGGAAAAACCATCATTGTGGCATGCTCTTTTATTGAGAGTATGAAGGTTAAACTTTGCCAATTTTTCGATTGTTAAAAGTTTTGTTGATAAATTTATATCTGCTTTTCTGGGGCATATATAATTTTTTCAATTGGTTATCTTGCCTTAATAATAATAAGGTGCACAAAAGGAAAATTTTACGTAAAATTTATTTGTAAACCTTGTATTCTGTTCTATTGTTTTATATCATTGTCAACACAAATGATCGCTCTGTAATCTGTTTGAGTTAGTGTTTATTTTAGGTACTACTAAAATGGTTACTCCCCACCCGCAATGAAAGTAAAAAATGGCACACCCGCCATATTTTACTGAATAGGTTATTTAGTTAAAAGACACTAAGAAAATATTTTTTGTGTGTATGTTTGACATCACCTTTTCAATATTGCATGTATAGTTTTTAATTTGGAGGAGAGTGTTTTTACAAATTTTTTAGTTATATAAAAAGAAATCACTGAAGATATTATTTCAGTAAAAAATTTATGCAATATGAAGTGTGAATATACAGAAAATTCAGCCTGCATCTTGCCAAAAAACAATTCAATAAAACTCAAAAAAAAATTTTTTTTCAAGAATTGGTACTTGCATATTTTAATAAAACATTATTTTCTTTCAGATTCAACAGATTTTTAAAAAAAATTACTTGTAATTTTGCAGTGTAATTTTAAATTAATCCAATTAGTGTTGATCACAAGGGTTTATTTTATTAAATAAAGACATGCTTGAAGATTTAAAAAATATAAAATTCAATGCCATTTTCGAGTGTGAACAGTTTTAAAAAAAACTATTTTATTTTTTTCCTTTTAACTGTTAAATTATTTTTTGTATGGATGTGCAAAAAGTAAATAATTCTGATATCTCATGTTGAGTGACTACTATTCAATATCAGAAGAGTATTATATTAATCTAATTTCATATCTCCCATTCAGTTAGTATAGAACAATAAAATTATTCACTAAGTTTAATAAAAGCATATAGAATAAAAAATTATTTTCTGAAACTATTGGTTCTATAAAGTAACTTGATATGCTATTACAATTTACTTCTGTCTCAATAGTAAGTGTGATCAATTCAATAAGGTCAAATTGACAACTGATCTAAAAAAAAAATGACCTACAGTTAACTGGGGCAAGGAATGGCTTGTTAATTGTAATGCATTCAAAATAAAACTTCTATTTATTAATCACCTGAATGACCCTTTTCTACCTCCCATCTGCGTGATACATACTAACCTCCACGAAAGTGACTCCCGGGCTAACATTCTCGGCTGACATCATGTGGAAAGATTATACTGAATTCACTGCTAGGTCTGCTGCTAAGAAAGTTGGTTCATTGTGTCATGTGAGATGATTTTTCTCTCCAGAACCTATCTTACTTATTTATGTGAAACTATTCATTCATAATTTGAATATTGCTGCCATATACAGTCCGGAACTTTAGATGTATATTTAGACATTCTTAATAAAATCCAAAGCAATATCATTGGTCCTAACCTAGCATCTCAGCTTCAGTCACTTTCCCACCAGTGTAATGTAGCTCCCTGTGCTTTTTCTATAAATACTTTCATGGTAATTGTTCAGATGAACTATTCACAATGGTGACTATGAATTTAAGTACAGTACTAATATTGGTAGGCACTGTGGAGTAATGGATAGCAGTTTGGATTGAGAGCCGAGTTTGAATTCCAGTCAAATCCATTACATTCACATACGTGCTAATACCATTGGGAAAGGTATGAATCCTCTTCCTCTCCTCCCAGCTATGGGTAAATAGCAGGAAAGGTTGGGTTCTATAGCCTTGGATGGCAACTGGTCTACTGCAGAAAGAAATGGCAATCTACTGTGGGAAAAAAAATCTGCCTTGTCAATCAAGCATCGAAAGATACATGATCACCTAAGCATGTACCACGTATGGCACATAACTGACTAGATTGGTAGCAAGTTGAATTGGCTATATGTAACCAGATGTAACCATTTTCTCACACTTCTTGCTTGTGGAACTCTCTTCCTGCTCCATGCTTTCCAGTCAACTTTGATCTTCAAACATTTAAATGCAATGTCAATTGTTATTCATTGTTTTCTTGATTATTGTTCTTGTTCTTTGTAACGTTTCTTTTTTTTCTTATTTTTTTCACACTTACTAACCCCTTGTGTCTTAGTGGCATTACTGTCTTGAATGAGGTTATATGATTAAAAAAAAAAAAAATTCTTCTGGTCTTCTGCACTTCTTTAGGTTTTATTATTACCTACCCTTATATTTTTCTACCTTGCCCTTTGACTTCACAGGCTAGTGGACATAAATAAAACATTATGTTTATATTCTTTTAAGTAAAAGGTAAGCATTGCTTTTAGAAAATCCAATTAATCTTTAAATTTACTCATTTGAAACACATCTCTAGAACAAATATTGGATTTTAAAGAGAATTTTAAATGTTGTTTACATTGTTCATAAACAATGACAATGAAAGACAAAATATTACTAATACTTTAAAAAATGCCTTCTTTATATACAAAAATTAATTTTTCTTTTAATTTGGATTACCTTTAGACCATTATCTTTCAAACAGAACCAAAATTTATGTTCAACGAAGACATTTAAAATGTGTTTTAGGGTTTTTTGTTTTTTTTTAGAAATTCTGTCATGATACTTAGTTTACTTCAGTATGATTTTGAATTCTTTTTGCCAAACTGTTATTAGCACGAAGCAGATCTTGAAGTATATGTAGAAAGTTCTAGAATATAAAAGAAAAAAACTGGGAAGTATAAAAATGTTGAAGTAATATGTCTAAAAATCTCCCAAACGTGATTCTAGAAATTGACCTTAAAGATTAATTTTGATCTCATCTACTCCATCATCCCTATTTTAGGGTCAGTCTACATTTATTTACAATTGGATAGCATTTTAATTCAACCCCAAAAACTTAAATGATTTTATACATTGATTCTGATCTCATTTGTTCACCCAGTCTACATTTTGTATTTTATGAAACTTTTTGATTGGTACCCAATATGATTAATCCATTAGATTCAATTACATGCTAATACCCTTGGGAAAGGCATGAATCCTCTTCTTCTCCCTCCAACTGTTGACAGAATGGGTTCTATAACCTTGGATGGCAACTGGTCTACCGCAGAAAGCAATGGCAACTTACTGCAGGAAAAAAATCTGCCAAGTCAGTCATGTATCGAAAGATGCATGACCGCCTAAGTGCGTATCACGCATGGCACATAACTGATTGACCCACTATGATGAGAAATGGTTTCTTTGACATTATTTTTTTTTACCTTTCATGAATTTCAAGGTTGGCCTACTTTACATGGCCTATGAAACTCTTTGTTATAGCCCATCTGCAGGCCAAGTTTGGTTGAAATCCATCCAGTAATTTCTGAGTCTAAAAGTGAACAGACATTTCATTTTGTTTATATAGAAGACATATGAGTTTAGATATCTGGAGAAACGTGTTTTAAAAAGTGATAAAATGTATTTCGGTAATAAAACAATAAACAAAGAAGCACAAGTAGGTACTGCTGATAAAAGTATTTATGGAAGCTTCTCTCAGCTGATTCAATTCACATTAGAAATATTATATTGCACTAATAAATTGTATTATTGAACTTTTGAGTTTCCTTTAATTGTCTCCTTAAAAATACTTGATTTCTTTGGTCGGAACAAAATATTTATTCGTCAAGTGTCAAATTAAATTTAATAATTTTTTTTGGGGGGGGGGGGGTCTGTCGTAAAAATAAGGATTGGAGATCAGAGAAGAGATGAAAGCCCAATCATCAGAATAAAAATATACTAGTAAAACAAACAAAAAAAGGACACACAGCTGACAAGCTGGTTCGGAATCTTTTTAATTTTGTCACGTCGCAATCAGCGATCATAGCTCTCCAGAACTTCCTATGCTCCTTAGCATGAGGAGCGAAAAAAAACAAAAACATTGTGATTCGTCTGCTGTTCATGAAAAAGCGACAAATTATGAAATAATTGAAAATTTAGTAAAAACGTATTTCGAATTTTTATAAAGTAATGAGCATAAAAAAAAATTTCAGTCGCTTTTAAAAGAATAATTAATAATCATTGAAAAAAGTGAAAACTGAAAATAACTTTTTTTTCATACTTTTTTAGTTTTTTTCTATAATTTATTGAGTGTTTCTTCTGTCATAATTTCTATTATAAAAAAAAAATGCGGCAAAACAAAACTGATTCACGATTTTATTATTACTTATTTATTTAGTTATTACTTTTAAATTAAAATACAAACACAAACCAATTTTTGCCATAAAGTGGGTTGTCGCCATTTGCACTGCCGAAAATTGTCGAAAAACAAAAAAGCATTTTTTTTAATTATCGAGGGAATTTCAACACTACTAAAAATATAAAGAATGAAAAGTATCCGCGATATTAATGAAAGGCGTCAAGACATTAAGAGTTTTTTTACTTCGGCATATTAAAGAATGAAAGAGCAATTAAGTAAAGAAAACAAAAAATGAAAACAAAACAAATGTATACGTAATCAATCGTGTAGTAAACTAAAAAACACTCATTCTCTACCTACGACGGTACAAAAAAAGCGAGTTGAACATTTAAGGTTACTTTACTGTAGAAGTCTTTTAGTTCCTTTTTTTTTTAAATTGTTTTAATATATTTAAATTAAAATAAAAGGGTCGTTTTTAATTTTGATGAATCTACAGGGTGGTCAGAAAATCTTGTCATCCTTAATTTTCTATTTCAGAAGGTTGACGCGAGCTTCTACACGAAAATGGTTTGTGTTCATACACAGACTTTCTCGATGTGTGACAGCATTACTGAAAGTAAATAAATCCAGTACATGTCCTTTGTTACTAACTGTATTAATTGTTCTTCTATTGTTATCATTACTTGTTTTACGTGGTAAGGGGCGACAAGACTATCGGGCAACTCTGTATCCTTGAAAGAGTAAAAAGCAAACAAAAAAAATTATCAAGTGAAGTAACTCGAACATTTATTTTTGAAAATAATTTTAACATGATTTCATTTAACTTATTAAAAAAAAAATTCTTTCTTGAATAATCTAGGAAAATAAGTATTTTAAAAATCATCGAAATGCTTAATATATTTACGACCTGCTAAGGAAAAATATTATTTATTTATCTGCAGTGCACTAAGGTTGTTAGAAACAAAACGTCTTCTTGTCTGATCGTAAAACTTATTTAAGTAAAAAAACAATTAAACTTCGATTCTGTATGCATGTGTCAACGTATTTAAAAGATTAGGATAAAAATGTGAGAAAATATTTTCACAATATATACCTTTTTTTGTGTTTATAAACGGTTCTCACTCTCAGTATCCTAACGCGCCTTTATCATTAATTATTTGGACTTTGGATTCTCGTGTTGCGAAGGAAAGTATACACTGCGGCACTGATGTGAATGCGTGCACTTACACACTAAGTGAAACGGACATATATGGACTATTTTTTAGGCAATTAACTTCTGTAGCGGACCGGGGTGTGAAGATGAGGATAATATCTCTGGGCTAAGATTTCCTGCTGGCCGGTCCAGCTACATGAGAATGTCGGACATTATATTAAGTCCGAAGAAGACAAAAGAAACAAACAACAAGACCGATATACATGTATGCAAACAAATATATATTAATAACAAATTACAATGACATGAAGACATGAAAGTTACAGAGTGTTTGTATGGAGAAGTTATGTGTGTGTTGAGTGTCCGTGCGTACGCGTATTGTCCAGAGCGTGTTCCCAGAATATGGGAACACGCTGTCTCTGTGAGATGTCACATATTGGCCTAAGTGAAAAAGAGAAAGTTTTTTTTACCTCGCCTCACGCGCGCGAAAAAAGAGATAGCGAGAAGGGTCAGCCAGTATTTATAGTCAGGGGATATAGACTCCTGTTGAAGGATTAAGGAAATGAGGAGGAGCTAACTACGACACTTACAATAATTTTTCTTCAGTTGTAAAGAAAACTTCTCATTCATGAATTGAGTGACTTTAATTTACTATTCTTTTTACTTAAACTGTCGGGGTCAAATTGACTTAAGACACAAATGCCACAAAATAATAAGAAGAAACAAGAAAATTCAGACAAGAGAATTTGTACAAATAAAATAAATATTTTTATATAACAAATGTGCAAAACAAAAGTTATGAATCATGTTTAAAATGGTGAAATAAACCTGTCTTTTTAGATTTTCGTGTGAGGTAATGTTCTGCAAGTTGTAGCGTAATTTGTGTGAATTTGGAAAAATTCAGAATATTGTAATTGTTTGTATTAAAAATAATCTGTTCAACAAAGTTTGTGGAAAAAGCGTGTGTGGATGTGACTTACGCTGTTTTTGACGTTTGAGTGTCTGTTGCTTTGTTGTTTGCCGACGCGAGTTCAATTTGCGTTGAATGAAAGAAATAGACTGTGGTTATGTTAAAATGGATTTTTAACTTATAGTCTGGACTTCAGTTGAAAGTTATTTTATGATGAGTGTTGTCACGTAGCATGTAGCTTTTTCGGCTGATTTTTCCCAGCCGCAGTTTATTAATTGTTTGTTATGTAACAAGGTGACCAAAAAAAAAAACGGGAACTTTTTAATCCAATAAAACCAAGAGTGATGGAAGAAAAATATTTAATTCATAATAATTGAAACCTTAAAACATGCCATTTAAGAAACAATGATGGAATTTTCATTTTTTTTAAATTACGTCCTGTAGATGGCGTCCTCCTGTGCGAATGCATTCTTGAAATCTGCTGTTGAGATTCCTCATTGACTGCTGCAACATCTCAGCTGGGATACTGTGAATTTCATTCTCGTTACTTAAAAGGCGAAATGATTACTTGCTCAAGGTCACTGTCTCGCAGTGTTGCCACTTGCTCATGTCTGGCAATACGCACTTCAAAAATTCCCGTTTTTTAGGGTCACCCTGTATATAAGCAATATAAGTCATGTGATAGGCTCCAGAAAATGTTTTAAAATTTTGGCACAACTGTACCTTTGATCAGATTAAACATGCGTATATAGTCAATGACATGCCATGTGATATTTATGAACCAATCAAATTACATTAGTTGTGTAATTTAATTTTGAGCCTATGTTTTGTTTAATTTTTGAAGTTTTGCGAACAATTATCGGCACACCCCTCCTACAATCATCGTTTGCCTCAAACCCTTTCTCTTTCTCTCCTTTCATTGTCGTTGCTACCCTGTCAGCAACGACCCAACACCTTCGATGCTAAAGCACGTGACCGTTTTGAAACGAACATCCATTCAAAGTTCTTTGGACGGTTGGCATTTTGCCGCCAGTCAAATGCCACGTGACTCATCGGATACCCGCCAAAAAGTATCCACGTGTAAGAGACGACCTGCAGGCATCGAGTCGGGAAGACGTGTTTTACATCTCTCTCTGCACTTAAGTTTCAACCGTCTAGCTTTCAGCAATAGACTTCTTTTCATAATCAATTTGTTTGCCGAAGCTACCTTCCATCGGTGTAGTTTCTTAGCCCAACTTTCTGACCTAACCTCCTGTCTATAGCAACAAGCATTTTCGTCACGAACCTCAGTATCGAACGGGCTTGCTTAAACAACAAGTAAGTCAGAACTCCACAAGTTTCCACATGTGGTACATATACCTAAACTTTCTGGATCGCTCCCTCTTTTTGGTCTATACTTCTTATAGGCAACGAACGCTTTTGCAGCTCAGTAATCTTGGTGATTTTCCTCGGTCGAAATCTCACAACCGACCGAATTCGTTCTGTCACTAAGTTTCTTCTGATCGAAAAAAAGGACATTCTTAGATAAAGTTGCCTCCCTTATACTGTTTATTCAAAAAAATAAAAGAAAGAAACTTTCCCTATAACATTTCTCTACGTTTTGGACTATTTCTTCTCCAACGACATTTGGCGCCATCATTACTACATTTTGGCGCGCAACAGCCCCCGGCCATTAACGTCAGCCTCACCTTGGGCAGATTAAGTTGAACCGCCTTTCCAGAGACCAAGAACTCTACTTTGCATTCCCTCCTCTACTGCACCCTGCCAAATTTGTTGTTGAAAAAAAATTAATAAATTTACACCTTGTTATGCCTTTTCTTATCTAATGGAGTTTGTCCACTTTTTACATTGCTAACTTGTCATGAACCATTGATGTTCTAAGGGAATATCCAAATACTCTTATACGGAGAAGTTTGGTAGTCTGACACAAGGCCATTCGCAAGAAACCACACTAGGCAACCAGGCTCCTCCCATAGATTGGTGACCCCGACGTGATCCCAAAAAAAAACTAGCAATATGGCCAACACGGAAAGCAACGGCATGACGAACTCTTCGATTTCATTCCCGCCTTTCAACGAGGAAAATATCAAAAACTTGTTTATCCAGCTAGAAGCCATTTTTCAAGTCAGAAAGATAACTTCACAAAAACAAAAATTTTGTTATCTCGTCCCCGCTTTACCCCCAGCAATAGTTAACGAGGTATCCGACTTACTGAAGACAATTCCTGATGATGACCCCTATTCTCGCCTAAAGGAGGCTATTCTAAAGAGAACAGGTCGTACCGATGAGCAATTGATACGCGAGCCTTTTTATAACGTAACCCGAAATGAGCGGACCCCGTCACAACTCTTACGTTTCATGCGGAGGGGAGACTAGGGAAGCATAAGCTATCACAGCCAATTCTAAGAAGTTTGTGGTTAAATCGCCTTCCGACTACGACCACACAAATACTAGCTCCCATGGCTGAACTCACTCCACTGGACCAGCTAGCGGACGCAGGTGACAGAATTTTCTCTCGGCCCACTGTCAGCGAAAATTCGATGGAGCAAGCCGAAAACCGAACTCTGCTACAGCTAGAAAAAAAGATCGACGACTTACAACGGCAAATCCGAGACCTGTCGGTAAGGATGAACCGACGGGAAGCCGGAAAACCCGAAAGAAATAGAAGGCGCTCACAGAGTAGGAATCGCCGAATAGGAATAACATTATACTGGTACCACCAACGTTTTGGAGACCGCGCTAAGCGTTGCACATCACCGTGTTTACGCAGACCAGACACGGGAAACGACCACGCCAGCAAGTAAGAGCGGCTAATCTTGCTGGCCAGGCTAATGAATCTTGACGTCTTTTCTATATTACGGATTCGAATAGACAGTTACGATTCCTGGTCGACACGGGAGCGACGATAAGCGTGCTGCCATACGTCAAAAGTGGCATGACTAGTCACTAAACCGTCTATTTTCCAACTCCAGGTGGCTAATGGATCTCCAATAAAAACGTACGGGCAGAAGACACTAACGCTCAACATTGGCATGCGGAGGGATTTCCCCTGGACTTTCACCTTAGCAGACGTACGAATGCCCATTTTAGGCGCAGATTTTCTTACTCACCACAACCTCGCAGTGATAGTGAGTAAAAAGACACTGCAGGACACCCTAACTAGCCTATCGGTCGTCGGTACACCCTCCGCATTTATTTCAACCGCCATCTCAGCAGCTACTGCCCACAGCAAGGAATATCTAGATATACTGAACGAATACCAGGAGTTGGTTCATCCACCCACACACACACGGGTCGTGAAACACCAGACCACTCATCATATTAGGACCACGGGACCACCCGTTTTCTCCCGTCCTCGTCTCCCTGTTCCTAACAAGCTGAAATTCGCACGCAAAGCTTTCGACCAAATGCTCAAGGATGGAATTGTCCGTCCATCGGACAGCCCATAAGCGTCCCCACTTCATCTTGCGGCTAAGCCCGGAGGCAAAGATTTTCGTGTTTGTGCGGATTTCAGGAAATTAAACTCGACAACAGTAAAGGACCGCTACCCCGTTCCCCACCTGTAAGATTTCACCTCCGGCCTACAAAACGCGAAAATTTTCTCGAAAATATAGACTTAACAAAAGCGTAACACCAAGTCCCAGTTGCGGACGAAGACATACCAAAAACAACAGTGACCACACCTTTTGGACTTTTTGAGTTCCTTAAAAATGCCTTTTGGTCTGTGCAATGCTGCGCAGACGTTTCAACGCTTACTGGACGAAGTTCTGCGCGGATTGCCTTATGTGTTCGCGTATATAGACGATATTCTAATCGCGAGTAAGAACACAAACATCTCCGAGAAGTCTTTAAACGTTTGTCGCACTACGGTCTAAATGTAAATATGGACAAATGTGTTTCGGCGCCGACCGAATCGATTTTCTGGGACATATGGCTACCATCTTCTGGCTTTCTCCTTCAATATTAATTTCTTGATTGAATTATGACTTGTGATGAGAAATGTATTATGAGAATCATAAATGATCAGCTCAGTGACTTACACCCCTGCCAGATAAAATAGACGCTATCAGAAATTTTCCAACACCCACCTCTGTCAAACAGCTCAGACGTTTTATCGGAATGATAAACTTTTATAGACAATTCGTCCCACGCTGCGCTACAATCCTCATCCCTCTTACTGACCTACTACAGAAGCGTAATTCCTAATGATTAAAGTGTCCTCTTTGTTAATTTTATATCAATCTCTTTCAGAAATTAACTTAAAACTTATATATCCCTCATCTTGAATATGAAAAAAATAAGAGATGCGTTTTTCCTTTTTTTTTTTTTTTTGCACGAATTCAAGCTTGATCATAATGCTTCTCAAACTGCTACAAGGAATAAACAATATAGAGTGAAAGATACACTTGTGATGTTCAGCTGAAAAGATAGGAGTTTTGAAGATCAAGGTGGTAGAAAATATTTATGTGCAATTTTACTTTTACTATCCATTTTTCATCTGAGAGACGCCTCTCTGACTTCCATCAGCATGGCTGATTGTATCCTCCAAGAAAGAGACTCATTGTGCCTTCTCGAGCAAACATTCTCCGTTGAAATGAGGTGGAAAGACTACATTGAATCCATTGCTAGATCAGCTGCTAAAAAATCAATTCAGTGTGTCAGGAGAGACAATTTTTCTCTCCAGAATCTACCTTATTTATGAATAACTCTACCGTTCACCCATGCTTGAAATATTGCTGCCATATATGGTCTAGTGCCCCAGCTATTTTCTTGGAGCTTCTTGATAAGATCCAAAAAAGAATCAGCAATATTATTGGTCCTGATCTGGTGGCCTGGCTTCAGTCACTTGCCCACTGCCATAATGTTGCCTCTCTGTGCCTTTTTTTTATAAATACTTTCATAGTAATTGTTTTTGTTATTGTATCTAGACTGCATGAATTTAAGCACAATAGTAGACTGGTGGCAAGATATCATCAATTTACAGTTGAGATAGCTGGAATTTCTATGCTAACAGTTTATCTCACACTTCTCGCTTGTGGAACTATCTCCCAGCTCCATGCTTTCCAACCAAGTTTAATCTGCAAAAATTTAAATGCAATGTCATTCGCTATCTACTATCCTCCTGATTACTCCTGTCTCTTCATTACTAACCCAGCCCAATGACCTGCAACTTGCTGCATGTCACGTTTTTTGTAAGAAAATGGTTGATTATTTAAAATCAACCATTATTTTCATCATTGTTATAAATATTAAAATTCAGTGTGTGTGTGGGGGGGTGCAAAAACAGCTTTTGAACTGACCCCGTTGATATGTACTTGATTGAATGAATTGATTGATGAGCAGATTTCAACATTGATATGAAAGTTGAATTGTTGCAACAAATATATATTGTCAGGCACTACCCATTGATTGGTGATTTCTTGCTCAACTTGATGTTCATATTGTCTCATTTTGATCTTGCCGATGTGGCTACCATCTTTCTTCTGGCTTTCTCCTTCAATATTAATTTCTTGATTGAATTATGACTTTTGATGAGAAATGTATTATGAGAATCATAAATGATCAGCTCAGTGGCTTCATTCACATGAAGGACCCAGTTTCCAAAACAGAAATTGCACCAACAGAAGATTATGGTGACTATCTGGTGGTCTCCTATTGGTGCTATCTATTACAGTTTTCTGAAATTTAATCAGAACATCACTGCCAGCAACTGGACAAAATGCACAGTTAAGCAAAATGTGACTTGCACTGGTTAATTGACATGGTCAAATTCTGCTCCATGACAATGCTTGGCCACATGTTGCCAGGATGGCATTATAAAAGCTCACTGACTTGGGATATGAGACTTTGCCATATTCACCATATTCCCGATTCCTTGCTCGTTGACTACCACTTTTCCAAGCATCTTGACAATTTTTTAAGCCAAGACATTCCACTACAAAGTTGTAAAAACATCATTCAAAGATTTCTTGGCATCCAAACCTTTAGTTTTATTGTAAAGGTCTAAATAACCTTCAACTTGATGGCAGAAATGTGTAGATGTTGAAGGTTCTTATTTCAACTGACATAAACAGTTTAAATATACTGATTCAGGAATAAAAGCTGATTCTAAAATCAGACATTACTTTCTGAACAACCTAATAATAATTCAATCACTTGTTTTTCTTTCCTTTTGTGGTGTAGCAGTGTCACCATTACCTCCACTTCCAGATCATTTTTAGATTTTGAGAAGTAATATTTTTATAATTTAAAAAAAAAAATTTATGATTCTTTTTATCACATTATTAGTCAATCTAATTTTGTTAAGAGTGTGAATATCAAAATAAAAAATTAACTTTGACAGCCAAAGACAGAATCAACATTTTGATAAATATTACATTTTTTTAAAAAGTCAAAAATTAAAATCAAATATTTAAATTCAGATGCTAAATCTCCTACCTCACTTGTGTCCCTTCCAGATGTTAGCAATCATGGTTTTCCACAGCTTCCTGTTTTTTTGTTGCTCTCAGCAATACTTTCGCCTTGAACTCATTTTTGTGTGCTACTTGTTTTTCCATCCACTTCTGTGAACTTAAGTAGGTTATCAAATGTTTCCCCCCCAGCTTGTCCTGTTTTAAATTATCCAAAATTTCAGCTATATTTTTCCAGTTCCTATTCAATTTAGAATGTAGTCATTCTATATAAGGTATTCTCAATTATTCATCAGAAGAATGATATCTCAGTAGCCTCATGTCTTTTTGTGATAGAATTGTCCAGCTTTCGTCGTCGTACCAGAGTAGATATCGTATAGCAGTTCAGTACCCTTTTCTTCATTTCTAATGTTATTTTTCAATCCCTTATTAGCTGTTTCTGCAAAGTCTTTCCATATTTCTATGTGGAACAACAAACTTGGGAATTTTAGTTCTTAGGTTATATACACAAATTAATGCATTGATGTAGATTTATATAAATTCACAATACACTTCATAATTTTGCATCAATGATTTTTGTCTCAATTTCTGGAATGAAGAGTTATTATTTATATTCAGAATAATGTTCCTTGCTATTGACTAATGTATCAATGAACACAAATATTACTAAGCATTACCTCAGCACAAGAAAAACAGTTATTCACATTTGAATTTTAGAAAGATTTTTCAAAGATATTTTTCCTATTTGAACTATTGCCCTGATCTTTGTCATATTCATGGCATTTCAGCTACTGTACACTCCAGTCTTCTTCAGGTGATGTACATTGAAATTTCAAACTGAACACATTATTTCATCCACCTAGGTAGATTGTTGTAGTTCCACGTGCCATGCCTTTTCTGGATATCTCAGTTATCTCCCTTTAGTAACTCAACTCTCCAGTCACTGGATTACTAGTCACAATACATCATCTCAGAAATAGATATTAATATTTCTCCTGTTGTTGATAAACAATAAAATCACTAATAAATCTATCAGTCATGCTATCTTTAAGCTACATTTCTTCCACATTTCATTTTAAAATACTTGACAGTCTTGAGTTCAGAGATCAAACATTTGCGGGAAAGTTGTCTTGCGTGTTTATTTTATTGAATACAATGAAGATCTAAATCTGTTTTCTTCCATTACATTAGCCTTTTCTTAATATGTCTTATCCAGACAGAGTTCAGTGCTTTGACAGTCTCGTCACAAGTATACAGCAAATTTTAGAAGTAAGTCTGAAAAGAAACTGACCATTTTAAACTGGAACATTATGGATGAACAACAAAAAATAACAATCAACATTTTCAGTTTTTATTTCTCATTAGAATTAAACACAAACAGCAATGCTGATAAAATGTTACTGGAGTTTGAAACTGTAAAATTTGAGCTTGAAAAGTCAACAGCTGTTTATGCTGTTTCAATAATAAAAAGAAATTGACAATTTTTAGATGCATATTTACCATTTGAATTTGGTATTCGGGAAAGAGAAATAAGCGAGACCCACAAAAGGAATAAAAGCATTAAAGAGAAAATCCCTCGTGTGTATTTAGACACAGGATAGATATTTATTAATAGATATTTATACCCTTAAAGACTGTAAGTCGATGTCACCAAGATAACTGCAGTAGGCTTACAAAACAGAAGAAACTATTTTGATGGAATTAGATTTGCTTTTATTTTATTCAACTAAATTTGCTTAAAAATTAAAAGCACGATTAGCCAATTTCTAGACAAATGTTTAAAAAAAAACAAAAAACAGACATGATTTACGGAATGCATGTATGGGTGATTATTTGTTGAGTAGTTTAAAATAAATGAAATTAAGATAAATAAATGTAAAGCCAACACCCATTTGTAACATTTGAACTTCCCTCCCCAACACTAGCTTAAAATAAAATAAAAAATAAAGATCTTATCATGGGATGTCTAATGTTAAGAATGATCACTTTAAAATTTAATTCTAAGGAAGAAAGAATATATAATAGATAAATCATAATACAGGGTGTGGCAGAAATATCTCCCACATAACAGTAAGTCAGTAAGAGGTATTTCTGGGAGATATTTCTACTACACCCTGTGTATTAGAAATATCACCAAAAGTGAATCAAGGTGAGATAGATGTAATTTGTATTTACCATCATCACTCGATAAAAAAAATTACTTTTACCTTATCTTTTCCTAAAGAAAATGGTCCTTTTCCACTGAAAAGGAATTATTACTGCAATTATTGACATAATTCTTTCCACAATCAAAAGATCAATAAATATCTGAAATCTCCATTATATTCTCAATTCTTAAATTTACCAATTATGCAAATCATTATAATGTGGCAGAGGGAAATTTACACTAACCAAAACTATGAATCAAAATAGTTGAACTATTAATTGTAGATATTAAATTATAAATTTCAACGTTGGACAAAATAAGAAAATGAATCTGATGTATTTTATTTTAGAAGAAATTCCTTCACTATTAAAACTCATGAAAAGCAGAAAATATGAAAAAAGTTAAACCTAAATGATCTAAGAGAAGTTTTATTATTCAATGTTTACATCACAAATGGTATAAACAAACTAGAGATATTAATTACATGAAAATTCAATGGCACGCTGTTAGTTGCCATTAAACAAAGATTTAACTGCAGTACAAAAGGACACACATAATATATAATCCACCCTATTGAATATGCAGGATTCTTTTTAATTTGTAATAAGGGGGTCTCAAGATGGTTATTTCCTTAAAACTTCTCTTCTGCATCAGGAACTTTGTTGTGGTCCAAATCTTTGAAGCGTTCAATGATTTGAACAATACTGTGCTCACCATGCACTTTGTTGTCACGAGTTCGAACATTTGCCGTATTGTTTAGTACTTCTTTCTCACCAACAACTGGGAAAAGAAAAAGAAAAAGTAAAAATAAATTGAAATCAGCAATTTTTACAGCTTGATGACAATGTAAAATTTCATCCTGGTGCAGAGGAGTTGTGAGATGACAGAGTATAATGAGGATAGAAAGGTGGCATATATGCTTGGCAGAAGAGTAAGAGGAAAATCCTCTGGACAGATAAAAAAAAAACAACCAAAATAAATGAATAGTATATGTAACTGATTAACAGAGGCCTCACAGAATAATACTTCTTGGGGCATTCCAAGTGGGTTATTCCTATATCTACAAAATTAAATGTTACAACAATAAAAGAAAAAGGAGATCTTCAACGTAGCTTTTGCTTTTAATTCTCTTATATGACTCGCTTGAATATTTTTTTTTTTTCGACAATGAGTCTAGTGATTCATTGAAGAAAAGAATTAAATATCATTAGCAATACTGTGATGTTAAACATTTATTTTCTAATAAAAGAACAAAGGATTTTTAATAAAAATTGATTCAATAATCTTTATGATTTGGAATAAAACAATCATTGTTTTCCTGAGTATACTGAATAAAGATCAACAGAAAGGATGAAAGTATTCATGATTATTAACTGATCTGTTATTTACGGCTTATCAATCATTTGCAGGTTGACAATGTAAAGATTGTGCTTAAGCATAAAACAGTTGCACTGGGTGTTGAACTCAATGTCCACTTTTATATTTACATACACTCTATCCCTGATATTGAGCACTTTAACCCATGAATATAGCATACCTTAAAACTATATATATATATATATATATATATATATATAATGGATGTCTACTTTTTCTTACATGTAAAAAAAAAGTACCTGCCACCCAGAGAGATTATAGTAATAGGCATTTGTAAATCATGAATACCACTCCCTGAAAATCAGTTAACATAATCCAATCACAAAAATGATCATATATATATATATATATGTGTGTGTGTGTGTGTGTGTGTGTGTGTGTGTGTGTGTGTGTGTGTGTGTGTAAATATCAAAACAAACTGGATCTCTGTAGCCTTGGGTGGCAACTGATCTAGTATAACTGAATTCAGAAGTTGAGGAGGGCTGTTTGAGGACCTTGAAGCATACTGTGTGCACTAGTTTTCTGTTCTTCCAAAAGGTTTGCTTGGTTTGGGACAAATCTTCACCATAATCAAATTATATGTATGGGTAATCTGACTGTTTAGTCCAAAGAACTGAATTGCTCTAGCTGCATACATTAAAAACAACAGGTGAGTCATATATATATATATATATACACACACACACACACACACACACACACACACACACACACACACACACACACACACACACACACTTCATTAAAAACGACTGACAAGGTGCTTTTTAGTTTTTTATGTAATTTCTCATGAGATCTAATAATTTTTTTCTTTTCAGATGATAAATTATATAAAAATTGTCTGAATGTTATTTTTATCAGAGCACTTTCAGCTATACATTTAACCATTTTCAAGAATTATATTTTAACTGTTAAAATTAGAAATAGTTTGCTCCATGTATGTTTTATAAAATGTTTCATTTTTTTGTTTCAAAAACACGGATATTATGTCCATGTTCAAAGTTAATATTATTAAGTGTTGGTTTGTTTGTTTTTATTAATAACGCTTCCATTATTTTTAGCCTTTTTTTGCATGTCGATGATGCTATAATAGTGTTCTAATTTTAACAGTTAAATCCTTGCAAATGGCTAAATGTATAACTGAAAGCACTCAGATAAAAAGAACATTTGGACAATTTTTATATAATTTATCATCTGAAAAGAAAAAAATTTTTATATCTCATGAGAAATTATATAAAAAACTAAATAAAAGCACCTTGTCAGTTGTTTTGAATGAAATGTGTATGAAATAAGGATTGTTGCCAAAATAAACAAATATATATATATATATATATATATATATATATATATATATATATATATCTCTTATCATAGTTTAGTGAAACAAACTTGCTAACAATTGCTTTACTCTGGATGCTTTATTAGCTTAAGCTGTGTTTATGACAAAGGGGTACAATCGTGGAGGACAATGTGAAGATTGAATTCACTCCATTTGCAACAGTCAAAGAAACTAGTTTATTAAGTATGCGCACATATATAATAAGAATTTATTATTTTGCCCTTTTGTCACAAGATTCTTTATTTTAAGGCATGTGCTTATTTTTTGTTTTGATTGTTATATAATCTTCTATTGGTCGGGACAGGGTTATATGCCAATATATTATTTTTATTTTGATATCTTTATATGTGGAATTATTTCTGAGGTAAATTCTGATATCAAATTGTCAGAAAATTTTGATATTATTAATTCAATGCCAATGGAAAAAGAACAAGAACCAAAAAAGTGAGCAAGAGGAATTTTTGAATATTGGTAAAAAGATATAAATACAAACCAAAAATGAAATTATACTGATCCAATTGAGCATTTCGGATCTTCTTGTTCATTGTAGTACCAGGATCCAAATCAAGATCACAAATAAATCCGGCATCATGGATTTCTTGACGGACCTGCCACAAGGGTTAAAACAAAATATGTCACTTATTCAAGTTAAGAAAACAGATACTGTACTTAATCACAAAAAATCTAAATCAATTTGCAAAATATACATCAGATAATTGGTTTGTTTATTTAAGAAATGTACAAAATTTAAATGAATTGTTACTGTTTTTTTTTTCAAACTATTTTTTATTCAATACAAGGTTGAAGAGCCACTCAAGATAGAGTTATTGAATAAGAGGAGGAGGTTGCAGATTAAGAGAATATGTAGCATAGAAAATGGTTGACTTGAAGAGGTTAACATTGTAGTGATCAGGGAAGCATCTTCTCAAGAGTTAGGTTCCACAAAGCAGTGGCTCTTAGTCAAATACCATTTAAAGAGATTCTTCCTAACTAATTTGTTCTTTTTTTATATAGGTTATTAAAAGCCAGGACATTTTTAGTTTGTAAGAATTTTACGGAGAAAATAGTGACTTTTACTGATACAGGTCATATTAATTAACCCATAGCTGGAGGGGAGAAGAGGTGGATTCATACCTTTCTCAAGAGAATATAACAAACTCAACCAGAATTGGAACTCGGCTCTCTGATTTCCAATTCTGAGCCATTGTCCATTATACCACCTGCACATCCAATCTTACAGCACCTGGTAGGTACTGACTGGGCTCGATATTGCTTACCTTTGATGATCATATGAGAAGCAGTTTTTCAACATGATATGGCTGTAAGCCCTGTTTAAACTTCCTTCTTATCAACAGAAGATGAAGCAAATGATGATGATTTAACACTGTGTACATGGCATGATGTGTTTTAAATAGGTATTATTGGTTTGGTAAGATTGTTACCAATTGGAAAATAGTAGCTAAAAGATTCATGAGTTTCAACCTGATATAAATAGTCATAATAAGTTTCACACAAATAAGAAAATGTTTGATGAATATTTATTACTTTGAAGATTAGAGGAAATAATACTGAAATATTCTAATAAAATCAACAATATTTTCATTTAAGGAATAAATATTTAATAGCTTATAATTTTGTTTTTCAGAATTGCTCTTATCTGAATTTTAATAAATATTTGAACAATTGACATTGCTATTTCAGACATTTTACATAGTTACTGCAACCTTCTTCAGAACAATAAAACATTGCAAACAAAAACTTATAAACGTTCAGAACTTATTTTATGCAATATTTTGAAACTGGCTAATAGACAAGGTTATATTTAGTGAGTCAAGAGAATGGTATAAAAGAACAGTAAAATACATTAAGAAAAAAACCCCAAAAACTCTTAAATTCTAAGCATTTGCAGATTCAATTGTGTCAGGAGAGAATTAGATCAGTAGTAAGTACAAGTTAAAATAAATATATAGAGATTATTATCGTTAAATGGAAAAAGCTACTTAGCTGCACTAATTGTGCAACAATAGAATGAAACAGATGTAAACTGAGGGACGTTCCAAAAGTAATGTTGCCTACTTATTTTTCCCAGAAGCTGCAACAAATAGAGAGCAGAATAACACCATTGCAAAGAACATGATTTCAGCTGTAAAAAGTTTTTTTTTTCTACAGTCATCACCATTCGATATACATTGTTGCCAGCAATAAAAAAGAGTTTGCTTGCAAGTACAGCTCAACACTCGCATCACTAGTGTCACTGCTTCAAACACGTTATTCACCATCTGTCATCACATCCAATTTTTGGTCTCCATAAATCTTCAGTATATAATGAAGGTGCAATCTTTTCTGTATGTAGAAATTCAATGACCTACCTAGGTCTTATCACACTTCATCTAACCAATGCAATGAAAAAAAAAAATTGTTTATGGGTGGATAGACTCAGTCCTAATGCCATTCAAGTAAAATCTGCACCCCCACCATCTTACTGGTCAACAGAAGAAAATATGAGGTATTACCTTTGTGGCAACATTCATATTTTTTTTTTTTATAAAAATGTTTAAAAGAAACAACTGCCACATTTGAAACAGTGTTTCAATTAAGTGGAATTCATTGTATTCACAAACTCAAATATAAGAAAGTAAAGCTGCATTCTGTAGGAGGAAACTCGTTCTTCTGCTAATCATTTTATTCAGAATATCATCAGTGATAGTGATAAGTTTTTTTATGCAGTGGTGGGGATTTGGGTATGTCCTTGGGAAATTCAATTGGTCTGTTAATAAATTTTTGCTCCAAACAATTTTTTTTTTTAACCATTGTCCCAAATTTTAATCATGCCAATTCACTTAAATTGATAGAATGACTTTTAAGAATTATGACAGAACAAAGATTTTAAATTGACAGTTTTTTTTTTTAATTGAATCAATTAAAAAAAAAATAAACAAAACAAAGAAAAAAAAACAATATTTAAAACAATGGTTGGCTAACTTCAAGGAGTTAAAAAAAAAATACACTAAGAAAGTTTCTGGTAAAGTGACATTGATGTCTATTTGATGCCACGCAAATATACCATTTCACAATGAAAGAAGGAAAAAGTAAGTGGAAGATATGAAGAACTAGTAAAAGTATTTGAAAGAATACATGAAATGATCAATGTGGTATTTGTTAATTAAAATTACAAAAATATTGGTTTGTACCAAGCCATACAGGAAAATTTTTTTTCTCCATAGACATTATTTGAGCCCTGTTAAATGTCTCCCCTTATTAATTAAAACATTTTACACTCAGTTTTAAAAAGTAAATTAACAACAAAATGTTTAAAAAAAATAAAATATCTATGTATTAATTACCATCGATATTTTGTTCATTTAACAAATGATTCGTGTTCAGTCACAGAAAGAATATATTAGCTACATTTTAAATTAAATTGATGCCGTTGTTTACTTAGTATTGACCAACAATAAATTTCTTTTACTATGTGATACCTGTTATGAGCTGGTTTTGTGCAATGTATTGCTTTCATGGGAAACTTAAATTGTGTCCCTGGGAAACAAAGATTGGAATGTTACTGTGTCCTTTAAGATTTTTATGCGTCAGGTGTGTAGGACATTCACATATCAGCATCTCTGATATGATGAAATGTAATTTAGTCATGCAAAGTTAACAATTAACTATTCTCTTTTGATTTTTACCTTGTGAGCATATTCATCAAATGGAGGTGCTACTGGAACCACAATTGATTGACGTGGTGAAAGCCAGAAAGGCCTAGAAAAGAAAGAAAAATCACAAAAGTAATCCCTGAACAAAAAGTCAAATTTAGTATGTGAGAATATCAAGACAATAACTGCAATTTTAACAAAGAAAGAATAATATAAAATAATTGGATTTTTTCCATGTCAGTTATTTCTTTCAATTTTGCCATAAAAAGTATTTTTCTTCTCTGCATGTTTTGAAAAACTGTTTCATACATTTATGGTATCCAAATAAAACCTTTAAGAAAATTAAATCAGTTAACATGACAAAAGTAATATCTTTATTCACAAATCTATGAACAATAAAAATGATAATTTACAACAAATCTTTTCAAATTATAAGAATCTTTTGGGAAGCAAAACTAAAATTATAAACTAAGGCTAAAACTCAAGTTAGGTTTAAATAATTTTTTCCATTTCTATGCATTATCTCCAAAATTACTAATGTATATATTTAAATAAAGTCAAAACACAAATCAGAAGATAGAAAAAAAAAACTATGACAAAAAGAAGCCTTTCAGGTTGGTTGCAAAACTATAATATCTAATAATTATATTTTAAAATTTAACTTAAAAAATTGTATGCATAGCTATCTGAGAACAATGGATATTTTTTAAATAGTTAAAAATAGGTTATATATCAAAACGGTATTCAAGAGAAACTTGTTTGTGAACAGAAAGAGCAGTCAGAGATTTTATTAAAATTATAATTTTCTCATCACTATAAGATAAAATATGGCAGAAACGTGATTATGCAATATTTAGGGATTTAATAATACAAGTCAAAAAAAAAATTATTTACTATCTAAACCTAGGATATTTCAATGGTGATTGATTTTAACTGTTGGATAGGAAATGAGCAACTGAACAGAAAATGGTGAGTAATGGAAAGTTTTGGTGGGCAATATAGCATTTTGAGTATTGAAAATGTATTTCAAGATATGCTACCCCCCCCCCCAAAAGGATATATGCAAAGAACAGGAGGTTAAATGTGAATAACTGGGTCACATTCCTAGATAAGATATAAATATCCTCACAATGAATAATTTGGTATTTTCTATAGTTTTCAATGATCAAGTTTGCTTTTCATTTATTCTTAGTAGCAGCATCAGTCACCGCAAAAGTCAGCATTAATTGTTATCTCCTTTGATATTTTTTACTACCTTATAACGTCAGTTTACAAACCAGGAACAAACTTTAACCAAACAATTTTGGTATATTGACTACACAGGTAAGCGGTGGAAAATTTTTCCATGTGAAAGTGGGTGATGATGCAAAAAAGGTTGGAAACCTCTGATCTAAACTATAAGATTGTGTGTGTACAACATTTTATGTCAAAAAACAAAATATGCATTCTTCGTTATTATTCTTAGATAGTAAATATTGACCAAATCTGAAATCTCAAAACATCACTTGAATTTGATAATGTAGTTGACTTCCCTTCTTCATTATTATTCCCGGATTTATTCATGACAAAGATAGAAAAGGATGTTAGAAAATTCTGGAATTCTAAAATTTCTAGAAGAATCAAAAGATTAAAGAGACAAAGTGCAAACAAACAAATCAGACTGAATTTATTTGCAATGAGAAATCAAATAAAAAGAAATGATTCATTTGGTAAGTACTGCAGATATTTACCATTTCCCTCCATAATTCTCACACAGAATAGCTATCATCCTTTCGACAGAGCCAAGAATAGCACGATGAATAATTACTGGTGCTTTTTTGTCTCCTCCATCTCCACTAGAAAAAGAAAACAATATTCAATAAGAATTTTGGCTTTATAACAGAAATATATTTACAGATAATTTTTACGAGAATACATGAATTGTAACATCTAAGATTATAAACAGCTTTTTCCTTATTGCTGGTCCTGACCTGGCATCTTGGTTTCAGTCACTTTCCCACTGCTATAATATATTTTCATATATTTTCCCTGTGCCTTTTCTATAAATACTTTCATGGCAATTGTTATAATGAAATTTCCTCTATGCTATCTACACTTTATGAACTTAAGTGCAGTACCAGATTGGTGGCATGGTCTCATCATTTTACAGTTGAACTGGTTACATATAACTAAGTTCTATGCTAACAGTTTCGTTTTTTGCACTTCTTGCTTGTGGAACTCTCTTCCGGCTTCTTGCTTTCCAGTCAAGTTTAATCTTCAAAAATTTAAATACAATATCAATCGTTATCTTCTGTTGTCTTAATTACTGTTCTTTTAGAGTTCTCTCTCCTTAATGTTTTTTCTCTCACAGTTCCCCATTGTGACTTAGTGGTTTTATTGCATGGCTTAGCATGAAATTATTAAAAGAAAAATCTCCAGTTAGCATTGTGTATCTTGTACAACAACAGTTTAGATAAAAACATTTTTTGGTTGTTGTGAGTGAACTTAGATGGATTATAGAGATATTTTATGAGAAATGACTATCTTACATAATAAAAGTATTCAGAATTTACATAGTATTAAACAGAGCTTCTTGTTTTAAATTGAATAATTTAAAACAGGAAGCTTATGGGATTAAAATGCACTAAAATTAAAGCAGCAAGAAACTTAAAGCTCAGCTTGATACTATGACCAGCTAAAAATCAAGGTATTTATCGGAGTCAATTACACCCAAATAGTTGCACATGTCGGGTTGTTGAATATAAAACTGATAGTTTAATTAAACAAAAGAAAAAAGGGAATTTTAAATACAATATAAATGTACACACAAACATCATGAAATATCCACATATACAGATATATACATCCACATTTACACAGAAATACAAAGGCATATAAGCAAAAAGTTTTTTTTATAT
The DNA here is from genome assembly GCA_964036315.1 of Acanthosepion esculentum. Lineage (NCBI taxonomy): Eukaryota > Metazoa > Mollusca > Cephalopoda > Sepiida > Sepiidae > Acanthosepion > Acanthosepion esculentum. The sequence continues at coordinate 63,292,337 of OZ038477.1, read as the reverse complement.
TTACATATCAACATGCTTGCTATAGTATTCATACAAAATATAAATACATGTACACAGATAAACATTCAAACACTATTTTTATATATATATATAATGAAAAAGTTATTGGTCAGAGTTAAATTGGACCAGGAAACAGGAGTATTAAAAAGTGCTCAATACATGTATAAATAAAATAAAAGTTTAGCATGCAGAGCTTTTGAATTTTAAAAAATCTGGGCTAAATAATTTCCTAATGTTTTAGGAAATTATTTAGCCTAGATCACTTGAAGATACCTAAAGGTTGAAACCAAACTAGTGTGATCAGCTTATATATATATATATATATATATATATACACAAACAGACATATATATACACATAAATTTATTCATATACACATACATGAAAACATTCATATATCTACATATAGATATACATGTGAATATATAACTTCCAATATATCCAAAATATATATCTAAACTATATCTATACACAAGGAACATATCACATGTATATATATATATATATATATATATACATATATATACACATACATACATACATACACACACCTATGATTACTGTAATTATAAAGACATATATATAAACATACTGTATTTAAATTAGAAAAGAATTGGCAAAGCAGTTTTGCATAAAGTGGCAGATAGCTCAACTAGAACAAGTACTGAAAGGTAATGCACTTATTAAAAGAAAAAAAATTGCTCACCTGACATAAGACAAATTGAAACGTAGTGGCAGTTGGAAGTCTAACTGAATTGTAGCACACTGATGGGATCTTCTCAAAGCATCCAGGATTGTAATATCAATCTAGAAGAAAAAAAAAACAAACACAGAAGATCAATAAAATTAAAAGAACAATTTCAAGTATGGCTTTGATAGCTTTTTTTGTTTGAGCATTTTAATCACAATTACTAAATCAATTCCTTTAAAAACACATTTGTATGATTCAAATTCAGATCAATAAATAGAGGAGAAGAGTTTCTGACCTCAGACACTAAACTCTAATGAAATATAAGAACATACAGTAAAATTCACAAGTTTTGATGAAGATTTATAAAAATATACATTAAACAAAATAATTCATTCTCAGTCAATTTTTAAACTCAAATGAGTATATAAACTAAAAGTGTTCCGTTTGCAAGTAAGCAATAAGTCAACTTCATACATCAAAATAGTAGAGATTCTAAATAATCAATGCTTACTTTTGGACCATAAAAAGCACCATCACCAGGATCTATTTTCCAATCCTGTCCAAACTCGTCAAGACTCTCAGCTAATTGCTGAAATTTAAAAAAAGTAAAGACAAAGTGACTAACTGATGAAAAGCTCAGGTTTGAGGGAAAGAGGAAAAGAAAACAAATCTACTAAAATTTATGGGAAACATTCTTTTATCAAACTTAAACATTTAAATGTCATTCAAATAGTATCAAAAAATTTGACCAATATTATTAACTTGCACCAAAATGACTGCTTAACTGTCTAAACTAATACTTGAAATCACACAGAAGCATTTCTGCCAAGACACTGATATATCATTTTTTTCTAAAATTTTTTACAACAAAAAGTGAGATATATTCCTTGAATTTAAAGAAAAAAATTCAAATTTGTAAATTTAAGAAAAATTTACAAAAAACAGATTTGTTCAGATATTGGGAAGTGGGATAGACTGAGAACTTTTCAACACCCCTCATAATACAAAAATATATATTTTCATTGCAATATAGTAGCACTTGATATAAAATTTGTGAGGATGAATTAAGATAAAAATTGTCCAATTTTAATTTTCTCATTCAAAATTGTCATAATCAAACATCAAAATGTTTACCTTTTCTGCTTCATTCCACACTTCCAAATCTCCCAAATATTTTTCTGGTCGGGTTGACAACTTAAGACTGAATGTAAATCCAAAGATTCCATAAATATTCTTCAGAAAGTCAAGGCAGCCTTCAATTTCTTCTTTGATCTGGAATTAAGAAGTCTATTGATGAATAAGAGGATAAAACATGACTGCCACAGCAAAAAATAAAAACAAGAATAATTTCAAGCATTATGACATTATGTTGCAGTTGTTTTATTTTGCTACTTTCCTTGATGAACTTGTGATGATGTTTGTTTGTTTGTTTTGTTTTACGGCATATTAACCTCAAAGGGTCAGAACTTGTGATGAAAAAACAAAACAAAAATGAGGTGGTAACATAGAGAAGCCATGCAAATATTTCTTGTTTATAAAAATATACACACTAGCATTTCAGGCATGGGCAGTTTTATAAGAAAAAAAAAAAAAATTAACAGAAGAAAGAAAGAAAAAAAATCAGACACATCCATCCACTTGAGAGTCAACAGTGAAATTTTTTCAAAGTTGGTTCTTGGTACATCGACATATATATGGGTTAGTCAACAAGATTTCAGAAATGAAGAAACAGGATATAAATGTGTATTATATTTCCTGGAGATAAACTTCTGATATTGCATAATGATTTTACTTTAGATTAAATTTTCTACTCTTCACATCTGAAAATAATTTTACTTTATTTCATAGCTTTTATCTACTGTTTATTAGTAATATATCATTATTTCTCCTGTTATAGATAATATGACATCAAGTTGTTTTCTTGAAATTTATAAAAGAAAAAGAAAAAAAAAAGTAAATAATAATATGTAGTAACTAAGCAAAACGGCAAATTGTCATGGATTTCCCTGACCTTTTTAAGTGCAGGTACAGTCTTTCCACCAGACTGTACCTGCACTTAAAAAGAAGATCAGGGAAATCCCTGACAATTTGCCGTTTTGCTTAGTTACTACATATTATTATTTATTTATTTTTCTTTTTTAAATTTCAAGAAAACAACTTGATGTCATATTATCTATAACAGGAGAAATAATGATATATTACTAATAAACAGTAGATAAAAGCTATGAAATAAAGTAAATATCCAAAATACATTAAGAATGTAGACCAGATCTTCAGCAATAATATTGGACTCCAGGGGCATTATAAAGAAAAAGCTATTAGTTTAGTAAAAAATATATTTTAGAAGAAACTAGAAAGTACACATAAAAATAAGGATGATTGGATTAAAAAAAAAAAAAAAAAAGAAAAAAATAGAAGAAAAAAAAAAAAGAGAATGACACAGTCTAGATTTACCTGATCAGGCCGGCAGAATATATGAGCATCATCTTGTTGAAAACGGCGTACTCTGGTCAAGCCACTCAGAGCACCAGACAATTCATTTCTATGAAGAACACCAAAATCGGCAAATCTCACAGGCATCTCCTTCCATGATCTTGGACGATGATCAAACATCAAGCTATCAAACAACATATAAAATATCATTTAGGACAAATTTGGTTTGTAAAACTTTACCTAAAGATTGAATCTATTAAGTTAAATATGAAAGATGCTGACACTGTTAAAGTTCAATTCAAAGGTTAAGAACTTCCAGTCAATTATTTAATTAGACTCAAATATTTTATCAATGATTTCAAAACATGCAAATCACTCCAAACCTATTCCAAAGTTCAATCACAAGGAATTGATTAATGGCAGTGATAAAAACTATTAAACTCACAGAAAAACCTACACTTGAGATTAGAAAATGCCCACATTTCACTGGTTAAGAATTCTGTACAAGATTCCAAAGGAATGTAAAACCTTAAAAGTATTTTTAAAAGATATAACTTTTACAATAAAAAATAAATAAATTACATACATTAAAATGTTTAATTATCAATATTTTGTTCAATTTGAAAATCCTGACAATTTTGTCTAATGTCTAAAACCACTCTAGCCTACATCAGAACAGTTTTTGAAAGTGATGTTGAAACGTCATCAAAAACCTTCAATGGAAGAAAATATGACCTGTGTATAAAACATCCCATGCAACTGTGTCAATGAATACAAAGATGAGAACAAGAACCTTTTAAAAATAAAAATTAGAAAGCTGTAAATAGTGAAAATATTTTACAATCAGGTATGACTGACCATACATGACAATGTTTATGACACGAAGGTGATTTTTAAGAGATAAGACAGAACACTTACCAGTGCCCTGGACAATTCATTGGCTTCAAAGCAAATGTTTCTTTTTCAGAATCAAATGAAAACATGTTCTCCTGTGTCAAGAAAAAAGGAGAACACTTAATTATTCAGTGTAATAAAAAGGCAGATGATTGATTGATATATATATCTTCACAACAATAAAGACTTTATTTTGCCAACAATACACAATCGAGCAGAGTTATTCCAGAATTGATTGACTGGTTTTTTTTTAATGGCTTATTAACCCTCCTGTGGCTATTTTAAAGCCAAAACATATTTTGGATTATAATTTCTTTTTTGCAAATGAATATTGCATTAACAATTTTTTGAGAACAATATATTTTTCAGGTACAAGTCCTACTATTTAACTCATATGTGGGGGAGAGAAAAGATGGATTCATACCTTTCCCAAGAGTATTTACGTGCAAGTGAATGTTACGAACCTGACAGGAATTTGAAATCCAATTTCTCATTCCAAGTCACTATCCATTACACCACCTGTACATCTACAAGTTATTCCAGAAGACAACACATCCATAGTAAGCAGTCCTTGCAAATACAGAGCTCAATATTAAAAGCAAAAATAATTATTAATAATTAAAAATGAACTATTTTAATTATTAGTAATTATATATAAATAAACATGGAAAAATATAATTTTGAGAACTCTAGTAGTATATAATTTCAATTTGTTAGTTTTGAATTATCTTGTAACCTCACACTCATGAAACTAGAAAGTGAGCAATATTTTTCATTATTCCAGTCATAAAGTAACCGTCACCTTGGTTTATTAGAGTGAGATTAATATTACAATTATTTTCAGCAATATTTCCAAAGAAAATGAAAAATAGTTGAATAATACATCACATTTATGGCAATTAAAAATAAGTAAAAAAAAATAATACAATTAAAAGAGTAAAAACAAATCATATAGATAAAATATTTACCGCATAATGTTGCCAATGTCCAGAAATTTCCCACAATTTACTGTTGTAGATATTTGGCGAGACAACTTCTTGAAAGCCTCTTTTCCAATATTCATTCTGAAAATCAGTTTAATGAAAAAAAAAAAAAGCATCACAATTTGTTATTAAACAAACATGAATATTCAATGTGCTGGGTCCTTGTTATAATCAAGTTAACAATGTTTTACATAACCAAAATTTGTACATATTCATTCACAATGGGTGTGTGTATCGAGGGTGTACTGAAAAGTTCATAGGCTGACCAGGAAAGAGTGATGCAAGAGCTGTGAAATGCATTAATTTCAGCTCTTTTTTTAAATTAATAACTGTATTACTCCTTTCCAGGTAAACTGATATTTGGATGTTCAAAGAAGACTTCACATCTAACTAGTAGTGCATTCTTGTGAAAATGAACAAAATTTTGCATTGTGGTTTTATGAAGTACTTGCATCAAAAAGAGTTTAGCCCCAAAGGGCATTCATGCTGGCATGGTTGCTACATTTGGGGAAATAACATTCCAGCTTTATCAACAGTGCAAAAGAGGGCCGCTGAATTTAGAAAAGAGAATCTTAAAGATGACACAAGGTTCGGAAGTCCTGCAACTGTCACAACCAAGGAAAACATTGATTGTGCTCACCACATAGTGATGGATGACAGGCAATTGACTATAAATAAAATAGCCAATGCTATTAGCATATTGCATGAGAGAGTTGAGAATATTCTGCATAATGAAGTTGACAGGATGAAAGTTTCTTTTTGGTGGGTGCCACGTCTTTTGACACCTGATCCAAAGTGCACCAGCATGATCACATCCTAGGAAAATCTGACATTGTTTGAGGTGGATCCAGCTGGTTTCCTTGAACATTTCCTAAACCAGGATGAGGGTTGGTTTCATCATTTTGAGTCAGAACCAAAGTGACAATCCATGCAATGGAAACACCTCTCATTTGCTCCAAAAAAGGCCAATGTTGTTTCATCTGCAGGGAAGGTGAGGAACTTAGTTTTTTGGAATGCAAAAGGCATTGTGTCTATTGACTTTCAAAAGGGACTACACACCATCAATGGAGAGTACTTTCCCAATATGATGAGGCAATTATGAAAAGCTATCAAGACCAAACACCCAGGAAAACTGACAAAAGGGGTCTTGTTTGATCAGGACACAGTTCCAGCACACAAGACTGGTTTCAATAGCTGTTGTGTGTGACCAGGGATTTTAAGTGGTTGGTTACCTTCCTTATTTTCATGATTCACATCTGACTATCATCTGTTCCCCAACATGAAAGAACACTTGGCTGGGAACCAGTATTGCAGTGGCAATGTTGCCATACCTGATGTTGATAACTATGAACATGGGATGAAAGCCTTTTCACCAATAGGATCCAAGTATTGCAACACTGATGGAAGAAGTGTGTGGACCCCAAGTGGGGGTATTTTGAAAAATAAATCTCATTTGGTATCTGTCTATATTTCTGAGATGAAGTATTATGTACACTATTTACATTGTTCGAACTATCATCCCCATCTTTGTTGCCATATGAATTACAATGTTTCGGCTTTTGTATGCTCCAGCCTTCTTCAGGTGGTTCGAATGTTGAACTGAAGCCTTTATTTCACTTGCTGAGGTAGACTGTTCTAGTTCCATGTGCCATGTCTAATGGATGTCATTTGGTCACATCCCATCAGAGTATCTTGTTCAGCCTATGAACTTCTCAGCCAACTCTTGGGTTTATATAGCACATATTGACAAGACAAAGTCAGTGATTTTGACCCATTTACAATGTGTGTATGCTAGAGAATAAGATACTTTTGACCAGCTTGTGACATAGTAATATTCGGTGCGGTAAAAGAGTCATGCAAGTGTCATGTTCTGGAGACGTGCAAATGCTCTTTTATTTCAATCCATGGCACCTGAGTGAAGTGGGACTTTCAGGCCCCTTTGAAAAGTTGGTTATTTTAGAAAATTACTGGACATGCTGCATTAATGGAGCTTCGGCATTGCAATGCCAATGGTCAAATGAACATTCCTTCACTGGAAACCAGATGTTTTGCCAAGACTGCATGACACCAACAGCAAAGATCAAAGCAAACATGGTTCAAGGAATGTCAACACAAACTAGAATCACTTACTTACAGCAGGGCATCAAGCACACATTTGATCCTACTCAGACTACCATTTCTACCACAATAATGACATTCACATCTTCAGTGGCATCACAAGAGTGTCACATGGGTGATCAAAAGGATTCAGCAGGTTCTACCTTCATGCAACTCACAGTTGTCTGTGTGTATGCAACATAGATGCAGATAGTTTTCAGAGGGTATTTGCCTATGATAAACAGACTCACACATATATGGCATCATGATGTCAGGTACCATAAGTTATAACTCTTGGTGTTTGCAGAAGGGTTGTTGAACAATGCTGTGTACACTGTCAGCAGTCTCCAACCTGTTCTATAGCCACTCCTGCAACAGGGAGTGGATGTGCTGTGCTAGCAGGATAATGGCTAACCACAAAATACCTAGGCTACCCAATATTCTCTGCAAGATGATTGATAAGTTCCCTGGCTGGCACAATCACCAGCCCTGTCCCCTGCTGAACATGGGATTATGCTTAATTCATCAACTGTCAAAACCTCCTGTATTGTCAACAGGTGCAAGAGGGTATGGAATAATTCATAGCAGGATGGTATTCACCATCTGTGTCGTCATGTTTGTCAGAGTACAGGCATATATTTAGGCACAAGGAGGATATGATAATAGTAATGAGGAAATAGCCATTTCTATACAGGAAATGTTTGGCAATTATTGACCGTACAGCATGTGTAACTGTCAGTTGAAATTTCTAAAATAATTTTTTTATAACTGTTTTGCAGTAAATAAAGCTTCTAAGGTCCACTGCTTTCACTCTTTCTAGACTGATGGGAGTTTCCTTCCAAAACTTTGGTCTAAATTAGGGGGAAAAGTTAACATATTTATTATATTATTTTTCCCCTTCTAGTTACATATGCAATTCATTTTTGTTGTTGCTGCTGTTGGAAGTATGCAAGTTACAGGGTTTTTGTTATCTAGTAAATCGTTTTGTTTGTGATTTTATAGGACCAATATATAGGGTCTGATGAAGAATTATCTTCGTTAAGATCTAACAGATTCATTTGAAGCCATTAGTAAAGAAAACAGTTGCACGGTGTATTAATAAGGTGTTGATATATTCCTTACTTTTGGTGTTAGGATTTTGTATATACAATCATTTACTGCAATGCAGCAATATTGTTGTGCATATTCAAGGTATTGTAATTTTATTTTCTGTCAGAGTTTCTATCATCATCAGTCCTTTGACTGCTTCAATCATCGGGGTGAACCTAAGGGCAAAAGAAACAGACAGGATGTCCTGTTGGCAGTGGCTCACAGGACTTCCAGCATTGTCATGCCCATCCACTCTTTGATGTTGTCTGATCAGCTCTTGCATGATGGATGGTCTTGCAGAGGCTGTTATGCCATCTGATGTGGCCAAACTATAACATCTGATGCTTAATAGAGGTGAGGAAAGATTCCTGTTGGCCCACAAAACTTTTGACCTTGCTCTGTACATAGTCATTGGTTTTGTGCTCCCAGTAGGAGAAGCAGAAGAGCTCTCTGAAGCACTTGTTCTCAAATGCCTGAATCCTTTTTCCAGCCTCAACCAAGAGTATACAAATCTCACAGACATAAAGGAGGATAGTTCTCTATGGGTGTGAGTGTGTATATAAAATTTCCAAAAGAAAATTGTCTAGTAAATTCCTTCTGGACATTTCATAGTCAATTCTTTTTAACAGATTAAGAACATATTCTGGACATATATATAATTGTCGTTCTTGTAACAACTAAAACCGTCTCTTCACATTAGAAATTTTATTTCTTTCAGTAATGGTGAAGAATTTTTTGAATGTTTAAACTTAAAAATTCCAAAAAAATAAAAAATTTTTTTACTTAAAATGGATTGACAAAATTAATGAAAACCACAATAAATATTGTAATTAATAATTTTTAAAAAGTTTATGATTGATTAGATTTGGTTTATAAATACTTACCCTAATCAATTCCACTAGTTTATTGTAAATGTGAGCTCCCTTTGGTAAGAAGAAACAACTACCAGGACTGAGTTCATGAAAGAAAAACAATTCTTGTTCCTACAAATAAGAAAGAACACAGACATAAAAAAAATTTATAATGTTCAGGTTAAAACCCAGAATTACAAATCCCAATTTTCAAAGCTGGCAAAGTCTCTTCGCTTGAAAGAATGGTGCAACACAATCTTCCTATTTCCCTCCTTTCCTCCCATTTAACAATTGTGCCATACTAATCAAAATTTAAATTTCACAAACATCAGATAAATAGTAAAGCTTAAAATAACATATGTGAATATAAAGTATCAAAATTGATTCTTGATTATTTGCTTTAAAATTAGATTTTGCTTCATAAGGATTGTTTTTTCATTTGCTTCAATTGAACTTATGAGTGATACACTACATAAAAAAAACCTTTAGAATTAAAATGTCATATATAGAAGTCAAATGGTGTAAAGAGGAGAATCAGGAAAATAAATATAGCAAGAAAAAAAATATTGAAATTCAAGAGAATTTCATAAAAACCAGTGTTATTCAGAAAATATTTTTCATTTTTTTCAGCTACTTTGGAGATAAATCCATGAAATTTGTATAGATTGTGATGCAATACACCTCATGGGACAATAACAGATGAAACTCAGTAAAAACTAAAGACTGAGATGCAATTGGTAGAGTGAGCGGAAGATTTGAACCAGGAACTGAGAGTTTATCGGTTAGATCCCGTAGTACCCATCACTCCTGCATTTCTTCCAAGTTTGGCTAGAGTGATGAATAAAGTTGTGCTTATGACATGGGACTGTGTGTTTTGTTATTGGCATGAAACTGATTAAATTTATGCAAGAACATCAGCAACAGAATACAATTATGGTTACAAATAATAAATTCAAATAATAATAATGAACAAAAATGTCATCTTAGTTTAGAGTTGATCTTGGAGTTTAAGATCAGAAAAATTGATTGTTTTCTATGGCTTATAAATCCTTTGCAGGTTATTTAAAACCAGTAGATTCATGCCTTTCAAAGGTATTTGTGCATAAATGAATATAATAAATCCAACTAACAATTCCATGCCATTATCCACCACACCAGCTGCACATCCAAGCTTACAGCACTTGGTATTCTAAAGTGGTCACTCATCTAGATACTGACCATGCTCACTGTTGCTTAACTCTGGTGGTCATACAGGATTTCATTTTTCAATATGTTATGGTCGAAAGTCTAAGATAGGGAAAAGGAAATTTACAACTATAGATAATGACTACTGAAGAATTTTCTCTTTCATTGTTAGTGAATTTATTAAATAATTAGCTGACATACCCAGTAATTCCTGGGAAAGCAGATATTATCCCCAGTTCCCATTCTCATATCCTTTCTTTGGTTATCCAAAAGTAACAATTCAAAGTAAGTAGAATGGAGAAGGGTACATGACTCATACCAATTAAGGATGTTTGGATTTTTCAAGAAGAATGTTTATTTCCACAGCTAGATATACAGACAGTATATAGTATGAAAGTGTCTTTCAAACAGGTTGTTATTCCAGACAACAACAACCATGATGTGCTTTTTAAGCGTAGGTCGAAATATGAGTTTAAATAAAGTTTCCATTTGCAAATAGGCTCAATTTAAAAGTTATTTTACTTTTAAATGACCATATTGGATTGAGCCAATTTCTTTGTATTTAATAAATTGAACCTGGCAAATTTAATGATGTACATGGTGAAATTTGAAACAAATTAATTTTTTTGCAATGTAAACACATCACAGAGATCATATTCGAAGAAAGATTATGCTGTATTAATGTTAGATGAAGATTTTATTTAAAAACAACCTGCGATTTGTACAAATGTTGTTCCCTAATTTTTTTAAATTGAACAAAGATCTATATCTGCCTGGAATTTTAAGCTTTATAATACTTATCATTTTGTAACACATGTATCTTAATTTCTAAAAAGCTTGCGAGACCACTTACATTAAAATGGTAAACAGCATTTCGCATAAGATCCTGCAAGCTCTGATCTAGGGAGCCTAGTGGTCAAAGTATAGATTTTTATACAAAACAAATTAATCTAATAACAAACTGGACATTAGTTTAAGATGTATTCAAAGTTTCATCAATATTGGTTCATAGGTTTATGTGGCAACTTGATTCAGACAGACACAGAAATTGCCATTTACACACATGCATATATATATATATATATATATATATATATGTATATATATATATATATATATATATATATATATATATATATATATATATATATAGGTAGGTAGGTAGGTAGGTAGATGTATTATCACTCATCATGATATTAATTTATAAAATTTTAGCAATATGTAGGCAGACACTGTAGCAGAGTCCATAAAGGTGTTAAGATTTATTTCATTCACCTGAATAATAAAGTCATTTTTACAGAAAAATGGAATAGGAAAATATAAGTAAAAAGTTTATCAAAATTATAGATATATTAATCCCCTACAAAAGAAACTTTGACATATATACATATTTAGGCTGTAAATTCTCTTTTAGATATGTCTGATTGAATAAATTACAAATTTCATGCCTGATTGTTTTGATCATAATCCTTTCATATTCACAAATATTTTTTCGTACATTACAATCAAATGGAGCTATTTAGTGATGGCTTCAATCCGACCCCAAGAAAATAACAAATTAAAACTAGATCTTTGAAGTCATCTTCATTAAAAAATTGAAGCTGACACTGAATAGCCTCATTTAATTGTAATATACAGAAAAATATCCGTGAATATGAAAGAATTATGATCAAAATAAGCAGACATTGCTCACACCTCAAATTTTATGTAATAAAAAGTACATTTAAAAATAAAAAAACAGAGAGAGGGTTAAAGTGAGATAACTGCAGATTCAATGTCAGAACATTATCATTTATAACTTTCTCCAATTTGCAGACCCTAATTACTATATTCTTAATACTTGATACAATGCAAAATATCACAATGATAAAATTGGTCAATAATTATTTATAATAATTTATACTGGAACTCATGCATGCAATTACAAGTAATCCATAAAATTTTAAATTCTGAAATCATATTTATTTTTGGCATGTGAATTTTTGAAAACTTTTTCTAAATCTTTGATTGTCTTTCAGTCATTCCGCCTCACCTGCTGCCCTCTTCCACCATTCCTATGAGGTATACCGCAGTGATTGGGAAACACTGATCTAAGTAATTCACATAATTCCAGTCTATTACATTAACTGCAATATAGTGTACAAGTAAAATTGGATTAAGAATAATGTCATTCTATGGCTAAACTTGAATGACATTGGTGTTTAGTTTTTGTAGCTTAAACAGGATGACAGTATCCAAATGTGACAGGTTCTCAAGGATAAAAGACGTGGGTAAAATCTTATCAGAAAAATATTCCTTTTTTTTTCCAGCCATGATGTATACTTAATGGTCAAAGAATATAAAACCCAAGTGATGCAATGGAATTGTAACAAAACTAATAAACTACATTCTTTTTTTGAAAGCAAAAAAAAAACAATTCTTACCCGACCAATTTTACGATGATCTCTTTTAGCAGCTTCTTCCTGAAAGTGCTTCCATTCTTTCATTTGCTTTGGATCAGGGAAAGAAATTCCATATATTCTATTCAAAGATTCTGCTTCAGCCTTTCCTTCCCAGTAAGTTGCAGAATTCTGAAATTTATACCAAAATATGAGAATATTTTAGCTACAAAGACAAAAAAAGAACTTCATTTTTACAATATGGCTTGTCTCTATTAGAGCAAAAGAAAAAGTGTAAATTACATGATAGTCAAACATTTTCACTGAAAGTCACTGATACTATTATTATTATAGTTTGATCTTTCAAATATTTATTCTAAACTGAAGGTCATATTTTTAACATTCCCTGATGTAATTTGAAGCGATGATTTGGTTGGGTCATTTAATGCCAAAATTTAATTTTTTTTTCTAAGTCTTGTATTTAAACAGTTCAAAAAATATTTTAAATAGTAACACTTCTGTTTGTTATGGTTATATATATATATATATATATATATATATATATATATATATAAAATTTGTTTTGAATTATATTTTTGCAATAACTTTAATTTCCCTTAAGGAACTGGAGTATGTAAAATTTGGAAAAAGTTCTTTTAAGTTCATTGTTCATTAGTATTTTATACGGATTGAATTAAAATTGCTGCAGTTTGTCAGTATGTGTTTTATAGTGAATGGCTCTTGGTTTGAAGTGATGAAACAGACAATACAAAATTACCTTGGTGACAGATAAGGCTTTCACTTTGCCAGTGTGTCTTATATGTGGTCCCCGGCACAAATCAATCAATGGTCCACACCTACAGACAAAAAAAAAAAACATGATTTTTGAGGACAGTGTTACTATTGGGTAACCCAAAAATAATTAAATTGGATATTTTGAGCATTTAGTTTAATTAACTTCATCCCCAAAAAGATAGTGTTATTGGAATATGATAACTATGATAAGTGTACTTATTGATTGATTGATTTTCTAGTTTATCAACTTTTGCAGGTTATTTAAAGTCAGAAAATAGTTTTAGAGTGCAAGAATTTTTTTTTATTAGACAATAATTGTTTAGTGATACAATTCTTATTAATTATCCTATAGCTAGTGGGGAAAAGGGATGGATTCATACCTTTCCAAAGGGTATTTGCATGTAAGTAAATATAATGAACCCAACAGGAACTGGAACTCGGCTCTCTTATTAACAATTCTTAGCCATTATCCATTACATCATTTGCACATCCAGGCTTAAAGCACCTGCTATTCCAAAGTGGTTACCCATTTAGGTACTGACCAGGCCCAACGTTGCTTAACTTCAGTGACTATACAGGGAGATAAGTGTACATTTCTTGAAATTTCATCAAAGCTAGTATATTTTCATTTATAGACTAATATTGAAGACAGCAGGAAACTAGCAACATTTTCAGTATATTATTTTTTAAATATTTCAGGAAATGGGATTCAAATTTTAAAGAAAATATAAAAAATAAATGGGGTTTAAGGAGTTTTTGGAAATGAGTTATGAACAAACCCATCAAAAGAAATTTAGAAAACTGCCTTCTGGAGATTTTTGACAATGCTCCACAATTATAGTTGACTAGTTGAGGTTGGTGGCATTCAAGATGACTTGACAATAATGCTAAAAATTGCCAACATGCTTAAAATATGCAAATCAAGCGTTGGAAATTGTTTACATCAGACTGATTATGTTAGTCATCTTGACATGCGGCTTTGTTATAAAAAAAAACATTGCAATTTGTAATAAATGCAATGAAAAGTAAATACTTTTCAACAATGGAAACCTAAGCAAAATAAACCACTGCTAACTATGGTAGGAAGGACATTACTATGATCTCCTTACAGAGAACAAAATAATTGCTCACAATTAGACCAATTGAAAATAGCAATCAACAAAAGACACATTTGTAATTTGTTAAAGAAAGGGCATAATATTCCATCACTGTTAGATCACATTACTTTGGTGAGCAGGCAAAAGCTGTTACAGGCTTGATGAGAAACTTGACATCCACCATATTCACTAGATATTGCACCTTCAAATTGTCAGTTACTGTCATATATTTTTTTTTTAATGAAAAGAATTTAATTTCTTTGAATGATTGCAAAAGAAACCTAGAGCAATTTTCACTCAGAAAGATGAAATATTTTGGGAGGAGAGAATTATGAAGTTGCTTAAAAGATTTCAGAAAATAGCCATAAATACTAGTAGCTAATAACATGGGAGCATGGCAAAAGAAATTGCGGTGACAAAGAAGGCAATCCAAAAGAAAAGGAAATGGCAGCTGAGAGAGTCAAACTTGAAACGAGGCTGCACCAGCAGCAGCAACAGAGGAAGCAAAAACAGTAAGTTTAAGGCCCCAAGTTCTAGCTTCACGATTGTCCTACAGAAGAATAGCTAAGAGAATTAAAGTGCTGGTTAGTGAATTTTATAGCAAAGGAATTGCGAATTCAATCCCTCAATATACCCCAACTCAGCAGAAACAGGACTAGTAACAACTGAACTAAATGACAATTAACCAAGATATCGTTAAACAGCAGATAGAGAACAATCTACTACAGTAGATTCAATAAATGGTTCAATTTGAAATGTCCTGAGGGTTACCTGGATTGCAAGACACCTGAAAAGGGCACAACAGCCGAAATATTGTAATAATAACAAAGCAGAGGATATTTGTCCATCTCTAAATAATGTAAAAAATGATAACTCCTTATTTTTGAAATTCAGACAAAAATGAGAACACTTGTCCAAATAAATCAGTGTATAACATCCCATTTAGTTTCTTTATAAAGGCAATACATTGTATCATTTGCATTTAAATGCAAATGATACAATGTCAATTTTTGGAGACTTTATTGAATATAGAAACATAAAACAGACAGAAATATAAAAATCTTCACTTACTTATATACTGTAGTAGTTGGAGTAGTAACTTTTTCATTCAAAATCCTCTGCTTGAATTTATTATACTGGAAAGAGAAAAAAAAAATCTTATTTTTGTAGATTGAAAGAGGAATAAAAATATATATTAGATTGACACAAAGTAATTTTTATTTTGAACTAAAACTAAAGGCAATTTCTAAAGGAAATTAAAGCATTAAACAGATTAAAATTTTGAATTAATTAGATTAAATTAACACAAAGCTAGTTAACATTTGCAAATGCATTACTTTCAATTGATAAAACAACTTTTTAAATGAAATAATTTTTAAAAGTGTTTGCCGCACTTAATTAAGATGAAAATAATGAGCTAAAAAAAAAAGGGGGGGGGGTCTTTCAGATTTTGCTAAAAAAGTTTCCTTCATAAAAAGTGAGCTGTTGCCTCATGATCCAAATTAAATTTCAAATAGAACACCTATTTTGGATTATCATATATACAAACAAATGCGTATAGCATACACACATACCACAAAAATAAAATAAATATTTGATGTAATTGCAACAAAATTTGGTCAATTGTTTATACACAAAATAGTCTGAAGACCTAGAAAACCATTCAAAAAGTTGTTCAAACAATTCATTTTTGTGTTGTTACTGCATTTCAATTATTTAACATTAAAAGAGTGAAAATCTTTTCTTTCCTTACAGATTTTATTCCTGAAGAAGGTTGTGGAATGGATAGGCTAAAATGCTGTGATAAGTCATATAAAGGTGTTCAAATATACAAATAACCTTTGGAATGGTTTTCTTCAGAATATAGATATGTGGAAAAAAAAAAAAAATAAATAAAATAACAGTAATTTTTCTTTAACAGAATCAAATCCACCTCCAACAAATACAAATAAGAATAAAAGGAAAATTAAAAAGAAAATTCACATACTTTAAACATTTCCAAAAGATCATCTTTTTTCATTTCTAATCTCTCAAAAGGCTGTTTTTCTTTGACAATAGACTTGACAAGACCTTCCAATTTAGGAAAATCATTGCTAGAGACCTGACTACAAAATAAAAGGAGATAAAAATGTCATAATACCACCTCAAAGGAATTATAAGCAAAATTAAACATTTATATTTGAAATAAAATTAAAATGCAATATTTTATAATTCAATGGTATGCAATATTACCAATATTTTTGTAATTTTAATATTTCAATTAAAATTTGACAAATATTAAAAAATATAACTAGAATAAATAAATAAATTTTAAAAATGAACCCTAAGCTGATCTCAACCCTGCTTATAAACTATACAAGTAACAAAATAAATATTTCCAGCAGAAACATTGTATATAAAAAAAAAAGATAATTATTTTCCTTTGTACAGCAAGTGTTTAGTTCTGTCAGCAAGTCTTTGAATTTGTTTTTCTTCAAAGAGATAACTATTAAGTGAATTATAAATTACCTAAAAATAAGGTTGATAGTGGAAGAGTTAACAAAAAAAAAAAAAAAATAAAACTAGGGTTATTTCCTCTTGGCATTTGGAGGCCCAAAAGCAAAGTGGCTTTGTTTTTTTTTTAAAGCTAGGAAGGAGCCTGACACCAGACAAGTCAACTGGAGAGTTTTCTTTTTCTAGATTTATTAAAGTATTGTATAAGTGTCAACATCCATTGCTAGAATAGAATAAAAAAATCTATACATACACATCATCAAGAAACATGTCATAGTAGAAACCAGTTTCAATTGGTGGACCATAACAGAGATGGCCTCCATAAATCCGTTCCATAGCTTCTCCTAGGATATGGGCACTGGAATGCCAGAATACTTGTTTTCCTGAAAAGTTAAAAAGAAATTATGGCATTAGAAGCAAAGTAAATTTCTAAAAGTAAAGTGTATCTGTGAAGGTAGGTTTTGTTTGTAGCTGGCTTGTATCTTTGGATTTAATTATTAAATATATTGAAGGACCAGAAGTCCATGATTTTTACTGTAATCATCAATGTTTAAAATTCAGTGCTATTCATATTTTTGTAATCAACTGACAGCCATACAATGAAAGAATTTTCATTGCTTTTTAAAAAAAAAAGGAACACTGAGGAAGAGCAAATAAAGCTAAAAAAACAAAAACAAAAAAAAGGTGAGATAGGAAAAAAACAAAAAACAACTGTCCTTTCAACACTATTTTATTGTGGGTACAAAGGTCTATGTTTGCCTTTTTTTTTTCCATTTCAAATTAGAATTTTAACTAAATTTTTCTCTCGACAATAGTTCCAGAATTAAGATTGCAGAAATGGGAAAAAAAAATTATTACATCAGTTACTACCATAAAATATTTAAATTAAACTAGAACAAAAAAAAAAAAAAAAAAAAGACAGAAAATTCTGGATACATACCTTCATCATCATCAAATTTCAAGAATTTAAGAGTGCAGTCCTTCTCCAGAGGACGTTCAATGTCCCATAGATTACCATTAACTTTTGAGATCACAGTATTATCAGCAAGACCTTGACTGCAAATGAAAATTAAAGAGTAGAAATGCCAATTATCTGATTTGGAATTAAAGTTTCTGCAAGAATCTTGAAATATACAATACTTTGGCAATATAACTTAAAAAAGCTTAGATTATTTATACCCTATGCCATATTCATTGTTATTTTCCTCTTTCTCTCTCCTGCAATCCATTCAAGTCATGGATACACCATGTGTACTGCAGCTGTTGCAGCAATGAGTGTGTCTAGAGCATGATAGACTGACAGAACATTTTCAGGTTGGTTCTAAATGTTTTCCTTCTTCTAGACTAGAGAACTCAGTCTACCTCACTATTTAATCCATAAATAGAGGGGAAAAAAGATGGATTCATGCTTTCCAATGGCATTCATGTAAAAGTAAATGCAATAGACTAACCGGGAATTTGAACTCTACTCACTGATCCCAATTTATGTTACACCATCCACACATCGCAGCCATCTTTAAGTTTCATTAAAGCCTATTATGTTATTTAGTTGAGTGTATCATATCACAAAGAAATAAATGAATGGCATATATATATATATATATATATATATATATATATATATATAATGTCCCAGTTTCTGATCTTTAAGTTTAAATGCAATGTTAATCCTTATCTTAATTCCTGTTTTTTTTTTATTGTTTTCTCTCATTAATAAGTTTTTATTTTCTAATATTCTCTCACATTCAATAACCCCCTTGTGTCTTAGTGGCTTTATTGCCTTGCTTGGAGTGAAAGGATTAAAAGAAAAATGTACATAAAATAATCATATTATATTTGAATTGCTTTCTTACCTCATAATGGTCATAGGTGAAGAGCAATTTATGTTTCTACACCATTGTGCTGGTCATTTGCCTTAGAGATATTAAAAAGAAATATCCACATCTTGCTGATAAATAGTGGTCATTCCAATGAGAAGCTTAATAATTAGGACTTTTGCCAAAAATCACAAAAAAAATAAAAAGTGCAGATGTGTTGATTACTTGCAAATATTTTGATTCATTTTCTACAGCTTATCAACCCTTTGCAGATTATTTAAAGCCAGGAAATATTTTTAGGTTTTAAGAGATGATAATGATTTAGTGATACAAGTATCACTAATTAACTCATAGCTAGGTGAAGAAGAGGCAGATTTCCAAGAGTATTTGCATGTAAGTGAATATAACAATCCCAGCTAGAAATGGAAGTCAGCTCTGATTAACAATTCCTAGCCATTATCCATTACACCACCCTCATATCCAAACAAGCTGACATATGATATTCACATGCGGTCAACCATCTTGGAACTGACCAGGCTCGACGTTGCTTAACTTTAGTGATTGTATGGGAACAGGTGTTTCAACATGATGTGGTTGTAAGTATGCAAGTACTAATATCATAATCTAGACTTTTGGAAACAAATATTCACTAGTCTTGTCTCCACAAAAACCAATATTTTCACAATGCAATTGGTAGTAACCAGCCAATTTTGGTAAAATTTCTCAAGATATATTTAGATGAACAATATACAGAAAAAATTCACAGCTTATATCAATCAGTATTAAAATTAATGATTATTTATTTGGAGAGTGCCAAACTTAACTCAAGATAAATATTTATAAAGCATAAAAAATAAGGCATAGAAAAATATTTGGTAAACAAACATTTGAATAGATTGTCATATTTTAATACAGACTGCTTGACATTTTATAACTTTTATTAGTCTTTCATCCATTGAGATTTGTTAACTTTTCTACAGTTTCAAATTTTAACATTACAAGCAGTAATTCTTACTGCTTCCCAGAGATCATCTTGGTTTGAAGATTGCTTTTTATTCTCATCCACATTTCTTTAATGACGGATTACAAGTTTTCTATTGGATTATTATCTGAAGAGACTGAGCTAATTCCGTTAATTTGAAAAAGTTTTTGGAAGTTGAGCCATAGTCAGCATTGCAGGATATGAAGGAATAATGAATTTTATGAAAATATTTTTTAGCTTAAAACTTCTGGGTTATGACCTGTACCAGTTAAAGAAATACTTTATCCAAGAACTTAAATAATTCTCTGTATTTATCTCAATGCCATCATTAACTCTAAAAGAGACTTATAATTTCAGTGCTTCGAATACGAGCCTAAAACTTAATTCCACCTCCCCAACATCGGTTCTAAATCATGTTTGTTGATTATTTCCATGAAGGATGTGGTCTCTAGCCAAGCCATCAGACCCAGCCAATGTAGCTCTACATTCATCACTAAAATTTATTGTTGTGAAATCAGTTTTCATATACTTCTTCACCCAACTTATTCTCTTTATGTTTACTGTTAAATGCCATTGAATATATCCATTCCATTCCCCCTCAATACATCACATAATCCTTTAGGATTCAATCTGCCGAAATCCATCCAGTAAATATCAGCTCTCAGTGTCCAACCCGCTGTAACCTGACCCTGTATACTCTGTCATAGTTTATGATGACATCATCGCAAATAACGTAGGATGTCATACAGTGAAACTGTGAGAACTGATATTTATTTTAACTACCTTTACTATTTGGCAATGTTTATTATTTTAAAACATGATGATTAGAATTGTAATAAAACCTAAACAAATGAAAGGCAATTCATACATTTTCTTTGTTCTTGAAAACTGGGAATAAAAATAATAAACACTATTTATTTATTACATTGTTTATTTACACTATTTTATTGTTTCTTGGAATGGTTAGCAAAACGCTGGCTAATTTCTAGTTGATTCAAACTTTATAGAATGTTAAATCATAAGGATTTTAAGTATAGTTTGTTCACATATTTTAATAATTTAGTAAATATTTATAAATTTCTGAATAAAAAATTGTTTTTGTATTTCTTTATAAATTGGTAAATGATAAATATTGCATTGCATTAGTTTTAATTGTATTAGTTTTTAAAATAATGTAAATATAAATTTATTCTTGTTAATAAATAATCCATTAAATAGTGCTTAATATTTTTGTGGTAAATTCTCAAGACCAAAAAAAAAAAAATTGTATAAATTCACTTTCATCACATGTTTAAATTTTTATTACAACCCTAACCATCACTTTTTTAAACTGATAAACATTGCTAAAGAATGAAAGTACTTAAATAAAAGTGGTGTCATGGGAAAAACTGTCCTTTTGACACTGTTTTGTTGTGGGCACGAAGGTCCAGGGTTGCAGTCAATTCTGATCTTCAAAAGTTTAAATGCAATGTTAATTGCTAATTCCTGTTCTTTTATTATTTTCTCTCCTTAATAAGGTTTCTTTTTCTTATATTCAGTAAAACCCATTGCATTTTACTGGCTTTGGTTAAAAAAAACAAAAATAAAAAAACTCAATTTATTGTAAGTACATCCTGTAAAATGTTATTTTACTTGCCTATTGCAAAGGCAGTTTCATAATAAAAGCTGACACCATGATCTAAAGATGTAAATTTACAATATAATTATAATTACAGTTCTTTTTTCTATCATTTTTTAAAGTTTACACTTTCCAGGACCTATTTTAAGATTTTCACTGTAATGCACATTTCAAAATCAAATATAAGATAGAGAGTAATGTTTTGTGCATCAATTAAGAGTTCATTTACCTGATGCCCTTGGCAACTTCATAAGGAGTAGTGCGCCATGACTCTCCTTCCACAACCTTCCCATCAGGCAAGGTAATCTTGATGGGTACAGGGATTTGGGCAGCAATCCAGTCATCGTATTCCTTCTTTAATTTATCCCACATTTTCTGTCGAGATTCAATAAAGTCAGGAGGTGGATTCATCTGAAAAAGAAAATATTTTATTAGAAAAGAAAATACCAAAACCTTTTTTTTACTTTTGCAAGGTTTTATTTCAAGAAACTAAGGGAGACAAATCTTCAATACAAAAATTTTCAATAATTACATTGAATAATCTACCACAATAAAAATTTAAATTTCCCTTTCGTAAATATAAAGAAAACATTCTAGAAAGTACAGCAAGTAGTATAAATTTTCAAGATACTTTTTATGCAACTATCGAAGACAGAGGCTTGAACAGCTCTCAAAGATAGTAGTTTCTGAATTACTTGATATAAAAATAAACAGAAAATGGCCAAATATGAAGTTGAAAGCAGAATAATAAAAAGAAAAAAAGAAATAGTGATTTCAGAATTTACCTCAACTGATACATTTGAATTCTCTTTGTTTCCTTTAGATTTTTTAGCAGATTTGGAGGACTGCAAAAAAGAAAAGGATATTATTGTAAAATGAATGTTAATAATTCAATATCAGAGAATCATTCCTGGTAACAAATATAAAAAATGAATTGTAAAATTATAAATAATTATGTTACAAAATATTTAAATGATAATCATTACATGATTAGGTAGTAAATATTTTGAACAAGTCATAAATATAATAGAGATTAATACACAAAACCCCAAATGTTAATTAAAAATTTCTTAGTGATGAAGTGGGTAGTGTAACTACAAGTTTAAAATAAAATCTTTACATTATGTTTTTCATGCTTAACCACAAATTTATTAATAGTCAAAATGAAGGATAATATATAAGTAGGAAGCTGTTCTATTCATATTGAAGATATATCTATTTATATTAAATTTGACAGAAGGCTGACGTTATCAAACTTTCTAAAACAATATTGACATTATTGCATGTGTAAAAAAGAAAAACTATATATATATATATATTTATTTAGTACAGGTAATCAATCTATTGGTATATAATCTAGGTGGATCCTAGTAATATTAATTATTAAAACTGATCCACAGAGAGCGTGATGTATTTATAACAGACCATATATATCTTTTTACAGCAAAAAAAAAACAAAAATTACCTAAAATATATATCTATATATGAGTTAGACAAAATGTGAACACCTGCTTTGATTCTATGTGGAATGGAATCAAGTTTTGAATTGTTTGCAGTGAAATTTTATCCCATTCATCAATGAAAATCTTGGAAAGTTACTTCAGCAATGATGGGGGGGGGAGGAAATCTGTTCGTCACTCTTTGCTAGAACTCCCCACAATGGTTCAGTTATGTTGAGATCAGGTGACTGTGCTGGCCAAGAAACATGTTTAATTACATTATGATGCTCATCAAACAACGACTTCACATTTTTGTGTTTTCTTTTCTGAACACAAAGTGTATAAAAACTATCCAAAAGTTGGTCTTCATTAATACATAGGGTGATGTGGTACTTTGATTCATTATCACTCTAAGTATTAATGAAAACTAGGTATGTCCAATATTTCGCTAAAAAGTGGTATACCTTGACGAAAAAAGGTCCCCAAATTGATAAAACAATTTTTAACGTTTAAATATTTATGTTGTTATTAAAGAGGAAAGACCAAAGTATTTTCTGAATATTTTTTCAGATTTTTTAATCCTTCCTATAAATGTTAAAAATTTTATTAAAAAATCTTGTTTTTTTTCGAGTCAAAAACTTTCGTAAAATCGAACTTATCGACATTTCTGTCGGAAAGATCATAGTTTGTTGGTTAAAAAAATCATGAAAAATCAATTACACCTTTTTCTTTTGTTATCTTAGGAAATTTAGAATGATTAAAGTATACTTAATGTAATTTGAAAGAAATATTACTTACATTTTTAGCAGAAAATTTTTTAAGAGAGATATTTCAAACCTAGGTGGTCTATTTTCGTGCTCGTTGACAGGCGTTAATTGATGTACGTCAATATATTCACAACTTACAGCACGGAAATTTATTGGACGGTAGCGCAGAAGTGATATAATTCGTTCTAATTTTAAGTGAATCTGGTTAGTAGATTTTTTTAAAAAAATTCACTTTCAAATTTTTTTTTTTTTTTACCTTATGTTTGAGGAAGAATTCTGCACTGAAAATAACATTTAAATTACGAAAGAAAATCAAATTTTACAAGTAAAAATAAAACAGTAAAAAAAATACATTTTTTTAAATTGAGGTTTATTATTTCAGTCATGAAATATTTTTCTGAGAATATAAAAATTACATGAAACACCATTAATTGAAACGGGTTAACTTAAATGAAATGAGATGAGATTTTATTTCTTTTTTATTAAGGTAGATTTTTTTCTATTTATTAATAATTATGATATGGCAGTAATATGAGTTTTATTTTATTTATTAATAAAATTAACATGCTATGTTGGTTTTGTTTTTTGACTCAACAAGTATTTAGTAGTAGCGAGCAAACTCCAGAAAATTTAAACTCCAAAAATCGTTTTAATTGATAATTTGTCGTGTGGATAATAATTCCAAAGCAATGTACAATGAATTTATGCATTCGATTTCAAACTTGAAAATTTGGGTGGACTTCCAAGGGCGTTTTTTTCTTTCTTTTTTGTAATTGTAAATAGTCGATATTTTCTTTTATCCCACTATTCGATTATATTTGAATAGAAAAAGAAAAAAATTGAAAATAATACGACGATATTCAGAAAACTTGACAAGCGTTGTTTTGTTGTTACTGAACGAATCAAAGCCATTTCTGAAGTAAAAAAAAAACTTGCTTCTATCAAAAGAAACTACTCACGTGACATTATTTCAAGGTGTGCATCCATACTTTCGTTGGAGACAATTTTAAATACAATTTTGGAATATTAAAAATTATTTTAAAAATAATTATGGTTGTCAGATTTTAATAAGCTTTCAAATTTATGATCTTTAAAAAGTAGAGAACATAATATATCATTTCCATAAGGTTGCAGAAAGAACTTAATGTATAAATATATAACAACCTTTTGTCATATTGTGTATTTAAAATTGAAAAAAAAAAAAAAGAAAATTAATGTAAAAATTCATTGTTCATCAAAAAAAATTTTTTCTTTCAGATAATAATTACCTTCGTATATATTATTCAGAAAAGCCAATAAAAACTTTCTTAATTAAATATTGTCTTAGTTTTATTGGGTTTTGTATTTTTACAATTGAGGTAAAAGTTTGGACAATTTCGGACATTTTTTTAACAAAAAAAAAAAAAAAAAAAAAAAAAAAAAAAAAAATCGATGATCTAGATTTTTCAGAGTTTTGTGCATTTAATTAAAAAAAAAATTCAGGTTGCAAATGAATTTTTTTTTGTGTTTTCATAAAATTAAGTTCGAGGGGGGTAACAGATATAAAAAAAAAATATTTATACCATGACTTTCAAAGAGACAAACATTTCTAAAATAAGTTCATTCATTTCTGAATAAGTTCTGAAGTTTTCATTAAAATCCAACAAGTAGTTAATTTTTACAAGAATTTCGAAATTAATGTGTCTTTCAACTGACAAAAAAACAACTAAAAAAAAACGCTAAAATGGCCAAAATTGGACATACCTAATGAAAACCAAGTTACACAGACAAATAATTAGAAAAAAGCTTTATGATGGCTAAAAGAATAGATGAAAGGGATATGTTGAACTTTTGGATAGTTTTTACACACTTTGAAAAGAAAACACCTTTATGAACACAAGAAAAATCAAATAAAAAGCTTAACTGCAGTACCTTGTCAGTCGTCTTTAATGAAACTTGTATAAATGAGAGATTGCTGAGCAAATACAAAATTGTCATATATATATATATATATATATATATATATATATATATATATATATATATATATACACATTTTTTTTTTATACACACACACACAATTACACATACATGTTTCTATTATATTAAAATGCTCCAGGGCTTCTTTTAATGCAAGATACCTCCATGGACTTAAAAAAAAAAAAAAAAAAAAATAGCTAAAATTTTGCAATTTTATCAGAAGAAAGAGTGGAAAAAATTCTAATATAAAAATTGTTTCCACTCTATAAAACCTGAGAAATGTGTCTCTGAAAACTGTTTAAACCATAATTTTCAAGTTAATCATTCCCAATTTATTAAATTTTTTAAAATATCAATGTATCTTTTGGACACAGGAAAATTTGTCTAAACTGAGGCTGTAGAAAAAGAAATCAGATGAAATATTATTTGAAACTTCAACCAGATGTATAAAATATTGCACCCTGAAATCTGAAATCAGGAAAACTCTGAAAATGACTTTTTAAAATGTTTCTTTTGATTTTCCTTTGACACTTTGGAAACATTTATATTAAGTAAAATTGTCTTTTAATCAACAAATAAAATAGGTAGTCCTAAATCTAATGGGACATTCAGTCCTTGTGTAATACAAATACTTATAGATACAAAAATATATATAAAACTTCCATAAGTAAGCAAAAGTATTTTTCTTTTGTTAATGGTTATCATTATACTTTTTACTTGCAATTAATTCCAAAATTTAAATTTGAAGGATATTTCAATTGTTTTAAATGATGGAGGTACCTGGTTAATGCTGTTAGTAAATATTAGTAAGAATATAACTGAGAATTAATGATGATAAATGAAAACTTACAGGTTTCTGGTTTAAGAGATTCACATTATCTGTCTATATTTCTGAGATGAGGTATTATGTACACTATTTACATTATTTGGACTATTGTCCTCATCTTTGTCGTCATATTTATTACAATATTTCCTCAGGGACACATGGCACAGTGGATAAAGGCGTTGGTTAGATCCAGTGACAGGACCCAAAACGTGTGAGTTCAATACCCAATTAAGGCAGTGGAGAAGTTGGAGAGGGGAATTAACAGGAGATAACTGATAACTGACATCCAT
Source organism: Acanthosepion esculentum (assembly GCA_964036315.1). Taxonomy (NCBI): domain Eukaryota; kingdom Metazoa; phylum Mollusca; class Cephalopoda; order Sepiida; family Sepiidae; genus Acanthosepion; species Acanthosepion esculentum. Next base: position 63,265,653 of record OZ038477.1, on the reverse strand, counting down.
TAAACATGGCACGTGGAACTAGAACAGTCTACCCCAGTGAGCAAAATAAAGGGTTCAGTTCAACATTCCAACCAACTGAAGAAGGCCGGAGCATACAATGGCTGAAACGTAATAAATATGGCAACAAAGATAAGGACAATAGTCCAAATAATGTAAATAGTGTAGATTCACATTAGGCTAATCATTTACTTTAATTAGTTTTTCACAATTTTCTGAAGTGTTATAATGAACCAAAACCTTTAAGTTATAATTACTGTATAGCAAACATTTATTTATACTATTTATATTTGGACTATTGTCCTCATATTTGCTGACAGTCCAAATAATTCCATATCCCAAAAATTCAGACAAAAAAAGTCATCATTTACTTTGAGAATTTATATCTAAACTAGATTTTATATCAATGCTTAATAAAAGCATGTCTGCAACTTGTAAACATTTGAAAAGAAATGGAAGGTACACATTAGTGAATAAGAATTGAAAGTAGAATAAAAAATATTAAATATTTTCATGCAAAGTTAAAAGGAAGTTAAACATTAATTTTAAAATACATTTTTCACACATTAATCCAAATTCTTAAGTTTTGGGATTAAATTTTAAAATCATAATCAAAACTAAGTCATTTTAAATATATCTCATAAAATGTAATTCCCTTTAATAAAACGAGCATTTCTAATTTCTGAAAGAGACTTAAAAATGATTTAAAACCTGAAGTGATACTATAAGTTAAGTGAGCATGGACAACAACTCTCTAGCTAGCAGTCATAATCAAGGCTAGTGTGTACTACCCTTGACGGAAGAGTGGGGCTGATTGGGGGCTCCAGGCAGTGCTTCGTGACCCTCGCCATCTTATCGATATTTACTTTTTTTCTACCTACATTTAAATATGATACAAATGAAACTAATCACAATTATCATTAACAAATGAAACATTTTTGCAGATTTTGACGTCATTTTGGGGTCTCTTTTTCCTCGTCCAAATCTGCGAATTTGTTTTGCTCATGCAAACTGACACGAAATAAAATTCACCATTTTTATCCATAATTTTGAATGTGTTAAAATTATTCAACTTTTTAACAAGAAAAATTTCAAGTTGATTTTAAAAATTGCTGCAAAACATTTAAGATGGAGTGATCTATTATGACATGACTCTAATTTGTATTTATTATAGATATATTGTATTTATTCACAATTTTTCTAGTTGAATTGTTCATCTATATTGCATATGATCCATTATTGTACATAATTAGTTTACAATAATATTTGTATTTTATATAAATACTACCTTATGAAAACTGAGATATAGTAGAGTGGGAGGGGGTCTCCTATCATTGATTTTGGAGGTGGCATGAGACCCTTGCACCACCCCTAGTAACCATCAGGCTGTAATATTTTTATAAGGTGTCATCATTTTATACCTTATGGTATAACTGATACTATAAAATGATACTGATATTTTCTGAAATGATAGGAGTTTATCATTGGGATATAAGCAATATATAAGAACATTTATTAATATAAGAATACAGAGACAATATGTACGAAAAAAACCTACATTTTGTACAATTCAAATTTACTAGTTATCTAATCTGTCAATTTGAAGGAAGGAAGAATGTTTTGCAAAGAGTAGAAAAATTTGTAAACAAAACATGTAGAAAGAGTTAAATTTTAACTGCACTATAAATTTCAGGATTAAAAAATACAAAGGAAAGAAACAATCGAAATTGTTTAAACTAACTGAAGAAAACATGCAGATAATTTACTAATAAAAAAAATACATTTTAAAAAAATCAACTATTTTCTTTCCATATTCAAGTTTATTAACATAAATAATTTGGCATTTTTGGGTTTTTTAACACTATTCTGATAAAATGATTGCATATTTTGTTAAGTACTTGATATTACGAAAATATTTTCAAAAGGCAAGTCTTAAATTTTTTTTTTCAATTACTGCTGTACAAAGTTGATCTCTTCACCTGCTGGCTTACAATTGAATAGCGAGTTCGATCCTCACTTGGTACCCCATACATTCGGCCTTGTGCCACATCTAAGCTATGCTTAGAAAAACCACCTTTTCACCAGCTGGCTACATAAATATGAAACAGTCCACCAATGTCATACAGACATTGCCACTTGGCATCGTCCGTGCAAGGGAAGTAACAGTTGTTAAGCAGAAAATTACATTACAAATATATTTCAGGTATTGCATAATATAATTTATTTTGCACGGTAAATTTAAATTAACAAAACAGACAGGAGATGATTTAAAAAATGGGTAAGAGAAGATTGAACTGTAACTACAAAAAAGATTAGAAAATAATTTACTTCGTGAGGATACAGGTTTGTTTTTAAGATAAATTAAAAACTTATTTAGTAATAATTAGGTAAATAAATTAGTTTCACTTTTTTTTTTGCTGAACACGTTATTTCTTTTTTAAGATGTCATTTCTTTAGTAGACCCTATTTATGCGTAACAACAAGTATGCTATTAATTAATTTTAACAATGATCCACAGAAACGAAAGTTTATTCACGGATCACGAAAATGCTTAAAAGCGCAAAATAGATTGTAAAACTGGAGTGGAACAACCTAACTTACGGTCAAAAAACTGTTTTCATCTGCCTCAGAATCAAAATAACATAGCTTTTTTTTTTTTTTTTAAGTAGCAAATGTGAATTTTTTGGCCACTTTCAGATTCTTAAAATATCCATAAAAATTAATTAAAAATAAAATCCAAAAGTGATAAATAGAGAGAGAGAGAAAATAATTTTATAACCAAAAAAAGATGCTATTTTGCTAATTCCGAAATGTTCAAAATGGCGTAAAATGATCTGCGTGGACGTTTTAACTTGATATTTCCATACATTAAAATAAAGGTTAATGCAAATTGATATCGAAGTCTACAACTTTAAAGGAAATAATCAACTAAGCAACTAATAAAGTACTAATAAGGGATTGCTTCTGAAACTTTAAAATAATAACACGTGTAAAAATAAAGAACGATGAAAAAAATAATCAAATTCAAAAAGCTTAAATTTTTTTAACACGGTCAGTAAAAATAGAGTATATTTGATAAAAAAAACAAACTTCGTAATAAATAATGTATATGATAATGAATGGAGTAGAATTAATATTCCTATGTTAATTTCAACTAATTTGCCGGCTTTTGGTAACAGAACAGACAAGTGACTAAAACTATGATCATTACACGCTGTTGAGAAAGCAACGAACCCTAGTCAAAGTCTTTGCATATCTCACTCCTACTCGCTGCGACAAACGGGAAAGACGAATCCAGGAGAGCATTTTGTTTCTAAAAAAGGACTAATAATTCAAAACGTTACAGAATCCTCCATGCCTTTTTGTCCTCGTTATTCAGATTAATCTTCTCCATAGATTTCGTCAGCTCCACTTGGTCAGCCATATTGCAAACTGCGTATGTGAACAATTCAAGACAGGTAACTCTGATGGAAGAAATTTCATCATTTCCTGTTCAACATTTTTCCGAATTGACATCCTTTTCCCAAAATAGACATTTTTACAATAAGAAATTAATTTAAGTTAGAGATAAAACCAGTAGCAGAAAACACACACTGAAAAATATGGCTTTGAATATAATTAATAAATAAAAAATCAGAATGACATTAAATTCATTTTTTATAGCGATTTAAATTTTATTTAAAAATTAACAGAAATTTAACTTTTATGAAAATGTTATTGTTGAAAATACTTTAGTCATTGAGATCAGTATTAAATTCGTAGCAGATATTTTTTTTGGGAAATATATTTTTTCTTGCAATAAAAATGAATCATTGGAAGCAATTTTAAGTGAAGTTATTGTAGTTGTTGGCAAAGATCAATAAATAAAATAAAAGTATATCTTAAATACCCTGAAAAGTATTATAGAATAGTTCATATTTTCTACTCACCTCCATAAAAAATACACTCTTCCATTAGAATCAGTTTTAACCAATCAACACCTCACATTGCGAAACTCGACATTCTATTGGTTGAGACTACACCAAAATGTGTATTGATTATCGAAAATTTACATTTCCGCCAAGCTCGCTGGAGCCTACTTTGACTTCCCAAAACATATAAAAGGACAAATTTCAGTCCAATTCACTAGTCAGTAACTCAGCTTCAGAGAGAGATGCCACACGAATCCACGTGTGTCACTATTTTGACTTAAGAAACTTTTCGCGCGTCAACTGCTGACTCAACCACCAACATCATTCTCTCTCTAAATCCATTACAACTTTCTTAAAAGGTGTTCATTTACACTACTAAATAGAAATTGTAATATCAACAAAAGACAAACAAAAGACAGTCCAAGGTAAACAACTCTGGAAGAATAAGAAATCAAATCTTACATTAATCTTGCATATTTACTACCTAAATTACCTTTTTGATAAATTTTCCTTTCTTATCCTATTTGAACATTTCTTCAACAATTGAACATTGCTGAACTGTAATTCATTAACATAATTAATTCACACTTCGTCAACTTTCATATAACCAAAGCACAAGCTTTTTTCCAATTGTATTAATTGTATATAAATGTTCGATATTTTCTAACTGAATTCACGAATACCGTTGTTTCTTGTTCAATTTTGCCTTGAGATTTATTCAACTTGTATGTCTATGCTTTATATTGTTGTGATTAATATGAAGAACATGCTTTCAAACTCATCATCTTAAAACAAAAGACCTTCTGATTACACACTCATTTCATAGCAATCCCAACAGTATCACCAACTTATCACATTAACACCTCATTAACATTAAAGCCAGCATTCTTAAGGACAGGTTAATAAGAAAACTTCCTTTTGAAAACAACTACTTGTATAAGGAAAAACAAAAAATCCAAACCCCTGTTGTGTCCATAAAGAAATACATAAATAAAAAGTTAATTATACTGTCATGGTCTCGTGTCATTAAAAAATAAATAGAAATTAATTATAGTGTTAAAAATGATTATAATAAAATATTTATAACAATTATAATTATCATTAAGTAATTTGTTGGGAAAAAATTCCATGGGTCACCATGTGTTGAATGAAAAAAAATGAGAGAAAAGACTATTGCATGTTCAAATAAAATGATGATATTTATTTAAATGTAAGATACACAAATTTTAACTGTAATTACTTATCATGAAATGAAAGTTAAAAAGTTCCTCTCTTTGACTGTAAGGAAATGAACATAGTCTTTCAGTGAGGAAGAGAGAAAATGGAGTTAACCCTACATGCATGCCACCAATCTGTCACTGGGTGACATGCCACTAGTGTTTGACATGGGTGGCCTGCTGTTGGGCCACCAGTGAGTTTGTCTCAGCAATGTTACTATTGGCAGACTGCTAGAGGCCCATTGGTGACCCACCAGAGGCCTGCTGGCGTTGCCATTGGCAACCTGCCAGTGGGCCACTAGTGGTTTGCATACAGACAGGGAAACAAGATTAAAGGGATTCCACTGTTGCTTTGGCAAGAAGGACAGGATGACTAGTTGACTGATGTCTCTTTACTGCTATCAGTTCTTCTGCCAAGTTGAATGAATATTTGGTTTTTATGGCCTAATGTAGGATCCAGAAGCCTGTGTTTATTTGTTGGTGGGTGCTGATTTTATTGGCTGAGGATTTTTATTAAATTGAAAATTTTTGAAGAATATTTCAAATTCAGAAGGCTGCATGGATCCCTTGCTCAGTATGTTTATTTTTGTCATTTGCTCCTTTGATTTGATACTGTTCACTTGCACTTACTCTATAAACACATTATAAACCAATGAGAATCAATTCCACTTTTCTCCTCTACACACCCAAAATTGTAACATTCTTGCTATTGAACAAGCTGTTTAAACAGACAGGTCGTTAACACATGCATCAACAAAAATTTCAGCTCGGTTTCCTTTTTCAGGCCATAATAGTAACACATATCTTTTAGCACTCAACAAAAATTTGCGATAAGAAAACACCAAACACTTCTTGTATTTTTCCAACTAAATTATCTGGACACAGATTACAGACATCTGTAAAAAAAAACTTACAAGAAAGACTTTATACACTTTACTTTATCCTTCTGTCAGATTCCCATCCATATTTTGTTTACATTTTACCTCAAACTCACAATGTTACTCAGCATTACAGTCTCCTATTTCTCCAACATCATATAACAACCAAATAATAAATAATACTTATTTCTGTTGCTTCCATGTCTTGCTGTTTTTTATTTTTATGAGTATTCTTGTATATATAAATGTTAGGGGATTTATAATTATTTACTCAGAGTTATAACTTTCCTACACCCCATACTAAACAGAAGGACAATCCTACTGTATTCACTGCACTGCCTGACCCCTTATCAACCTCAATATAAACCCAGGAAAAGAGGGCTTTAAGGTTAGTTCTCTCTACTCTTTTTGCCAGAAAGCAATACAAGCTGGTCCACTACACTCCACCAAAAAACTAATCAGGACAACTGCCTTCTACAAAGGAGGAGTCTCACTCTCTGTTCAAACATACGGCTAGCTACAAACTGTGTCTCACAAGAAGGATACAATTTGTATTTATAAAAAAAAGAAAATAAACCTTCCGAAACAATGTTCGCTCAGTGTTCATTCATTTTGGATGTAAAACTAACATGTTGGAATTTAATTTGAGAACAATATTTTACAAGTTCACATTCTAGCCATTTTTTCTATCCTCACTCCAACCTCTTTTTACTATCAAAACCAGCTCCCAAAGCCTTGATTCTTATCAGAGACAAGAATATATTTTCTGACTAACGAGAGAGCTGGAAAATATAAAAAGGAATTCCACCACCATTATTCTTTCCATGGTGCCATGAAGTCTGGGGCAAACATCACAGCTTGTTCACTTCAACCTGTTTTCATTACTTGCAAAACCAGCTCCCAAAGCCTTGATTCTTATCAGAAATAAGAAAGTGTTTTCTGACCAATGGAGGGACCAGGAAATTTGTATAACGATTTTGGCGGAAACAGTCCCCGATCCTTTTGAGCCTCCCAAATCTCCATAATTTGAAGAATCTACCACTATTTGGCAGTGAGAATTTGGCCCACCATCTGTAACAGAAAGCACCAGTCAACTTCAGAACCACTTTCAACCAAAGAAGAAATTCCTGCTGGGCTGGAAAAACTGTCAGCCCACTACTAAAAACCATTTGAAAGCTGCATCCCTTCACCACTCCTTCTGTCGTGCCCACTGGACTTCTGTCGTCAACCTTACTCAACTGCAAGATTCCTATATCTACCAACAACTTTCCTACTCCACAAGAACTGTGAGTGTTTCTAAACCTTAACAAAAGGCTACTAGCTTAAAGAACTCTTAGGCACTGAGAGAAATATTTTGAGCAAGCCTTTTATTCTGTTATGAAAATTTTCTCTTCCCTTAAAGAACATTTCTCTTCCCTCTTTCCTTCTCTCCTAATTGTCTTTATCCTTTTTTTCTGTTTATGTAAATAAACACGTCATTCTTTTATTGTTACTGAGCAGGAGTTTTTTTTCTTTATTTGTCCGTGCCTCAAAGAGAGATTTTGTCCGCTCTAATTTTCCTGTTTTTATTCGCATTTTGTCCCAATTTTTTAACCTCAATCCTTTGATGTGGGAATGCCGAGACAGATTTCCCTGCAAACATTCTACACCAACCTCCTCATGATCAATTTAACAGGGCATATAGTTAAGTAAGCACATATTTAAATGAGAGATTTGTAACATGCTAATAGCTGTTAAATCTGATGAGATTTGGGTTGCTTCTACCTAGTGTAGCTGGAAATTTAATGTATGAAAGAGAAAGACTCTGTTCTTGTGATATTGAAATGATATTGTCACAGAGAGTACTTTACTGCAGACAATGAATGTAAAAGAAGATGAAATTGAAAATCTGTAAAAATATTTAGAGTGTGGCGAGTCTTTACTTACTAATATATATGTTAATATAACAAATAATTAACACTGATTGAAAAATATCCGTTAAATGAAAATACGTAATCTTATACTACCACAGGTATGTTTCTAATGTCTTCTATTAAGTGCAAAAAAGGAATAATATGAGGTCTGATCAAAAAGTATCAGGAATGATGCTATAAAAAACCTCAGAAAACTACAAAACATATCAATTTGGCATTTAATCTCCTTTGAAGTTGTCCCCTTCTGAAGTTACATACATTATAAACATCATTTTGTTGTGAGAGGCAAAAAATTAACTCCCTTTGACCAAAACAAAAATAGTAATAAAATTAATTATCAGTATTCATGAGAATAAAAAAACAGTCAAGTGACCTGACGAGACTTGTATGTGATATTGTTAGGCAGGAAAGTCAATCTTTCTCTTTTTGCTCTGTGAAGTTATACACACAGGACATATGCAATTCCGACTCATGACAAACCAAGCAAATAAGTCCAAAAATTCATATTGTTTTTGGTACATAGTCTTTTGAAAGTAGATACATGCTAACTTTGTATTTGAAATATAATATATATGCAAGTGTTTTTCTGTTTTATTTGGACTTTTCATATATTTATGTTGTCATATTTCATTCACTTTTTAAATGAGGTCAGTGTTTCATATCTCACAAAGTAAGTTGTAACATCATGTTTCCAGTAGCAATGCTGATTATAAAATAAATAAATTTATTTACTTAGAGATTAGAACCAGACTGACGGTCTAGTTGAATGGGTGCAATAATAGTAGAGAGATTTGACATAAATTGATTTATTAGTGTCATTTAAAAATGTATTGATTGAAGTCAGCATGTGGCCAAAGTGAGATGACTCACTGGAAATATGTTAGCTAATACTAAAATTGTAAGTTAATATATCTGCTGCAGTGAAAATATTTATATGCCTTTCTTACATTGCCTGCTGTTGACATATACATATTTTTTTTTATTTTTGATCATTTCATCCCAAGCAATAATCACCTGAATGGCCCCTTCCTGCCTCCCATCAGTATGGCTGATGCTAACCGCCATGAGAATGACTTGTTGTGCCTTTTCAGTCTAACATGAAGTAGAAAGACTCTATTGAATCCACTGCTAGGTCTGCTTCTAAGGAAGTTGGTTCATTGTGTCATGCTAGAAATTTTTTCTCTCCAGAAACTATCTTGCATATTTATAAGTTTACCATTCGTTCGTGCTTTGAATATTTCTGCCATATCTGGCCCAGTACTTCTGCTGTATACTTAGAGATTCTTGATAAAATCCAAAGAAGAATCTGCAATATTATTGGTCCTAACCTGGTGTCTCAGCTTCAGTCAATTTCCCATCAATGTAATGTAGCTTCCCTGTGTCTTTTCTATAAATACTTTCATGGTAATTGTTCAGATGTGGTCTTCACTATGGTACCTAGGCTTTATGAATTTAAGCAAAGTACTAGATTGGTGAGCTCTCATCAATTTACTGTTGAATTGTCAAGATGTAACTGTAAGTTCTATGCTAACAGTTTCTTTTCTCGCACTTCTCGTTTCTTGAATACTATTCTGGCTTCATGCTTTCCAGTCAACTTTGATCTTCAAAATTTTAAATGCAATAACAATTGCTATCTACAGTATTCATAAATCTTCTATTCTTCTTGCTCCCTAATGTATCAATCATTATCTTGTGTCTTCTTAATTTCTGTTCACTTATGGTTCTTGCTTCTTAATAATGTTTTTCTTATATTCTTTTACACTCAGTAGCCACCCTCCCTCGCATGTTTATGGCTTTGTTGCCTTGCTTGGGTAAAATGATTAATATAAAAGTCTCTTCTTCATCTGTATGTCAAAAGACTATTACGCATTGCTATATCAGAGATTAGGTACTATATGGCAGTCAAGCTGTATTTTCTTTGTTTTTAAGAATATTTTCCTTTATCTTAATATGTTGTTTAGTTTCTGGAAGAGATCTTTTGCTATTTTTATGTTCCTTCAGATTGTGGTATCATATTTTACATCATTTCTTATTACAATACCCAGATGTTTAATTCTCTACCTGCTTGATTTTGATCTCCCCAATATGTAACATAGACAAGTTAAAGGGAAACTACTTATCATGTTGATAAAAAAAAAATTAATTATAGTGTGGAATCATCCACATTATCTTTCACCCCTACTTGCAGAACAATCCATTCTTACACCCACACACACCTGTTATCCAATCAAAACACTAATTTCGACAAACTCAACTTCTCATTGGTTAACAGCTTAAAAAAACCGAGAATGCACGTGAAAAATCACTTTGGCGCTCAAACCTTTTTGAGCCTATTTTTCCTTCTAAAAAACTATAAAAAGAAGAAATTCGAACTACTTAATTAGTCAGATTTCAACATTCAGAGAGATGCCAACCAACTCCATGCAATTCTAAAACTTGATCTTCCCGCGCAAATCAACCTCTGACTCAGCAACCTATTGGCATATTCTTTCTCTCTCTATCGAACAAACTTTACAAACTTCATTTATTTTACTTAAAAAAGTGATATATATTCACTAATAAAATAAGTAATAATAACTAACAACATTTCATTCAACCAACAACTAAAGGTACGCAACTTTGTACTACTCTAAATAACACATTCTAAACCAAGGAGAATTGACCCCACTTTTATCTGCTACACACACAATCACATGACATTCTCCCTATCAGACAAGCAGTTCACATGGACAGGTCATCAATACATGCGCCAATAAAAATTTTGTTTCCTTTTCCTTTTTCAGGCCATAATAGTAACATTTATCTTTTAGCACTCAACAAAAATTTGAGATAAGAAAACTCCAGACACTTATAGTATTTTCTAACTAAATTCACTGCTCATTACATAAATCTAAAAAAAAAAAAATATGTGAGAAAGACTATATACACTTTGCTTATTCTTTATCTATCATTTTGTTGGATTCCAATACATATTTGATTAGCATTTGATCTCCAAACTCACAATTTTACTCAGCATTACAGTCTCCCATTTCTCCAACACCACATAACAACCAAATAATAAATAATACTTATTTTTGTTGTTTCCATGTCTTGCTGTTTCTCATTTTTATGAGTATTCTTGTATATATAAATGGTAAGGGATTTATAATTATTTACTCAGAGTTATAACTTCCCTACACCCCATACTAAACAGAAGGACAATCCTACTGTACTCACTGCACTGCCTCCACTACTTACCAACTTCAATATAAACCCAGGAAAAGAGGGCTTTGAGGTTAGTTCTCTCTACCCATTTTTGCCAGAAAGCAATACAAACTGGTCCAGCTAGCATATATAAAAGTTAGGGGGTTTATAATTATTTACTCAGTGTTATAACTTCCCTATACACTCCACTATTTGGAGTATTATGTTTTATATTTTCTTATTGCTAAGTCCTTTCCTCATACTTTCCTTAATCATATTGCTTCTTCAGTTTCTTTTCTCAGTCTGCCATCAACATTGAGCTATTCATATATCCTCCCTTTGAATTTTCAAAAATATGCCATTTGCTTTTAGTTTTCACTTAATTCAATGAGTTTTTGTATGATATTGATCATACAATGATTTTTTTATCAATCAGATTGTAATATTTGGTTACTCTTTTTGTGTATTTTACAACAGCTGGCACATTTTGTTATTGAGACATTATTTTCTTTAAACCACAACAGTTTTGATAGAGATCTGGGTTTTCTTTCAGTGCTTGTGTTTATATGCAAGTGTTTATGTGTGTGCATGTACCTGTACATGTGTGCGATGATGATAATGATAGATAATCTATAAGAATTTAATATATATATATATATATATATATATGGTGCAGTTTAATTTATATTACAATGAATCATTCATACAAAAAGTAAATTAGTAAAGTTATTACTTATTGAACTATTTAATTCATGCCACATTAACTAATAAACTCCTACAACAACAAAATTTCTTAAATTGCCATATTAGTAAAAAATGCTCACACTTAAATTAAAAAAAATTCAACCTTAGCATTGCAACTGTATAGTCCACAACTTTGTATCTGTTATCAATAACACATGTAAAAGAAAAAACGTATTTCGATTTGCATTATATTTTTTCATCTCAGATGCTACCTCAATTTTACCAAAAAGAAAATAGTTTCTATGCCTGAGGATGACCGGAGGGCCCGTTGAAAGTACTTGCATATTTAAGGAAGACCTAATACAATTTATAATTTAAAAAAAAAAACAAGGATCATAGCATTCATCGAGTGGTTAGTGGGTTAAATCATTTTTAAAATTTAGTTAGAGAAGTGAATTCGCCATTTTATATCATTAACTTTACTAATTTCTTTTTTGTATGAATGATTTTTGTAATATATATATATATATGGGAAAAGATATAAAAAATTTTACATATTAAGAAAAATTTTAGAGAAAAAAATGACAAAGTGTAAAAAGTTTTGTATGACACATTTCATACATTCTGACTAAATTGTTACCTATACTGATGCGACTATAAATGAGCATGAAGGAAAGCCGATGTTGAGAACTTTAAATTTAATATTTTGTTTTTAATCTATGTTTTGGATGCATACTCTAACTGATTTCAGTTATTTATTTATTTCTTCGTGTTCATATATATTTATGATTAAAAATATAGCTTTAAGGTATGCTATATTTATGAGTATAAATGTTTGTAGTAGACCATGCGGTGTGTGAATGTGAGGAGAGAAGATGAATTGTCTCTAGGTTAAGGCTTCCGCTGGCCAGTCCAGCTACATAAGAATGTTGGACTTTAATGGAGTCCAAAGAAATAAACAAGACCGATATACATGTATGCGAACATATATATAACAAACAGGTTAAAACACGAGTTACAAATACATTTAAGACATGAATAAAATGTTACAGTGTCTGTATGGAAAGTTATTGTGTGTGTGTTGAAATGAAATGTCTGTACGGGAATATGGGAAACGCTGGTTGTGTATAAGAGTTCACATATTGGAAATTTTTAGAGAAAGTTTTTTGTACCTCGCCCCACGTGCGAGGTTTCGGCCCGCGGCCGAAATCGAGATAGTTCTCGCACGTGCGCGTAAGCAGAGAAAAGAGAGAAAGAGGTGAAAGGTCAGCCAGTATTTATACTCCCGGGAGAGAGAGACCCCTGTTGACGGGTTGATGAAATGAAGAGGAGCTAACTGCGACATGTTCAATATCAGGGATAAAATTTGTGTAAATATAAGAGTAGACCCTGAAGTCAACACTGAGTGTTGACGGTCTGTTTCATGCTTGAAATTTCAATGTTCCGTTCTGAAGCAAAGTATTAAGAAACAGAAAAATTTCATTAAAAACAAAAAAAAACGAGTGCAGAAATGTTATCTACTACATAGAAATAAACAATTGCAGAAGAGATTTGAAGCAACAGAAATGTTATTCTACAGAAGGATACTGAGAATATGAAGTACTGAACATGTGAGTTACAAAGTAGTTTTAAGGAAAATGTAAGCAAAAAGGATGCTTAAGCTTAGAATCAGAAAAAAACAATTAAAATTTCTGAGACACATAATGAGGAAAGAGGGTTGGAGAATTTGACACTCACATGACATGGAAGGCAAGAGGAACAGAGGGAAACTGAGTAATCTACCTAACAAGCTTTTGCCAATGGATGACAGAAATGGGAGTAGGAAGCTTGGTGAAAAGACAAACCTTACTAATAGGTTTAAAATATAGGAATTTGTGGAGAACCATGATCCCCTATGTAGTAGAAAAAGAATGTATGAAATAGACAGAGTTTAATAGTGTAAGTAAATGCATATTTCATACAAGCATAGGTTCTCATAGGAAAAAAATGAATGTGAATAATTGTTCATGCATATATATACACTACCATTCAAAAGTTTGAAGAGACCCCAGAATTATCATGGGATGAACTTGAAAGATGAGTGAAAAAAAATTGAAAAGTGCTCTTAGTCACTGAAAAAAAGAATGGAATCAATTAACAAACTTATATTTTGAGAAACTTTTATTACAAATGCCAAAAATGTGTGCTACAGTAATCTAGGCTAAAGGAAGATATTTTCACGAGAGCAAAATTTAATTGTAAAATGTTTTTTGTCTTTTTGTTATAATAAAATTTCTAATAAAAAATGATGGCCCACTTTTTTTTAACCATGTATAATAATTTTCTCTTATTTAATAGTACAAAGCCATCAAAAATAAACTCTATAATAAAATAGAAATTTGTGAGCATTTAAAAAAAAGATATCATAAGGTATAGGGAATTTTCAGCCATTTGATGTTGGTTTGTGTAAATTCAAACCCCTTAGAGCCTGTATCCTTTGAAAACAGATAAATACTAGACTTTGCCAGGGTTGGTGCATTTTACCCTTGAAACTACCCACAGGAGGGAGGGGCGTTTTTTGGGTCTTCTTTGTGACCTCTGCCATTTTTTTCAGTACTGTTTTATGGCCATCTGCCATTTTAAAAAAAATTATTTTTAAACTGACGTTACATTGTCATTCATCAACTAATAATATACATTGTGTATCTGCATGGCCAATGTGGTGCATACTAAGCAGGAACACCCAACAAGGTTGGCACCTCAAAACGGCTAGCTTCAGCAGCGTTTTTTTGCTTTTTGTACTTTTTACTTTTTTATACCTAAGTTATATTGTCAATAATCAACTATAATAATTGACAGGGCCAGTGCTTACTACCTCAAAACTCTCAACTGCATAGTGTCTCTATGCTTACTGGGGAGATGTGCAGGAAAAAGTGCTAATTTCAGTAATGCTTATTTGTTTGAATTGTAATTTTCTTTCTGAACAGTTCTTTTAAATCAATGAAGTGGGTAATATATCTTGGTAAAATCGTTTTTTATTCTGAGATCATCCACTAAGGAGGATCTCTGACTTTTTTTTACTAACAGTAATACTGACTAGAAGTCTATGGCTAGTAATTAAAATAAATTTCTAATTCCTATTTTTTATATTTCTAGAAAGTTAAAACTGAGAAAATGATCGCTTAAAAAATAAAGAATATTTAAGATTTTCGCACATGAAAAGTTTTTCCAAAAACTGAAATACTGTTTTTAAAACAAATTTTTAAGACAATCCCATTTGTGTTGTGTTGGAATCTTTGTAAAACTTTTTTTTCAGCAGAGATGCATCGCTGATTAATCTGGAGATGTAAAAATTTGTAACTTAAACATTTTTTTGAGTAAAATTTAGACATGAAAATATTGGTGGTTATTACAAAAAGAATAACATTTTCTCAGATTTTTAAATAAAAAATCCTATTTATTATAAAAGTAAATGATGAATATGTACTGAAATTTTCATTTAAATTGGATAATTCCCTGATTTTTGGTAATTTAAATTGGATTTTATCACGATGGGTTGCACAGATTTCTTCCTTGGAATCATTGAAAGATTATAATTGTAAGGGAAATAACTCGTACACAGTGTTTGCCTCTAAAAATGTTATTTATTTATTAATTTTTGTTTTAGATGTCCTTGATGGAATTAATTAAAATTATAAGATTTTTATTTCAATTTCTTTTTAAGAGAAAAGCGTGAAATTTGAAATTTTGAATATTAATTTCCATTTGTTTTTTCTCAGCATGTCGAAGAAATTCAAATTTTCAATGAATGAATTTTAAATTTCTCATTGTCAGTGAGTAAACTAAAATATATCTCACAATAAAAAATACGTTTCATTATTTGTTATCAACTCGATCTTCTTGCGTCATGTTCGTTAGCAACGTGGGTGCGCTGAAAATACTTCAGTTGTTTGCACAAATGCATTGTGTCATAATGGATTACGACGTCGCGTTATCGTTGGGGCTTACAGAGGGGAAAAACAGGAACGATGATTTATTTTTTGTTGTGTTCGTAGTAACATTAACAAAATAAACATCGACACAATGATCATACGAATGCAAGGAGTGACAGGACAATTACCTTTCTAAAAGTCTATGTGAAGTAATAAAATTTCAAACGGACTTTTTTTTTCTTTTTCATATACAGGTGCGATGGATAAATTGTCGTCTAAATGACGCAAAAAAAAAAAATGAAAAAACAAAAAAACTGACATCTCACTTTAACATATATTTACCAAAATTACACAAAAATATATTGAGTAAAGAGTAAATTAATTCAATAATATCGCCATTGGCGGCAACCACGAGCACCAGACAACTTCGGAATCTCCTGCAACTCTTTTGGGCGGTCTTCTTGTTTAAGTTGGTGAATGCTGCCATAACCAGTTTGTCTTTGATGCTACAAGCAGTTTTGTTGATCTCATCTGCGCCCCATACATAATAATCAAATGTATTGCAGTCTAGGAAGTTAGGTGGGCAGATGTAAGGGGCTGTTGCGGATGTGTGGAGTGTTACAAAGTATCAGAAGGTTTGAATGGTGAGAAGGCTTAAAATTGGGTGTGTTCAATAATCTTCCATCCACAACAATTAATACAAGACAGAAAATAATGATTCAAAACATAACAATTGAATTTATTGGTCTTAGTGTACATGTACATAAGCTTGTTGGGGATGCGCAGAATGAACTAAGATTTTTGCTTGAGTGTTAGAATATATCAAGGATTTTTCGTCAGGTTGCGTGATCTTTTCATGCATCCACAACAATAAATAATTCGCAATATAAAACAAGACAAAACATGCAATTCAAACAAACAAATGCATTTATATACTATTCAAATATTATTTACAAAATGTTATTGCAAGGTATTATATGTCTTATGTTTGTTAGTGGACGAAGATTTTGTTTGCTTTTTGGTGTCTTGGTGTATTTGTATTACAGTCTATAACAAATCATAATTAGTGTTTAAACAGCGTTATTTATGTCCGTATTGTTTTTGTAATGTTTAACCGTAGGTATGTAATATGTTCTTTAAAAGTATTTACTTAAATTGTAGTGAGTGTTAAGAATTCACTTTAGATAAGTAAAGTCTTGCAAGTTTGAAGTTCTTTGTATTCACGGAGTAATCTTCGAGTCGAGTTTGTGGGTGAGTCAGTTGTGGTTTTTCGCGCGGGAAAATTATAATCGCAAGTTACGTGGATTAGATTAGCGCTTCTATGTGTTCGCTGGTCTGACTGATTTGGTCAGTCGGAAATCTTCCTTATATAAGGTTTTAGATGTCAGAATCGGCTCAAGTAAGTTTTGGCGCAATTTAACTTCCTCACGTGGAGTTTTTGAATTATCACGTTGCAAGCCAATAGAATTCGCTGCTTAGCACAATAAGGTTTTTGATTGGTTAAGTTGATTCACGTAGACGTGTAACATGGAATGTTCCTGTTGCTAGGGGTGATAAGGTAAATGGATGAGTCCACAAGCTAAAGGTTTGATAGAGTTATGTCTCTTAGATTTTGAAATATTTGTACCTGAGCTCATAAAGGTTGAAGTAACTATTATTAAACTGTAGTTTAGAAGAATGAGTATGTTAGGAATTGTCTATTGGACCAAAAGAGTTCAGAAGAGTTCAGAGTTGTACTTGCGTGAACGTTGCAATGTTCTTTAACGTCTGACTGCATAGTCAAGACTGGAGTCCTTGAAGGTTACATTTTGGCAGCAAGAGATGAGACGCTAGAAAGAAAGAGAGCGAGAACCACTCGTGTCTTGCTTATATAAGATGATGTAACACGTGACCGACTCAAAGCATATTGAGCGGGAAAACAGCTTTGTCGCGTGCAGGCAATTTGATTGGTCGGAACTGACCAATCAGCGAGCTAGTTTTGAGTAGATTAGCCAATGAATGCTTGTCATACGATTTCTTCGTATGTATGTTTGATTGTCACAATAATCATTACAAGGAAGGGTACATTTCCTCGCGGGGGTGACTGGCAGACGTAGAAGATTACACAGGGTAATGTGATTGCAGAAATTGACCGTGTTCTATTGCCTGTGTGGCATGGTGCAGAGTCCTGTTGTCAGACATAGACTTCTCGGGTCGACCGGAAGTTGTCGTCTCAAAGTCGGGAGTTGAATGACCAAAATTACGCATTGGCTTTGAGTGACACTTCCGGCAGTGTTTTAAAATATTCGAAAATAAAATTCATATTATTATTCGACCAGTGACAGCGATTCTTTAGCATCTCGCTATCCCTTTTTTTTACCAATCTCAATTTTTGTGCAAAAAGTGGATCACAGAACTTACTCAGCTTCATACATATTTTCAGAAAATCTCAACTTCTGATTGGTCACTTAATATTTAAATCATGTCCGAATAACATCGACCTAGTTCTTGACCTGACAAAAAATAATCCCGCCAAAGTCTGTCAATGCCTTTTTGACCCTGTCACGTGATTACGTTGATTATAAATATCAGACACAAATTTGTTATTCCTCTTTTTTTCTTGATTTCATTCGCCTACGAAAATGTAGCCTTAAAGGAAATTGCGTTCCGATTCCCAGTTCGGGCGGACGCTGAAAACATATTCACACACGCACACATACATGCACGTACGAAATTTTAAAAACTACTTTACAAACATACGAAATCTTCCAGACTACATTACAAACATACGAAACTTTACAAACTACGAATATTCAATTACAAGCAATGAAAATTTAATTACAAGCATTAAGGAAAATTTGTAGCGGACCGTGTGGTGAAGATGAGAAGATTGAAGAGATATCAGAAGGTTAAATTTTCCTGCTAGCCGGTCCAGCTACGTGAGAATGTTGGACTTTAATTAAGACCAAAGAAGACAAAGAAAACAAACAAAACCGATATACATGTGTAGTAAACAAATATATATTAATAACAACTTAAACAAAGACATGGACAGTTACATAGTGCTTGTGCGGGAGAAATAATGTGTGTGTGTTGTAGTGAGTGTTCGTACGTACGTGTATTGTTCTTAGCGTGTTCCCAGAATTTGGGAAACGCTGTATCTGTGAGAGGTCACATATTGGTGTTAGAGAGATTTACCTCACCTCCGCGCGAGGTGGCGGCCCAAGGCCCAAGTGGAAAAGAGAGATGTTATCTCATCTCCACGCGAAGTGGCGGCACAAGGCCTAAGTCGAAAAGAGAGGTCGAAGCGAAGGGTCAGCCAGTATTTATAGTCAGGGGAGTGAGACCCCTGTTGAAGGATTAAGGAACTGAGGAGGAGCTAACTCCGACACATTCAACTCTTCTAAAGCTAAATGTTTACTCAACATATACTTAGCCTTATAATTCTTTCAACTCTCTAACAGTGAACATTTTGAGCGGCAAGTTCATTCAACTTTTGTGAGCTTGGATAAAAATATTTCAATTTCATTAGTAAATCTTTAATTCAGTCAAAGGGACATCACACCAACAAAAATAGTCACCCCTATGTTGTGTACATCATTATACAAATATAAATATTGTTGTTACAAAACCGTTTTGTGTTCCTTCTTCTTGTTTCATATTTTGTGGTATTTTGCGTTAAATATAAATTGCGAGGTCATATCAACTAACACGCAATCAACAAATGGTAACTCCGATTTTTCAAGCAGGAATAAAAATAAAACAGGCCTCTACAAATGGTAACCCCGACGTTTCAAAAGGAATCAGAATAAAAAAATCCTCTGCACTTCCTTCGCATTTTTGAAGGGCTTCATTTTGAATCAGCATCTGCTAACTGGATTCCGTGTTGTGAATTCAGACATGGATCACTTATCAACTAGGATTTGATTTATGACGTGAAATAATTTTATTATAATATTTTCCCCTTAGTTTATGCTTACAAAATGTATGCAGTCAAGAAAAATATAATATCAGGTGACTCTACTCAACAATATATTTATTGCAAGAAACATATATAAATCATGTACTAATATCTGCTGTAGTACATATACCTCAGTGAAGAGATGACTAAAGAGTAAACCCCACACTTGGACTGGAGTCCCTAGAACAAAAAAATGGATGATGTACCGCGTCATCTCTCAGCAACCAATTCATCAGTAAACTGCTGGTTTATCCTTTCCTTTGAGCACTTTCGGTAACATTAAAATGATCTAAACTTTCGCCCATGCCTATATCAATCTGCGTTATAACCATCATCTCCCGAGAGCTACGAATGCTGATACACGACACTTACCCAGAGTACTTACGTTAGCAAACTGATTTCATAAACAATTTTATCAGGGCTGTCTCTCCGCATGCTTAATGCAAGGGAGATGACTTTAATGGCTGTTCGTTTAACAAAACGCTATTAAAAAAAAATAAAAAACTCTGTGGCTCTATATTTACAGTTTAATTCGCATTAATAAACTTTCAAATTTAAAAATTGTTTGCAATAAATTTTAAATGCTTTCTTAGTAGTGTTTTAAATATTTTTTATTTTGTTCGTATATGCAAAAAATGATTATTTTGTTCATAAATGCAAAAAATCTTGAGTTATCCCCCCTGACATTCATTTTCTTGTGAATTGAAAACATTCGCAACTTGAGATATAAACAGAAAGAATTTGTAAGATTAATCCGGTTTATTCTAAATCTTCTGTAAAAAAAGAATATGTATGAGTAATAGTGTTTTTCTTTCTGTTTTTTTGTTGTTGTTGCTTATTTCCAATAATATTTAATGTTTAATATTAAATGTTTAATTATCTCATTATTACCAATTTTTTTTTAGCTCAGAATTCATTTATTTTTTAAAAATTAATTCACCCCAAGCAAGGTGATAATGCCACTAAGACGCAATGGGCTACTGGGACTGAAAGAGAATGAAAACTAATTTAGAAGGAACCGGAAACGCAATCTTAAACAGGAAACAAGGGGAAAACTGCTTTGCTGAGAAAAAGCATGAAAAGTTAAGATTGAAAATTACCTAAATAGTAGGTACCTCCAAATATTCGCTAAAAGCTGAGCATACATGATGGAAATATACCCCAAACTTAATAAAAACAAAGTTTTATCGTCAATATCTTTGTGCTATTATAAAGAGGGAAGATACATTTTTGATGTAAAAATTATTTTAAAAAATTATTTTGGACTTTCGAAATTTTGGTTAAAAATCTTGTTTTTATGACATCAACGTGGGACCATGAATTTGAACGGGATATTTGAACGTCTTTTTGGCGTGAGAAAAACATTGATGTGGAAATTATTGGAAAAATCAGATAATTGGCAGATTTTGATGAAACTTTCAGGACCTATTCAAAATATTTATGAAATGTTTTATTTTTAAGAAGCTTAGGTAAAAATATTTTTTTACACTTGTTACACCATACTTATTTAATTTGCTTTGAATGATAAAATAAAATATGCAATAAAACGAAGACATTTAATTAGAAAATATCTAATTGATTTCATGAATAAAATATATTATAAACACTTTTTTTTGATGAATGATGAATTTTTACCATAATTGTTTTAATTTAAAAAAAATTTAATTATAATAATTTATAAAGTTTCCAATCTTTTAAAAATCTGTATTAATTTGTAGCGGTCAAGTGGTATTGTTATTAAATAAAAAATGTATTTACTAATCATAAATGGAAAAGCTTACTCCAACATTCAGTATTTAAATTACGTCTGACTGAAACATTGAAATAAGTAAATTCTATATTAATTTTTCGACGTTTTATTTGTAACTTTCTCAGTTAAATTTCAGTTTTCGACATACACTCGGGTTTGATAAGACTGACGAATTAAATTAAAAAAAATTACACTTATACAGCAATGTTTTAAAATACTTAAATTGTAATTCTCTAACAAAATTTACAAATATAAATTAAATTACCTCCCTTGATAACGTTAAGTTTTGAATTCACAGAGCGTGTTTCATGCGCATTTACAAAAAAAAAAAAAATAAAAAAAAAAAATAAATAAAAAAAAACAATAATTAATTACATTAGTTTTTGTCTCAGCAATTCACCATTGAAGATGATCTTGGATGATTTTAAAGTACCTGGGAAAAATAAAAGGAATTAGAAAAACTACGGCACCTTCTATTTCTTATATATATTTTCTTTCTGAAGAAGGTATGGATTTCTTTATTAACCCGACAGAGTTATTATCATTATAAACCTTATTTTTAGTGGATATTCATATTTGAGTATACACTCAGTTTACTTATTAAACAGTATATTAATTTATTTTCGTTAGCAGATTGAATATTCAAGAAATCTTATTATGTCATATATATATATATATATATATATATATATATATATATATATATATATATATATATATATATATATATATATATATATATATATTAGTGCAATTTCAATGTTTAAGTTTCAAAATTTATTTTTCCATGCCTCCTTTAAAATTATCTACTTGAATGTTGCAGAGGTTATATGTATCACATGACTTGATGGTAAATAAATAAATAGATGTACGCAGGTTTTCTGTCGTTAAACATTTTAAAATAAATGCGAAGATGAAATAAGCATGTATAATAAAATATCTTACTTTGAAAAGACTACGCCTGTTTTAAGTTATTACTACAAATTTTGACGCCATGTGTTTACAAATGGAGTAACAATGTTTTGTGGCAATTTTTAACATCAACTTAAGATTTTTCTTGTTAAAAAGTTGAATAATTTTAACACATTCAACATTATGGATAAAAATACAGTAAATTTTATACAGTTTTTCGAAACTTAGCATGAGCAAAGCTATTTCACAGATTTGGGCGAAAAAAAGGGCCCCAGAATGACGTCAAAATCTGCGAAAATCTTTCATTCTTTAATAATGGTTTTCCTTAATTTCATTTGTCACATATATAAACGTAGGTAGAAAAAAAGTAAATGTTGATAAGATAGCGAGTGTCACAAAGCACTGCCGGGGCCCCCCAATAAGGCTAAGTCTCCCTTCAGGTCGGCGGGTTCGGGGGTACTACGCATCGACAAGTTGGAAGCTGCTAGTCTATGTGCCTATAATGAACAAAGCCTGCTTACGAAAAAGGAGGGTTTACAAAATACTTTCTAATCAAAGATAACCTCCAGTTGGCTAAAATTACTTTAGTCTGACAAAACGATATCAACTAATTAATGAACAATGTACGGTTGGCGGTAGTAGCGATTTGCCAAGCGTAGCTCAGAAGTGGCACAAGGCCGAAAGTATGGGGCACCCAGTGAGGATCGAACTTACTACTCAGTCGTAATTGTTCTAGCGAGAAAAAGCTTGCTAACCATTGCATCACCTCGAGGTGCCCATGGTTGGCGTTAGTAACATGCTACCGCTAACCGCGTACCGGTCCAATGAACGAGTCGTAGGGTTGCTGTGCAGCTGAACACCTGACAGGCTTCTTCTACATGCCTCAGTTGCGTGCCGATGTCAGGATCTTTGTAAAGTATTTTCCAATCTATTCACTGACGTTATCAGCACATTTTTCTCTGTTTGCCTCTTCTTCTTTTGCCTAAGGTGATACCTTGTAGGATAATAGTGGTCATTTTGCTGGCTCTTATAACGTGGCCATAGCATTTCAACTTCTTCTTCTTGACAGTGCTTAAGTGGTCTGTTTCTTCTCTTATGGTATCTCGCATTATGTCATTTGTGATGTGGTCTATATATAAAACAGGACCAGCTCAAGGTACTGGCAACCCGGGCAGTCGCCATCAAGGCAGAGGGCGCTATCATGTGTCATGTGTTTGGGATCTTCCAAAACCGATGCTTATAAAAACATACTTGCGGTCGTCCATGACTTAAGACAGATCTAATTCTTTGTCAATAGAAAATGATTTTGTAAAGAAGATAGGTATCGAAAGTACTATGAAAAGATTTGCAGATCTGACGACGAGAAAAATGTTTTAGGTCGGATAATGAATGTTTTCTTTAGCTTCTATTAAGTTGTCTATTGTAATAGACTCATTATTCTACATTTTCTCCCGAAAATTAAAAAAAATACTTGTAAGGGCACCGAAGTTCAGCTTGCCCAGTGTGCTAGCCACCTTAGTGCCGTCACTGGTAGGAGATGCCTGCAATGGTTCTGTAGTGTTAGAAATGAAATGCCACAGAACCGTTCAAGGCATTTCTACTAATATATACCATAAATGTAATAAATGCAGTCAAGAAACATCGATCGAAATGCTTTTGGTTGCATTAGTTCATTAAACACAACGCTGAATAGTTGATTGACTTAATTAAGTGAAGTTTTTGATAATATCACGGAACCTCCATTCGAATCAAAATAGTTCTCAGTCTGGCGACAAAGCGATGAGCTACAAGCAATAATCTCTTTGGCTACAAGTTAACCGGATAAAAATTGTTCTTTCCATCGGGAATCAGATTTAATTGCATGAACTGCGACGAGACTGTCTTCTTTATTTATAGTTTTCTGCGAAATTTACTCTTCTCAGCCGATAAAGTCAGAGATTAAGGCACGTCAGGCGGCATTTAATTATAAGTGTCCATTTCCAACCGACTGGAATGGATAAGTGGTCAAGGTTACTTGACCAATGTCTACTTGTCAAACGTTTGTTATAATCAAGAAGGCTGATGAGCTCAAAGGCAATAAGACAGAATGCATGGTTGTTAGCAAAAGGGACAGCCGAAAATGTAAATTACAAATTGGAGATGTCAAAATAAAAAAGTACATCAGTTTAAATATCTGACAAATGTTTTAACAGAGGACGGAAAGTAAGACACTGAAATCCAAAGGCGCTTTATGATATTGGGATGGCTAAAGATGAATTTCAAAATCTAAGCAGAATATTAAGAAACAGTAAAAAAAACATCGTTAGAAATAAAGAAAAGCATACTGAACTGTTATGAGATATCTGTGCTCCTATATGACAGTGAATGTTGGGCAATCTCCTCAAAGATGAAGAACAGATTTGAAGCAACGGAAATATAGGTCTACAGAAAGATATTAAGGTGTACTATGGACGGAACATGTGAGCAACGACGTGGTTTTAGAGAAAATGGAAACAAAAAGAAAACTTATACTTAACATCAGGAAGAAGCGATTGAAATTTCTGGAGAACGTAATGCGGAAAGAGGGCTTGGAAAATCTGATGCTCACAGAACAGATTGAGGGAAAGATGGACAGAGGGAAGCAGCGAGTAACATACTTGATGAGCTTCATTAAATGGATGTCAGAACAGGGTTTTGGAGGAATAATAAGAAGACAAAACATATTATTAGCTACAAAGAACAGGAAGGTGTTGAGGATCATGATCATGTTCTGAAGGGACACGGCACATAGCATAAGCAATTTTAATGAGTTTAATCTTTGAATCAAGAAGTGAAACACTATTTCAGCACGAATGAACAATAACTGGCATCACAGGGACAAAATAACGCAATAATCAAGAGATATCAGACAATGGGCACCTGATTATTGCCCGAACGGTACTTTGCCGAAACCTTGTTTTAATAATGACATCTTGGTATTTGGTCCTTGGCCGAAACCTTGTGTTTATAATAACATCTCTGACAGTCAAGATGAACAATAGAAAAAAAAATAAATGTATACTAGAAATAAAAAACAAAAAGGAAACTTATTCTTAACACCAGGAAGAGACAGATGAAATTTCTAGGGCGCATAATGAGGAAAGAGGGTTTGGAAAATCTGATACTCACAAGATCAGAGGGAGAGAGAAAAACAACGCATAATCCACCTAGTGAGCTTGAGTAAATGGATGGCGGAACAGT
The DNA here is from genome assembly GCA_964036315.1 of Acanthosepion esculentum. NCBI lineage: Eukaryota > Metazoa > Mollusca > Cephalopoda > Sepiida > Sepiidae > Acanthosepion > Acanthosepion esculentum. Next base: position 63,240,138 of record OZ038477.1, on the reverse strand, counting down.
GTCTAGGAGAAATAACAAAAAGACAACATTTATTAAGAGATAAAAAAGACAGAAAATTGTGGAGAGCCATGATCGCCTACGTACTGAGGGGACACGGCACATAATGATGAGTAATGGTCAGTCTGAGTTCTGACTAGTGGACACTTGTAATAAGAATCTCAGACGCTGAGATGACGCTGTTCGATGAGAGACGGTAGAGGGGTTCTTTGTATTCTTTGTTCTTAGTAGGATAGTTTGATTTTCAATCGGAAACAACTTTGTATGGCGGACAATTCCACTTTCCAAAGAAATCCTTTTTGATTCATTTCATTAGGAATATAATTTTGTTGCAGAAAGACTTTACGTTCGGTCTTCAATACCATTTATAGATTGGAATGCGTTAACGAAACTAATAAAGGAAAGTAAATTTTCAAATGCTGCGACTAACGACAAAAGCATGGCTTACCAGGGCGGTCTTTGATTAATACGATAGATTCAACCGCAAAATACCGTATTAACCAAAATCGTAGCGCGCGTGCACACACACACACACACACACACACACACACACACACACACACACACACACACACACACACACGTATGTATAGATAGACTATTTGGGCAGCAGTCACTCTTTAATGTATGTTACTTTTGACAAGAAAGATAAGGTACTTTTGTTTAGTCTTTTGTATGCTTTCTATTTTCAACTTAATGAATGTAAAATTTGTCCAAAAGTTTGTGGATTCCGAGCGCTTTCGGCTAAACTAATAGGCATTTTCAAGGATTTTTGTAATACTATAATGAATGGTGCGTTAATGCTGTTGTAGACAGTATAAAAGTTATTGAAAGTAGGTATATTATTATATTCTTAAAAGGCACAGTGGAGTAATGGATTGGATTGAGGAATCTGAGAACCGAGTTCGAAATCCAGTCGGATCCATTACATTCACTTACGTGCTAATACTCTTGGGAAAGGCATAAATCCTCTTCTTCCCCCGTCAGCTATGGGAAAATTGCAGGACAGACTGAGTTCTATAACCTTGAGTGGCAATCGGTCTAGATACGCCATCGTCGGCGACGTCGTATAAGCATGAAATAGAATGTTGCCGCTGGGTGTTGACCTCAATGTCCATTTACATATTTACATACGCTCTATCCCTGATATTGAGCACTTTAACCCATAACTATAGCACACCTTAAACTATATATATATATATATATATATATATATATATATATATATATATATATATATATATATATATTAATTGAATGACGCGAAAGAAAAAAATGACGCGTTTCATCCTTTGCAAGGATTTCTTCAGATGAAATGATATTTAACTGATGGAATCATATATGAAGAAATGCATTATGTAGGATTTTTCAATTTTGTCATTCATTTACCCACTATTAATCTGATATATAAAATCTGTCTCTGTCTGTCTGTCTGTCTTTCTGTCTGTCTCTCTCTCTATATATATTTATAGAGAGCGAGAGAAAAATAGGAGTCTCCTAAAAATCTGAAAAAGGTGGACAACTAACGCTGTTATGATGTTAGACGAAAATAAATCATTTTTATTGATTTAGCATAAAAAAAGAAATAGGAACAAAATATAATCTTACCTCAAAAATTCAAACACAATTCGGTTTAATTATATTTTCATTGATTCGGTAGTAGCTGCTAATGTAAGCAGGTAGACCTGCGTACTGTATTACTTTAGTCCTTTCCAAAATTTAGTCAATATTTCGTTTCGAAGTGACAGATTTTATTAAGAATAGAGATTACTACAAATTTAATATTGTGTATCAGACCTGGAGATTTTCAAGTGAGAATATCAATTTAAAATTTTCACTAAATTAGGTATAAATTCACAGTGTCTCACTAAAGAGTTGTATGATAGAAATGACATTATCTGTGATATATATATATATATATATATATATATATATATATATATATATATATATATATGTATATATATATATATATATATATATATATATATATATATATATATATATATATATATATATATATATATATATATATTGGATAACGGTATATAATTTTTTTATATATCAAGAACAATTTTAGGGGAAAGAAGTCTGACAAATTGGCAAACGTTTTCGTGTGACATGTTTCGTTCTTTAGGTTTTCATCAGAATAAATTTATTTTTACGTTAAAGCAAAAATTTATTTATGTATTCTTTTATATAAATTTGTATTTTTTTTTATATAAAAGTGTATTTTTATACTTTCATAGTTTTTTGATTTTGTTTAGGGTGGATTCACTATTTGTCCATAGCTGGGACCCCAACAGGTGCTACCACCCCGGGTCAGGCTGGACCTGAGAACAACACTAATTAAGAAGTGGTTCCAATCTCCTCAAAACCTCCAATTTCCCTACCCGTGGCCTTCCTGCCGGATGCAATTTATCGTCATACCTAGGACTGTAAGCATAATAAAGAGATTGTTGGATATTTAACGAGAGCTAAACAGCGACTAGGAAAGAGAAATCGATGAGCCGAGTTCGAATTCTGTGTTAGTTACGTTCCCGTTAGCACAAATAGCGTTGGGAAATGTATAAATCCATCTCTTCCCCCATAATGATGGGTTAAATAGTAGAGCTGACTGGGTTCTCTTGTCTTGAGATAGCAACTAACCTAGAAGTAGAAACACTCTGAATTGAAAACAGTCTGAAAAATAATGAGCTCTACCAGGCTATTATGTTCTAGCCCCACCACTGCCACTATACAGTACACGCGGTGCCCCTACGATCTTAATGGGTTACGGGACTCGTGACATAACGCATACATAGATTTTATAAGATAGTGATAGTAAATGGATATTTATGTAAAGTGAGAATTTAATGTAGATCAATCAAACGAACGAGATGGCGTACTTAGAACACTGAGAGAATAAAACAAGAGAATCCTCCACTACATATTTCCTCTTAACCAAGCAGGAGAAGCCGAAAGATAATCTTTTTTTTCCAGGAATTCTTTTGATTTTCATAGCCTTGGACATTATCCTTTAGACAAGAGATATTATAACATCTGCAAAGCGAGCCACAGCGAGCAAAGATTCCCAAGCCCCCTCGGCACTTCCCCTTTTGGAGACGCCTCAAGTACTGGGTAATAAACCCAGCCCCTTTCCGAGGGAGAGTTACATCCTGGAGGGAAAGCCTCCTGGAGCTTGGGCTAATATTCAAAGAATACCAATCCCAGACAAAAGGTCAGGATTAGTGGTATCTACCAGTTCACCCACCTCGCAACCGGATGTGACACAAGATCAAGGTTTAAAGTGGGTCTATCGGCCACACCGCATAAAAATTCTCATATCTGCTCGGCTCTTTCTTTTTCGGGGACGCCCCAGGCACTGGACAATAAACTCAGCCCCATCCTGAGGGAGAGGTACAGCCTAATTGCGGGGAAAACGCTTCAAGCTTGGACTAATATTCAAAGAATACCAATCCCAACCAAAAGGTCACGATTAGTTTAGCCTCCAGCTGTATCAACCACTATTTATATGGTGGAGATTTGTATATGAATATATATTGCATATGTATTTTTAAAAACAACAGACATTTCTAATGTACGAATATCCTTTTGAAAATGTGATTGTTATGTGTGTTTAAACTGGAGCAAATTAATGTTATGTAATCCCGAGCCTTCGACTCACATGAGTTATCATCAGGAGTGCGAGTGAGAAAAGAAAATTATGTGTGTTTTAAGGAGCAGATTGTATTTTTGAAAATACAGAACCTGAATTTTGGCCAATTTATACTTACACTACTACTATATCTGCGAAAGGATATTCGTACATTAAAAAAAGATCATTAAATTTAGTCGATATAAAATATCTGCTGTTTTTAACAACACTCACACACGCATACACACACGCGCAAACATATATGGAAATAGATAGATAGATAGACAGATAGAGTGAGAGAGATAGAGAGAGAGAGATGGGATTTTAGCAATATAATAATCGATCAGAGAAGTTCACGTCATTTGGCGTGGACAAAGGTGAAGTTACCAGATGAAGTTAGTCTAATGAAATGTTAAAACCAGACTTAGAATGAAGTGGGAAATTCATCAGATCCTTTGTTAGCATTTTTCCATAAAAAGCGAAACGCCATTCGAGACGGAAAACATTCGGCCCTTGGCAACTCCGAGTATCAGGTTGAAACGGTACGCAAATTGGGTTCATGGCATAGAGCGAGTATTTTGCGTCTCTCAACACTTACATTTAGGACGAGAGAGAGAGAGAGAGAGAGAGAGAGAGAGAGAGAGAGAGAGAGAGAGAGAGAGAGAGAGAGAGAGAGAAAGAGAGAGAGAGAGCGTGAGCTTAAATAACTTTTAAAAAAGAATGAAGCATTTCCCTATCTTGTAACGAATATAGAAGACAGAAATGAAATAAAAAGAAAACTGTTCTTTGAAACGCCAAAGATTGACAAGCGAAAAAGAAACAAATCGGCCAAGCTTAAATAAAGAAAAATTCCATAGCCCGAAAAAAAAAAACATAAAGCGAAAGAAAGAAAGTGAGAATAAAAGATGTAGACAAAGACTGATGAAGAGAGAGAAAGAGAGATAAATTGAGAGGACGAATAAGAAAAAAGTTAAAAAGACCTTTGTAAACTCTTTGTCCCGTGTAAGCCTCACATCGAGTTGGAACCCCCCCCTCACAAAACACAAACAAAACAAAAAACATGTTGACATACTTGAACTCTAGAAAGTAAAATTTTAAATCTCTTTCTTTATCTCTCTCTCTCTCTCTCCCTCTCTCTAGGTACTACGTGCTTTCAGAACCTGGGCGAATATGGCTGACCAAAAGTCTGTCTTTTGTCGCTCTAAGTCATTCCTGTGCTTTTACAAAACCTGATAGGCAGATGACACAACGTTGATAGCAGACACAGAAAGAAAACTCCAAAAACACTCACAGAAGGTAGTGAAGGAAAGCGAGAAGAACTAAACATCAACTGAAAGAAGACAGAATGCATGGCTGTCAGCAAAAGGATGAGCACAAAGTATGAATTACAATTTGGAGATATCAAAGTCAAACAAGTTCAGAAATTTAAATATTTGTTTAGTGTTTTAACAGAGGGCGGAAAGTGTGACACTGAAATCTGAAGGCGTATTGGGATAGCCAAAGACGCCTTCCAAAAGCTAAGCAAAGTACTAAGAAATAGAAAAAACTTCCCTAGAAATTTCTCTAAATTGTTACACGATATCTGCCCTCCTGTATGGCTGTGACTTCCGGACAATCTTCTCAAAGATGAAGAAAAGTCATCAAACAACAGAAATGTGATTCTACAGAAGGATGCTGCGGAACCATAGGCCGAATATGTTAGCAACGACAAAGTTTTAAAGAAAATGGAAACAAAAAGGAAACTTGTACATAACACCAGAAATAGTTGAGGTTTCTAAGGCACATAATGAGGAAAGAGGGCTTGGAAAATCTGATACTCACAGAACAGACTGAAGGCAAGTGAGGCAGAGGAAAACAACGCATAATATACTTAGGGAGCGTAAGTGGACGTCGGAACAGGGTTTAGGATAAATAACAGAAATACAAAATCTATTAAGATCTACAAGGGAAAGGAAGTTGTAGAGAGCCATGATCGCCTGCGTCCAGAGGGGATGATTTATTACTGTGGCATCCTCACTTTTCCCCACTTTTTCTCTTGCCTTCAATATGTCCTGTGAGCAGGTCCGGTGCAAGGATCTCGTGCCCCCGCCACCTCGAATCTATCCTACAGCCCCACTAGTCTACTACATCTCAATTTTCATAAGGTAGTATTCATATAAAATACAAATATTATTGAAACTTAATTATGTAGAATAATAGATCATATGCAGTACAGTGAACAATTCAACTAGAAAAAAATGAAAATAAATACATTATGTCTAAATACAAATCAGAGACATATCATAATAGATCATTCCATCTTACATAAATCAAGAATGTTTTGCGGTAAGTTTTAGAATCAGCTTGAGATTTTTCTTGATAAAAAGTTGAATAATTTAACGTTATGAATAAAAAATAGTAAATTATATAGTGTTTTCTTTTCAAGACTTAGCATGAGTAAAATAACTTCACGGATTTAGAAGGCAAAAGAATGACGTCAAAATCCATGATAATTCTTCATCTATTAATAGTCAGTTGTGCTTAATGATTAAGGATAGTTCTTATGGTGCTTGTGTCAATTGTTAGAATGGATAAGTCGTGGATTGAACTAGCTAGAAGCAGGATAGTTTCTGATGCCCAACCTCTCCTCCTCTCACTTCGCTCTGTGTCAAAAGCATTTTATTTTTCTAAAGAAACACTCTATCTATTTTTGTGTATTCACTAGACTCGTCCACTAATCACATACAAGCTGTTTGTTTCCACTAGAAGTTATGGCAATGGAAAGGCTTAAAAATCTCAGCGAAATCTCCATATGTATGCAGTTTTATAGTCGCAAATCACGTGTGTAATGGAATGTCATTTTTATAGGTCTTTTCTTCCGAGTGCTTAAGCCGCCTCGGTGTAGAGGATTGATTATTTGGGCTAGTTTGGTTGACCGATTGCTACAGAGCAGTGAATTCGATCCTTATTGGGTGTACCATGGCCAACTAGTATTATACGGCTTCACATGTTACATAACAAACTGAATTTTATTCTAACAGGCCGATGTAATGTAACCAAAAAAAGAAAAAAAAAGATGTGAATAGCCGTTTAGGAAAATTGATAATCTAAAAGGGAGGTAACTTTAAAAATTGAATTCTTAGAACGTAAATTAACACCGTAAAATTACATAGACGTTATTTCAGTTCCCTATATATGCTTTAAACACTAAAATGCATATTTACACCATTTGCTTTTACTACTCCACGAATTATAAACGGTTATGAGTTACCTCACTTTTATGATCTCAGTAGCGTATAGGGCCCATTTCGCAAATGAACGCTATTAGGTAAATTTTCTACCTCATAGTAAATAGCATTTAAAGATTAAATTATTTGTTGTGATATTCTGTTTAACAAAAATGGTTAACAAATGTGTTGCATTTGGCTTTTCTATTGAATATGTTACTGTGAAAAAGTATCGACATTTTCTTTTCTTCTTGGAAAAATCGACCTCGTAGAAAATGGATAAAATTCGTTAACCGTATAGGTTGATTTCCTACGAAGAATTCAGTTCTCTGTATGAAACATTTTGAAGAGAAATTCATTTTGAAAGGGACAGGAAAGAAACTGAATTGGAATTTACATCCAATACTTACAATACACTCATGAAAAAAAAAAAAAGAAAACCGTCTCTTTTGCCGAATACAAGAGAATTCAGAAAGCCTCCAAAAACAACGACTGGTCCAAACTGATGAATTACATGATTTTATTTCAGCTGATACGATAAAGGATTTTATTCAGTTGGAAGAAGCAAAGTGTTGTCCTAACGGTTTTAAATTTTACAAAAGGAAGATTATATTCTAATTTCTAAAATAGTCTTTGACCCTGAAACACATTTTCCATCTATAAAAGAATGTATTTGCATTGACCCAAACCTTCACGTCCAGCTCCACTGCGAAGGAACCCCTATACCGTTAACATAGTGGTTTATACATGAGCATAAGGCTAATCTCACAAGATTTAGCATGTTAGAAAATTTTCGAAACTACATACAAAACATGGCGGAAGAACAACCATACTCAATTCTAAAAGAATTACAAAAAAGGCAACATTACCAACCAAGAGGTCGTCTTTCATTTCAAGAAAGCGTACAAATTACTTCTTGAGAAATTTCCATTACCATCCTTTTCTTTATTAGAGAAAATTAAAATAATAATTAAGCATTTTCAATGCGAAATATGTTCCCTGGTCATGGTAGGCAATGATAGTGATGATGCTACAGAGAAGCAGTACTTTGACTTACTTGGCAGAGTTCGTTTCTGTTTGTTTTGACTATGCAGATAAATTTATTGTAAAACATAACGAATCCACTACAAGATAGTCTGCTGAAAGAATTTTGGAAACTTATTCTCTAGAATATGTTTTTACTTGTGAATAGACACTGAAAAATGTATTCACATTGCAGCAAAAATTGTTGTGAATATATTTTACAACAACAAACGAAGGTTTTCACCGGATGAAATTGTAGAATGTTTTAAAAAAGATAAAGGTTAAAAGAAAATTGAGAAACTGTTGGTAAGTTTTTTTTTTTACCTGTATTTGTTTTGCATTACTGCTTAATTATTTAATAACCTTTTTGTTTGTTTACAATATTTTATTATTACTTTTCTGTTTGTTTTAACAACCTGTTTGCGTATCTGTGGACGATTTTAATGTTTTAGATAAAACAGACATAAATTGACTGTAAAGCAAATAAGCCTGTCAGAAATTAGTCTGAAATGTGACATGTGGGGCTGTATTTATTAGTGGGACCTGGGTGTACCATACAACACGTAACAGGCATATAACTTAATAGGGGTTGATACGTATGACGTAAAACCAGCCAGACTCTCATTGAAGTATACACGTGTTTTTGAGATATTAACAAAATGTTTTAGATTGAAGGAGAAGTAATTCTCTGGTATTTCGTCATACACGTAGTCGATATTCTTCTAGAGGTTTTTTTATGAGTATAATGTTTTTTGTTTATCAAATGTTGGGGCTCTTTGACAATTATATCCACAGACCAGTTTTTCACAAAGATGTTTTTAGCTGCTGCCTACTTGGTTCCTAGCCCACATCCTTAGCACCCTCCCCTCATACATATATGAAGACACAGATTCCTTGTTATTAGCAATAATAATAATTGTCATTGGTTATAATATAATATATATTAATTATATTAATAATAATAATAATAATAATAATAATAATAATAATAATAATAATAATAATAATAATAATAATAATAATATTAGCTATGATAACAACCAATCTAACACCGCAAATAAACAAAAACAAGTTAACCAAATAAGGCAATTTACTTAACTGATTTAGTAACAGGAAAATGTAAATTTACTGTTTAAATGTAAGAGATGGAGTTCAAGCAGATATATCAGCTTTTCAGTATCGGCTGGAAGGCACCGAAAAATCTATGACTCCCGCATTCCAAACGAACATCTACATTGCTACATCAACAACGATCATTGATCCCTGCAGATATTGGCTGCCTGGCCTGGCTGGTGTGTGGTGCGTCCTGTCCAGATAACGTCACCAAGATACGAAGAAGCGTTTGGTGTTTTTACTTCAGACAATAAAATAAAATAAAATCGTATTTTCGTGTTTATTTTATTATTTGTAAAGCGAAGTATACAAAACTCTTAAATGTAAATGACTTAGATTTTGTCATGCAGATTTTGTATGAAAAAAAAAAAATTAATTGGTTCTTGTGGGGTAATTAACCAAGAATAAGTGTAATTGCTAAAATTCCCAACAAGTGGAATAGACAAATTTCTTAAACAATAAGAAAAGGAATTAAGAAAACAAAACTAAATAATGCTAATCAAATAATATAAATGCAAGTCAAAACTAGGCAAAGCAACAGTAATAAGAAAAAGCGACACTGAAATTTGAAGGTTCATTGGAATAGCGAATAGCCTTCTAAAAGCTAAGCAAAATATTAAGACAAAACTCATTAGCAACAAAGAAAAGAGTACTGAACTGTTACATAAACCCAGTCCTTCTATAGGACAGATGAAGATGAGTACTGAAGCAACAGAATTGTGTTTCTACAGTAGGACGCTAAGGATACCATGTCCCGAACATGTGAGCATCGACGAAGTTTTAGAGAAAATGGAAAGAAAAAGAACACTTATAATTAACATCAGAAAGAGATAGCTGAAATGTATGGGTCTCGTAATAAAGAAAGCGGGATTGGAAAATTTCATACTCACATGATAGATTGAATGCAAGATGAACAGAGGAAAACAACAAATAATCTACCTAGCAAGTTTGAGTAAATGGATGGCGGAACACGGTTTAGGAGAGATAAAAAATGGCAAAGTTTATTAAAAACTACAGAAAAGGACAGAAAATTGTTGAGAGCCATGGCCATCAACATCCTGGCGAGACACGGCAGATAGAAGAAGAAGAAGAAGAAGAAGAAGAAGAAGAAGAAGAAGAAGAAGAAGAAGAAGAAGAAGTAAAAAAATTCACAAAGTATGTATTATGTTTACACATCAAAGGTATACAGACAACTAGCTATACCGTTCTGACTTCAAGGCAACAAAGAAAAAAGTATGGAGGATGAGACCAAAAATTTAAAACTTTTATTGGTTATAGAGAAATTCCAGAATGGATCTGTAGAATTTGTCTATAAATTTGGGGAGGGGTTATTCTTAGTGTTAATTCTGGCTAGAGTGGAACCAACAGTTCTAATGCTGTGACTATATTACACTCACATAGAGAGGGAAGGTGCAATTTTATCCCGATCGGAAGTGTTTTATGGTTGGCGGATAATGTCTTTGAATTCGGATTTTCGAAGTGGCATTTACTTGACCAAAAGTGGAAAAAAATGAATAAATAAATGAAATGTTTTGGGGTCAAGTGATAAAAACACGGACATTGTTAATTTCCGTTCACAAATCTATATTAATATCACCACTGGTATTAAAGTAGTCTCTTTTCTGGCTGGTGCTTGAGGGAGGACACACTGTATCTGGAGTAGTTCCGATGCCCCCCGTTTGTGTTGTCAGCCACACGTCGTGATGTTGAGATAGATAGAAAGTTGGTAGGAGAAAGGTTTCTTGGGAAGAGCAGATGTATTAGTCTAGTATGGTAGAAGATGTCACAATGTCACCCAGTTACATCGAGCAAGCTAATCCCTGAATAAAACAACTAAATACATTGGAAGTAAAATTTCAGTACTAATTTCATGTTGCGTTGTATATATTTTTTTTATTTTTCGTTTTCTTGTGAGCGTGCAGCGGACCTTTCTCAGTGTTGGGTGCACATCGACACGAATGAAAATGGAGACGCAACGTTGGGTTGTCATTGGTCTGTAGGCGGAAATCTGGAAGAGGGCTCCGTTGTATGTTAACAATGCTACAATGTTACTTCTTCCACCGTTCCTTTAGTTGGGTAACACCATCTACTTTGGAAACTTCAGCCTTAGATTATCAAAATGGTAAAGAGATTTGTTATCATCGGAGAACGTTTCTAAATGTGGTGTGCCCAAATGTAAAAATAAAATATGAAAGAAAATCTTAAAAAATAATAATAAAAATTCAAACAAAGCGTTTGCTTTCTTTAAAATCCGTATCGATTTCTCTTTCTCTGGCCTTCTCTCTGTATACTTCTCTCTCAACTAATGAGAAGACAACTCTCATATAAAAAGAGAAGGAAGAAGAAAAGACTGGACGCCAGCTGCGAAACGGAAGTCATTTTCCTGCCCTTTTGAGGGCGGAAATAATCAGCATATTTGTACTGCAACATATCTCCAAAGAAACCACATTACTTAAAAATTGAAAACTTTCATTTGAAGACGAGACAATCCTTTTGAATCTAAAGTTTCGACAGCAATAAAAACTCTAACGTTTCAGATAAATATTACTAAGACCGGTTCTCCATACAGTCACCCAGGAGAAGATGGCAACAAAGCTACTTTGATTTTAAAGTTCCTTTCTTTTCCACGCTTTATATATTGAACTTCATGGACGATCGTTCAAATCCCCCAAATATTAATTATCCCTGCATCATTACACTGTTACTACATCTGAAATAATAAATTTCAGAGACGTCTTGTGTGACATTACAATTAGCGAAGTTGAAGATATCAGTCATAACTGCAATAGTTTAATAAACTGAAGAACAAATCTTTCACTAATCCGAGGTAAACTAAAACCCCAAACGTTTATTTTCTGGTACACATTTCCCATATGGAAGCCAATGCCCTTTGCTCGGAGTGAGGAAAAAGTAAAACAGACAGAAAGGAAATCGCGCAAATCAAAGTATTTAATCTTCTATCGACCGTAATTCTATTATTGGAATTTAATTTGAGAACAATATTTTACAAGTTCACATTTTAGCCTATTTTTCTAATCCTCACTCCAATCTTTTTTCTTACTTTCAAAACCGGTTCCCAAAGCCTTGATACTTATCAGATATAAGAATATATTTTCTGACTAACGAGAGAGCTGGAATATATAAAAAGGAATTCCATCACCATTATTCTTTCCATGGTGCCATAAAGTCTGGGGGAAACCTCACAGCTTGTTCACTTCAACCTTTTTCATAACTTTCAAAACCGGCATCCAAAGCCGTGATTCTTATCAGAGATAATAATGTGTTTTCTGACCAATGGAGGGACCAGGAAATTTGTATAACGATTTTGGAGGAAACAGTCCCCGATCCTTCTGAACCTCCCAAATCTACATAAATTTGGAGAATCTTCGCCTATTTGGCAGTGAGAATTCTGCCCATCGTCTGTGAGGTCGGTGATAGAGAGCACCAGTCAACTTCGGAACCACTTTCAACCAAAGAAGAACTACCTGCTAAGGAGCTGTCGAGAACGAAAGTCGGCCCACTATTAAGGACCAGTTGAAAACCGCCTTCCTTTCACCTACAATACTTCTGTCGTTGACCTACGAACTCACTCAACTGAAAAATTCCTATATCTACCAACATTTTCCTACTCTGCAGGAACTTTGAAGAAAACTGTGAGTGTTTCTAATCCTTAACAAAATTCTACTCGCTTAAAGAACTTTTAGGCGCCCAGAGAAATATTTTGAGCAAGCCTTTTTTCTGTTATGAATATTTTCTCTTCCCTCAAAGTAAAAGGACATTTTTCTTTTCCCTTTCTTTCTCTCCTAATTGTCTTTTTATCCCTTTACCCTTTTTTTGTTTATGTAAATACGTAAACACTTTCTTCTTTTATTGTTACACACCGAGCAGTGTCTATATTCGTTTTCCTAAAAGAGAGTGTTTGTCCGCTCTAATCTTGCTGTTTTTATTTGCGTTTTGTCGCAATTTTTAACCTCAACCCTTTGATGTGGGAAAGCCGGGACAAATTTCCCAACACTATTAATAAAACCGGTCATGGCTCTTTAATCATCTGTTGCAAACTGACTTTATGACAGTTTAATAAATAGATAGTTCCTACATTCTCAGCCGCATTTCCAAAATATTCCTCAAAGTAAACATTCCAGTCATTAAATTCTAAAAAAGTCCATGCCGTAGCAGCAGCAGAAGCAGTACAACGACAACAACCACCATTACTACACAGCGTTCTAAATGGTAGAAAAACTATTGTCAATTCTGCCAACATTCTGCAGAGTGTCCTTTCCGTGTTGCCTTAAGAAACCGTTATTTCTAGACTTAAATTATAAATTACTCTGCACTGTCTTGGGAAGTGGATTTTATCAAGTGCCTAAATTGTCCACCAGTTTATATTCAGAAACAGTGAGAACAGTTCAACTGCACAGATTTCTGGAGGCTTAACAGAATCTGATGACAATATTGAACGATACGAATAGGTACCTGCTAGCATGTTGAACGATCAAATAGCATTGAGACTAATTCATTTTAAGCCGAATTCTGTTTCTTTGCTGGCTTCCCGTCCCGTTTTGGTACGATTGCATTTAACCACAAAAATTACAGGTTGCTTGGCATTTCATAAATTCAATAATAGTTGCTCCAAGCTGGACTTTACTTATAAATAAAGAAATATTGCTTGCTCTCTCTCTCTCTCTCTCTCTCTCTCTCTCTCTCTCTCTCTCTCTCTCTCTCTCTCTCATATCTATATATATGTTTATTAAGAGCTACCCAAAACTTTGAGGGACTTGTCGCAAAGTGGCTTTCTTAACGAAAATAAATAAAAAAAATTAAAGAAAAAATTTCTTCTTCTTCTTCTTCTTCTTCTTCTTCTTCTTCTTCTTCTTCTTCTTCTTCTTCTTCTTCTTCTTCTTCTTCTTCTCACATACGCACATATTTACGCATTTCCTAGTCTTTTAACTTGCCATAAAATAACAGAAAATGATTTATTTATTAAATGATGGAACGGTTTTGTGAGATATAGGAATCATTTTCGCGAGACATAGAATATCTTTGTTAACAGATCAATCTGATAAACCTCCCAGGGCTTTGCACAATAACACACACACACACACACACACACACACACACACACACACACACACACACACACACACACACACACACACACACACACTTCTTAACTTATAAGCTTGGCATAGTAACGTAATATACAAAGCTACCTTAAAAACGTAAAGGAAACCCAGAAAAAATAGGAATAAGAGACTGTCTTTGGAAGCAGAAAAGCTGCTCACACTAAACAACAAAATATATACACGTAGTACAACATTCACGAAACACATATGGAATCTCAAAAACATTAAACACACTAAAATTAACGTTGAAAATAAAAATACAAACAGCTAAAAATATAACGATTGCCTAGACAAATCTGCAATAATCACCTGTTCAGAAAACTATAAACTACCACAGAAAAAGCAAACATGAAAACAAATTCATACTACGCTATCTACAACCACATCATGACACAAATGCTATATTTCAAATACAAAACTTTAGAACCGAAGAGAGAGTAAAAATAAATTAAGAAATGCATATAAATAAAATAAGCATAAACATGTAATAAATAAAAATAATATAACTAAAATAAAAGATCAAATCTATAAACAATCTAAAATATTAAGGGTAAAACAAAAACATCTGCAAAAACTGTTTTTTCCCTTTCCCCATTGAAATGATTTACTGGTTGTAGATTGTGAGTTGCAGATTGGAATTGTTTTTATCAGTTGTCATGCACTTCGTTTTTTAGATGTTGATGTCTAAGCTAACCTCTAGGGCGTGTTTGACCAGTGCATTCAGAAGGTTTTGAAGATTAGTTCTAGAGTAACTCATGATGGCCAGATTCTCTGGATAGCTAAGGTTTGATAGGATTTGACCTCCTATTTGATAGCCGGAAGGGCATTCTTCTTCAGTTTGGTAGATACGCGCAACTATAACGATACAGAAAAGAAGTGCGTCTCTCCGCTTAACTACTTTAAAGATGTCTACACAACGTGAAGTTCCCAGATCTATTTTCATATTTTTAGTAGGTTAATGCACTTCTTGTTAATTGAGATTTTCTCTTCTCGGATTTGTCGTCTCCGGAATTGCATTCGGCAGACGGAATCAGAGATGAACTTTTGTCAATTGTTATGAGCGGAGGGTATATGTTTTCTCCGATTTTGCCATGCTTCGCCCTTTTTATGGTCGGAGTACATCATATTTCTAATTTCTCGTTCTGCTAGATATTTTCTTGTGTAGACTATGTCGACGTCTGCACGGATTCAATCCCTCTCTGCAACTGGGTATATTTTTTCCCTCGCGATCGCTCTTCTTTGCCGCATAATTCAGTCTTTTGATTGGCTACTGTCGTCCAATCGGCGCTACAAAAAATTTTCAAACTTTCGTATCATGTTCCATCATTTCGCTCAAGCTGCTGCTGATTGTCTCAGTTACAGTTATTAACGTGTTTGTCCACTGATGCTATGAGAAGGGTAGGGTGTGATGGAAGTAAGGCGTACGGTAGAAAGAAAGAGTGTGTCTTTTTGTAGGCACTCGTGACACCTGAGGCAACAGAAATGTGGTTCTATAGAAGGGCGCTGGGAATACCATGGACTGAACATGTCAGAAGCGAGGAAGTTTTAAGGGTAACAAAAAAAAAGGACATTTATATTCAGAATCATAAAAGGACAGTTGAAATTTTTAGAGCGCATCTTTAGAGTAAAGGGGGCTTGGAGAATTTGACTCTCACAGGACATATTGATGGCTAGAGGAACAGCGGGAAACAGCGAGTAACCTAGTTAATAAGCTTGTGTAAATGGGAGACAGAACAGGGGGTGAAAGCGATAGTAAAAAGACAAATTTTACTCAGAGCGACAAAGGATCGGAATATGTAGAGATTCATGATCGACCACGTTCTGAAGGGTTACGGCATAAAGAAGAAGAAGAAGAAGAAGAAGAAGAAGAAGAAGAAGAAGAAGAAGAAGAAGAAGAAGTGTGTGTGTGTGTGTGTGTGTGTGTGTGTACGTTTGTTTGTTTATCGGCATATCAACTCATGAGTTCTTTATTGACAAAATTTGATTTTCTTGTGAGCATTAGTAATCTCTTTTACAAAAATGTATTGTTGGTAATTTTTTTCAAAAATGCATTACTGGTAATTTTTTATTTTTTTACAAAAATACGTTGTTCGTATTTTTTTTTTATTATGAAAAAGTTTTGCTGCTATTTTTTACTAAAAATGAATTGATACTTTCATAGTGTTTTGACCCCAGTTTTGGGGGTTAAATATTTTCCCATAGACCTTAACATGTACTGCCACCCCGGGTCAGGTTGGACTTGAGTACAACAGCAATGAAGAAGTGGTTCTACGTTCCTCAAAACATCACAATCAGAGGCCTTGCAGCTGGATTCAGGTTATCGACATACCCAGGACGGGTATGTGTGTGTTCACGAGCGTGTGTGTACGATGACCCAATGTTCTGTGAATATGATCAAATTGATATGTTACTCAAAATTTTCAATGCCTCGCCAGATGTTTCTTATATCTCACGAAACCATTCCATCACTTACGAAAGAAACAGCGAAAATGTTAAAGAATAATTACAGAACAATTAACAAAGATAGTGAAAACATTGACAAACTATGAAGAAAGAAAGTGACTTTAACACACATGGTACAAAAAAGATATTAAAAGGTTGATAAACAAAGAAGATGAATTGACCAGCAAGAAAATATCTAAAGCTGTTTTTGCCAATGTAAACGGAGAGAAAAGACGCAGATCATAAAGAACATTGGCTAAAATCATAAAAACAACCAACTTGAATCAATTATCTCAAACATAAACTTGTAAGTTTTGAGTGAAGAAAAACATGAAACAGAATATTTTAGTGATATTTTAAAGTTGCATTAGATCGACTGCAAATAAGTGTCTTTAATGGAAATTGGGAATCAACACGATATATAAGATGTGGCGATGGAAATATTTTGGTCTACTATGGTAGGCAATAAAATTATTGGTTCTTTCAAAGCTGATAATGATGTCAAGACAATTCCAGAAAAATTATTATAAATTATTTTCAGTACGAAAGTGCTTCAAAATGTTAGTGGAAAAAGTCCATGACTAAAAATCATATGGAAGGATTTTGATTTCAATGCACCTGAATATTCTTGTACCAACGTGTTATAACGTGTTAAGACATGAACCCTTTATTGCAGGTAATAACGCATCGCCGCCAGTTGGAAGTCAGGCACCATTCAAGCAAAATGGAATCCACCTAAATCAAGGCCAGGACAAACATTAAATTCATGGTGAAACTCGTTTGGGAAAATAGGCAAATCATTGACGCTCTGGAATAAGTTTATGGTAACAATGTCTCAAAGAAATCAACAACCTACAAATGGATAAGTCGGTTCAGAAATGGAAGAAATGAAATTGAAAATGAGTTCCGCAATACGATTTACAAACTGAAAGGTTTCATGGATATATTCACCAAAATAACTATGATCCATTATAATCTACAAGGCTGACCATTGTCGAACAAATGTAATAGAAATTTGTCCAGTCTCTCCAAATATAGAAAAAAGAAATGTTATGTAAAATAGATCTTGTGATCTATCATAAAAAAATGATGTATAGGAAATGGAAAACCATATGTAAACAAAGATAATATCTGATAAGCAATAAAAAGGGCGGTACGTAATACTACAGTTAAAGCATTAGTTCACAAAAGTAATTGATGTAAAATTGATACAAAATAAAGAATGTCTAGTAAACTACATTAACATATGAGATAATAAAATGATGTATTTACTCAGTGGCATAGAGCATTAATCAAATATATGTGTAAATATCATTTTCGCCTTATTTATAAATAAACATTACATTTATATTTTGCTATAATAAAACCTGACACCTCCAAAACAATTGTCAACAGGAAAAACCCGTGAAAATTTCACCATTTTCCTATTTTGATTTTCTGATGCATTTAAAATTTTTTTTACAGTAAGGTTCATCCTTTACAAGACCCGGGGACCACCCGAGGTAGAGGGTTACGTTAGGAGGGAATCTTGCGGATAGAAGTGGAAGATAACGGTTAACCCTAGCATTGAACAGGTTAAGACTGTAGTGATCGGGGAAACATCCTCTTGGGAATTGATTCCATAGAGCAGTGGTTCGCGGGAAGAAGCTGTTCGAGTTGAACTTATTTTTCATCGATGGATTACGGAGGGAATGTAGGCGGTTTGCTACTATGTAAGTGGCATGGTGCGTCCTTTCCATAAAGGTTTGAATTGGCGGGACCAGAGAATGTAATTTGTCCAAGCACTTTCAGTGGAAGTGGCGATAGAGCACTCACAAGGAATCGGAGACGATTTGGACTCTATCAGAGTTGCAGAGGAAGGTCTTTTTCAGTTAATGATTGAATATGCTCATGGAGAGTTCTGCGACAATAAAATATCCGTAAAAATTTCCCCTGCCGCATCGTTAAATGTTTGAGCTTAACAGCTTTAACAAAATATTTCAATAATAATCATAAATATGAATGCTGGTCATTATTTTAAGAAGTGGGTACAAATGAAAAGATTTGACAACCTTTTTCATTTCGCTGAAATAGCCGTTAAACACTTCTACCTTTCCTTCATTCTTCCATTCATTTTCTCACTGAAACGAAGTAGCATCACTGATATGTTTTGTTTTTCCACGCAATCAAAACGGAATAGTCCATTATATATGAGTTATTGGCAGGAGCCGGTAAACTAGTTTACCCTTCCTTCTTTCTTTCTTTCTTTCTTTTTTTCTTTCACGAAAACCAAGTAGTGTCTTCTCCCCTCTTTCTACGCCAACAAAACAGAATAGTCCTTTATTTATGAGATATTGGTAGGGCATAACGGTCGTACGAATTAACGAAGCGAAGGGCATGCAGAATTATAATAGGATAGCTTTAATAAAAATAGATAGATTTGTACAATAGTCAGTGAGAGTAGAATTGATCATTGTTTTCCATGTTACAATCGATTAAACACCCCAGAGCAGGTTACGGCCATATCGCTTTGAAACATAGGTTCCAGTCCGATCACGGTATTTAAGCAACGTCTAGCCTAGATTGATGACCAATTGTGAATACCAGGTGCTATAAGCATGGATATGCGGGTGGTGTAATGAATAACAGCCTAGGTTGAGAAATCGGAGAGCCGAGTTCGAATTCCAGTCGATTTTGTTACATTCACTTACGCAAATACCCATGGGCGATTATGAATCAAAAAGAGATATAATCGCCCAAGCGTGTCACATGCGCCCCACCTACTAACACACATTGAGCCAGCGCGGTAGTGTAATGGCTGGTTCATGAATTTGTGGTAGTCCTACGTTTATCATTCACAGACTGAGAACTCCAGATCACGTATCATGTAGAATAAAAATTATGAAAATTTGTACAGGGTGACCCCAAAAAACGGGAATTTTTGATGTGCGTATTGCCAGACATGAGCAAGTGGCAACACTGCGAGACAGTGACCTTGAGCAAGTAAACATTTCGGCATTTTAGTAACGAGAACGAAATTCACAGTATCCCAGCTGAGATGTTGCAGCAGTCAATGAGGAATCTCAACAGCAGATTTCAAGAATGCATTCGTACAGGAGGACGCCATCTACAGGACGTAATTTAAAAAAAATGAAAATTTCATCATTGTTTCTTAAATGGCATGTTTTAAGGTTTCAATTACTATGAATTAAATATTTTCTCCATCACTCTTGGTTTTATTGGATTGTTAAAAAGTTCCCGTTTTTTTGGGGTCACCCTATATATGTTAATAGGGATTTAGACTGCTATGAAAATTCATTGAAAATTGACCCTCCTCATACGGAAGTCAAAATAAATAGGCTCATACATGACTGATTAAAATGTAGAAAAAAATTAATAAATTCTTAATCTGGAGTGTTTAATCGATAGTAATATATATAAAAAAAACTCCAGACGATAAATTTTAAATATATATTTTATTGTATTATAACTGCGTCCATTACTATCTACGAAGTGTTTGAATCACTAAACTATTCATCAATTACTGACGCGAAAAGTAAGATCGGCGAGCCGAGTTCAAATTCTGGCCTAGTCTATCGCGTTCAATTTCGCCTTAATGCCCTTGGAAAAGACATGAATCCATCTCTCCCTACCCGCTGCAAGCGATTAGTTAAATAGCAGGGTAGAATAGATTCGTTAACATTGGGTGGCTTGAAGGACTACTCTGAATATAAAACCGTAAATAAGGCAACTGGCAACTACTCCTCTACCTTTCCGATGATGTCATTGAAATTCACACTTAATAAAAGATGCTCTGGAGGGCCACATTCATATACGCCCTGGAGGGATGTGACATTAAATAAATCGAATTCACTGCCAGAGTAAAGAAACCCAAGATTAAAAAAAAATCTTACAGATATTTTGTCAGCCATTTGCAAGCAGTTAAAGAATATTAAATATTTTTCAACAGTTAATTTATATGACCATTAAAAATAGGTGGAAATCGCTCCAAAATTATTATTCTTTATTAATTAATACATACATAGAGCACCTTTTCTTTATTAAGATTTTTCATGCGTGCAGATCGATAGATATACAAAATTTAAAAAAAAAAAATGGGCGTCTATTTCATGTACGAGTAACCACTAAAATAACGTTTGAATTTAAAAAATATCGGGTTAAAAAGTAAATCCATTAATTCTTTAGAAATTGCTTTGTTTACATTTCGGGTAAGAAAATGAACAGACATGGGCTTTTTGGGCAAAATAATCTGAACGTGTTTTCCTTAAAAGGGAAAATAGAACCTTGCTGGGCTGTTCAGTCTCTGTAGACGAGTGGTCTAAGGCATGCTGGATCAAAAGGTGGTTTCTCCTACCAAGGGGGAAGCGGATTCAAACCCTGCCAGAGAGCAAATTCTCTTTATTAAGATTTCTCGAGTGCGCAGGCAAACAGATGTAATACAGACTGTTTAAAAAAAATAAAAACGGGTGATACATTTCAAATACTGGTATCTCCACACACACACACACACACACACACACACACACACACACACACACACACACACACACACACACACACACACACACACACACACACACACATATATATACATATATATATATATATATATTTATGTAGGTTATCGTCGTCTTACGGCCACGATTGGTTATTACCGACAAGTGCTAAAATTATTTGGTCGTAAGTCAGCCTGTAATTAATTTTGCAATCTTTTTATTTTTCTTTACGCATTATTGTATATTTTTAAATAATTTTTGCGGTTTCTTTGTTTCATACAATTTGTATCAATTCTTGACACATATTTTCGTTTATTATTTTCGCGTTCGTTAGGTCTAAGTCAAATATTGCATAGCACAGTTCAGTTGGCGTAATATGGTGTCAATATGCCGTTTTTCAGAAACATGGTTAGCTTTGTCTGAATTGTGTTTTTCTTTTTCTCCCCGTAAATCTCATGATATGGACGAAACACATCGTATGCCATCTGTTCAATCCTTGAAAATTGGTCGCTGTTTAGGTCCATTCCTTCTGATAATCCTTTATTGGTAAATTTGTTTTCTGCATCTCCCTCCCACTTTTCTTTCTCGGCTTCTTTACGTCTTTCTTCTGTCACTCTTTCTTCTTCCAATAGGTTTAGCTTTTCATTTGTAAGTTCTCTGGTCTAAAACTACTCGACATCCTCCACTTTACACTTCAAAGAAAGGTTTCATCCATATTAAAAATTTGTTCTGCTTGATATCTCTCGTTCGTAATTATTTCATTCAGACTGTAAACAAACTCATGAGCTGCTTCTTCGTTTGCACTCGCTGCTTCTCCAGTTGCTCGAACATTACGAATTTGGAATCTTTTCTTGAATCTTTTTTACCGGCCCCTACTTGCTACAGTTTTTTGACTGTAGTTTTTTTTCCGGTGTACCCCTTCAATGTCTGAAATAACTTTTCGCCTTCACCTTTACAGTAAAAAGGCTCAACGCAATCATTTTTTTTTGGGGGGGGATCTGATCTTCCATCCACATATGCAGCAATTTCTCTGTTTCGTGGATGTGCCCAGTTCGTTGTTTCGTTATAGCTGTCGATCGCATAGGTTCAGAGCCATTTATAGTTTTGCAAATTCTTACTTTGTCCTTCAAAATCATCGTCCCAGTAGAGTGTGAGAACTTCCGGTCACGTGCGATCACATTCACTCTCTTTCCTCCTTCCTGGTGTTTACTCATCATCATTTTTCCTTTCGAGATCAATGGACATTTCTTTCCTTCTTGACCGGTTGAGGAGTAGAAAAAGACAATTTCCTCTTGGCAAACATCTTGGTAATTTTTAAGAATAAATTTAAAAACGAAAACAGACTCGGGGAAGATTGTTCTAACATTAAGCTTGAGGCACACGAGGGAATGCTAGCGTTGCCGGGAGCTGAGGTGGAAATTAGGAAACACTCACGCTGCCCGACGCGGAGCTGTCGTGACCACACACACACACACACACACACACACACACACACACACACACATATATATACATATATATATATATATATATATATATATATATATATATATATATATATATATATATATATATATATATATACATAACAGTACAAAAATAACAAATACTTGAATAAAAAAAGAAAACCAAGCAAAAGTCTATACGAAAATATAACTGGAAAGTCAAATATATCAAATAGGTAAACGAAGACCTCAAAAAAATGTAAAACCAGTTTTCATTGGCTGAAATAAAAAAATTAACGAACCAATGAATATTTCAGGCCAAAATTCGCGGATTCATTTAACCGACAATGTGAATCTGGTTGGGAGGTGATGATTACTCTTGGGTGGGCTACCTGGGAGATGGGATCTGACTAAACAAGGAATAAACATCTCCACAGAGCAGCACAATATGTGTAATATTACGTTTTCCGTCTTTGAAGAAGAGTAATGTGTGGATCATTATCATTTATATGCCTTGTTTCTTCAGGACGTGTACGATCATGACACTCCACAACTTCCTGTCTTTGTAGCTTTAAAACTCTTTATCATCCTTCATCTGCTTTGTCATCCATTCACACAAACTCATTAGTTGTTCGCTTTTTCCTCAAGTACTCCTTCTCTCAATACGACCCGTGAGTATTAAATTTTCTAAATCGTTCTTATTTTTAAATAAACTATAACTTTTGATACTATATCCCACCATATCTTTGTTCTGCCACCCATTCATACAACCTCCGAATAAAAGCATCTATTTCACTGTAGATCCTATTTTCCTTAACACTTTTCGTTTAAGCTTTCTTTTCATGATAATGTCAACATTCGTCGTTAGAACTATGCATCTGTTGCTTTAAAATTCTTTTTGATCCGACGGGAAATTCACCTGCATTTTCTGCCACAATTTCCTGTTATTTGTAACTGTTAATAACTTTTGTCTTTTTGCCAACTCTCTCAAACCCTGCTCCGCCACCCATTTGCTCATACTCACCAGTTAGGCAGAAGAATGTTTTCCTCCGGTTCCCTTAGATTCAATCTGTCCTGCGAGTACCAAATTGTCTGCATTCTTTGCCTCATAAATGTCTCTTCCTAACGTTATGCATAAGTGGCCTTTTTGTTGCCATTGTCTCTAGAACTTCATCGTTGCTCACGTTTAGTCCATGCTGGCGTTTCGCATGTAAGGAAAATACGCTACAAAGAAGAAAGTCAGTCTACCAAAAAGAATTCTAAAATTGCGGATTATCATGCAAAAAGTGAAATACCAGAGAAAAATAAACAAAAACTCCCGAAGCCATGTTTTGCTTGCAGTGAACTACACTGGTACAGATATTGCGATTTTAGGAATAAAATGTTTCCACTGTAAAAGAGTGGGACATAAAAGCACGCATTGCAGGTCAATAAATAAAGACAATAAAATAAGAAAATTAAAGTCTAACGAGGTAAAAATGCAATAACCAGAAAATTTGTTACCGTCGAAATAAGTAATAAAAATATAAAAATGCAACTTGATACTGGTTCGGATCTGTCTATCATAAATTTGCATACGTGGAAGAAGTTGGGGAAACCAACTTTAATGAAGACAAAGAAAATCGCGAGGTCAGTGACGGGAAAAAAAATACAATTTATTGGAGAATTTGTTACAAACGTCACGTTAAATAAAAAAACGCGAAAAGTTAAACTATTTGTCATAGAAAATACCACGAACTTACTGGGTACGAATTGGATAACAGAATTCCAATTATGGGATCTACCGATGAATTCTTTGTGTTACAAGGTAGAAAGTTTAAACACCGAAGGCCAAAAATGAATAAAGAAACTTAAGGAAACATTTCCTACTGTTTTTCTCCAGGGTTGGGAACGTGTACCAAGATGGAGGCAAAATTTCAGCTAAAAGAAAACGCTCAGGCGGTATTCAAAAAGAAATGGAATGTGCCGTCTGCCTCAATTGAACAGATAGATAAAGAATTGGATAGATTAGAGAAGACCGGTGTACTTAAAAAAGTTGAGTATAGCGAACGGGCAACACCGACGGTATACGTGAAAAAAAAGTCTAAAGAAATTACTGTTTGTGCTGATTTCTCGACGAGTTTAAACGCGGTACTCAAAGACTATTATTATCCTCTACCAACAGCGGAAGAAATATTTGCGAAGCTTAAAGGAGGCACAATATTTTCGAAGATAGACCTCAGCGACGCATATCTGCAAATACCGGTAGAAAAAGAAACGTCAAAACTTTTGTGTATAAACACACATCGGGGTCTGTATAAATTTAACAGACTACCTTTTGGGATTAAGGTCGCGCCCGCCATTTTTCTAACAAGTAATGGATTGGATATTGGGTGGTCTAGATTTTGCCGTAGCGTATCTGGACTACATCCTCATGAGAAGTACAAGTATAGCAGAACACGTGGAACATGTAAATGCAGTAGTTTCCAGAATGCAGGATTTGGGATTTAAACTCAAGGAAAGTAAATGCGAGATTTTATGGAGAAAGTAAAATATCTGGGGCAGATCATCGATAAGAATGGTAGAAGGCCAAACCCAGAGCGAGAAGCGGCTATAAAAGACATGCTGGCTCCGAATGATATTACCACATCACAAAGGTTTTTGGGATTAGCTAATTATTACCAAATATACATCCCTAAAATGTATGATCTGCGGGCACCATTAACTGAACTACTGAAGAAAGGAAACCCCTGGAAATGGGCTAATGAATGCCAGAAAGCATTTGAAAAGATAAAGGAAGTGTTAACCTCGGAATTATTTTTAACTCATTACAACCCGGATTTAGAGATCATAGTAGCTTGCGACGCAAGTGCGTATGGTGTAGGAGCATGCATCTTATACAAAATGACAGATGGTCAAGTAAAACCAATTGCTCATGCTTCTAGAGCCCTACTTCCGGCTGAGAAGAATTACTCTCAGATAGAGAAAGAGGAGCTAGGAATAATATTTGCAGTAGCGAAATTTCACTGTTTTGTTCACGGTCGACATTTTAAGCTACAAACTGATCATGAGCCTCTAATTTCGATTTTTAGATCGCAAAAAGGGTTTGCCGACGCATACAGCCAACCGACTGCAGAGATGGGATACACTGCTGCTAAATTATAACTTCAGCATGGAGTACATACCATCGAATAAATTTGGCTACGCTGATGGGCTGTCCAGGTTAATTCCTAAAATGAGCGAACCATTAGAAGACACGGTAATTGCCTCACTGAAGTCAGAAGAAGAGCTGAAATTTACTGTGTGTAATGCACTTCGGGAACTTCCGGTAACTCTAGAAAAAATAAAAGAAGAATCCACCAGGGACAAGTATATCTTGAAAATAAAATAAAAAATAGCAGAGAGGGGCCAGTACACAACAAATGTTTTTTCGCTTTGCGATACAGTATTGTTATACAGAGAACGTGTGGTGATTCCATACATACTGCAAAAGCAAATACTAAAGGATTTTCATACTGGTCCTCCTGTAAGCACTAGGATGAAGAGCCTAATGCGAAGTTTTGCATATTGTCCAAATATGGACAGGGATATTGAGAACGCAGTGGCAAAATGTAAAGGCTGTGTTTTAGCTGCAAAGGCACCCCCAATAAAATTTAATCCCTGGCCAAAAACAGACCTACCATAGTCTAGGTTACATGTGGATTTCGCAGGTCCACTGAATGGATACCATTACATCATCAAAATGGCCTGAGATACAAAGGGTAAGAAAACCGACGACGCAAAGTACTAAAAACTTCCTGCTGGAATTGTTCGCAAGGTTTGGTGTAGTAGACACAATTGTGACGGACAACGGAAGTCAATTTACGTCGGAACAATTTAAAGATTTCTGCAAGGAATACAACGTCGAACACGTTACCACAGCTCCATATCACCCAAGATCGAACGGGTTAGCTGAAAAATTTGTGGACACGCTAAAAAGAGCTCTAAAGAAAGCTAGGGAAATACCTGCATATGAAGCCCTACAGAAGTTTCTACAGGTATACAGAATTACCCCAAATAACGGAACACCAGCCTCACAATCGCCAGCCGAGGTGATGTTTGCATGTCGGGTAAGATCTGCCTTCGACAAATTACTACCAAAAAAGACAAAGCCAGGTAGAGAAAAATTTATTAAAGTAAAAAAATACAATCCTGATGAAAAAGTATACTTTAAGGTCTATAAACAGAATAAATCATTCTGGGAGATTGGAAAAATCGGATTGAAAAAGCGGATTGGCAACATGATGTACTTGGTGAAAGGCGAAAAATTCACGTGCAGACGGCACATTAACCAGATCAGACGACGCTCTTCAGACGTGGTTGACAGCGATCCCGCGGAAGAAACGCATATGGAGGTGATTTTCGATACGTTTGATCGAACAACGCCAGCAACGATAACAGCGTTCATTGTTGCCGGCCACAACATTAACAGCATTCAGTATTGCCAGGCATAACATTAACAACATTCATTATTGCCAGGCATGACATTAACAACATACATTATTGACAATCACAACATTAACAACATTCATTATTGGCGGCCACAACATTAACAACATTTGATATCCAGATGAAAAATTGTTGATAATAGACCTAGGAAGGAAACTTCCTGAAATTTTCGAGAAGGTAGCTAACGACGCCGAGAGGAATGGACTAAACGTACGTCAATTATAAAAAGACAGACGCATGATTGTCAGAAAAAAAGCACGCGAATTACAAATTGGAAATACGAAAATTATACAAATGCAAAAAATTAAATATCTAGCAGATGATGGAAAATGCGACACCGAAATTAGTACAAACATTGGGATAGTGAAAGATGCCTTCCAAAAGTTCAGCAATGTATTGAGAAACATTACAAATTTAATTGGAAACAAAGAAAAGAGTACAAAACTGTTATGTAATATCGATACTTCTTTATGGGAGTGAATGTTGGAGAGGCAACAAAAATGTGCTTCTACAGAAGGATGCTGAGAATACCATGGGCTGAACATGCGAGCAACGACGAAATTTTAGAGAAAATGGAAACAACATGGCACTTATACGTAGCATCATAAAGAGACAATTAAAATTTCTAAGGCACATAATGAGGAAAGAGTGCTTGGAAAATTTGACACGCACAGGACATAATGAAGATTAAAGGGACAGAGGAATGAAGCGAATAACCTACCGAACGAGTTTTTGTAAATAAATTGGTAGAACACGGAATAGGAGATATAGCGAAAAGACATAATTGTCTAAGGACTACAAAGGATAGGTTGTTGTGGAGAACCATGATCGCATACGTTCTGACGGTACAGGAGTCATAGAATAATAATAATATGGAATTAACATAATTTAATATTAACATAATTTAGATTTAAGTTGATTAATGTTAAATTATTCAAATTGACTTTAAGACTTCAAGGCACTGTTAGACAGCTTCTTTTGGGCATATCCGAATCATTAGCATCACTAGTCCTCTGCTTTGGAACGATTATAAAATAATACTTATAAATTGTTTATTCCTCGGGTTGATGGTGGGAAACTGACACTATGTAAAAGTAAACCGTAGATACAGCGGTTGCTTATATAAAAATTCATTGAAATATAATGAAATAGTCATTCTTGATAATAAACTAAATTCCTAGGGCGTCACTGTGACGCAATGGTTAGCAATCTTGTCTCGTAGACATCGCTGGACAAAAGATCTCGATCCTCATTGGCTCTATCACATGTCTACGCAGTGTCAGCCATCGGGCTGGGGTCGATGTGTAGTATATGTCTTTCATCTCTCTGTTGTGTTTCTGTTTTCGGACTGTTGATGGAAAAGCTATGAGAAATGCCTGGTCCCGGGGTTTCCAACCCTGCGGAAGCACTTTTCTGATTAAGTCAGAGGGCTGATAGAATACCAACGCTAGCGTGACAATGGTCGCGGCGACTGGGCAACCAGTTTTTGTCCTTGGCCCCAATGTGCGAGTATAGGCATATCGCATTAAAAAGACCTTGTGTTGCACCCTACACTCATAGGGAGGTTGGTAAATATCTTCTAGACCATCATTGGCTGTTCTGCTACTGTAGTCTCTGCAAATAACGAGAAGCAATATTCCTTCCACTCTGTTTTTATTGATTGATACGTTTTCTACCGCTTATCAACCCTTTGCATGTTTTTTAAAATCAGAAGATATTTTTACATTGTAAGAATTTTTTTGAGACACTAATGGTTTAGTGATACAAGTGTTACTAATTAACCCATAGTTGGGGAGAAAAGATTTATTCATATGTTTCGTAAGAGTATTTTCATGGAACTGAATATAACGAACCCAACGGGAATTGGAACTCGGCTCTCTGAATTAACAATTTTCCATTAAACCACACACGCATCCAAAGCTTGGTATTCCCAAGTAGTCACCTATCTAGTTTTAACTTCGGTGATCCTACGGGAATTGGTATTTCAAAGTGATGTGGCCGTACGCTTTCTCCGCTGATTAAAAAAACCCCGGAAAATTGTATATTTTCTCAACTTGGTATTTGTAATTGAAATACAACTACAGTTTTACAACAACAATGATTCCATTCTTCTTGTATGTGCCGTATCTCTAAAAGACATTGGTGACTATGGCCCTCCACAATTTCCTGCCCCTTGTAAGTCTTATTAATTTTTAACTTTTTGCCACCTCTCCTAAACCCAACACTGCCATCCATTCACTCATGCTCACCAGGTAGGTTGTGCGTTGCATTATTCTGTCTCTATTTCGTTTAATCTGCCCATTGAGTAGACACGCTAAAACGCAGTTTTGTTGGGGAAACGACTTAATTAATGGAAAAAAATATTTCTTAGAAACATTTTGATAAACAGGAAAAAAGCATTTTCAAGAATCGAGTAGATATATTCTATGAAAGGTACATCTCACGATAACGAAGCTGTTAAGACGGTTTTAACGTCTCGTCGATTAATAAATACAAATTTCCAGACAGGAAAAGATGAGAATAGCGAGTAAACAGCTTTCAGCTATTATATTAAAGCCAAGAATATAATCACCAAATAAAGAGTTTAAAGACAGCCAGGAATAAACCGTTTTCCTCGCTTATTTTACGTGATACACAGCGTCGCCATGAACCATGTACGCAGGACCAATTTGAGCGATAATTGATGATTTTCTGCAATATTTATCTGGCACAGAGAAGACAAAAGCCTTTGTGTCCCTGAGACAATATTTCCCTATTAAATTTAAAGGGAAAGGTCAGAGGGAATCTTCATATCGGTGGATTAACCAACTCGCCTCAAGGTATATCGGAAAAACTTACTAAAATTGTGTCGATTTTCGCATCATAAATTTCCAAATATAGAAACGTTCCTGAAAACTAGTTTTTAAAGGTGTAGGCTCCGGCAGGACTAATTGCTCAAGACATGATACACCTAAATGAATACCTCGCCGGTTTTGAGCTCTGATATGTCAAATGAACTGGTCATGGGACTGACGATGATGGTGATGATGATCATTTAGGTAAACCGTGAAATAACAAATGAAAAAAAAAAAATTCAAAACTTACGCTAATTCTAATATCTAGCGTGATACAATAAATTCAAGTGGTACTATAATTTGAAAAGATAACCACTACTGGATTCGACCCTAGTATTCCAAGAAAACAGTTGGACTTTTTTTTTACTAATTTGAGCTTGGTACTATTTATCTTCACTCGTATCTTCGCTTTCGTGATTTTCTATTTCAACAATCAACATATACTGAGCGTCTCGCAATGGAGTAAGGGTCATCGAGATAGTGTGTTTGAACATATGCAATAGGTCTGTTATTTGCTGTGTACCCCAAACTTGTGGCCTTGTGACACGATAAGCTTAGTAAACGAAAATGTGTTAATATGATGATTATCCACAAAAATTTTCAGTTTATGACTGAGTATTGAAGAGTTCTGATTTCATAACAGAAGACGGAAAGTCTAACAAAGAAATCGGAAGGCGTATCGGGGTAATGAAAGATGCCTTCCAAAAGCTAAGTAAATTATTAAGAGTCAGACAAAAATTCCTTAGAAACGAAGAAAAAAGTAATGAAATGTTATGTAATGTCGATCCTCCTATATGGATGTGAACGCTTGACAATCACAGATGACGAGACGAAAAGACTTGAGGCAACAGAAATGTGGACTGAACATGTGAGAAATGATGAAGTTGAAGAGATAATGAAAACAAAAAAGACATTTATACTTAAAAGCAAAATGAGAGACATTTAAATTTCTAGGGTATATAATACAGAAATAGGACTTTGACCTTTGACACTCATAGAACATATTGAAAGCAAGAAGGATAGATGCAAACAGCGCTTAAAATAACGAGCATGCGCAAATGGATGCCAGAATAGGGTTTCGACGAGATAACAAAAATACAAAGTTTACTAAGAACTACAAAGGACAGGAAAGTGTGGAGAGCCATGATCGTCAACGTTCTAAAGGGGATAGTACATAGAAGAATACGACTGAAAATTTCTCACATCGACCCACTTCCAAAAATTTGATTTATCATTAGAATTTCTTTTGGAATTCCTTGTCGGTCATGATAAGATTATCTCAGCGACCCCTTGTAGCGTCTTTTTTTTTTTGTAAGATTGCACTCAGTCATTGGAAGTCAGGAGAAGATATTAAGAAGAAAGATGAGAAGAAAGTCTTATGTCTAATGTTGTTTCTTTCAGTTCAGCAAAGGATATGCGTCACACATCAGTAAGATATTTTTGTTCATAATTTGATGTTAAACAGAATTTATTGTCTACTTAAATACATATCAGCATTAATAAAATGATCTGATGTTACATTATTATCCAAGATCATTTTAACTGAACTTGAGATTAATTATGTTTTTGTAATCACAAAGTTTGTCATGACAGGAATGAGAATTTATTCGCTCCTACTGAATATTTGTATATTTTCTGACATGGTGCTCTCTTTCTTATAGATGATGCCTAACTGACCCTACAATTCTGTGCAGTCGACAAAACCATAAACAAACACCAAAATTAAAAATATAAAATGGCAACAATTTAATCATCGCACCCTGTAAGTGATTGTGTCTAACAACGCAAAAGATATATTTATTCTTTATTTTCATTGGCCTTAAGATTTTGGCCAGCAGTGCATGTTGTTCAGAAGAATTAATTTTAAAAATAAAGAATTCTTTCACCTAAACAGAACGGGCATTTAATGTTACTCAATATCTTAATCATTATCACTCCATAGTAAGTTGCGGTCTGTTTATTTTGTCTAATATTGTACTTATTCCTCGTTACATTCACGCACGATATCAAGAGTAAATCCTGTTAAAGGAAAATGCTGTTAGATGAAACACTTCAACAAAGTTTGTGGTGTTCAGAGGACCTTTATGCAATCTCGTGAACAAGGAATGTGGACACAATATGCAAGCTTTAAATTACAACGAGAAAACAATTATGTTTAAACTCCCGAGCAAATTCTATCCGAATGCGTCCACACACATGTTATCAGGAGAGCGGTAAGCGGAGATAATACCTCACCTCACGCTATTCTTCTTCATGTTGGTTGGAATTTACTGGATCGCTGTCGGAAATACCATATTTCCCGGTGTTGCTGATGCAATTTTCCCTCAGAAATAAATCTAGAAAATTTACACTGCGTCATACGGGACGAAAGTTACATTTTTTTAAAATTCTGATTATTTTAAAAACTTTATTTCTTTTTTAAAAAATTATTGGTCAAATCAAACTTGAAGTGTAACCTTGAAGCCAGAGCCTGCCGGTGGCATATCGTTTTGAAATAAACAACAAAACATATCGCTAGTTCTGCTATATCAGTTCTCAAGTTGGCTTCTATGCAGACAGCACTAACATTTGCTCCTGTCTCAATAATGAATCCAGCAGTACTGACAAAGTTAACCTGGCCGCTCCTCTTGAAAAGGATCTCCAATCCATGGTTAACTGGGGCAGTAAAAAGCTTGTAAACTTTAATGCCGCCAAAACTAAACTGCTCTCATTTAACCGCCACTGAGAAACTTCTCCGTCCCCCATCAGTATGGTTAATTTTCGACTCCGTTAGAGTGTCTCACTGCGTCTTCTTGGCCTCACGTTTTCCAATGACTTGAGGTAGAAAACTACATTGAATCAATAGCTGCATCTTCTAAAAGGAAAATCAGTTCACTGCGTCGTGCCAGAAGTTTTTTCATGTCAGAATCCATCTTATACATCTATAAATCTACCATTCGTTCATGTATTGAATATTATTGCCATATCTGGTCTGGTGTTCCTGCTGTTCATCTCGGGGTTATCGACAAAATCCAAAGAAGGATCTGCAATTTAATCGATCCTGACTTGACATCTTGGCTTCAGTCACTCTCTCATAAACGTGATGTCGTTTCCTCTGTCTTAAATGTTTTCATGGTAACTGTTCTAATGAGCTATCTTCCCTGATGCCCCGACTAGATGAATTTAAGCGTGTTACTAGATTGACATCTAGATCCAACCCTGTTACTGTTGAAATAGTGAAATGCAACCGCCACTTCTACTCCAGCAGTTTCTTTTCTCACGCTTCCCGACAGCGAAAATCCTTTCATCTTACTTGATTCCCTGATAACTACAATATCCAAAAATTTAAATGCAACATCAATCGCCATCTTCTGTTGTCTTGATACCCGTTCTTCTTTCACCCTTTCCTCAGTCGCTTCCACACATAGTCCTTTTACTCACTTTCACTCTCTGTAACCTCTCTGTGTGCTAGTAGCTCTCACGTCTTGCTTGAGTTGAAATGATTAAAAAACAATAAAAAAAAACAGCATATCTTTCTTCCAAACTTCGAGAAAAGGGGATATCACACATTATGAAATGGACAAAGTTCGACAATTATTTAAGGACATTTTTTATGTTTATACGTTCTTTTTATAGATGCAAATATTCGTCATTTGTTTACATTTGGATACGCATCGAGCAGATATGAATGTACGAGAGAAAATCATGGAGAATTGTAGTTTAAAAACAGTAAAATCGACCTTGCTAACCGAAACGCTCCTCTGTGGCTAAATCGGTAAAGCACGTCAGGCTATATGACGGTTCCGTATAGGATACAGGTTCGATTTCTGTCGGAGGACGCATATTTTCTATGAAAATATCTCGGACATTCAGGCCGATAAATGTCGTTAATACTGTTTATTATAAACAGAGCATTTGCTTAAATATTTGTATCTATAAAAAGAAAGTATAAACGTAAAAAGTCTTAAAATAAAAGTGGATATGTAAACAGAAGTGTCAAAGAATATAGAGTCACCCATCCGGACGTATAATATATGTGATGTAATAATGGTAGTGGTAATATTAGCCGTTTCCCTATAAGGAAAGATTTAATATTTACTGGCCGATTGGCCAGTATTGTTTTCAGTTGAAATTTATAAAATATTTATCTTAAATCAGTTTTTTTTATGAAAATAAGTTTTTCAAGTCCAGTAGCTTTTATCACTCTTTCCAGTATTGATGGGGGTTTCTTTCCGAACTTTCTACCTTATATCATTATTTTCTTTGCGATTTGCATGTGCTATCTGTTTTAGTAGCCCTCAAGTAATATGGTTTCTATTTTTTGGAACAGTTCTTTATTTACGATTCTGTAACGTCAGTTCAGAAAAGGATGATGTTTGCCAAAACCTCCAGGCTTTATTCGCTCAAAGCTTTTTTCACTCTTGATGTTAAGAAGCGGTTGTAAACAGTTGACAGTTTAGATATTTTTGAACGGGTCTGACGCCATGCATGGCATGTATATGACAGTCTCGACCTGATGAGGCTATTTAAGAACATGACTCGAGTTTTCAGGTTGATGATTTGGCTTCGTAGCAAATTTAGATGTTGGGCGAATCTACCTCTGTCACTGTCTATTCTATGACCAATTTCTTTTTATCCTTTATTTAATTTGTTTTAGCTGATACATACGCTGAGGTATCTGAAGTGTTTAGTATTTACTAATTCTACATTCTGTATTTTTATGTTGGATTGCAGGTCAATATCATATAGATACCTCCACTAATTCTGTATACATAAAGTTTAAAATGAATTTTTAAAAATGAAAAAGCTTTCTTGAAGCTTTCATTTTAAATTCAATTGAAAGCTAAACGATTTAAGATTTACTATTTCCAGTAAGCAAAATACTCTGTGGTGTATTTCAAACAGAAATTATATTGATTGGAATCAATTTTTATTCAGGGGAAATCGATAAAAACGGCCATTTTTGACACATTTAACAAAAGTTAATTCTCAGTTTTAAAAATCTTGCAAAAAATATTTCTGAAACGTTATTTGAGGAACATTCACAAATTTAAAGTTGAATTAATCTGATTTGAAAAAATATTACTTACTTATAGCATAAAATATATAAGCATTTCTTAACTAAAGGGTCTTGTTTTCCTGACGTGTTAATAGGTGTATTGACAGTCGATTGACAGCTAAACGTGTTCATAGTTAGGTATGGTGGAGTAGACGATAAAGTTCATATGAAGGGAATTTCAAGTCTCAGCCCTTAAAACACGTGACCTTTTAATGACAATGTTATAGGTTTGTTCATCCATACATTTAAATTTTGTACGTATATCACACATACAAAAAGAAATCGAAATTCTTATAAAAGTATTTGGAGTTGTCAGATTGTAATAAGCTTTACAATATACAATTAGTAAATATTGTTTTACTTAATAAAATATATTCTAAGAGTTATCTCAGTGAAAATAAATTTTAAAAGATTTAAAAACTTTATAATTATTCAATTAAAATTGTAAAAAATTAAAACAAATCTTGTAAAAATTCATTTTTCATCGAAAAAATATTCTTTTCAGGCAATATTGTCTTTAATATATATCATTCATAAAATAAATTACAAGCTTCCCTAATTAAATAATGTCTTACTTTTACTGCATTTTTTATTTTTCGATTAGGAACAGATTTTCGGTAAGACGAGGTCCGATTTTTAAAAAAGAAATCGGTGATTTAAATTCTTCAAAGAATTCTTCTTTTAACATATAATCACAAAGATTATCACGCTGAATTTCTCAGGTTTTCATAAAATTAAGTAAGTGGGAGGTAACATAAGTAAAAGTAAAACATTTTTACCAAAATTTTCTCAAAAAAAAATTTCATTCATTTGTGAATAAGTCCTGAAAATTTTATTAAAATCCAACAATTATTTGATTTTGGCAAGAATTTCAAAATTAATGTGTCTGTCACCGGAAAAAATAGGTTAAAAATTTGCTATGTTAAAAGTTAGTACAACCGCTGACGCAAGAAAAATAAGTTTTTAATCAAAATATCGAATGTTCTAAAAAGGAGTAAAGATTTTAATTAAATATTCAAAATCTCATCATTCCTCTAAATAATAGCATATTTTACGGCATGCTGATTTTTTTAGCGTTTTCGTCGCGGTACCTAATATCATATTTTTTATGATGGATTCCAGTTCCAGATCATAGTTTCTGTTTTGGAAAGTTTTATTTTGAGTCTCATTTTTTGGAATATTTGATAAAGAAAGCTGAGTTTGTTCAAGATCATTCTTATCTCAACTGTAAACACCTATGTCATCAGTATAGTACCCCTCTTCATCGTCTAGGAAGGGAAAACAGGATGGTCCTCTTCTATTTGTAGACTAGTTTGGGATGCGGTATGGAATGTTTAAATGCTCAGTGTCTATCTCATCACAACTGCGTTTGTAAATGCAGAGATCATAGTCTAGGAAGAGATTAAATATAGATTAAATAAGTAAGAATGTAGCGTAGCTGTGACTGGGTAATTGAGGCAACTATACGATGTGGACGGTTTTAACGCAGTTGACTGCGCATTGAGTGTTGGGAGCCAGAAATCTGGGGCAGTCTTTCTCTTAGATACCAACTGATCTAGTTATTTTTTTTTAAATTCTTGTAACAAGAATATACCAAAAATATATAAATTCTCAGTAAATACCAATAACAGAAGATAACTACGGATGCCCAGAGGTAATACAATAAGGAGTCACCAGCAACTGACAAGGAGAGTAACAAGTCATCAAAGAGTAACGTTGCATCAAATCGTATCTTTATTCAACGCTTATATTCTCCGTCAACGCATTTTAATCTTGTGTATTAAATACAAGAGCCAGAACGAATTCATTATTTCGTTAAATTTCCACACCATCGTCACAGTGCCTAATTGGTACGATACGGTTATTATTTTGTAAAACGATTTTGTCCTCGGCACGTTTATTTTGTTTACATTCATTAAACTTATATAGAAATTCCCGGTGGAACGTTATTTATATCGGCACACTTAGAAAATACATTTGGTAATCCTATCGTAGAGATTTGGTAGCTCCACCGCCATAATATCCATGCTGGTAGGAATGTTTTTTAATTTATAAAATTTGAAAAAAAGAATTCCAGACGGAACATGTATTTGGTACAAACAATTATAGCATACACTGGATTCACAGGAATTTATTAAATAACGACCAACAAAGGTAGCATTACTGATTCAACAGTGTCGATTACCGCACCTCACATAGGTTAGGGAGAGAATAAACTTTGGGCGAATGCTTATATCGTGCATAGGTTCTAGAATTTACTAGATATAAACACACCTGAGCATGTATGTGATATGTTGTCGATCTCATTAAGGTCTTTAACTTAGTTGTGTCTTTTGGGTGAAGCGACATTCGACAGAGAAAATCAAGTGACGGACAACCTGGAACGTATCTAAACAGAAAACTCATGCAAGGTTTGTAACATCTTTTTGGCTATAAGCCACGTTGCGTAGCCACTGTTATCACGGCAAAGTACTGAGCTACATGCTATTAGCTGTCTCTAAATTTTGTCACTTCAATTTACTTCTTTCAAATATATGAGAACATACAATTTTGATTATGAATTTTAATTTAAACTGATTGGAAATTGAAATCTTCGAAAAACTAAAGCCTTTTGTCTGAATTTCTGTAATGAGTCATTATTTAGCTCACCTTTGTTGTTACTATCACAATATTTCGGTTATTATACTCTCTGGCCTTCTTTTATTGATTTGTTTGGTTGATTTTGTTTGGCGGCATATCAACACCTCTATGGGTTACTTAATATCAAAGTTTAAATATTTTGTACGTAATATTATGGCTTCAATTAAATATATTTCTAAG